>OY776121.1:73988874-75188874 GCA_963675135.1 Galeopsis tetrahit | reverse complement strand
TTTGGACCTCCAGTCTTTATATATTTCCACACAGTATATATTATCTGATAAAGTAAAAAAAATATATTACAAGTTCAGCATGAGTATATACTAGGAGACAGTAATATGTAGCATAAAAACAATTTCACAATTATAATAGATAAGAAACAAGAGGCATAGAAATATTTATAGTTTATTAAAGCAAAAGTCAAAATAAGGTCAGAAGTACATCAAGCCAAGTACACTCCACATATGAGTCCACTATACTGGCACCATCCAACAAAACAATACTTAGCATAACACCTCATGCATTTAGATATTCCTCACTCTGAAAACGTTTAAAGAACTACCTTAATTGTAAACTATATGAATTTAAAATCCATAATTTCAAAGTAATGGAAAGCCCCAAAACATTATTTCTTTGCAGTTAGGAAAGTAAATGTGGAAAAGGACTGCACAGAAAGCAAATAATCAAAATCTTTTGGATTCATACATAGCATTCCTCAGGAGAACTCACCATGTCACCCTCAAGACTGTAAACTGGTATATCATTTAGTATTGGTCTTCCATCAAATTTTGTTAATTAAAATATTGTGATCAGTCAAAATGGGGGACAATAACACCTCTTTTCTGAAAGTTTGAAGTAGGATGAAAATGAAGGCAACGTATAAAGGAAAACTGAAATTTAGCAACAGAATGTACTACCTTTATCATCTCCTCTGGGTCATCATTATGCAACATGTGCATGAGGCAAGCAACAGAATTTTGCTCCTCAATGAAATCTTCTTCATCAATCTATTGGTCAAAACACATAAAACAAGGAAAGATATGATATAAGCAAAGACTTGGAAGGGGGAAAAAAAATAAAAAAGGCTGTGAAAATAGAAAAATCAGATTTTTCAGAAGTAATATGTCCTTGAAAAAGTGCAATTGCAGATAAGTTTTCTGTGTACCTCATCCATATTAATCCCTTCCAAATCCTTTATAAGCCCTTTTATCAGTTCAAATAATACCTCAACCTGCACCACAAACTTATGTTAGGTTATGGCAGGTAATAACCCAAAAGCAGCAGAAAACTAAAGAGAATTATACCTTGTCTGAAGTTGAGACATGAGTTCGGTTTTTCATAATGCTTCGTATGATAACCATAGCCATGACTTTATTTGTTCCCGCGTCAAGGTGATCCATTACACGGGGATAATTAGAAAGTGTAAGAGCTGTGACGATATCATCATATCTATCTAGTGGAGCACTCAGAAGGGCAACAACTTGTTTTGTTGCTTTACTATCTTCCAGCTTTGGTTTTCCAGATAATTTTTTAACGCATGCCCCCTTCAGAAGGTAGAAAGTGGTCAAATATTAAATTTCATATTATGGACTTCGGTTATAGAAGTTAATTTCCCTGTTCTAATAATTGATGAAATCCAGTGAATTTCAAATCCACATCCACACGACCAGTGCTAACATTAATGAACAAATAATATTCTTTCTTGGTGAGACAAAATAATTTCTGCCTGAACACGAATCTACTAGATAATGATGGAACCAACAAATTTCAAGCATATATAGGCCCAACTCTAAAAGGAACATACCAGTACTTGATCCACATAATCTAGCCTATCAGGATGCACACGCAGAGTGAAAGACAGAAGAGAGACATATAAAGTTATAGCTCCCACAATAGGCATGTCAACTTGTGCTTCAATAACCTGCATAAGCCAAATAAGTTTTTCTTTAAAATGTGAACAGAATGGTATTCCAAACATAAGTATTTGTTCATCTCAAAATAAATTAAAATTTCAAAGTTAACGCCTCAACTTCACGAAAGTTATATCGCCAATATATGATTTGCATCAGTAGCTTAGACTCACTCATATTACCTAAAAACCGCATATTAATTAGACATATCTTCCTGAGGGATGGCCAATGTTCCAGAAAGCTGCCCAAAGCCCAGAATCAGGGGATGTTTTTAAGTTATAAATAGATCATATTTTACTACACTCAAACCTTTGTATGTTTGGAACATCTGTATTAAATTCAATCACAGCTATCTTATCTCTGTGTCAAGTAGGGTTTCCAATTTAAATTTTTTAGAGTACTTTCTTTTCATTTATAAGATACATTCTACCAACTCTTTAGAATATGCTTTCCCATATGGCCATATGTTATGCAATATTAAAGACCTTGAACACTCATATTCGACAGGAAAGTATAGGTATATAACAACTTATATGTCATCTTTCTCCTATGATTTTTATCTATATCTAGTAGTGCAAAGCTAAAAGCTATGTATAAAATGTTAAAACATTACAAATGCCAGTGGAATATTGTGTGAATTTTCAATTACTGTAGGCAAGCATCAGTTCTAAGCCCGTACTTTTTTATTTTAATAACGGGCAAGCAACTACAGAAATACCATTATTGAATGTTTATTGCGCATGATTGGAGATAGGCATTAGAATTGAAAGGTTTTGCAATAGAGAATTTACAGAATGTCACTCTAATAATAACCCAGAAGTAGTAATAGGATAAATTTGAGAATTTGTAGGTAGGAATTAAATTCATCTAAAACTCTAACTTTGAAGACATTAGGAATCTCGATATAGAGAAGGGGAGGGTAATGATAATGTTCTATAGACAGGAAGTTATGCATCTACAAAAGGCTGCAGACGGTTGCATTATAGGGTAAAAGGGGCAGATTGGGGAGAACTGATGAGATCTTTAATTCAGTTATTTAGCAAGTGAGACGATACTTAGAAAATTAGTTAACAGAACAAGCTACCCAACACATCTTCTGCACCACTTTTTAATTCCTCAAAGATGGATGTATTAAGGCATTTCAACTCTTTAGCATTTCTAAATGCTTGTATATTTTTAGTAAGAATATGGTGGAAAAGGTAAGCAAGTGCCAAACACTCCATGCTACTGAATCATAGTTGTAACCAAGGGTGTTTCTTTCAAAATTATTTTTATTTGTCAATCTGTTACTCAAGAAATCAGCAAGGCTAATACATTCCACCATAAGTAATGCACAAGAAATGCATCACTTGCGTAAAACATTATACCCTATTCACGTACATAAATAAACTCAAATTAAGTTTGCCAGAACTAGATTTGTTTTAAAATCTTATTTTACCTTTCCAATGGCAATGCTCAGCTTGGAAAATGCTTCAACTTGTAAAAATTCTGGTAATAACTGTAACAGGAATACTAGTCAATAGAATGTACATGAAAGAAAACTAGAAATTTGTTGAGTATGAAAAGGACTCACTTCAGGATTCAAAGAAGCATAGTTTGATAGCCTCTCCATTAGTTGGGACAACACTGTTTTTAGGTCAACTGTAGGCTGCAAATCAAAATAAAGCAACATCCAGAAAATTAATTACTAACCAAAGGAAAACATCTAATAGGTTCACTTTAAAAATAAGCAACATGTTTACAGAGTCGTAAGGATGGTCAAACAATTGAAAAGTGAATATAATATAGATAGTATATAAGACATGGCTACTTTCGTTAAAGAAAACATGTGATATTCTCATCCAGAGAGTGAGGGAGTGTCTCATCCTCAAAGGCTCAACCACCACCACCCACAACGTTCCATATTGGTGTTGCAAGAAGCTCTGGTGTCGTGAAGTATCACAGAACCAATAATCTTCCTGTATATGTATTGGCATAACAAAAACTAAGTAACCCTAGCTAGTTTCTCAACTCTAATCCTTCTTTCCTTTATTCACGTTGTAAAGTACACCAAGTAAACATTTTCCTCGCCTCTAATATCAACAGCCAGTTGTACACCTTCTCTAATCCAGATATAACCTCAATTCCTTCTTTATTTTATGACTTTTTTCTTTCATTTAGTCTAGAGATAATATGAATATAATATGTTAGTATATTGAATATTGTAGTCAGCATAGTGTGGATTGATTTAAAAGGACAATTAGGTTTCTAAATCTACTTGAAAACATTATCAAACCTCAAGTTTAAAAGACAATAGTAATACTCATGTTAATACTTATTCTACTGTATTCCCTCAATTGATTGGCAAAAATAAGTGCAGAAGTGAGAACATCACAAAATGCATATTTATTAATTGCATTGATGCCCTGTAGAGAAAAGAGAAAAGGAACCGAATATGTAAAGATTTTTTGTTGGCAAAGAATGATAAAAGATTTAGGCATTTTATGTGAGCAAATTTTTCCTCATACAAATCTACAAGTTTGGGAGCAACATGTATACCCAATATCATTGCCTCGATACAAGTTACTGTATCAGATCTCCATCATTGCTTAGACCATGCTTATTCACAACCCAACTCAACCCAACCTTTTAATAAAAAAATTTATCTCTCATCATGTACATAACTTACAATTCCACTCAATTCCAACTTTATTCACAACTCAACCCAACCCACATATCTCTCCCCAACAATTAAAAAGTACTATTATTTGTACTAATATCTTCATTTTTTGTACAAACAGTTGCGACTTTGGGTTAGGTAGCCAACCCAAGTCATAGTATTTAGTTTCTTTTTCCTTTTATGCTTTGATTTTTTTTTGGTCTTATTATGCTATTTGATTGGGTTGGGTTGGAGAAGGTTACCAATAAACATAGTCTTAGAATCAAGTTATGCTCTCTACACAATTGCATTATATTTCAAATCAGTTAAGTAAAACATGCAACAGCTACCATTATGCAAAACATCAACTGTCAATAAACTATGTATATTCTTTGCACTAAAACAAAGACATTTCATTTAGTCTTCATGTCTTAAGTAAGATCCAGGAGAAATTCAGTAAACAGACTGCCTCACTCTGCACAACTTGCAAAGCAATGTCCATGAAACAAGGATAATATTCTCATCATTACATTCAGAATAAAAGGGAACAAAGGAGAACAATCTAACTTCAAAAACAATTATTGCAAAATTGACAACTCACTTGAAGTTGGGGGCAGGCACCCAATAACGTCTCGAGGGTCTGTAAGTGGTACTCATCTGGAAAGACTTGAATTATGCAGTCCATTAGATAATATTGAGCAAGTTCATCCTTACAATTGACAATCTGCAATGAGCATTTTGAATGTGCAATTTAAAGGAAAGCATAAAACATATTATAAGATCCTCACAAGATGGATGTGCAACAATTAGATTACCCACCTGCTCCAAAACTCTAGGAAGAACTGTCTCTCTATATATTTCAAGGTCAACACCCTCGATCTGGCTGAGGACATGTAAATTCTTCCCCACCTAAACCAACAGCGAGATGGATGAGAATCACCCTCATCGAACTAAAAGGATTAAGATACAATGGAATTAGACAACTGCTTTGAAGCATTAGCATACAAGATCACGCAGTTCGCTCCGTTCTTTCTCAAGTTTCTCTTTCTCACTGAAAGGTCCCTGCAGACCAGAAATCCGGAAAGGCCTCAACTCAGGATCACCAAAGCAAATATGTGCATCATAAGCATTATCACTCCTGCATGCCCAAACATGCCTTTGTGATTTATTTCACTATTGTGCATGCAAGTTTTCAGATGCCATGCATGTTCAAAGTAAGATCTTATTAAGAACTCTGAGGGTTTTTCACAAACCTGGTTCTGCATCCGGACCCAAAGTTTATTCATCTCTATGAAATTCTGCAGTACAAATTCTACAGCCTCCGTGACACTATCACCTTCACTATAAGCAAAGCAATTGACTCACTTATTAAAGAAAACAAAAGCTATGGCATCAACAATTCATAAATGAATGCATTACTATTTTAACTCGTGTAGTATAATTGGAAATTTAACTTGATATTTTCAATCCATCATAATCTATTGAACAATTTTGCCCCATTGCTTCTCAACCACTCTTGAAGGCAACAACAAGAAATTACTGAAACTTTCATTTTTTCAACTCTCATCTAAAAATCATGACCACGAGAACTAAATTTGGGAGATGGGAGTAATTTATTACCACAAACGTGCATTAAAATCAATTGTATCTTAGCATGGCCATACAGCAGCTACTTAGATGAATCCATCCCAATTTCAATGATCATTTCTTAATTGCCATTGAGTTTTGATCAGAGCTATAAATGGAAGTTTCAAGTATATTTACAGTTTCAAAGTTGTAGATGAAAGTTAATAAAATAACATTGTTACTTACTTCTATGAAATGGAGCATTACTTCCAGAAATCTTAAACCACTTAGTAATGGGTATGGGAGTATGGCCAACATAATGCAAATGAGCAAAAAAATCTAGCATACAACTCAAAGGAAAAAAATTAACTAAATATCATACTTTTGATGAAGAAAAATATTGTACTTAGTCATGAATGATTAGGCAGGCGAAACTTTAAATGTGAAAATCAAGTGATGACAAGAAGAGTTTCAACTTTCAACAGAAACAGAAATAATTTTCATGTATCAAGGAAAAGCAGTTGCCTCTCCTATGGGAATGGTGAACACAGTCAAAATCTTGCAATATCTTGCTTGTTGCAAAATGAAAGAGAGAAGGTTATTGTCGTACCTCGCATACTCTGAACCAATATCAGGTAACTTATCCCTACTAACTTGAGCAAGATAACTCCGCAGAAAGAGCCCACGGATGGGATGTTGAACAGCTCGACACATTTCAACAAGATCTTTAAGAACATCCTTAGCAGGAGCCTCCTTTGACTTTATGTAAACAGATCCAACTGTGCAGAGAAGATACCTGCATATTCACAAAACAAAAATAATGGCCATCTATCAAGCCTAGAATAATGCTTCTTCTTAGCAGTACGAACAAATAACATTATGTAGGTGGTTTTATGACCACTTTCCTTAGCCAAAGATGAAAATACCCACTCTTTCAGAAAAAAAACATGAAGTATACTACTATGACCAACAAACTGACTAAAATTCCCTCTCCACGCATCTTCATGACTTATCTCGAAGCTCCAGTGATGTCTCGAGCTCCACGGCATTAAAAAAAGGTGGGAGAGAATTTAATTCATTAAGGGCATTTTAGTCTTTCTAGGTGGCAAAGTGTGGTAGACTCTTTTTTTCTAACATGTGGGTATATATCATTTTATCAACCAAATAACCTAAAACAAGAACACACACAAAAGAAAATGAGGCCTCAAGTTTCAGGAAATAAACACTACTCACTCAGTCTCTATAACTTTTTCATTTTCCTTTATTGGACGTCCCACAATAAGTTCCTCATTCCATTTTTTGCATATTATTTTTTCTCTCTTAATCACATCACCGGTACTATATCTATTATTTTATTATATTTATCTCATAGTAATCTACTATTATTTTCTCTCTTTAACTCACATCATTTGTACTACATCTATTATTTTATCATATTTCTTAATCAAAACACCCAAAAGAAATGGAAAACTTATAGCAGGACGGAGGGAGTATTAGATTTGAAAACTCCCACTATTATATCCTTCAGCAGTCTAGAAATCAATTAAATTGGCAAATGCTCAAGACAATACTAAACAATATGCCAACAGCAAAGAACAGCAAGACTTTCTAATTTCTTTAGATCCCAATTCTACTCTTTAATTTGTACTATTAGAGTTCATTTTTCCCTATCTGGGGATACAAAATATGATTTTTTTTTTTTACATGCTACAGTGGTATAAAATTGTTTTAAGAAAAAAGATAGAACTCATCACAGGCGAGTACTTGTGCTAGTTAATACTAAAAGGTTGATGGTGGAATAGAAAATTATGCATCTTCTCAGTATGTTGACTAATGGATATAATGGTCACACATCTATCTAGCTACAATTCGTGGTCAAGTATAAGTGAGCATATGCATATTGCATATAAAGCACAAAAAACTCAGCATACATGCCTGAACCAGGCGAGTAGCTGGTACTTACTAAGCAAACTAAGATTTAATAGGCAAAATATAAAAAATGTAATAACTTAATTTACAGCTGAATTCCACAATAACTTACAGTCTAGGCAGGACGTTTCCGGCATGCTGAACAAGTTCATATAGATCAACCACTGGACAACCATGACGATCTTCATCCTTGAAGAACATTTCCAACCTCCTAAGTTCATCAAATGCGCGCATATCTAACCCCCAAAAACAAATCCATAAGATCAACCAGAAAATTCAAAAAGAAAAATTCATTCTCATAAGTAACAGCTAACATGTATTGATAAATTACTTAAGAATGGGTCCAAGAACTTTACAAAGCTCATAATATTTATGAGGCGAGAGTCTCGAAGTTCGAAGCTCAGACAGCAATTGTGCAGAGTATTTGAGTGCTTCCCGCAGATTATTCGAGTCCTGAATTTTTCACACCCAAAAAAACAAATTGAATCACAATTGAGTTGCTTAATTTGAGAATTTAGGGCTGTGTTTCTCCCTTGTCATTGATTTGATAAAATTGTTGAATTGAAGAGAATCAGATCGGAATCTACCAGAGCACGATGCAAGTAGAATGCGTTGTGCTGAATTCCGGCGATGCCTTCGGCGAGCCATTTCTCCTCGTCTTCGATTCCGTTTGATATCATCATTTTGCCCTCCACGTCGTCTCTCTCCCTCGCAACTCCACAGCTTTCTGTTGGAATTAGCGTACATCACTTTTCATGCTCATATTTTGTTCTTTGTTTTTTTTCATTTTTTCTTCACAAATTCTTGTGTGGCATAATTACCCAGAGCTTCATATTGTTGTTGGAAATTATTATTTTATTTCATATTTATTTTTTAAATTATTGGAATTGGTTTATTGTTTTTATTTTTTATTAAATAGAATTAATTTATATTATTAAATGAATAGTAAAATATTATTATTATAATTGTTGTTCATAGTTGAAATTAGAAAATAATATTACAAAATATAACATAAGTGAGATATTTTTATTATATTTTAAAAAAATATCAATACGCGTAAAGCTTAAGCCAGTTCAAATCCATGTGATCGAAACATTATATATCCAGATTACTAAAATATGAAAACTTTGTAAGTTGAAATGTTTAATGGCCTGACTAATTGAATTAAACCATATAAACAATTCGCGTTTCTAATAGAGTTTTACATCGACAAAAAATGGAGATGAAAATCAAATAAACTCATTTTATTTAATCTTTTAACTAATTCAACGAGGGCCCAAACGAACTAATCCCAAATACAGTAAATTTTATGTAAATTATAGTACTCCCTCCGTCTCTTCCTTTACTACAATAACTTTCACACCCTTTAAATGAAAAATCTTTTATACACTCTACCCTCACAATATTATCAATTTTACACAAATATTTTTACACCCTTTAAATGAAAAATCTTTTATACACTCCACCCTCACAATATTATCAATTTTACACAAATATTATTACTTTTTCTCTACTTTATACATAAAATTTTACAAAATTACCCCTCAAAACTCCACTCATTATTACACTTTATTAAAGTTCGTGTCTATCTACCTCTGAAAATTAACATGGGGCATAGGGAGTACAACATTTACTACTGAACCATAACTCGATCAAGCTAAGAGCGGTCCCAACCAACTATCGATTCAAAAATGTATTTTAATTTCATCATTTTCTACAAAATTTGCCTATAAATATACACAAGCGACAACAAAATCTTGATAAAAAGAAAGGCAGGAGGAATACGAATCATCACTCCCAACAGCTGCATTTAATTGAATACAATGAGTCTTGCTAGTATCAACACCATTAAGTATCATTGGTGCAAAAAAACTGGTAACTCATCATATTACCACCACCCAAGGAACAATCACAACAAAAATCCTCGGGCAGCAGCAGCAACATCATCCCAACAGGCCTAGCGAAAGGGTCCGTTTGATAATATGCCAGTACCGACTCTGCATATCCGTCTTTTCTCAAGCCGTACCGGCCTTCAATCTGGCAGCAACAAAGATATAATCCTTTCTCATTCACAAAAGCTCAAAACGGAACGGTGAAAGGCAATGCAAAAACATCAACTTCCGGCAAGTACGTTGCCACAGGCCATAACGTTGAAGAGCTAGTAGAACAAGAAGATATGATATCATCTCTGCATACCCGTCTTCTCTCATTCTTGCTTGAAAAGAGCCAATCATTATCATCCAAACTTAAGCACCCATTCTGTAACTGAGGTGGGACCCAGTTCTCAATTAGATTCTTATACAGTAATTCCTCTTTCTTCATCGGAGTCATAACTGCATCATTTGATAATGAAACTGGAATTTTCACGGTTTGCTTAGAGGTGGGACATATCCTTTGTTTATCAATCTTTAGAACAAGGCTCGGCTCTACGTTTTTGCTGGCCAGCTGACTTTCAGTTCTTAGTCTTGAAGCAAAATCGCTTTTTGCTTGGGAAGGGAAATGAGTCCTACCAGACGTAGAGCAGGGCTGTTGTTCGTTAGGTGAAGCATCCAACTGTTTCTGCTTCTTCAAAGGGAGCCTTATCCGAATAACGTTGCCTGCTTCATAAAATAAGCAGAAGAAATTCATCAACAAAGAACCTTTTTTATAGTTCACAAATATAAATATTAAAAACATTTGTTTACCATGACCATGGCTAACATCGCCGGGTGAAGAGGGCCTCTTCCTCTTGTTACTATTCTCCGTGCTATCTGAGGAAGTGCTAGGAACACGTAAACAAACAGGTTTCTCATGTTCTTCTGTTAGACTGCTTCGTTCCAGCTGTTCAGACTCAGTTTTGCTTCCCTTAACAAAGGGTGGTTCAACTTTTGATTGTGCCCATAATTTTTCAACAATGTGTCCCTGGACAATATCGGTCTTGTTCTTCTCTTTTTTGTCTTTCTTCTCCTTCTTCTCTTTTTTGTCTTTCTTGTCTTTCCTTTTCTCTTTCTTCTCTCTTTTCCTGTCCTTCTTCCTCAGTTCCTCATCATTCACCTTTTGCTTTTGGAGCTTTAAGCACCAAAATAACAAATTTAGGCCAGGAAGTTCAAAATGTGATGTGGCCCAGGATATGAAGAGACAGCTCATCATAATTTCACTTAAATGTAATCATCACAAATCCAAAACCAAGAACCTAGCACCCCGCATAAATTTGCAAAAGCTAACATCCATACTCTCTCCACAATTCAGTAGGATAGTGATCCCATCAGGTTTAAACCAAAAGATAAGAAAATAGAGCTAAAGTGCCATGCTTTTTTAAAAAAAATTGGGAAAAAGAAATCTAAGTAAAACATTTTGGTTGTCACTTGCAAAGTTTTGACCTTTGAAATTGCATAATTTAACATGTGAAAATACAAAGAAAGTTTAATTTTCTTGTCTTCAACCATGTAAAAGGGAAGTGCAGAGGAACATGTACAAATAAGATAAAAATGGGGAATGGTTATTTTTATGTTAGTTTGGAGGAAAATGATTATTCAGGGAAAATCAAAGAAAACAGTTCAGACACTAAACTTCCAAGAGGTGGAGATTAAACAGTTGACAGGAAATCACACAAAAATTAAACAACACAGCTAAGAATTTAGCCAAATTGCATCACACAAGCAAACTCAGATAATCCAAAGCACAACCAGTTTCAACATCTTGTTGGCAAACAGCTACAAACACAATCTTCTATTGTTAAATCAAATTGACCAACACAAGTGTAATGCACAAAAAATCCTATCAAAGTCCAAAAGGTAGATAATCAAGGAATCAATGTATAGAACCTAAAGCAACCTGAGAAACAAAATGTCATAATAATCCTCATGAACCTTGATTGTATTGCATAGAATTCAAACTTAGCCTGCTTATATTCTCAAATTGTTGCCTAGTGATCAAGCCTAATTTAAGTTCCAAATATGTTTTCAAATCATGCTAATACCATAATGCTAATTCTGAAGTAAAATCCCAGTAGTAAAAAGAAATAGGACACAACTCTATATCTTCCAAACCTCATTGTCAACTCACAACAGATAAAATCAAAGATCATCTTAATATAATTCATATACAACCTCCCTTTCAACTATATAATCTCCCAAAGTAGCAGGCTGAAGCATAGTACAAAAACAAGAATCATGCAAATAAGTCTGCATGCCTATAGACACAACTTATCCAAACATATTTTCAACTAAACCTCTCACAAAACCTACCAAAATATCTCCCAATATATCTTCCACTAAAATTCTCCCTAACATCCCAAAAGGCAGAGGGGTATAAATTTACACTTATTGTATATAAACCAATTCACAGGTACTGAGTTTCTCACACAACAAGCTCTGGGATTATAACCAACACGCTCACAACACATTCATGCGCATATGCACTTACAACCTCCATAACGTTTATGGTAGCATCTCTATGCACCATAAACACTCAGAATCTTAGAATCCCATCATTCATTTTGCTACAAGACACCTCAAAATATCAGACTGCTCCGAGTAATTTTTCAGAATACTGAAAATCAACTATTATATCATAATTCACTTATATAATGACCCAAGGACCTGCAACCAGGTTTGCAAGAAACTACATGTGACGAGACTTTAAAAAGGCACAGAAGAGAATCTTTATAAGAAATTATGGTTTAATTTACATTGAATTGAATTCGGGTTTTCTTTTTTTAAAATCTAACCGTCAATACACCAAAAATCCGAACCCACAATTATTAACAACTCAAGGAGAAAATTACATTGAAATTAATCGAACAATCATATACAAAACAAAACCCTGATACAAGAACTGCCCAATATCGTTTTCTTTTCGAGATACATGTTGGATCTATACATTAACAAAACCCATCACAAGCCCATTCATTTACATCGATGAGAACTCATGCTCATGAATAAATCAATTAAGGTACTCGGTTCAACAAACCTTAATCGATTCGATCAAGGCCTCTTTCCTGGCAAGGCTTAGAGTATAACCGGGTGGTGGGTAAGGAAAGCACCGAGACATGTTTCCGAGATTGAATCGGAGATCTTTGCCGACACAAAATAAATTCCACTAGTTTGGAGAAAAAATTTAGGGTCTGCTGTAGATCCAGATAAAATCTTGGTGAATAACAGGGTAGAGATTACCGAAAGGCGGGGCACTTTCGTTACCTAGGGTTAGGGTTTCTGCAATGAAATAAATAGAGATGAGAAAGATTCAGAAAGATCGTTAAGGGGGCTAAAGGGGTATATATAGGCGAGAGCACACCGACTTAACGCGGTTTCTATTTTGCACTTTGATCCTTCGACTTATGTTTATTACAGGTTTTTATCATCCACGGCCCATGGGCTCCGAGTTAGATTCTATGGGTTGGTTAGTTTTATTTTGGGCTTCAAAATAATCAGGACTCCAGTTATATAATACACCTCCTAAATTAGTTCACCCATCAAAAAATTCGTTTTAGGTAAATATAAACCTCAATTACTATGCACATTCCCATTTAAAAAATATATTTTTAAAATTACTATATATACCCAAATTTAAACCATTATAACTTATAGAACGATAAAGAATTAAGAACACTACAAGTCTTCTACTCAATTAAACACAAATTTATTTACCAAAAAAATACTCCGTAGTAGAATAAGTAAGTACATTTAGTATCATTTATATAGAGAGGGTCTTTGAGTTGACACTTTAGATTGCACACCCATGGGGGCCCGTTTGATGCTCACCCTCGACGGGCGACGATATGAAGCATCAAAGTTCTAACAAAGTAATTAGTGTCCTGGTAAATCCTCATTTTATCCCGAAATCTTTAAAAAAAAAAGTTATATCAGACGTGATACTTTTACCTATTATATAATATTTCAATCTTTAAAGTATAATAACATCAAGTTTCATACATAAAATAGTCTCAGTCTCATGCGAGTTATCATCATTTTAACAAGAGTGCAATCAGGCAAACAATAGTGCAAATACTAATTTTCCACACTTTGTCTTCACAATTTTATGTTTACTTCAACGGCCAATGTTTCATATAAAAAAAATTGTGAATTTCCTTTCTCTTTTCATTTTGCAAGTACCAAATTTCATTCCCTCCTAACTTTATTTCATTCTCTAAATTATTAATTTTTATCATTACATTATGTTTAAGCATCATAAATTCATATAATAACAATTTTAATAAAAAAAGTTAAGTGAAATATTCTTATTAATCAAGTTTTAATTAAATCAATGAACATATATGATAATAATAATAATTCATGTATTAATCAAAATAACTTTGGAAGGCGTTCAATTAAAAGATTTTGAGGTGGAGATTGAGTACTAAAGTCATAGTGTGTATTTCAAATTATAAAGTGGTAAATTTGATTCCCACAAAACTAGAGAATTTACCATGCATAACCTATTTGGGAGAAATTTGTATAATCTGACATTATTTTCAAGTTGTACAATTTTACCAAACACCCCTCCCCCCAAACAACAATAAACATAACGACATGATTGATATGATAGAATGAAAATATAGTTGAATGGAATGAACTCATGAATAAAATGAACGTGGGAAAGGAATAAAATATGAATGACAATTGTTATGATTGGTATGAACAGGGAATAAAAAATTAGTGTTGTGTAAAGTTAACTAAATTATTATTATTGTTAATTTTTGTTGTTGTGATGGTTTGTTATTATTACTACTATTTATTATTGAAAAATTATTAAATATTATAGTATTATATATTAATATATCTATTATTATTAATATAGACAAATATTATTGTTGAGGGTTTGAATTACTATTATCAAATAATAAATATTTTTTTAATTTAACGGTATGTATTATTAATATTTTTATAACTATTATTATATATTAATGTATATTTAATTATTAAATTTATTATTAATTTTTAAAATTTTATTGTGAATAACAAATTATTATTTATTTAATAGTTATAATATTAAATATTGTATTATTTTTTTTTAATTATTATTATTGAAAGTGAAAAATAATATATGAAAATGAAAATAAATAATAGTAGTAATATTTTATATAATAATAATAGTAATAATAATAAAATCCATTCCTTATATCATATCATGGAATACATAATACAATGGAGTATGGAAGGAATGATTATTCCTTAATTTTTGGTAATGATCATTCCTAATAAATAAATATATCAATCATGGTATTTGGAATGAATTAAGGAATGGTCATTTCATTCCTAATTTATTCTTACATATCAATCATGCCCTTATTGTTTCATCTTTTTTACCATTTTTCTCATTCCTCCAAAATTCCTATCACACCCGGAACAAACCTCTTAATCAAGCCGCCTTCACATTAGTGTTACAAGTCATTCAATATTCGATTCAAGATGATTTTTGATAAAAGTTCATTTTAGCTAAGCTCGACATTGATATTAAATTACTTAAAAAAAAAAAAATGACATTGATATCAAATAAACTTGAACATATTTGTATGTTCTACAAAATCTATACCTTGCCCAAAATTTGATAGGTATAAAAGATCAAACAAGTATAAAAATGACAAATTACTCAAACTTGACTTGTGTTGGGCTCGATTAAGTTCATTCAGACTTGACTCAATTATTTATCAAATAAGTTTAAACTTAAATTTCGAAACTCAATAACACTTTAAACAAACCTGGTCACTTGCATAATTTGCATGTACTGAATATAAGACTTGCCCACGGTTTCGGAACCGTCGGTTACGGCTTCAAATAGGCGGTTCCACAGTTTCAAAATGTTGTAATCAGAATGGAATCATGCATTTGCATTGGTCGATCTTGGTTTGAACCGTTATTATTTCATTTATTTTTATATTTTATTTTAAATACAACAACTTTCATACAAATACAACTCTTTCGTAAATAACAATCTCGTCCAAACAAATTATGATATAATCAGTGAAAAACAAGTAATATGATTATATGAAGGAGTTTGGAGTAGACAATGCTCCAGAATTTATATGAATATATAGGATTACTTGCATTAAAATGCAACCATCATCGGTTCATAAAAAAAAACTGGTATGTTTACTTTTGATTTTAAAAACCAGGTTTTAGATTTTAAGATAAAACACCCGTTTTACTTGGAAATTTAAAAATCGTTTTTCAAAATCCACTCAAAATCACACATATTAAATATATTTATTTGACATAAAGTTATATCTATATAATATTGCTTCAATCATTATATTATTTCTCAACAATAATATAATAATACTATAACAATACAATAATATAATACATTTAATCATTACACACTTAACTAATCATTATAATTCCAACAAACAATAATATAATAATACAAACTCATTCAATTTTACAACTTGACATAAATATAAATCATCCACTATTCCAAAACCCAAAAGAAACACTCATATTATTATTTATCGGGATTTAAAAAACCAGGATTTAAAAAACCCAGTTTTTAAAACCAACCAAAGTCCAAAGTAAACATCCCCTTAG
Organism: Galeopsis tetrahit; assembly: GCA_963675135.1. NCBI lineage: Eukaryota > Viridiplantae > Streptophyta > Magnoliopsida > Lamiales > Lamiaceae > Galeopsis > Galeopsis tetrahit. The sequence goes on along the minus strand of OY776121.1, from coordinate 75,172,560 downwards.
TTACTAGATTTACATCAACATTCAATCAACAAGTAAAAACATCAGCAGCAAACAAAAGTTATTTTTTTGAAATCGAAACTAGTATTTCTCCCGTGCAATGCACGGTTTATAAATTAATAAATTTATATAAATAGTGTGATGTTAATAAAAAAAAATTTGTATACATACATAGTATAAGAATTTTTTTAGGACCATTAATTTTAATATTTTATTTAAAAAATAAACGTCACAATAATATTGGATAAAATTAAGATTTACCAAAAATAATTAATTGAACATAATTAATAAATATTATTTTATATAATCTCTAATAAGTAATAATGTTTTACAATAGTTATATTTATAGATACAAAGAAATATATATATATATAAAATAGACGTGAAGATTTGATCAAATATATTAAAAAAACAGATATAAACTATAATATTATATGTATGATACAATATTATATTTCTAATAAAAAATAAAAGAAACCCAAAGAAAATTGAAGGGAGAGAAAAGAGAAAATGAAAATAAAGGAAGAGAGATAATTTATTTTTTTAAAATATGCTATTTTACTGGTGGGCCTCACAAAAAATAATATTTTACTATTGCAACATTTTAGGCGGGAACTTATTAAGGGCATGATTGGTATGACTGAATGAAAATGTGACTAAATTGAATAAACTCATGAATGGAACGAATGTATGAATGGAATGAAAGTCTGAAGGGTCATTCTCATGATTGGTATTGACATTGACAAGGAATGAAAAAATCATTCATTGATTGATTCCATCCTCATGATTGGTAAATGAATGCAACATAATGTAAACAATTTATCTTAAATGACTAAAATACCCTTATACATATTCTATAGAAACATATTAAATGGATTAATATGATATTATTTTAATAATAAAACTAAATATAAATAATAGTTCATTTTTAAAAAATGGTGTACATTTTTACTCATTATTATAAAATGTAATCATGAAAGAAATATATATAAATATATATACATACATACGAGACAAAGGGCATAATAAAAATTAAATAGAAAAAAATTGTATATATACTAAGCAAAGCAAATACAGAACAATTTTGCATATAAATACAGAAAATTTGTATATAACTTATGGCAAATAATAAATTTAAAATGTAAGAAATCGCATATATATGTGTATATATATAGAACAATAATACACTACTATTCTTTGACTAGTTCTTCTGTTCTACGTTTTTTCTTAGCGTTCTTCTCTTCTGCGTTTTTTCTCAGCATTCTTCTCTTCTGTGTTTTTTCTTAGCGTTCTTCCCTCTTGATGAACTAGTTTTTTGCCCGTGCGATGCACGGGACTGTTTTAATTTTTCCGTATCGTAAAATTCTTTAAGCTCATTTTAAATTCTAATTTAATTATACTCAACTACATGATGTAGCTATATTTTGATTTCATTTTTTCTACATTTAAGGACAATAAAGATATGTATAAAAAAGAAAAAAGACCTAGAGCTATAAGATCCATAAATTGAAGTGTCATAAAAAATCCTTCCACAGAAAAATCTTTGTAGGGACAAAAATAAGTCAAGAGCTTACCTGGTATAAAACACATAGAAGGTTCCAATTAGAAAAAGAAGCATTCTTAATAGAAAAACAGTATTACAACTTTGAGATTCTTCTCATCCTTAGATATCAAATCTTCATAAGTAGTCTCATCACCTTCTTCGATATTCACATCCCTTGCATGTCATTAAATTATGTTTTTGGATCATTACACATCTCAACCTCGTCAGGCTTATCTTACTTTAATGTTGAATTAGTTTTCTCTTGTTCGGCCTTTGGCTCTGGCATCTTAATCGGCCTTCAACTAAGGTTCTTGTTGCTCAGTATTGAACTCATATTTCTTTCGCTTGGACTTGGAATTAGGTTTCTCCTGTTCAAGCATATGTTGATCGACATTTAACTCAGGCTTCTTTCTTTTTATCAGTTTGGCCTTCGAGCCATTAAATCATTTTTATCTTGTTCGGCCTTTGGCACAGACATCTGTTGCTCAGCATTCAACTCAGGTTTTTATTTCTTGCTCAGTTTTGAACTCAAATTTCTTTTGGTTGGCCTTTAACTCAGGTTTCACGTGTTCAACATTAGGCTTGTGTTTCCCTGTATATTTCCATGGCATACTAATATTTTATCGCATAATTTTGGGACAATTCAAATAAAATATATAGTCAAATATGGAATAAATAATTACCAGATTCTCCCTCGAGCAACTCCGTATCAGAGAAATGCAGACAAGGTCAGGGCTAAGGAATAAAAATGTTTGAAAGCTGTATATTTTACCTGAATTTATGGAATTGATCCTCGGTGTTGCAGCCATCTTTCTATTGCAACCTTTAAGTTCAAAAAATATATGGATAGTCAAATACTATTTGCATAAATCTAAATAAAATATATATGTTGATATGTACCATGTTTAGAGAAGAATATACACCTCCTACATACAAACAATTTTTTTGTACTTTGTAAAGTTGAAATTCTTTAATTGAGACGTTATAGTTGTTATCTCATTTCCAACTAATTTGACACAATAAGAAAACCAGATAAACAGTAATTATATGTCATGTGTTAATCAATTCTTACCTTTGATCATAATGTTAATTCATCAAAGGACCTATAAACATATCTAGAAATTGAGTTTTAGTTCTTGTTTTGTGAGTGACATAAGATGAACAATGTCTCCAGCCTAGCCAATGTACAACTTGATATCAGTCCATACATGAGTGATATTAGACTAAGATAAGAAGATAACTTTCTTTTTTAAAGTAAAAAACATTCTTTTATTCGCATGCAACTCCTAATTACATCAGAAATAAGCAACCCTTTCAAAGCACTATGAATAAGAGACCACAAAGCCATTTTATATATTTAATTATATCCCATATTTCATCAAGTGATTCCCATTTATCATAAAAAATTATCCAAATAGACCCAGGATAATTTAGAATAAAATGTATAACAGGGTATATTACAAAAGCTCGCATAATAACCGAAGCATGTCATTACATTGTCTTAACTTTGATCGCCACATGGAAGTTATATTAAATTAAAATGCGGGAAAATATATGACATATAGAATAGCAAAAGAGAAACAAAAGGATGAGATAAACCATCAACAATGGGCTTACATATTCCTATAGCTATTCAACCTATTCTTGGCATATGATCCCCTTCGTGTCCAGCATACATGAAAGTGACCCAGAGTGCTTGAGCGACCCTTGTTCGATTTAATGTTACAACAAATCCTAAATGCAAAATAGCGAGACAGTAAAGGTTGAAGTTTGGTAGAGAAGAAAGAACAAATTTCAGCAAGGAGAGAAATAATCAATACCAAGCTACCCAAAAGATTTTCCATGACAAAAAAAAACAGCAAATAAATTTAATGTACTTCACCTCCATTGTAGCTAAGCCATTAGAAACCATCTCTATCATCTTTGCTCAAGCCTGCAAGAATTGTATCATAAAAAGTTAAGCATGTAAATGACACGCTCATAAACTTTTGTATATATGGAGATTATAGAACAGCTAAAGTATACGTACACCTAGGGGTGGGAAAATATACCGAAATTTCGGTATACCGGACTTATCGTACCGAAAAAATACCGAAATTGTCGATATTTTCGGTATACCGAAATTTTCGGTACGGTATGATATCGTACCGAAATTTTCGGTATGATAACGGTATGGAAAATGGCTATACCGCGGTATTTCGGTATATACCGAAAATTTCGATAAGTTCGGTATACCGAAAATATCGATAATTTCGGTATACCGAACTTATCGAAACATTAATAAAATAATATTATATTATTAATTAAATAAAAAAACTTAAAAAAAGAATAAAAAACTAAAAGCCTAAAATCTAAATCATCATCTCGTGGATTCGTGGCCACCAGAATCAAAGTGGAGATTACATTTTGAAAAACCCTAGTTTCTTCTCAGCGCCGCACGCACTGTCAAACTCGCCGCACTGTCGAAATCGTCTCGCCGTCGGACTCGACTCGCCTCGCACACCAGACGCCGGTCTCGCGTCGCTACGCCGCACGGCACACGCCGATCTCGCGTCGCTACGCCGCACGGCACACGCCGATCTCGCCTCGCTACGCCGCACGGCACACGCCGGACTCGCCTCGCTGCCGGAATCGCTGCAAGGTGAACACCATCTTCATCTCGATCTTGTTCTTGTTTGATTCGTTAAGTTTGAAATCTTTTTTTGTGGTGAACTAGTGATTTTTTTTAATGGGTATGTATGTATGTTACAATCTCAGTCAATTGAGATTGAGTGAGTCTGGTTTATTGTTAGCCCTAATGTTTGATGAATTTTCTTGTGTGAATGAAACTATGGGAGTATTGATCATCATGCTTGCTATTCTGAAATGCACAGTATCTAAGACTCAAGATTGTTTATTTTGCATTTTGGAGGTTTTTCCTGCTTTGATTTTTCAATGATTTTAATTTTATAGTGTGAGTGATAATTCACTTGTGTAATAGTAGTACTATTATTGATCTACATGCTTGTGGTTCTGAAACTTGTGAAATGCTATTTAATATCTTTCGCAGGGATTTTAATTTTTCAAGGGATTTGGTTTGATTTGGGAGGTTGTTCCTGTCTTCCTGATTTAATTTTTCAAGGGATTTTAATTGATTAATTTTTATCTTTGAAGGTCCTTTGAGATTACTGAAGTGGAAGGAGAATTGTATTTTGTATTGTTGGAATAAGAATTGTATTTTGTATTATTGAATTTGAACAAGGATTGTATTCTCTTTTAATTTGTGTTTGACATATTCTATTCATGATTTTTAATAATTACTTTAGGTATAAACGATATGATTCGGTATACCAATATTTCGGTATGATTCGGCATACCGATATTTCGGTATGATTCGGTATGTACCGAAAATTCGGTATGATACGATATACCGAATTTTCGGTACGATATTCGGTATGAGAGTTATCATACCGAATTTTCGATATACCGAATTTTCGGTATACCGAAATTTTCGGTATGATAACGGTATCAATATTTTCGATATCGAAATTTTCGGTATGATATCGGTATGGCACGATATGGTTCGGTATACCGTACCGAACCACCCCTACGTACACCCGTATAACATGTGATATTAAAAACATAAATTTCACTTGAAACATTCTTTATCTGTTTAGTGAGCTAAAATTATCTACGCTCGCACCTTATTATAACTGGATGGAAAATAAAAAAACTTAGATAGAAAACCAGAACATCAAAATCATGCATACGCCCTAAAAGTAATCAATCAATCCCACAAGTATTGTAAAGAAAACAAATAAAATGCTAAATAGATATTATGTACAGTAATCAATTGCAAGAAAATTATAGATAAGAAAAATACAACGTAAAACTATTTAAACAGAAAAAAAAATTTACTTGATTCTTCCACCTTCTTGAAGATAAATTTCTCCTCTTCTGCAATAGTTCATTGAACTCTTTTCCGTCTAAATTGAGTAATCTCTGGATGTGGGCTGCAATGGTTAATGTTTTAATCAAACATTATCCATATCAAGAATTTTCTTTTTCACATCCTTCAATTAGCAAACGCGCGTGCCCGGTTTCTAGAAACTACCAAAAGCAACCAACTCAACTCACTAAATCATCCATCTAAATAAACTCTTCCATGTCCAGAGCAAAATCTTGCTGCAACAGCTTCTGACCTGCATTTTCTCCCTAAATCTTTATTAAATTCAATTTTCCCTTTTGATAATAAAGTTATTGCTCCATAACCACATTTAAATAGATAAAATTCTACATTAAGGTGACAATTAAAATTCCACACCAGAAGTTGAAAAGCCAAAGGGATCTGTAAAGAGAAATGAAGATTTGAATTCAAAATAACCTTCACGAGCGTTTTTCTTCTTCTTTAATGGAGAGTGCGAAACTGCCGAAACAAATACTAACACTCTTCACTGGTATGTACGTTTCAATTTTTAATGTGTCTCTTTGTCTCTCAATCCTTTAATTATACCATATGAAATAATTTTGTTGGTCCTGAAAGGAGTATATAACAAGTGTATGGGGGGGGAATATACTTGTATGCAAATTCTTTTCAAACTTGATCAAACCAGAGATCAGCAATGTTGTTTTGGACAACTCTGCTGAAGAAGATGAACTCTTCAAAGATAATCAAACCACTAAGTACTATTGAGTACTTAGTTGAATAACTATCTAATGGAGTTATATGTGCGGAATAGTGGTTGGCCCTTTAAGTTTAGACTCCTTTGGTTTCTAAAATCTCTTGACAGTTCAATGCAATCTAGTTTAGTTTCAGGGAACTTGTCCAATACAGTTTTTGCACAGTCTTTGAATATGTATCTTTTGAAAGATCAGTTTTGTGTGCAGTGTTGAGTGAATGTAAGTACTAGTAAAGCAAATCAACACAAGAGGTTATAGTGGTTCAGAGACTCAAGCTCCTACATCCACTTTCCCTGATTTAACAGGATAATTCCTTCACTCTTGGAATTAACTTGTTTTATAGTGCCAAGGTGCACTTGATCAAGAACACCACTCCTTGGTGAATTGATCCCTAGGATGTCTAGAGTCCTAGTACCCTCTTCTCAACTCAGAACTGAACTGTTCTTCTCTCAACAGTCAGCTCCTACCACTTCTACTATTACAACCTTCTCACTTTCTCACTTGAAAGAGGTAAGGGTTGAAGTAAGGTTCCAACTAATGAGATATCCTTTACAATGAAGATCAGTGTATAAGGATTAGGATATCTCTCTAAGCTTGTGTATGAATATACAATAAGTTCAGCTTAGAAGAAGTGTTTGAAGACTAAGATAGTCTCTTTGAAGGACTTTGAAGCTTCAAAATAATTGCTCAGTTGGATGTAGAATGGATGCTTCAAATGGTCTTCACACTTCTTGTATTTATAGACAATTTTAAGGATTTGCCCGTTGGAGAGGCAGCCCCAAATTGCTATAAATGTCTTCCTTGAGTTCTTCAAACTGGAAGACAGTTTCTTGATAGTGACATGTCCTCATTTGGGTAATAAACTGTTGTTAAGACTTTGTCTTCATTCTGCAGCACTTTTCCCAATGTTTGACTTCTTGTTAAGACTTGGACATGGCTTCTGAAGGTTGATCCAATGACAGGACAACATTCCTTATCAAATGGACAACTCTCCTTATCACTATCAGCAGTTTTGCTTATCAGCAAAGTTGGCTTGCTCTTCTTCAGATGACTTGGCTCTTTCCCTTTGCTTCACTTAGAATTGATCTCAGCATGATATTGTGAAGTCTTTTAGGGTGTAGTTGTCTTCTTCTCTTCAGCATAGTTGACCTTCAAGCATTAGAACATTTGGTCCGGTTCAAACTTGCTGAGACAACTTTTCTGGGACAACTCTCCTGATCAGCATACTTGGTCTTTTAGCTTCAGAGCTTTTGTTTTCACACAGAGTTAACCTCTCTGGACAACTCTCCTGATCAGAGCATTTGAGTAACCTTGTCCTTTTGAGTTTTACAACCTTGTTTTTGCATGGATACAACCTCTCTGGACAACTCTCCTGATCAAGGCATTTGGTTTTCAATAGAGTATGCTTGTCCTTAGTGTTTGTTCCAGATTTTGAGCCTTGAGGGGACTTGATCTTGATAATCTTCAAAGCATAGGTTCCCCCTCACAATGTGCATCTAATCATCTAAGAGCTGCCTAACATATCAGCTTCTCATCTAGTCTTATACTATGTGTTCTAACACACTTAGAACACAATCATCTTAACTAGGCATGTCTCAGGGGGTTTTGGTATTTAATCAAAACATATCTCATTTTATTCCCAACAATTTCCCCCTTTTTGATGATGCCAAAACCTATACATTTTATGCAAAAGTGACTTGACTACACCTATTACATTTATCTTCAGAAGTCATGACTGAGGTCAATTTCCCTGAAAGAAAATGTGTTAGTGTATTCACCATTCATGTTGCAAATAAGTTTCAAGAATAGGCATAGAGAGATTTGTTTTTCAGATCCAAAATATGTTCAACTATCATTCAAATGAAAATCATTACAGCATGTTGATAGTTTGAACAAAAATATATCAGAGCATGAGATATTCCAATTAAACACACATTTACTACAAAAGTATGATATACTCTTAAATCATTCAGCATTTAGACATTTGAGCACATCATATCAGAAGCTTGAGCATCTTCAGATTAGTTGACCAAAACACAAATTAGTAACCAACTTAAGTATTCATCCATTTCAGCATATAAAAGTCAGGAAGACTTAGCCATTTTAGAGATCATCTTCTTTGGGTGGCACCATCCCATATTGTGCCCACACTCTCTTCTTGAGTTCCATGGCTTCCGGGTTGGTTCCTTTGGGTCCAAGGGTCATCTTGTTCAGCTTAAGAATCTCTGTGAACTCCCTTAGGATCCTTGCTTGGTCAATCCATCCATCAAGCTTTGGAGGCATATAGATGATAGGCTTGGGAGCATTGAGTTCAATTCTTGCAATGTCAGCAGCTGCAAGTAATTGTTGATATAACTCTCTGTAGTATTCTATCATGAACTCAGCAAAGGAAGAGTTGACATCTCCTCCATTCCATCTGTCAATGACATAGAAGTCATAGACAAACTCCCTTTTAGCCTCTTCCCATGTATCATTTAGCTGAATTGGCACCCATTTATCCAAATGTGGATATTTGGTGTCCATTGGGACTAGAAGCTGAGGCTTCATCTTGCTGTAAGTTGCCCTCCTTCTGATGAGTCGGATTTATTGCTATTTTTGTGCTTTAATTGAATATTCTTTATGAATTAAATTGGTATTTTAGTGCATCTTTTCGACTCATTATTTTGTGTCTTCAATTACCTTGATATTTTTATTTTCTGATTTAATTCAGGTAAAATGGAGCATTTTGATGAGAGTGAAAGTTAATTTTTGGGTTACATACGGAAGAAGTAAAATCAAAGGAATGAAATTAATTCCTTGGGCATATGATATTGTTGCTGGCCGAAAATCAAAGATAATAAGCTGAGCCCATGGTTTGTTACTGAAATGGGTCAAGTAATTAGAAGATAATTAAGCCCATTAAGTTATTTAATGATTTTGGGCCCTAATGGCCCATTAAGAGTTATGTTATAAAACCAGCCGCGGGAATGGAAGCACGATTTAGCAGAGGATACCTTGGAGCTGCCGAATTCTGGGAAGCAAGCAGGAGCCAGCCGTAAGATTGGAGATTCGGGAAGCGGCCGTGAGCATTAGAGTAAAAACAATGATTTTTGTTTTATCTATTATTCTCTTAATTATGTTTCGTACTTAGATTATTTTTCTAGCCCGAGGATGTGAAACCTGGATTTAATTATGTCTTTTTAATTATGTGATTCACGTTTTGTTTTAATCTCTATCTCAATTTCGTTATTATTTGATTTTATGCGAAGCATGTTTTGATTAATAGATTTATTAGGATTGGCCATCCGAGTTTATTTGTTATCAATTCTAGTTAATTCACAATATATGATCCGTAATTGTTATATTATTGTGGATAGCGTAGCAACTAAGGCAGAACACCTTAGGGGATAATAACGTCTAGGTTGTATGAAACGAGCGTCTCGTATTCATAGTCTAGTTTATTCTATTGTTTTAGTTCTTAATGCGTTTCTCGAGTTGAACCTTAAATACATGTTTTAGGGTTATTCGTAGGAATAGATTAATTGGGGGTCGTACCTTCTAGTTAATTAAACTTAAGAAACAATTCGAGTTAGTTTGGTCGTACCACTGGCTTAGGGATAAGATTTGAGATTAGATTGAGATTAACGGGTTCACTAATTAAATTGGTTAAATTATTCAAGGGGAAGCAATCCGAGGGCTAGATCGTTTTTTTATATTTGATTTCTATTTATTTCTATTGCTTTTATTTTTCATGTTTTCTAGTAATTAGTTAGTCCACCAACCAAACTCCCCCCATTTTTACTGCTTTCATAACCCAATTTATTCAATTGAGTTTCACCATTCCCTGTGGGATCGACCCTTACTTCCCTACTGCATAGTGGTTAGTTAAGGTATTTATTTTTGGGTGCCGGCGACAGCACACCACCTTCTTCTTGGTTTCTGAAAATTTGCTCTTCTCTTATCTCTTGCTCTTTGTGCTTCATCCATCAAGTCCATTTTTTCTTGGGCCCTCATCATGGCCAGTTTCTGTTGTGTTTCAGGGTCTTTGCCATACCCTTCATGAAACAACTTTGATGGATCATGAGCTACGACAGTTGTCTTCTTCTTAGGTTCAGGTCCAAATCCTTCAGCAAATAGCTCTTCAATATCTTCAGTGGACTTGGAACCTTCAGCAATGTTGACTATTTCAGAAGACTTTTCCTTTTCAGCAGTTTTGGACTCTTCAGCAGCTTTGGCTTTCTTTGATGTAGGCTCATCATCATCAATTCTGAATTCAGGTGGAAGATCAAGACTGTTAGGAAAGTCTATAAATGTCTCAACTTGTCTTTTCTTTCCTTTTGCCTTCTTGATCTTTCCTCTAGTTTGGACACCTTCAGCATCTTTGTCCAAACCAGACACCTCACCACCTGGTCTCTGCTGTAACCTCGTCCTTTCTTCTTGAGCTGATGCCATTGAATTTTCAATGCAAGTGCTAGTTGCTCTTCTTCATCCAGTTCTTCCAAGTTCAGCACTGCAGGCTCTTTTCCTTTTCCTTCAGCAGCTTTGTCTTTTCCTTTGACTGGACTTCCAATCACCAAAGCACCTTTTGCTCTAGCTCTTTCCCTTTCCCCCTTTTTGACAGCATCAAAGCACTGGGGCTTTAGCTCACTCATTGTTGTGGCCATTAGGGATTGGGCCTGGTTTAGAGACTTCATTTCCTCCAACAAATATACATTTTCATCATGTATATTTTGCATCCTATCACTGCTCAAGCTAAGAAAAGCTAGAACAGGCTTCATCTTTTGTTGAACAACCTCCTCCAAGGTTGCTTTCAGGGATGCATCCAGTTGGGCTTTAAGGAGCTCAGTGAGGTTGGCCACTGCACCTTCAGCAATGTTAGCCAATACCTCTTGGGAAAATTTTTCAGAGGCTGCTTTCACCATTGCTAGCCTTTGCTCTTCAGCTCTTTTCTTTTGCAGTGCAGTCTTCTTTCCAAGAGCTTGCTTGACAGTTAGCCTGAGAGCCTTGACATTGGCATTATGATTATCTCTCAGCAACTTTTGTTCCTTTTTGACCTCTTCTGAAATGGATTCCATGGTGGATTTGGCTTTTTGTACTTCAGTGGAAATGGTTTGGATGCCATTTTCCACACCACTAATCCTTGCTTCCAGAGTGGGTAGCACAACATCCTCAGAGCCTGTAAGCCTCATTTCTACAGATGCTAGAGTTCTTCCTTGCTCATTCAATGCTCCTGAAGTTTCAGCATGAGCAGATTGGACCTGATGAGCCAAGGAGTCCAATTTCTCTGATTGCATTCCAAGCAAGGCTTGAGCTGAGCCTGTATCTACTTGGATAGGTGCATCTGTTAAGAACTCATCTGCAAAAATTTGGTCAAGAGATATACCTGCAACATTAGACAAATCAAACAGGTTAGGAAATAAACACTCATCACCCTCAATTTCTTTTGTATAAGACTCTGATACATCAGCAGTCTTCTTCTCATTTTCAACTTGTTCTTTTCTCCCTTCATAGATAATGTTCTCACTCAAGGAATCAGGCCTCCTTTCATCAAGGGATTCTTGAAGTTCAGATTTGACTTCAAGAATAACCTGTCCTTCCTCACTTATTCCACCCTCATATGGTGGTACACTCACAATCTTAGTTATGAATACCTCTCTTTCATCCATAACTCCCTTTGATTTTTCAATTCTACTTTCCTTTTCAACCCCTTCTCCTAAACCTGCAGCATCTTCACCTTCAACAAGGTTCAAAGATGGCAGTTGTGAGGAGATCACAGTGCTCATTTCAGCAGCCACTGAGTCATCCTGAATGATTAAGGGCTGATCAGTGTCCAACTCATCTGACACTGAATAGGCCTTAATCAAACTAGCCTCTAACATAGGAACCTCAACATCTTTAGGCTGTGCCTTGGGTTCAGAAGAACCTTCATTGGCAGATGTGTCTTTGGTTGTGTTACCACCCTTGGTCAACACCTCTGATGATACAGAGCCTTTCCTATGGTAGGTTCTAGGAGGGTTTGAGAGTTTATCTGCTACAGAAGACTTGGGTTGAGAAGGTTCAGGGAGGTTGGCTTGAGGGGTTTTAGGAGGGTTGGGATTTGAAGGGTTTGAAGGATCATCAGGGGAATCATCATCATTTGAGCTACTATCAGGGTGTTTGATGCCCTTAACTTTTTTCTCTTTCTCCTCAATGATCTTCTCAGCTACCAATTTTGCAAAAACTTCCTCATCAGTGAGGAATCTTGTTTTCATCACACCAGCAAAATGTAGCAATCTGCTCTCCTCCACTTGCCACCAGTTTGCTCCCTTATCTTGGATGACTTGTGATATTTCCATCAAGGTTTTGTCTTTTACATCCACAATCATCCTTAAATCATGAAATATCTTCTGAATTCTTGGAAATTCAGCAAGTTGTGGATACAAACTGTCCACAGTGGGCTTAGCTCCACCTCTGAGCATACTTTCATAAGTATACTCCTCCTCATTCTCATTTGATGGAGAACTTTGGGCTATAGGGGAGTGGGCTGTGGTTTCTTTAATTGCAGCTTCAGGCAAGTTAAGTTCAGGAGGGTTGGCTTCAGAAAGATTAGGCTCAAATGAAGGTACTTCAGTTGCTTTAGAGAGCAATGAATCTGAAGGGGCTTTGCTCAGGGGAGTTGGCTCATTGAGTGCATGTTCTAAAAGCTTTGAGTAATTGAGCATGGATGAGTCCAGGGGAGACAAGAGTCTTGTCTCATCTACTGCTAAATCTGCAAGCACATCAATGCCACTTCTTTGCACACTCCCTTCTGGAGAATATCTCTTAGTGAGATCTACAGGGGTGATGGGTTGGTTGGGAGGGGTAACATGGGTTTCAGGGGAGTTGGGCTCAGGATTCTGAATTTCAGGGATGTTGACCTCTTTAGGTTGACCTTCAGGGACTTTGGATTCTGGAGTTCCAGAACCAGATGAGCTAGTCCTTGACTTGGATTTGGTCCTGCTTTCAGCTCTGCTCTCTCTTAGAGCCAAATGAAGAGACCTTTCTTCCTGAAGCTCCAACACTTTCTCAGTAGGCTTGGCCCTTCTCTTGCTGGCCCTACTGCTCCCACTGCCTTCACCATCCTTCTCAGGGACAACTTCCCTGATCCTCTTATCACCCTTGTGCTTTTGCCTTGTCTCATTATATTTCAGCCTCAACTCTTCTGAGTGGTCAGAAGGCACACTTACTCCCTCTTCTGCCACTTCATCAACTTCAGCTAATGCTCCTGAGGCTTCTCTTGAAGATAATTGAGACATTTTCCTTGTTTTGACAGCCCTGGCCTTGGTTCTCTTCTTCATCTTAGGCTTTTCTTCAACCTTTTCTTCAGCAGGTTTGGCCATAAGCATCCTCCTTTGCTCAGTTTTCTTGCTGAGCTTCCTAAACAGAATTTTTTGGGCTGGGAGGGGCTTTGCAAAGGTTTGTATCAGAGAATAATGGGAGAATCTTTCAATCAACAAGCTTGCCCTTGTGCAATACTTGAGTTTCCCTTCTAGCACAACCTTGTTGTGGGCCTTCACCTTAAATTTGGTCTTTTCCTTCATCATCTCAGTCATGATGAAGGTCCTCCAATCAAACTTGATGCCTTTGTCACTAGCATCAATAACTGCAGCCATAATTCTGATTCTTGGATGGCTGACTTGCTCCAAGCTTCCAGTATTGCTCAGGAGACTCTTAGCAAATACCTCAAAGAGGTTGAGAAATTCTGGCTTGAGAGTCTTCTTGTTTTGTGTTGAAGAGATGGGGCCTGGAACCAGAAGCCATTCTTGTGCTATCTCATCTTCATGATCAGCACCATAATATTCAGGATTCCTTCCCTCAGAAGGCAATCCAAAGGCTCCTTCAAGATCTTCTGAATAGAATTTCACTATATGAAATCTCTCTTCCTCTTCTCCCTCTGCAACATATGAAAGCTTTGTAGAGATTTCACCATCTTCAGGCTTACCTCTCCACTTGAGAAAGGCAAAGAACTCAGCCATGTAGCTTTCCAAACAAGAGCTTGGTCTTTCCTCCATAAACTTTTGCAAACCAGCTCTCCTTAACCATCTCAAGGTTGGCTTAATCTCAGGATCTTCACTTTCAAAGGATACTATTGGCTCAAAGTGAAGACTGTTTTTGTTGCTCAAGTAACCAAAATCAAGGTCTAGAGCCTTGTTGGAGAAATCAATAATCATCTCTGGTCTAACTTTGGGAGCCATTGAAGGTTGCAGAGAAAAATTTGAGAGAGATTGAGAGTGTTTGAAGAAAATTTGAGCTAGGGTTTCGAATACTTGGGGAAGAAGTGTTTGGGGGTCTTAAGACTTGTGAATATTCTAAAAAGAATGTTTGTCAATGAGTTGGTGAAGTCTTGGTGTAATTCAAAGGTGAACAAAAGTGGAAATCAAAATGGACGGCTAGGATTGTCTTCAGAGGAGTTGTCCAATTTTGATCCAATGGTCAATAACCAATATAACAGTGAAAAACTGTTTTATTCAAAACGTGGGTGGAGTTTTAATGTTAGTTTAAGGCTGGGGGTTTTTCGAGATAGATCATGTCCCAAAAAGTTTAATGCAAACAAGAGTTAAATCTTGGCATTTAATGCATGGAAAGTGACCTTTTGGGTGGGAGACAAATTAAATCCCAAAAAGGTGAAATCTGAATTTTCAATGGGACAGATTTCGAAATAGACAATGATCACCCAAAATAGGTGCTTATCAGACCAAGATTTGGTTTGATAGCTAGGACAACTTATCTGACCCCACTAGGACAAGTGTCCTGAAAAGATGTGGACAACTGTCCTGAAATCCAATGGACAAGTGTCCTGAAGAAGTAAGGTCAACTTTTCTGAATTTCAGTAGACTTGTCCAAGTCTGCTGAAGTTTGAATTTAGTTACCCCTTAAAGAATGAACTCTTTTTGACTCATTTGTCCAACTTCCCTAGATCAAGAAGACCCAACTCTGCTGATAATTCCAGAAACCTTGCTTCTGCAAGTGGCTTTGTCAATATATCAGCTTTTTGATGACCTGTGTGGATCTTTACCAACTTGATATCCTTCTTGTCCACATGATCTCTAATGAAGTGATGCTTGATGTCCACATGTTTGCATCTTGTGTGCAATACAGGATTCTGTGATATGGCAATAACACTGTTATTGTCACAGAATATTGGCACTTCAGTAGAGTTGACTTTGTAGTCTCTAAGTTGTTGTCTTAGCCAAAGGATTTGAGCACAACAACTTCCAGCAGCAACATATTCAGCTTCAGTGGTGGAAGTAGCCACTGTATTTTGCTTTTTGGAGAACCAAGATATGAGTTTGTTGCCTAAGAATTGACAAGTTCCTGAAGTGGATTTTCTGTCAATTCTACATCCTCCATAATCAGCATCTGAGTAGCCAGTTAACTCAATGTTGTCATCAGCAGGATACCAAAGGCCTAGATTTTCAGTGCCTTTGAGATACCTCAAGATCCTCTTTGCAGCCTCAAGGTGGCTTTTCTTAGGATTTGCTTGAAACCTTGCACAAACACCTACTGCAAAGGTGATGTCAGGTCTGCTGGCAGTGAGATAGAGGAGTGAACCAATGATTCCTCTATACTCAGTGGAGTTGGTTGGAACACCACTCTCATCAGGATCCATCTTCCAATTTGTGTTCATTGGGATCCTTACTGGCTTGCTTGATGTACACCCAAATTTCTTGATCATTTCTCTGGTGTACTTGGCTTGGTTGATGAAGATTCCTTCTTTTGATTGCTTGACTTGTAGACCCAAAAAGAAGTTCATCAACCCCATCATGGACATTTCAAACTTGCTTTGCATGAGCTTGGAGAACTTCTCACACAGCTTCTCATTAGGGGATCCAAAAATTATGTCATCTACATAAATTTGGACAAGCAAGATGTCCTCTCCTTCAGAGATTCTGAAGAGTGTTCTGTCCACAGTTCCCTTGGTGAATCCATGATCCAAGAGGAATTGTGACAGTGTATCATACCAAGCCCTAGGGGCTTGCTTGAGTCCATATAGAGCCTTCTTCAGTCTGTATACTTGGTTTCCAACCTCAAAACCTGGTGGTTGCTCCACATAGACTTCTTCTTTCAAGACTCCATTCAGAAAGGCACTCTTGACATCCATTTGGTACACTTTGAACCTCTTGTGGGCTGCATAGGCTAGGAAGAGCCTTATTGCTTCTAGCCTTGCCACAGGTGCAAAGGTCTCATCATAGTCAATGCCTTCATGCTGGCAATAACCTTTTGCCACTAGTCTTGCTTTGTTTCTGACAATCACATCATTCTCATTCTTTTTGTTCTTGAACACCCACTTGGTTCCAATAACATCTTGATGTGAAGGTCTATCAACCAGCTCCCATACTTCATTTCTGGTGAATTGGTTGAGTTCTTCCTGCATTGCTGTGATCCAATTTGCATCCTGAAGTGCTTCATCAATGTCTTTTGGTTCCTGTTCTGACAAGAAACAACAGAACATAGCACTTTCACCATGAAACCTTCTGGTTTTGACTCCTATACTTGGGTCACCAAGTATCAGATCAGTAGGATGGTCATACAACCAAGTCCTTCTTTTTCTGATCCATTCAGTAGAGTTGTCCTCTACTAAGGTTGAGTCACCAGTGTTATAGAATTCAGGATAATTGATTGCAGGATCTAATTCAGGATCATAATCAGGGGTGTTGTCCTCAATGTCAGGAACATTGGTATTTTCAACATTTTGAGTTCCCCCTTGATTATTTGACCCATTAACTACCTCAGCAGGAACTGCTTCTTCATTGGTAGTTGTTACCTGGATGTGAACTGGGATTGGCTCATTCAGTTCACCATTTCCATCAGTGGGGTTTGTCTCAGGAAGGTTGTCTTCAGGATTGTTGTCCAATGTGAATTTTTCAGGTAGGTTGGCTTGGACTACATCTATGAATTCAGTGTCTTTGTCTTTTAGGCTCAGTCTGGTTGTCCTCTGTGTGATTTCTTCAGGTTCCAAATTATCATTCCTGATCTCAAATATAGATTCATCAAACACAACATGAGGTGTTTCTTCCACTATACGGGTTTTCTTGTTGTAGACTCTGAAAGATTTACTGATTTGAGAGTATCCAAGAAATACTCCCTCATCAGCTTTGCTATTAAAGGCTTTCAACTGTTCTTTCCCATTATTGTGAATGAAACATTTACAACCAAATATATGAAAGTATGACACTTTAGGCATTCTTCCTTTCCAGAGTTCATAAGGGGTTTTGCCTTGCCCCTTAGTGATCAAACATTTATTTTGAGTATGGCATGCAGTGTTTATAGCTTTAGCCCAAAACCTCTTAGGTAAATTTGAATCAGCAATTAGGGTTCTAGCAGCTTCTTTTAAAGTTCTATTCCTTCTTTCTGCAACTCCATTTTGCTGAGGAGTTCTAGCTGCTGAGGTTTCATGAGCTATCCCATTAGATGAGCAATACTCATTGATGTATGAATTTATGAACTCAGTGCCTTTATCAGATCTTATCTTGATAATGCTAAGGCTTTTCTCATTTGACAGTCTCTTCAGGAGTTCAGGTAGTTTGACTTGTGTTTCCTTCTTATTAAGGAGAAATACTACCCATGTGAACCTAGAGAAGTCATCTACTACAACCAATGTGTATTTTCTACCATTTATGCTTGAAGGGGTGATTGGTCCAAATAGATCCATGTGTAGAAGTTCAAGTACCCTTTTTGTAGAAATGACTGGTTTACCTTTGAATGAGGCTTTAATCTGTTTTCCTTCTTGACATGGCTTACACACATGTTCTTTAATGAAAACCTCATTAGGCAGTCCTTTAACTAATGCATTTCTAGCAAGTTTATTCATTGATTTGAAGTTCAGGTGGTTTAGCCTCTTGTGCCATAACCAACTTTGTTCACTAGTACTCTTAGCAATGAAACATGCAGCATCAGTAGATTTGTCCCAGTCTGCAAAATACACATTTCCTTTCCTAGTTCCAGTCAATAGAATTTGTTGAGTTTTATCTCTAATTAGACATTTTCCACTTGAGAACTCAACATTGAAATCTTTATCACAGAATTGACTGATACTTAGGAGATTATATTTGAGACCAGCTACATAAGATACATTGGTTACTTTGATGTTACCAATCATCAAAGTACCATAAACTTTTGTTGTTGCTTGTGAGCTGTCTCCAAAGGTGACATTTGGGCCTTCTTTTTCAATAAAATCAGTGAGGAGTTCCTTGTTTCCAGTCATGTGCCTTGAGCATCCACTGTCAAGGTACCATGCTGTCTTTTTGCTCATACTCCTCTTCTTGTGGCCCATTGGTACCTGCAATTAGATAGGTTTAGGTACCCTTTGAGTTTTGGGTCCTGAGAGGTTAGTTGTACCTTTTGGAACCCAAACTTGCCTAATTACCCTGATTGATTCAAGGTGGCTAAGTTGTTTTCCTTGTGCATCAACATACACTGTCTTTCCCTTAAATGCCTTGGGGAAAGTATGTGTGAATGTGTTAACTCTGTAAGTTTCAGGGGAGTTGTCAATTCTCCTGAACTTATGAGTTCTTTGTGCAGCTTGATGAAATCTTTGAGGAAAGGCATTTTTATGTCCATTACCCTTTGGCATGAAGGGTTTTGGTTGTCTCATTTTATTCTGCCCTTGAGGATAGTTGTCCTTAGGTCTATTCAGCTGAGGCTTTCTCAGATAAGTTGTCCTAGTCTGATTATACCTTGGATAACTCCTCTGAACATTGTTCAGTAGAGTTGCCCTTCCATTGGGTCTACTCTGCTGACCAACATTCCTCTTGTGTTCAGGGGCTTTGACCTTTTCCAAAGGTTTGGGCCTAGTCTCCTGAAGCACTTGAGTAGGCATTTAAGTTAATTTGCCCTTTCCTTTGTTCAGTGGCGAATTATTTCATTTTCAGCTTGTTGTGCCACTGATTTGACAAAGATTTTCTTAGTGTTACTTGTAGAGGCAACACTAAGACAAGGTGAAGATTCAAATGGATCAAAACCTAATCCACTTCTTTGAGCCATAGGTCTCTGATAACTCTGAATTTCCTCTATTGCCCTAGAGGATTTGTTCAAAGCAGACATCTTTAATTTCAGGCTCTCTTCACTTGATTTAAGAATATCATATTCATGTGAGAGGTTTTCAAACTTGGCATTTAGAATTTTTAGTTCAAAGTCTTTTCTCTTCTGAGAGAGGAGTTGATCATCAATCTCTCTTTGTTGGTCAACTATCCTGAGATTTGCTTCCTTAAGCTCTCTCAAGACTTGTTGATACAACTCAGTAGATTTGACATCAACAGCTGCCTCAGAGTTTTTGGTAAGTTCAATAGCCAATCTTTCATTTTCTCTCACACAATTATCATGAAATTCTTGTAATCTAGTGAAATCTTCCATCAACTTCCCAAAGGAAAGTTTCAAGTTAACTTCACTAGTGTTTTGTGAGATGAATGATGTTGAACTAGAAGTGGAGGATACCTCATCATCCTCAAGAGCCATGTTGCACACATCATCATCATCATCACTGTTTGAGAACAGTCCATCAGAGGAGTTGAAGCTTTCAGCACTATCAGATCCTTCACCAGCCATCATGGATTTTCTATTGGTGAACTTTCTGTCTCTTTTAGCTTGCCTCTCTCTTCTTTCTTTAGAGCTCAATTCAGGGAAGTCATACTGAAAGTGCCCTTTCTTCTTGCAATTGTAGCATAGGTCTTCATCATCATCCTTCTTGGATTCATCTCTTCCTTTTGATGATGAAGGGTCAGCTGTACTGGACCTTCTCCTATCAGAGTACTTGTCCTCTGATCTTTTCTCTTCAGGCTTTTTGTCCTTGGCCTGGTCTTCGGGGGAGTTGTATCTTCTCCTGAATTTGTTGTCTTGGTAGAATTTCTTGTATCTACCAAACCTTGTGTTGAGCTTGTCAAATCTTCTAGCCATCAAGGCTAGTTCCTCCTTCATTTCAGTCTTTGAGACTGACTTTGATGATCTAGGAGTGGGTTGCATTTCCGGTTCAGCAACTTTGGCCTTGAATGCCACTCCCTTAGTAGGATTTGAAGGTTCCTCAACAAGCTTTCTTCTATTGAGGTCAAACTCATAGACTTTGAGTTCTGAGAAGATTTGTTGCATGGGCATGGAGGAGAGATCTTTGGTATTCTGCATCATCACAGCATAGACATCCCACTTTTGAGTGAGACTTCTCAAGATCTTCAATCCAACTTCTCTCCTGGAGTACACCTTGCCCAATGAGTTGATTTCATTCATCACATCAGTGAATCTACCAGCAAACTTGTCAATGGACTCATCAGCTTCCATTGAGAATTGCTCAAACTTTTGCACAGCAACTTGGAGCTTGTTCTCCTTGATCTTTTCTGTACCCTCACACATCTCAGCAAGAGTATCCCAAATTTCTTTGGCTGTGGTGCAGTGGTAGACTCTACCCATGACTGCATCTGAAATTGTTTGGTAGAGGGTGTTCATGGCAAGATAATTCAGATTATCTTTCCTCTTTTCATCAGCAGTGAAGTCATCCTCATCTTTGGGAATCAATTCCCTTATATCTACTCTTTGTTCATCTGTCACCCTGGGGTTAGTTTGAGTAAAAATAAAAGGTCCTCTTGTGATTACCCTTAACATGTCAGTGTGAAGAGATGCAAGATGAGCCCTCATTCTAATTTTCCAGAAATCATAATTGTCTATTGAAAACATGGGTAATTTATGATGTGAAATGTGATTGACTGGATTTGTGGCCATGTTGTCCAATCCTTGAACAGCAGGTGGAGGAACAGCATTGTTGTTGGCCATATCTCAAGAATATGCAGTCAATCAACAAATAATAGATTTCAGAAAAAGATCAGTTCAGTGACCACACAGATAAGTGAGTTTTGAAAATCAAGATGGATTTTCAGAAGCAGTGGTCTTTGAACCCCTGCTCTGATACCACTTGTTGGTCCTGAAAGGAGTATATAACAAGTGTATGAGGGGGGGGGGGAATACACTTGTATGCAAATTCTTTTCAAACTTGATCAAACCAGAGATCAGCAATGTTGTCTTGGACAACTCTGCTGAAGAAGATGAACTCTTCAAAGATAATCAAACCACTAAGTACTATTGAGTACTTAGTTGAATAACTATCTAATGGAGTTATATGTGCGGAATAGTGGTTGGCCCTTTAAGTTTAGACTCCTTTGGTTTCTGAGATCTCTTGACAGTTCAATGCAATCCAGTTTAGTTTCAGGGAACTTGTCCAATACAGTTTTTGCACAGTCTTTGAATATGTATCTTTTGAAAGATCAGTTTTGTGTGCAGTGTTGAGTGAATGTAAGTACTAGTAAAGCAAATCAACACAAGAGGTTATAGTGGTTCAGAGACTCAAGCTCCTACATCCACTTTCCCTAATTTAACAGGATAATTCCTTCACTCTTGGAATTAACTTGTTTTATAGTGCCAAGGTGCACTTGATCAAGAACACCACTCCTTGGTGAATTGATCCCTAGGATGTCTAGAGTCCTAGTACCCTCTTCTCAACTCAGAACTGAACTGTTCTTCTCTCAACAGTCAGCTCCTACCACTTCTACTACTACAACCTTCTCACTTTCTCACTTGAAAGAGGTAAGGGTTGAAGTAAGGTTCCAACTAATGAGATATCATTTACAATGAAGATCAGTGTATAAGGATTAGGATATCTCTCTAAGCTTGTGTATGAATATACAATAAGTTCAGCTTAGAAGAAGTGTTTGAAGACTAAGATAGTCTCTTTGAAGGACTTTGAAGCTTCAGAATAATTGCTCAGTTGGATGTAGAATGGATGCTTCAAATGGTCTTCACACTTCTTGTATTTATAGACAATTTTGAGGATTTGCCTGTTGGAGAGGCAACCCCAAATTGCTATAAATGTCTTCCTTGAGTTCTTCAAACTGGAAGACAATTTCTTGATAGTGACATGTCCTCATTTGGGTAATAAACGGCTGTTAAGACTTTGTCTTCATTCTGCAGCACTTTTCCCAATGTTTGACTTCTTGTTAAGACTTGGACATGGCTTCTGAAGGTTGATCCAATGAAAGGACAACATTCCTTATCAAATGGACAACTCTCCTTATCACTATCAGCAGTTTTGCTTATCAGCAAAGTTGGCTTGCTCTTCTTCAGATGACTTGGCTCTTTCCCTTTGCTTCACTTAGAATTGATCTCAGCATGATATTGTGAAGTCTTTTAGGGTGTAGTTGTCTTCTTCTCTTCAGCATAGTTGACCTTCAAGCATTAGAACATTTGGTCCGGTTAAAACTTGCTGAGACAACTTTTCTGGAACAACTCTCCTGATCAGCATACTTGGTCTTTTAGCTTCAGAGCTTTTGTTTTCACACAGAGTTAACCTCTCTGGACAACTCTCCTGATCAGAGTATTTGAGTAACCTTGTCCTTTTGAGATTTACAACCTTGTTTTTGCATGGATACAACCTCTCTGGATAACTCTCCTGATCAAGGCATTTGGTTTTCAATAGAGTATGCTTGTCCTTAGTGTTTGTTCCAGATTTTGAGCCTTGAGGGGACTTGATCTTGATAATATTCAAAGCATAGGTTCCCCCTCACAATGTGTATCTAATCATCTAAGAGCTGCCTAACATATCAGCTTCTCATCTAGTCTTATACTATGTGTTCTAACACACTTAGAACACAATCGTCTTAACTAGGCATGTCTCAGGGGGTTTTGGTATTTAATCAAAACATATCTCATTTTTTCCCAACAAATTTACATTGTGCCACTTGTCAGTAGAATATAGTAATATAATCCAATCACGTGACACACGACAATAGGTTATCCACGTGGCAACAACTAGAGAGCCACATGTCAACACCAGGACAGCCACAACGTGGCAACAGCTGGAGAGCCACATGTCAACACCAGGAGAGCCACGTGTCAACACCAGGTGAGAACTTTCTTCCTTTTATTATATAAGATTAGGTTAAAGAAGGTTAATGAATATCGTATTTAATCGTGGATTAAGGTTGGATAATTTAATGATTTTCTTTTTTTAGAAAATAAAAATAATTTGATTTCACGTAGGATGGAATGGGTAAAGATAGGGGTATGGAGAGGAATCATAATTCTTTATTTTTGGGAATTGCCATTCCACGACGACCAATCTTGAGATTAGGAATAGGTCTATGAATGCTCATTCCATTTTAGGCCCATTACCCCATACCAATCATGCCACCACTATTATGTTATTATATATATATATATATATAGATAATTACCAGGCCATCAAAATATGAATATATAATATTAGGGTCGGTCCTAGGAATATGTGGGCCTGAATCGAACTTAAAAAAAAAACCCCGTCCCTTCATATTTTTTATTCTGTACAAACTTATAAAGCATAATGTAAAATAATTTTTAAAGAACTAACAATATAGATTTTAAGATTTTATAGAATTTCTAATTTTTAATTAATAGACTTTTTAATATTTTAAGTTATTTAACTTTAAGAGATTTTTCATATTTTTAATGTAATTATTATAATTTTTAGAAAATTTAATGAGATTTTTAGAATTTTTTATACATGTAATTTTTATTGATATTTTTAATATTATTTTTTTTATTTTTAAATTCGAAGGACGTAAATTGAACTATTTGTCAGAAATTTTAATTTTTCGAAGAAAATGATGTAAAATGGACTTTAAAAGATGTAAATTGGGCACTCTAAGATAGACACGGGCGGTTTATAACCGGAAAACCGCTGAACCGTGAAAACCGGCGGTTTCGGTTCCAAAACCGAACCGCAACCGTATTTTCACGGTTCGGTTTCGGTTGTTGATTTTGAAAACCGGCGGTTTGCCGGTTAAACCGGCGGTTTTTCGGTTAACCGTACAAACCGCCGGTTTTCGGTTTTTTTTTTTAAATATATATTTTTTTTTTGTAATTTTAATTTATAGTTAGATTATTTTGTCTTTTTACTCATCATTTTTCGTTTTAAATTGTTGTAAATTGTAACTTGTAATTATATATGAACTATACTAAGTCACTAACCACTTACTCACTTAAATTGTTGTAAGTTGTAACTTGTAATTATATAAGCATTTAACTTAAACATTTGAATAAAAATTACTAAACATAAGCATTAGAAATTTAGAATTTAGAAATAGAAGTAAACACAAGCATTTAAATAAACTAAAATTACTAAACATTTTAATAAAAACATAAACACATAAACTAAAAATTAAAATTACTAAACAATAAAAACACATAAACTAAAAAATAAAATTACTAAACATTTGACTTCAAATCTTCAATGTAGGCATTATATTTTGTCTGGATGCTTAGTTTGCATGTGATTCACGTATGTTCCGCATCCTCCCCCACGCTTAAATTTATATTGCGTACCACAATAGTTGCAACAAAGTTGATATGATCCATCAATTGGATTTTGACTGATTACACGAAAGTGATTTTGAAGGGATCTTCGAAAACGAAAATTGGGGGGGAAAGAAAAATCGAGTTGTTGTTGAACTCGAACCGTCGGTGGTGGAGGCGGTTGAATGGGTTGATCGACTTCCTCTTCGTTTGTAGGATTGACATTCAAATTTGTTACAATTGAATGATTTGATGATCCTTCATTTGCCATTTGAATTGAAATTTGAAGTTGGGGAAATGAGAAAATGAAAATAAGACTATAAGAGATTGAGTTTGGTGTGAAAAATGAGTTGGAAAAGGGGGTATTTATAGGACAAATTGACAAAATTCGAAAAAAAAAATAATAATAATAATAATTTCCGGCAACCGGCGGTTGCAATTTCAAATTTTCTGACCGTTGGAAATTCAACGGTCCAGATCTGTTGACCGTTTGAAATCCAACGGCCGAGATTAATGCGGAATAAAATAAAAAAAAAAATTCAACGGTCAAAACCGGCGGTTTAACCGTCGGTTTGAACCGGTTTACTTTAATTCAAATTTTGACCGTTAGAAATCCAACGGTCCAGATCTGTTGACCGTTGGATTTCGACAGCCCAGATTGAAACGCGTGGCGGTTAACCGACGGTCCGGTTAAACCGACGGTTTGCCGGAAAATTTTTTTTATTATTTTTTTTTTTATTAATTTTCGAATTTTGCTCTATAAATACCCCCTTTTCCAACCCATTTTTCACACCAAACTCAATCTATTCTCTCTCATTCTCAAATTTCTCAACATTCATTCTCAAATTACTTCTAGTTTTAACTTTTACTTACTTTACTTTACTAAATTCTCAAATTACTTCTAGTTTTACTTACTTTACTTTACTAAATTCTCAAATTACTTTCTTACTATACTAAAAATTTCAATCTCTTAAAAATTATAATCTTATTTACTTAATTACTTTACTAAATTCTATTTCACTTCTTCTTACTTTCTTAATTCATAATTTCTTACTAATTAAGTAATTATACTAATATGTCTTCTTCAAGAGGAAAGGCTATTGGAACTTCTTCATCTTCTCGAAGACGCATTCCATTATTCAACGAAGAGGATGATCAAAATATGCGTAGAATTCTTGGTGACAACATCGTTGATGAGGTACTTGGCTCGGATGATGATGAAGAAGAAGGTGGCCGCCCAACTCAAGAAAGTGCAACCGAAAATCCAACTCCAATGGAGGAAGGAGTTGGAGTTCCTTCACAACAAAACCCCATTTTGAGGTCCGAAATTTTTGCACGTCACTTTCGAAAAGTGCCAACCGCCGAAACAGATAAGTTTATTGTTTTTTGTAATTATTGTACAGAGCAATATAAGTTTAAAAAGGGAGGAGGATATGGAACATTTAGACTCCATTTGAGTTCCACACATCCGGATAGAGTGGGAATTGAAACGAGTCAAACACAACTACGAGGATTTACCGGGTCCTCCGGAGGTGGAGTTCAAGGTGAGGTAAGTAATTCGACTTCTATTTTTAAATATGATCAAGCATATTTTAGAAAAATGTTAGCTAAAATGATAAGTGTTCAACATCTTCCTTATAGTTTTGTGGAAAATTTTGCTTTCAATGATTTGGTTCAACTTTCCCTACAACCATGCATGAAAAAAGTTTATCGTTCTACGATTACTCGTGATATTGCTAATGTTGTTGGTGAATATAAATATGCTTTGATCAACACATTTAGATCACTAACAAGTAAAGTTTCTATTTGCGCCGATATTTGGAGTGATAATTTTCAAAAACATTCTTATATAGGAATTACTTGTCATTGGATTGATGATTCTTGGACTTTAAACAAAAGATTAATTGCTTATAAGGATTTTGATGATATTCATAATGCCGCTAATATTAAAACAAAAATTGTTGATATTTTAAATGATTACGGTTTGAATTATAAAAAAATTTCTATTGGTTTTGATAATGCTAGTGCTAATAACGCTAGTAGCGAAGAACTTCAAATTGTGTGTCAACCGTATGTTGGTGGAAATTTTTTTCATATTAGATGCATGTGTCATATTTTAAATTTATGTGTTCAAGATGGTTTAAATGCTTTGAAAGTATATGTCGCTCCTATTAAAGATGCTATTACTTACTTGACGAGGCGTAGTAGTTTGATGAAAAAATGGAAATTTTTTTGTAGAACTAAGAATGTGCATCCAAAAAAATTTTCTCTTGATGTGTCAACACGGTGGAATTCTACTTATAAATTGTTAAGAGAGTCGGTTGAGTATAAAGAAACTTTATGTGGTTTTTTCGCAAAAGAAAATTGTGGTTTTCGTTTACATCCTCAAAATTGGGATCATTGCATAAAAATTATTGAGATTTTGGAAACTTTTAATGATGCTACTTTTTCTATGTCTAAAGTTTACGAACCTACTTCTCATTTGGCAATAGAACATTGTCTTAAAATTGTTGGAGTATTAACACGTTATAAATATGATCCATTATTACATGATGCTATTGAACCTATGTTGCAAAAATGGAAGAAATATTTTAATCAAATTCCTCCTATATTTTTAGTTGCCAAAGTGTTTGATCCTAGATATAAGTTAGATGGTGTACATGACATGTTAGAGTTGTATTATGAAAATTTATATCCTAGTGACGAAATTAGTTCTTCTGATCGACCGGATACCGAAGAAATCGTAAGTGGTGTTAAACAACTTATATTAACATTAATTAGGGAGCATATGGATGCAAATGGTTCTTCCACTTCTTCTTCTTCTTCTTCTTCTTCTTCTTCTTCTTCTTCTTCTTCTTCTTCTTCTTCTTCTTCACATAGTGCTACTAACGTTCCAAACTTGGCCAATATGGATGCTATAAATAGACTTATTTATCAACGTAATCATAAAAGATCACGATCATCATATACTCAAGAATATGAAAATTATATCATGAATTCGACAATGGAAAATATGGAAGGATATTTTGACATACTAAAGTGTTGGTCGACGGTGAAACTTGTATTTCCGACAATGTCAATGCTCGCAAGAGAAATTTTATCGGCTCCCGCCTCAACCGTTGCCGTTGAGCAAGCTTTTAGTGTAGGAGGTTATACCTTGGATGCAACGAGATCAAATATGACCGTTGAAAACGTAGAGAACCAATGTTTGCTTGATGATTGGGTAAGAGCCGAAAAAAGAGCCCAATCGTTAGAAGAGGATAATGAAGAAGACGAGAAATGGACCTCTACGGGCGGAAGTGAAGAATGAAGAATCGAGCCATGATCATTCAACAACAACGTCAACGGGTAAGTTGAGGTAAGAGAACTACGTGGACTTTGATTCCAACATGTTGGATACGTAGGCAACTTAGTTTTAAAATTTTGAACTTAGAATTTCTAAGTTCAATTCTTAAAATTAAGCTCAAGTCCAATTTCCCCCCCCCCCCCCTCCCAATTTGTTGTAATAAATTTATTTTGTAAGTTACTAAGTTTTTAAATTTGTAAGTTGTAATTTTAAGTTGTAATTTGTAAGTTGTAATTTGTAAGTTGTAATTTTAAGTTGTAATTTGTAAGTTGTAATTTGTAAGTTGTAATTTGTAAGTTGTAATTTTAAGTTGTAATTTGTAAGTTGTAATTTGTAAGTTGTAATTTATACTTTTGTAATTTGTAACTTAAAACTTAAAAGTAATTTATTTATTCTTTCAAATTTTTATAATATTAATTTCATCAATAATAATTAATAAGTTATATAAACTAATAAACTATAAAGTATAAACTATAAAGTTAAAACGAACAAAAAACAAGAGTCGAAAACGCGCAAAAAATCCAAAAAACGAGTAAAAAAAAAAAAAAAACCGCCGAACCGGCGGTTTGCCGGTTCGGTTTCGGTTTGAAAAAACGTAAAACCGAAACCGCCGATTTTTAACCGTAATCGGCGGTTTCTGGCGGTTGGGCATGTCTACTCTAAGACATAAATTTGAAAAGGTGAAAACTTAAAAGATATAAACTAAATTAGACCTTTGTTGAGACTTTTTTCTCCTAAATTTTCCTTCCCTTCTTCATTATTTTTTTTTTTACTTTTTTAGCACTTATCTTTATTCGTCTTATTTAGTTATATTAATATTTTATATTATATTATAATATATATATAAATATATAAAAAAATATCTTAAAAAATGGGCCCCTCAAAAAGTGAAATATTTTTGAACCTGAATCGATGGCCTCGTTGGACTCTTTTTAGGATGACGTGGCTTCACCAAAATTCTCACTTTGTAAAACTATTATTTTCTGTAATTTTGATTTTTGTTAAAATAATTTTATCTTTCCTCTTATTTCTCTCTCTTTTTCAACTGTCATTTTTTAAATTATTTTTTCTTTCTTATCCATTCTCTCATTCTTCCACTTTTCCGGTTAATTTTTTTTAAATTATAATTTTATTTAATAATTATATTAAAATTTATTAAATAATTTATTTTATCATCGCAAATTTCCCGGGTCTTACACTAATTTAAAATAAAATAAATTTGGAGAACCATAGTAGATTGGAACCGTGAAATTGACTGTTAAGATTCTTGAAATATTGGAATTGAAACGCAAATTACACTGTTCTAATTTTGTCACAGTTTGAGTAAAGGTTAAAAATCGAAAACCGTAGATTCGGATCGATTTTGGCATCTCTAGTTACATGTACGACCCGGTTCTACTCGTTTACAACGTTACTTCACACTTCCTAAGCCGATTCGAATCGGCTCAAGCCGAGTCGATTCTTGCACCATAAGGCACAGTAGCAGTATTAATTAATGGCCAAAACTTTTCGCTGACGTGTACTGGTTCTAAAACCCTCTCATAAACCACAATAAAAAAATCCCTTCTACCAATTTCCGATTCCGATTCTAGCCATTTCGAGAATGAGGAGGGTTATCGGACTCGCCGCCGTACGCCGCGCCGTGGACGGCGTCGTCACCGCCCCTACAATTGCCGGAAACCAGTCTTTCCACCACCGCCTCTTCCAGACAGCTCTTTTCGGCACTACCACCAACAGCTCATCGGATAGATCTCATTGGTTTTGGTGTAGAAGGATCGCTGGCGATAGTCCCGGCCGCAGAGCCACACGCGCCTCCATTATGGGAACGTTGTTGTTCTCTGTAGCTGCCGTCGCATCAGTGGAAGAGGTCAGCGCCAAGGAGCCCGTGCAGTCGGAATACATGCCGAGCGACGTTGTTATATACCAGTTTGAAGCTTGCCCTTTCTGTAACAAAGTCAAGGGTATTTATCACTTTTGCTTCTCGATTTCAGTATATTCTGGTGATTTAATGGTGGCTGTGTCGTGTGTGAGAAATCCATTTTTCTTTGTTGCATCTAATAAATACGCAGGGTTTGGGATCGCAGACGTAGTACATAGGTGACTTCTTTTGACATTCAATGTTTAAGTTGAATATTTCGGTATGATTTTCACAGCATTGGGTAATCAGAGCATAGATCAACTAGGTTTTTTTTTTTTTTTTTTAATCTATAATTAGTTCGGGTATGCTGGCTTCCAGAATCAACACACAAGGTTAATGTTAAAATGGTTGAAAGGAAGCACTATCTCTACCGTCATTGACAAGTTCTACCTAACAAATGTATCCTTAATTTCTGATACCTAGCATATAAGATTTCCTATCAGAAATATTGATATTCAATTAATTGATTATATGCAATGTCTCCTCTGAGCTTTTACATGCAACAATATTGTGTGTTAAATTTTGGAGAAATTAGAAATGAATATGAAAAATGGATTTTTCGAAATCTTAGATGTACTATGCAAAAGCAAACAGGCTGGAATCTTTACCAAATTTGTAACACAAGAAGCATGTGTATTAGCTATGCGACAATGTGTTCGTTAAAACCAGATTGTTAATAGAAAATGTTTTAGACCCAGAGCACCCTGTCAAGGAATTGCAATTCAATTAATAATCCATGTAGAAGGTGCAAGATAAGTTTTTGTTGTCTGTCTCTGGCAATGAATGAATATGTGCAAGCATCTAATATAATTATCACATCAAGAGCTGAACCCTGCCTTTTCTAGAGGATGCATTGATCCATATCTCCCTTATAAATGACCCAAACTAATTGTTGTACATGACTACTGGAGGAGGCAATATGATTCTAGAAGTGTGCAATGCGTGCAGTTTCGAGAGCGTGTTAAATGAATGCATCATAATATTGTGCATTTTGCTGAGTGTACTTTTTGAGCCACACAAATGAATAGTTACATGCAGAGTTTTGTTTTGTTTGCATTAGATATTTAGGTTTATAACTCTGCTCTGTATTTATGTGTTGTGCGTGTTCAGCTTTCTTGGACTACTTTGACATCCCATACAAGGTTGTTGAGGTCAACCCCCTTAGCAAAAAGGAACTTAAGTGGTCTGATTACAAAAAAGTGCCTGTAGTGGTTGTTGATGGAGAGCGGTTGGTAAACTCAACAGGTATTTAACATATTAAATGTCTACCAAACCTGCATATGTCATGAAATAAAGTATGGTGTAGATGTATATTGTCAGTTCTGGAATCAACTTTGTAATTTTGTTTGTATGTAGATATAATTAATGAGTTGAAGAAAAAGATTAAACATCATGGGGCTATTGATTCTGTTGTGGAAGATGAAGAGAAGAAGTGGCGGAGGTATGACTACAGACTGTTGTCAGCTCATTTTCATAGAATGTTTGACTTCTTTGTGGAATATGTCTGAAATCCACTTTCCACATCATTCAATGTTGTGATGAGCTATGCGATAATAGTTCGGTCAAATGTTGTCAATGTTTTATTTTGGGCCAGAGCAATGGTTCTCTGGTGTTAGTTACATACTTCACATCTTATTTACCACAGTTGCCACCAATCATGAAACCTTAGTAATAATGTTGCTCTACAATTGATGAGCCTATTTTTTACCTTAACATTATATGTCACATTCCTGTAATTACCAGTTGCCTAATGCTATGATTGCAGCTGGGTGGACAGTTACCTGGTGCATTTATTGTCGCCTAATATATATAGGACTAGTTCGGAAGCCCTCGAGTCATTTGAATACATCACTACCAAAGGTCAGGTTTTAATATCCCAGTTGTTGGTTTTATTGTTTTTCGAAATCCAGAATGTTTCTTATTTGCGCATTATTTTGGAAGGAAGATAAGCACCTAAACAAATTCGTGTGATCATGTAATAATAAAGAAATGCTTTTAAGAAAAAGATTTAAAATAAAAATATAAGAGAATCTCATTCTTTAGGTTGTTCTGCTTATTTTATATGAAAGATGAAAGTGGGGATGTCTTTCTGCAACTGTAGCTACTAATTTATATGGTAACGGTACTCATGACGTTTGAAGTCTCTATTGATATCTCCCCCTCCTTTCTCTGTGCGCTGTATGTGTGCTCATAGTTGTTAAGGGCTCGCTTGAGGCACACCTTTGTACATGAATGCAAAACTCACAAAAATATTACTACTACATTAACTTAAATTAAACATATTAGGCTATTAGCATATAATGAACTAATAAATTGAAGTTCAAAAGCACATAATACCCCAAAATGACACAAATCAAAGGCGTAGACTTCAATAACAAGTAGCACAATTTAATGGCTAACAGGTAGCAAACAATAAACATCCAAATCAATGGCTAACAAGTAGCAAACTAATCATCTCATTATCGCATTAATCATTATAATCCCCCTCCTCCTTCTCATCAAATTGGGTATCTTCATCGCAAAATTCTTCTTCCTCCTCATCTTCACCTTCCTAATAGTCAAATTCAGCTTCTTCTTCATCTCTAAGTCTAGAAGAGGAAGAGGATCCTTTCACACTCTTTCCCTTCTCCACTTGTTTAGAGCCCTTAAATTGCATAGAACTTGCACTATTAGGTGCACAGGTTGCTGACTTTTTCCCCTTAGTACTAGTTCTAGTCTCTGAAATCCCTATTATAGCCGAGGCGCGCCTTATATGGCTCAACCAGAGGAGCCTGGCATACGCCTAGCATACATCATCCACCTTTGTCACGGAGAGGCACTGATCCTTGTGCCTCGCACCTCAGGCGTGCCTTTAACAACTTCGTGTGTGCTTGTTCCCTCAATTGGTAGAGGAGAGAGTATTTGGGCCTTCAGTTAGTTGAGTTGTATATATGCTTTACAATGCTGTTGAATCTGGCAACTGTTTGCAAAAAACCTTAAATTAGTTATGAATAATTTATGGATTTTAAGCGTTGAAGAAGTATTGGAATTTAGTTCATGAGAAGTTGGATCATGTAGTAATTGGATTTTTGCTAGATGAGATAGTTTTGAGTTTATGAATTTAGTTTATGAAATACTTCAAGAGTAAGCACAACATTTATGAAATACTATGAAGCTTAAAATTAATCCCAAATGAATCCGATTATTCCCTCTGTTCAAGGGTAGCATTGGTACCTTCATTTCTTATATTCAACTCTGGCTGTTTTTTGTTGGTACGGTGCAGGCAACTTCAGCTTTACTGAGAGAATATCTGCAAAATACGCGGGAGCAGCTATAATGTATTTCATCTCAAAGAGATTGAAGAAAAAATATAACATTTCTGATGAAAGGACCGCCTTATATGAGGCAGCAGAAACATGGGTGGATGCACTCAACGGTCGAGATTTTCTAGGTTGGTTTTACCTCTACTTTGTGAATTGTGAAGTAACATTACTCTCCCAATATACTCCCTCTGACCCATTTTGTTTGTCTTTTCTAGAGAAGATTTTTTTAACCAAAAAAAATGTCATTTTGCACTAATCTAGGAGTTTCAAATATAAAATTCCAATTTAACCCTTCTACTTGTTTTTTGTGATAGTATGCTAAATGAATGTATAAATTACCATATAGGTAATAAAAGGGTAAAAGTGTTACATAATTACATTACACATATACTTGTTGCTATTTAATGACTTTTTAAATTCATGTGTAACATTCTTAAACGACAAAACAAAATGGGATGAAAGATTTGCAGATATTTCTCTTATTTCATCTTCTATCGCCAGGTGGAACAAAGCCCAACTTAGCTGACCTGGCAGTTTTCGGTGTTTTAAAACCCATTCGCTACCTCAGATCTGGTAAAGACATGGTGGAGCACACACGCATCGGTGATTGGTACTCTCGAATGGAAGCTGCTGTGGGAGAACCTTCCATAATTCAGGCATAATTTAAATGCAGTTTTCTGTCTTGTGGTAATTTTATTCTGACTGAAGTGCGACTATAGTGAATTTTTTAGGCAATTAGATAGCAAACATCCATTTTCAAGATTGCACGAGCATTAAAGGTGCGTGTCTATTTTTTCATTGCAAAATTGTACTACTTTGCATATATCTCTTGGGGGCGATGGGCTCCCCCGGTCGAGGCTTGATAATAAGGCATTGAACGCCTGCTGTTTCTCAATTTAAATGATTATTTTGGAGAAATTTGTGTTTTGGCTTATTTTCATCCTCTTGGTCATGGTTGAATCACTTTAATTATGACCGACTTTTTTCTTTTTTTTCCACTTCGTTACCAAACATTTTGTATTTGTTGTTTGAGCCCTAGTCCTCAACTTTCTCATTGTGTTTTCACCTTTTATTTTATTTTTTCTTTCTATGAAGCAGTTTGGGAACATTCAATTTTAAGTTTTTAGTGGATTGAGTTCACGTTTGTTTAGTTAGTTGTCACGCAAACTCTTAAATTCTGTTTTGTTGCGTTTATTGTGTTTAATTAAAATCTCTAACTTTCAGAGTTTGTCATTTTACTTCTATTTTTATTGAATACAGGATGGGTATTTTAATAACAATCTTTAGAGGACAATTTAAGGACTAATTAAAACAAATTTTAGAAATTCGAAGTACAGTATATATATTTTTTTTTTGGGAAGTTTAGAGAGGAAGTACTTATTAATGAACACACTAGTAGAATGGGTAATTAAATCTCTTAAAATAACAATTAACACTAGTTTAAGAGGAATACAAAGCATCGGGATGAACAACCAGTACAACTTTACACCACAATAACAAGTAAATTGAAATATTACAAAAAAATTGTACTATTATTCAAAGTTCATATTGTGACGGTAAAATAGGGCTGGTTTGAGACGAGTTTCAAAATCCACTTCACCTGCTTTTTAATTAATTTAATATTCACAAAATTTTACTTTGAAATTAAATAATTTAAATATGTAATATTAATGACTTAAAATAACATTTAAAATTCATTTTATACTTAAAAATAACATATATACATTAATATGAATATAAATTTATAAAACACACAATATACATATAATATCTACAATAAAAACATATTCAAAAACACATATTTATTTCTAATTTAAAAATAATTGGGAAAAGAAATATTTTAATTTCCCCATATATAATATTAAAAAATAAGTAAAAACACATACACTTATTTATAATTTTTTTATTTTTTTTAAATGGTGGGAGTGGCAATTAGAAGGCATAAATAGTGGGAGTGAGAAGGGGTGTCACAAAATGTGCATGTGTACGTACTTTCCTCTTTCACTACTTACTCTATGCACCTAACCTAATCTCTGCAGCTCGCTTTCTCTCATAATCTATTTACTTTTTCGGGTCTTTCGCTGTTTCGCACAATATTTTGGCCACAGACAAACCCCATAAAAGGGCCTCTTTTCTCTCTCTTTCCTTTTCACCATTAATTGTTCCTATATACTTTATTATTATACGCAGCAGTACAATTGTGATTTATACTATGTCTACCTTCATGACAAAGTGGGATAGCTCAAGTGGTTAGAGCACCACTATCTAGGTTAGGTACCTAGGCCTTAGATCTTGGGTTCAATTCATGAGGAGGGGAAAAATGATGGGTATTTAACGTAATTCAAAAAAAAAAATCCATGTCTACGTTCATTGATTTCTCCTTTTTTTTTTTAGACGGTAAATATGTTATAAAAATATGTAGAAAAGAGAAAATGTAAAAGTAGATAAATATGAAAAAGATATATTTAAATAAATAAGAAGCATATAATGATTTATTTATTTTTTAACGTGATAATGAAAGTTTAAATAAGTAGAAAGCTTACAATGAGATACAGAGAGTATTTTTTTTTAAATCATTGTATATGCATTTAAATATTTCTAATGTTTTTAAATCATTGTATATGCATTTTTTTTAAATCATTGAAGCGATCTTGTATGTTTTTATGTTCTAAAAATTCATGTTGGTTGATTTAAAAGCTTCTTTCCTCTCCATAATTGTTTTTGCTATTTTTTGTTTCCACTCCATAATATTAAATGTGAATTTTATAAAAAAGGTTCAAAAAAATTTTTTTTTATATACATTGAAACTTTAAAATATAAAATAATACTGTAGCTTTTTTTTTTTTTTTTTTTTTGACTGCGCGCCTAATTCGATTTGATGATTGAAAATAGTGATTCGAAGTAAATTGATTTTTAAATTAGAGAATAATTTTATTAATAAACCAAGTTTCAGTAATATTTTTCAACTTTTTGTAGATGGAGCAAGTAAGTCCCTTAATGCAATTTATTTACAGTAATATTTTTAAACATTTTTGTAGCATCTCCATCTCCATATTAAAAGGGGTACCCCCAATTCCAAAGCAAGAAAGAGAGATTTATTTATTACTGTGTCATGGTCATGGTCATGGCCAAGTAACAAGCTTTTAACCTACTCCCTCTCCTCTCCTCTCCATAATATCCACAAAAAGTAGCTGCTCTAAAATGGATTTTGACCATCTTCATCATCTTTTCAATTACTATCACGATTCTTCTTATTCATCAGTGGATATCCTGCTGTCTGAATTTGAGAAGCAAAGGCTCGACATGGATTGCTTCATTCAACTCCAGGTATTTCCTTTTCCCTAATGCTAATGTATGTATCATTTCAATATTCTCGTTTAATAGTATAACTTGGAAAAAACAGAGCATGAGATTGAGAAGGGCAATCTTGGAAGAACAAGGGCGGATACAAGCGATTACAATGCAGCAGTACGCGCCTCTGATTGAGCAGAAAGATGAAGAAATAGCAATTGCAAAAAGCAGAAGGAGAAATCTTGAAGATTTGTTGAAAGGGGCAGAAATGGAAGCCAGAGGGTGGGAGAAAGCAGCAAGAGAGGGAGAGGCCATTGTTTCTGATCTTAACAAGAGGCTGAATGCGGTGTCGTTTAGTTCCAGCAGCAGCAGCAGTAAAGGAGAAAGAAAAATGGGGGGTTGTAAAAAGTGCTCAAATGGGAGGGCGTGTGTTGTAATGTTGCCTTGTAGGCACCTTTGTTGCTGCAAACTCTGTGAGCCCTTTTTGGAGCACTGTCCTCTCTGTCACACTATCAAAAATTCTACTTTCCAAGCTTTTTTCACTTAATTCACAATCTCTTTCTTTTTCTTTTTTGTCTGGGTTGTGAATTGTGATCATATTACACATTTAGTATTTGCTTTTTTTAATTGAACCAAGTGAGTTCAAGGTAATGAAATAAATTGTTACCTAAATCATTTTTATGATATCAGTTAGAAAACATCAACCTAAACAATTAACTAGCTGTAAAACTGGAATATTAAGGTAAAAAGTTAAATATATGATAAAATTTGAGAGAAGAATACTAAGGAGTTGGAGATAAAAATAAATCATGAATGATTAGTGGAGTGTGGGGACTATTATTAGTATTCAAGTTTGAACAAATAAGAAAATAATTAAATTTCATATAAATTTGATTAGTGAAAATCTTAAACAAAGTTGAAACTTATTAAGTATACAATTGAAATTTCGCATAGTATCTATTTCAGTCGGATTTTTTTTTTTTTTGGAAATAGCAAATAAAGTTGATTATTGTGCATTTATAAAAAAATGGATGTCCCAATTTATAGATGGTGAATTTTCTTATTTGACAATAAAACACTTTTTCACTTTAAATTTTATCATTCAAACATTTTAAAATTAAATCACATGTCATTACTTTATCACTATGCTTTATTACTCATAATATTTTATTATATTTACTTTATTATTCAAAAAAACTTTTATACCATCTACTTTATCTCTTTAATACTACTCCCTCCGTCCGCCTATAAGTTTTTTCATCCGTCCGTCCGCCTATAAGTTTTTTCATACCATTTTT
The DNA here is from genome assembly GCA_963675135.1 of Galeopsis tetrahit. Taxonomy (NCBI): domain Eukaryota; kingdom Viridiplantae; phylum Streptophyta; class Magnoliopsida; order Lamiales; family Lamiaceae; genus Galeopsis; species Galeopsis tetrahit. The sequence continues at coordinate 75,134,903 of OY776121.1, read as the reverse complement.
GATAAATACTTTTTTCTTACACATCACTTTATATCTTACTCCCTCCGTCCATGAAAAGTAGTCTCATTAGCCTTATATTCTTTGTCCACCAAATGTAGTCTCATACACTTTATGAAAACTATCACCCTTCAACCATCACTTAATTACTCAATTTGCCATCAACTTTATTCACAAACAATCACTTTATTCATAATGGACCCCACAATACCCTATAATACCCTTATTTTATCTACTTTATCTACCATTTTCTTAAAACTTGTGTCCACCCTCCATGTGACTACTTTTGGTGGATGGAGGGAGTACTTTTTTTCTCTATCTCTCTCCTTCTTTCAATCACATCACTTGTACTATATCTATTATTTAATTACTTTTCTTAATCTCTGTGACAAAAGTAACGAAAAATTTATAGACGGACGGAGGGAGTAATAAATAATTTACGCATTAAACTACCCTAATATAGGAACGGAGGAGTAATAAATAATTTACACATTAAACTACCCTAATATAGGACGTGAGACTATATACTTTTTGAAAGTTGACTAAAGTGAGGTGGATGGAGATCGAGAAAGGGGAGGGGGTGAAAAGAATATAAAAAAAGAATCTTGCTTTATTACTGAAAGGGGTATTAATTCCAGAAATAGAAGAGAGGTGATATGATGTTTCAAAGGGGATGGATTCTTTGATGCAAAAGAAAAAAGGATTTGTGAAACTGACTGACAAATACTGATACAGTAAAAGATATGAAACGGCCAGCTAGCTTAGCCTTTCATCATCACCTATTAAACCAAACTTGGGTAAGGTTAATAAATCTCTAATATGCAAATAAATTTACATTTTGTTGTAACAATTTTTATGTCGGGTGAATCTAGTAAACGTTAACAAACATAATCATTTATATTTAGAATGATTTACACGGATTGAAGTATGATTAAAAAAGTTCTTGATGAACTCTTGAAATTAAATTAGGGTTTGTGTTCTTGAGTAAATTTTGAAGAAATCTTTGAGAGTAAGCTATCGAATGTGTTGTACTTTTTTTAGAAAGTTTTGGAATTAATCTTATTAAGCCTTCAAAGGCTTTATATACTAGATTTACATTGCATGCAATTAATTGCTGGCCGTTCAGCATTAATACACTTATTAATTGAAATACAACTGCCATTAATATATATGATCATTTCATGTGGGACGGGATCTCCTGTTACACCATTTAGATTTGCGCCACTTGTCCATCCATCAAAATTTATAAATATCCGAATAACACCCTAATATAACTCTTTACTCTATTTAAGGAATAATGTTAATTTAAATAAAATAATAATTATTATATAATAATTAATTATAGATGTTAAAGAATTATTATATAATTATAAATATTAATTATATATGTTACGAATTACAGCAATTTATACGTGTGTCATTTTATGTTACCTTAACTAAATTATACTGGATATTAAGAATTATAGATATTTATTTATATATATATATATATAATTAATGGTAAAGTCTAGTATGCACTCGAGTGCATGTTGTGCACCCTAGTCCATGTACTCTTTTCAGTTTTACTGACTTACACTTTTTGGTAAATGGTGTTTCACTTTTCAATTATTACTAAAAATATTATTATACAATTTAAAAATTGAAAAGTGCAACATGGACTAGGGTGCACAACATGCACTCGAGTCCATAGCAACCAACCCATAATTAATTAATTATTATATATTATAAGTGTGTCATTTTATGTTATTATTTTTATGTAATTTTAATTTATTATAATTAATGTTTGTATAGGGAATTTGTTTGTAAAACATGAAGTATAATATTTATTATTATGCATAATTTTTTAATTCTTCCAATTTATTTTTAAGATTATTAGTTATTAAAGAATTATATTAATTACGTAAATTTTATATTAGTCACGTAAGAATTTTATATTAATTATATACTACCATTGTATTTTAAGAGCTTGTAAAATTTTATACTCCAATATTTTTAAATGGTTAAGTTTATATTTTTCTTTCTGATCTCCATAATAATAATATTAATTATATAATAATAATAATAATTAATATATGCAACTCCAATTAATATTTTGTGGCTTCAATTATAAAATTATTATAGATATTTATAAGATTTTTTGGAATAGAATTTTGGAAGGAAATGATTTTAATTAATAAGTATGGTAAATGGTTATTTGTAAATTTCTATGGATGGACACATGGCGCAAATCTAAATGGTGTAACAGGAGATGTTACACCATTGTGTAACAGGAGATTCCGTCCCCTTTAATGCAACTACTTTGCATTAAATGCCTCTAAAACCAGTCATTATATATCCCATCTTACATGATGCTCGTCGCCGAACACCCTAATTACACCGCCTTTGACTTGTCAACCCTCCTAAGATGAATTCCATAGCTTCTTGTTCGTTGTTGCTCGATTATGCTGGCTTCTGGTCGTCCTCGCCTTATCTTGGCTCTTGGGCGAGCAAATGGTCTTGGATCTTCTCATAATAATTGTACTATTGGGTCTTCGAGGCTTCTTCTCCGTAATCATGACGTTGCTCGTCATCTTTATCATCGCCGACCATCTTGACTTAGATAATACAAATTACTTTATTAATACCTCGAATTCTTCTTAATTGGACAAGCATCTAATATCTGTTTGCTAATATAATATCCTTTTTCGTTCTCGCTCGTATGTGGGTTTCCTTGACTCGTTGACCCTTTTATGAAGCTTTTCTTACTTATTTCTTATTGGATGCTCGTCCTCGCCGATGGTAACTAGGACTGAAGACTTTAACTATTTTTCATTGAATAGTTGACTGGTCAATAAATGAATTGTTGACTCTTTGACTGAATATAATATATACTTGATGAGCGAGCACTTTTGAAAATATATATTATCCTTGATCGTCCTCGCTATACAACGTTGGAATATACATTTAAATTAATTAAATCTATCTCAACATCCATTCCACAAAATAAGATCCTAATAACACGCACTACAAATTAGTCATTTAAATAAATTGTTTTGAAGGAATGAGTCACTGTAACTATTAGTCAGCCCACGGACCACAAGTAAGTGATTTTAAAAAATATAAAGAAGAAACAAAAATGTTCCAATGATCAATAAAGTTAAAAAAATGTTTCACAACAAAAATTAAAATAATAATTGTTACGGAATTGTATCCACGTAACAACTCCTCACAAATGATAAATTAAGACATTAAAGAAACGTAAAGAATTGAAACGAATAAAGAACTCAAAGAAAGAACACGGGATTTACGTGATTCGATCAAATTAATGATCTACGTCAACGGAGGATATAAGACTCTCAATTCATTAATCACGAATGAAAATTACAAATTGCAAGTATACACAAAGCTTGATCTCTAATCGTAGAATATTCACTAAGTCTTATGCTCTCTCAAATCTTTCAGTACTCACAACCTATACACTAGATGATGCATTTATAGATGTACAATGCATTATATAATTGTCACTTACCGACTAACTAACTAACAGAAATAATAGAAATAACTAACTCCGAAAATGGGAAATCAGCAGACTTGACTCAGCTGATTTGCTATCAGCTGACTTGGACCCCAACTGATCTGATCAGATCAGACGACTTGCATCAGCAGAGTTGTCCTCAACTCATCTCAGATTAGTTGACATCTAATCAGACTACTAAACCTTATTAGTTGAGTACACCTTACTCAACTTGTGTTGAACTCCAAGATCAGATGACTAACTACTCTTCTGATAGATAGAATCAGATGACATATCAATATTGGATTACTCTTAACAATAGTATTATAAAATGAATATAAGAATATACAAGACAAACTCATTTGATATCTAGTTGGCCTAAGATTTTATCACAAACTAATTTGACGTAAAATTTACCACCTTTTGCATTTTTGGCTATGCTTGAGCTCTCTCATGTGTTAAAGATTGAACACCTTTGGATGCGTTTGTCAAATCAAACGGTGCACGAGTACGTTTGTCCTGATGCCATTTAAACAATATTCTATTCTTCAATACTTTCTTTGTCGATCACTTCTACTTAGTGCTGTTATTCGAATCGAGCCTTAACGAGACTCGGCTCGACTCGACTCGTTAAGGCTCGACTCATTTAGCTAAACGAGCCGAGCTCGAGCTCGTTAGATACTCGATTTAATAACGAGTCGGCTCGAGCTCGACTTGTTAGGCTCGATAACTAATATTTTGTAAAAAATTCCATTAGGCTCGTTAGGCTCGGCTCAACTCGATAGGCTCGTTAAGCTCGTTAGACTCGTTAACGAGTCGAGTCGAGCTCAATTTTGAACTCGGTAATGTTATCGAGCCGAGCTCGACTTGATAAGAGCTCGAGTCGAGCTCGAACCTCAAATACTCGGCTCGACTTGGCTCGAATAACAGCTCTACTTCTAGTCAATATTACAAATGTTGATCATACTTGCCAAAATTTCAAATGGTCCACTATGGGTGGTCAACAAACAAAATGTCGACTTTTTTTTCGATTTTCAATTGCAATTTTATACATTTCAATGTGATTTTTTTTATCAGACAAAATACATAAGAAAACTTATAAAATGTTTATCGGAATTAGTTCTTTTTCTCTACCTCTTTATTTAGTTCATTTGTATGATTTTCAAGAAAGTGTAATTTTGGGGGTTGAATTTTACTTTTTTCTTCAAAACATGGAGGATATGGTAAATGAATTTAGTTTTGAGGGTGATGAATTATATGGATATAGGAATGGGGTGTATTGGGAAAAATAAAATTTTAAATTATGATATGATAGATATATATTAGGGGTATTTTAAAATTTTTATAATACGACATTTTAGACGTAAAATTATATCGGGTGTGTCAAACAAAAATTCGTGTGTGTTAGTAGCTGTGACCTTAAATTTGTGATTAGAATTTTAAGAAATAGGTTAATTAGAAAATAGAATAAAAGGTTCGAGTAGTGTCCGTAGACTCTCTAGCCTTCTCCGAAGTGAGATTTGAGATAAATTTTGCTCTCGACATGTATCAATTTAATGTAAAACTTCGCCATCATGTGTCATTATTGGTCCATGTCATTTTAAAACAAGAAAATTTGAAAATTCATAGATAACAAAGAGGCAAGAGACTAATTTAGGAGTTACACGGTTGTTGCGTAAGTTCTTTATGTGATGAGTTGGGAGAGAGAAAATCTCTAAAAATTGGGATGCATGACGCCGACTACCCTAGAGGCTAGAGCTCTGCTGCAGCATCTCAAGTCAAACGATGATGAATATTAGATCGCTGCGATCTCGACAGGTCCATTATGTGATAAGTCGGGCAAGAGAAAACTCTCTAAAATATGAGAAGCATGACGACACCTCCGTGTCCCCTAGGGGCATGTTTGTTTTGGGATTTTGAGGATTTTGAAATCCGGATTTCAAAATCTAGTGGATTTCAAAATTCTAATGTTTTTTGTGTTTTGTGTTTGTTTTGGGATTTATGTAGGGTATGATTTAACTTTATAGTATAGGATTATAGGTTTTATAGGTGTTTTGTAGGTATTTACATGGTTGACTTTTATAGGGTTTATAGGTATTTATATTGTGGGATTTTAAAATCCTGAATTAAAATCTCAAAGTGTAACGAAGATGGAGTTTCGAAATCCCAAATTCAAATTTCCAATCCCAAAACAAACATGTCCCTATGGTTCTGCTGCAACTCATGGAGTCGATGGATGCTTAAAGAGAGAGTGGAATTTGATGGTTCAAACTTCAATGCGTTCAAAAATTGTTTGTTAATTTTTATTTTGACAATTTCAGTTTTATTTCTAATATAGTAATCGGAGACCTTCAATTTCGTTATTTCCTTGTTTTATTATATTCAATTACAGAGATATATGTCCAGCATTTGTGTGATTTCTTATAATTTGTTTCGTTTTATTTTCTAGATGTTATCTTCTATCCTAAACCATATAAATATTTGTATCCCCCTAATAATGTGTTGTAACACATACGAACGTAAACTAACTTGTTTTGTATTGTGTTTTTATTTAAGGCTCTGAGAATGGATGATATAAATAATACAGAGTGCCATATCGTATTCAACCACTGTTGACTCGAGCCCTAGGGAACATGGCGACGTTGTGCATCTCAAATTTTAGAGATTTTATCTCTCCAAACTCGTCACATAAAGAATTCAGACACATCAGTGTAACTCCTAAATTTAAAATAATATGAAATACAATATGATATTTATCAACTTTTTTATGATGCGTAAATAAATTAATAAACATGTTTCTAATATATATATATATATATAAAATATATATAAATAATATATATTTTAATAAAAATCTTAATTTTATGTTATAGGAGTATCTTTTAAAATATAGTACATGGAGTATTATTTTTACAAAATAATTATTTTCTTAAATTGAGAATGATACACCCCAATTTTTAGTGTAAAAGTGATCCGTGGAGCTAGGGCAATAAACATCTCTACATACAAGACTTTGTCTACATATGGATAAGTGGGGCCTGCGTGGCGTACTAAAAGTAATAAAGTCGGTTGGTTTAACTTTCCATTGTGTTGTGCTTTAAAACGCGTGTTTATCTTTAACATAAAGCGTTGTTACCTGCTCCCTCTTAAAAGCTCCGATTCTTAGAAAAATAGACAAAAACCTCTGTGCAATCATTCTCAATCGCCGTGGACGAACAAGTCAATCAAATCCATCCATCGCCGGATTCTCACGATGCACAACGCCGATTACAACTACTACCACCACCAACACTATCCACAAACCCTAAACTCTAATCCGAATCCTAATTTGAACCCCAATCCTACCGAACACATTCACCCCGCTCCGCCGTCGTACGCCCCCGTTGCACCATCGTACGCCCCTGTTGCGCCCTCGTACGCATCCGCCCCGCCCTTCTCCGCCAACACTTATACTCCTCCCCCACCGTCATCCACTGACTACTCCTCTACGTACCAACACAATTCTTCTTCCTACCCGCAAACTCCAGATCCTCTCCCGGCACCGACTTCGTATTCGCAGCCTCAATCGTCGTATTCTTTCCCCCAATTCGAAGCCCATGGGACCCATCAACCCCCATCGCATCCCCAATTGCCAGCGTATCACTCTTCATACGATCAGCCGGCGCCTAATTATTCCTCAAATCCCAATCCCAATCCCGTTTCCTCCAATTCGCGTTACCCCTCGATTCAACCACCTGCGCTATACTCTCAACTGAATTCCAATCTTTATGAAACGCCGTACGATAATCGCGACGTGAATTTGGGCCGTAGCAGGTCAGATTTGGGGGCGGAATCGTATGGCAAGCGAGCTGACAGCGGCTTCAGTGAATATGGAGCTGACACTGCCTATGGTAATAACGAAGGGGTTTATGCTTATAAGGGTAGTAGTGAGCCGTATGGGGCTCGGGGAACGGCTCCGAATTCTTCCACTTGGTCTGCGTTCGATGATTTTGGCAGGCCCGTTGGGTACAATTCTTCTTCTTCGGGTAAAGAGCGAAGTTCAAATTCCGGGTCGAAAGTTGTGAGGGCAGTTCCAAAGGCAGATACACAGCAGGATGCGAAGAGCGGGGTTCAGAAGTTTAGGGTGAAGTTGTTGGCTGAGAGTGGTGGACAGAGCACCATGGATGTTCTTTGCCAGGTTTGTTATGGGAAACTAGCCTGTAGATTCTTGTGTATAACTGTTTTAAAGATATAATATAGGTTGGGAGATGGTCCTATCTTCTATTGAACTTCTTTTAATCTTTCTCACATATATGGGCTTTTGGTGCATTGCATGTAATTGGTTCGGGAACTCAGGCTTGGGTGGTTGTGAATTGTGATAACCACATGTCATTTGCATGTTTTTAATTGTTTTTTTGCTTTTCTCCTTAAGAGTTATACGTTATTTTGAGGGGAATTCTGTCAATTTAGAGGTTATGATTAAGTTGCATTTTCTCTCCTAATGTTCTATTTTTGTAATTTGGTTAGAAAATAATTTTTTTTTTGCCATTTTAATCTTTTCCTTTGCCCCCTGTTCCTTGTTTGACTGTGGCCTTAAAAAAGGAATAGCCATATATGCAAAGTGTTGAAAAGTTACTTATAAGTCTCTCTCCACCTGAGGAAAATAGGTAGGCTAGCCTGAACTACATCTAGTTCATGTATTGCTTAGGCATAGAGGAATGAGATTGAGGATATGCTAAACACTGAGGCAGTTGTAATTTCCTTTTTGGACCCTGTGTGTCCTGGTTTGATTGGATAACTATTCACTTCTTTATGGGTTTGGAGGTTGAATAATTAGTTATTGATGCTATATTTGTGTTGAAGGACTGTTGCTATTGTGAAGGATATAGGAAATGGAGTCGCAATGAAACAACTTTCTGAAATGGTAAATGGACGGATTCACTTTCTGAAAAGAGTGATCAGAAAGAGCAACATGACTTTTGTGCCTCTCCAAAAGTGGCTCAGAGTTTTTACCAGTCAAGAAAATTAAAATATAGGGTATAAATGTACCAGTTCGGTTCCTCTTGCATTAAATATTCAATTACCATCCCAATTGATAACATGCCACTTGCATACTGGTGACGTCATTCTCATATATGTATTAGTAACACAGAATATGAGATGAGGAATGACGGATTCTGTGTGATGATAGTACCCTAAAGATTTTCAAGTTTAGAGGCACCTCTCTCCTCTTTGCTTTCTCTCCATGTTTGGGTGCATGTGTGACATAGATGCTTGTGCGTGCACACATAAACACATTGATTCATACTCCCTCCACATGCACATACACGCACATGCATATGCTCCCTTCATTAAACGGGCATGTACACATAGTCTCACTAGGAATTCTGAGTCCTAGTACACATACACGCACATGGAGAGGCCTAGTGGGAAATAGTGGAAGTAGGATGAAAAGATAGGGAATAAACAGAAAAAGTGAAAAGTATCATTGAAGGAGAAAATAAAAGAGTTGACTGTACAAAGTAAAATGATAAAGATGAAAAGTAAAGATAAGATTAAAAATTGTTCATCGATAAAAGAGTATCCTAGTTGCATGGTAGAATAATAGACTGTTCTCCTTAGTGCATCAATAATTTAAATAAAAAAAATTCGAAATTGATTAGTTATTTGATCGTGTAATTAGTAAAAAATAAATATTACCTTTGATTCTTCTTCTGTATTTACAATTTATTGGAAAATGTTTATCCTTCCATGCTTTATATCTTGTAATTACATTAGTTTTAGGACAATGGCTGCTCTGCTTTTAATTTTGATGAAAATCACTTCTTTTTCCTATGCTTTTGGAATGATCTTGACATTTATATTTCAGGTGTAATTTTATTGCAGTAGTTTATTGATTCTTGAGGTCATTAGTCTGTGATTCTCTTGAGTTGTCTTACTGTTATGTGCATTGATATCGTAGCAGTTATTTTTCTTATCTTTAGTTATGATCAGCATCTAGTACAATATTTAACTTCAAATGTACTTCCTTTCAGATTGGCTTGGATGGAATTCGCATGCTGGATCCAAATACCAACCGTATATTAAGAATTTATCTTCTTGACACAATAACCAAATGTGAAGTATGATTTGTCTTACTCTTTTCCCCCAATAATGGCGTTGGGTTTGGGAGGATTGTTATTTATGACTCATGCTCGCATTATTTCATATAGCATTTTCACTGTTATTATTGGAAGACCAACATTTCTTAAGAAGCTCAATTTTGTTATAAGGTGGAATTGATTTCTGTCCATGATTGGTTCAGCGCCTATGTAATACACAGTATGTACATATATGTATATAAAAGTTTTAACAGAATAAATAGACTCTGCGTACTGAATTTGGTAAATTTGGGTAAATGAAGAAGTTTGTTGGACTAGATGATCATGCTGGTGTTATAGTTATTCAAGACTCATTGCTTAAATGAATTGCTGTATTTGTTAAGAGTTTATCGGATAAAATAAAACTTTCCCATACTCCTTGTTTAGTTTTTTTCTCTACTTGTGCACGTATACTATCTCTTTATTTTGAATTTGCTCACTGGGCTGCTGGTTTACCTTGTTTAGGCTATTGATTCATCAATATTTGCTTTCTGGTCGAAAAGCTCTGTGGACATTGAGTCAAGGCGTATTAGATTGAAGTCAAACAGCTATACCACCAACACCCTTTTGGATACAGTTACTGCTGCAATCGTACAGGTTTGAAGTTTGTCTAAATGGTTTCCTTGTTTATTTTATTAACATAAAACAAAATTGTAGCTCTGTAAAGCTGTTGGCTAGCAATTTCTTGTGTTGCTCTTAAATCATAATTTGATTGCCACCCATATGATTTTACACACCTGCGCGACATGAATAGATTAAATTGGTGAGTAGGCTGTGTTAGAATGATGCTTTGAAATTGCAGTATAAGGAGATGAGTGGAAGAACCCGTCCATCTGAATATCCAAAGGTTTCTGAACAAGCTACAGAGAAGAAGAAAGGTTTTACTGATCTTTTGCATTTGATAAAGCCTGTCAACGAAGAGAAGGATCACTGGGTAAAGTTTCCTGATTTCTTTGATCATCTGAGTCCTATTTTAACACTGCAAGTTTTGAGTTTTTTTTCATCTTATGCATTCTCTACTATTAGTGGGTTTTATTTAGAACTTTGGAAATGACAGAAAACTGGGAAGGGGTCCTATAAGTTAACTTATGCTTTCTAAAGAATCTTTACTATGCTCTTATCTTAATTGAAACTCAAGCTTTGTTTGCTCAAACTCAAACAGGTCCCTGATGAAGCAGTAACCAAATGCACAGCTTGTGGAACAGACTTTGGTGCTTTTGTGCGCAGGGTATGCCATATCTGATTTACTTTTTTCTCCTCGTAATATGCTTCCTTCACCTTCTTGAATGCATCACATAGTCCATTTTTTTTACTTTGCTTATGCAGCATGTGAATTTTATAGATCTTTGCATGGGGTAACATATCTATTTGTACTAGATAATACTCCGTATTACAGATCGTCCTGTAACTTTGTCCATGTCCAGTTTTAGTCCTGTATGTTTTTACTTTCCAAAATTTGCTTCTTTTGGTGCCAATTTTGGTCCAAAGTTGAATAAAAGTAAAAACATGCAGGACTAAAATTGGACACATAAGTTGACACCTAAAGGACCATACCTGACACCAAAAGGACCAAAAACGTCCCAAATTGGAGAAGTAAAAACATGCCAGACTAAAATTGGACACGGCCAAAGTTACATGGCGATCTATGATATTATCTCTATCTATTACAGTATTACCACAGTCTCCTTTGTTTTCAGCATCATTGCAGGAACTGTGGAGATATATTTTGTGGCAAGTGCACTCAGGGTAGAACTGCTCTTACTGCTGATGATAGTGCTCCTGTTTTTAGAGTTTGTGATCGATGCTTGGTAAGAACAAACTATGTTTCTTTCCATTTTAATAATTCACAAACTCTTGTGAGTATATGACTCTTTGACCGATGCTTGGTATGGAAAACGAGGTTTCTTTCCATTTTGGTAATTCTGCAAACTTTTGAGAGTATGACTCTTTGCCCTAGGTTTACAGCAGTCTAGACTATTGCTTGGTTGACTTCCTTATATGTTTGAAAGAGAAATAGTCAACGAGAGTACAATCTTGGTAATAGTCCAATAATTTGCTAAATGACGAGTGTTTTCATGCTTGTAGTTGTTGGCTTTTGAGAGATGGTCTGTAGAAAAATCTTTGTGTAGTGATATTTCTATTCAATTTCTCTGTAGGCTGAAGTTTCTCGTAGACTAAGCAGTGCTAAGGAAGCTTCTAATAGACCAACTGTTCAAAGTCATGAGGATCTCGCCAAGAAACTGCAGGTAACATTTGGCACATTACTCATGTTGGGCCAATAACCTATAGTTACTCCTCCCGCTGTTCTTGGATAGAGGAATTACAAAGATTCCAGATCTTATTTGTCATTTGTATGGCTTTATTGTTAGTATTATATATGCACTGGTGAAGAATAATGTTTTTTGTTTTTAAACCGCTATATTGTAAATTGCAAAATTGGTCTCATATCTATTGGTGTTGTTGGTGTGATTTTAGTCCCGTACGAATTAATTTTCCCAATCAAGTCTCATAATTTTCAAAATGCTGCAACTTTAGTCCTATATTGACAAATTTTTGTTTAAGGATGAAAATTTATTTGTGATTTACTTTTAAATTGAATTTAATATGTTGGTGGCCTCATTATGCCTAGTAAAAGACGCCAAGTCAGTAGTCCGTTTTGCTACATGAAATTCTGGCAGCTCACGTGAGCAGCACATAAATCATTTTAAAATTGAGAGAGCTGATTCATATGGGACATAAACCGCAACACCCAATAGATACGGGGCCAATTTTGCAATTTACTTTACTGCTATAGGTAATGCTATTTTATCTATTGTAGTTTTTTATTAATGGAAGTTTTATTGCCTTACCAGAGTAATTTTTCTCCTTGAGCTCTTAACAGATATTTTGATTAGCTTGGTTGAAACTATATTTAATATTGTCCATTTGTTTGTCTGGGAAATCATTTTTAAGTTTATTCCCCACTTTACTTTGCTGGCCTATTTTTTTAAAGTTTTCAAGATGGTTTATTTTTTATTTGATTACAGGAGGAGATGGAGAGAAGCTACAAGGTGTCATCAGGTAAAATTTAATGTTGAGTAGATAAGATCGGATGTGATACATACCTATTTCTCTGTGGCATCTATGATCTATCTGTGCATTTAGTTGCAAAACAATCTCTTTTTTTTTCATATTGGTATATCTTATTTTCAGGCTCAAGATCAGATGGTTCTGGAAAACGAATGAAAGAGGTTGCCTGCCCAACTTGTACAGTCCACTTACAGGTTTTGATCTATGTCTACTCGCCTTCAATTTTATACTCCTTCCGTTCAAACTTAACTGTTGCTTTGGGTGTTTCACGTAGATTAAGAAAGTCATTTAATACTATTTGTATAAAATGACTAATATACCCTTGGGTATTTTACATAGATTCTTTTTTAGAACCGTTGTATCACAAAAAAGAAAATTAGATAAGGGCACTCTCTTGTAAAACCAAACGCGACAGATATTTTGAAACGAATTTTCTTTAAAATGTCAATTAAATTGGAATGAATTTGATTGTGATGGTGTAGGTTCAAGTTCCGAGTTCAGGTTCGGAGACGATAGAGTGTGGAGTTTGCCAGCATCCTTTTCTCGTGAGTGGCCACTGAAGCATGCACATAGCAAATTTATCACCAACTCTCTCGTTGGGGTGTCTTTTAGACAATTGGGAATGAGCGGAAACATTTGAGCTTTTTCAATGAAGACTATGGTTTTTGGTTTGGGGTGTTATTTTGCATTGTACATGTTGCATTTTTCTTGTCTCTAAATGTAAATTAACTTTGCTTCATTCATGATTGATACTCCTTTATTGTTATTTGATGTCTGAAATAAGTCTGATGTTGTGGTCTTCACAGAGTACCATATGACTTAATTATCTCTCCCTTGTCTAAAAGCACGATTGAATTAATTTTAACTAGCTGAGGGCTTAAAAATATAATTATAGATTAAGAGCTTTTCCAGTTTTATTTCCTATTCAGGAACATCAAATTTATTTGATTGCCTATAGTCCGAGGGTGTAGTAGAGTACATTTAAAAAAAAAAAAAGAAAAATTGGGGCGAGAAAAATAGAAATTGATGTTACAGTACAAACAAAATAATGTTTCTATTTTTAATTGCAGAAGAGATACATTCCTGTTGGATGGTAAAAAAATATCAATTAATCAAAGACAAATATAAGAATTTGTGGTAAAAGAATACTTTTAGTTTAGATTAGTTCCATACAAGCATTTTGTTTTGCAAACTATCAAAATTAATTTGAATGATTCAAGAATAATAAAAGCATTGAGTTCGTACGTAGTAAATTATATTTTTGAAATTAAGGTAGCTGTGTACAAGGAATTTATGTTAGAATTTGTAAGTTAATTAGCACACACAAATCAATGTCAAGCATTTCCTACCAGCTCACACTCACATCTCTATGAGTATTGGATAAAGGTGCAGATTCTTTGTAGTTTAACCACCCCCTTTTCCTTGAACAATTATACATCACAAAAACTGCATTTAACCTCTAATTCCCTTTACTATTTCTTAGATACATAGACATAATTACTTTTTAATATATAGACTTTAATGCCATCTGCCAAGTAACAACTAATACTGATAATTTATGCCCCATAAAAAAAAAAATTTGATAATTTATGCCAACTTAAGGTCCCCTATTCTGGTTTGGACAAGTGTGTCTCCTTTTTTTTTTTTTTTTTGAATCAATCCTACTGCACAATATTTTGATATAATTCTCTTGTGTTACTCCAAGTATCACATTTATAAAAATGATCGACTTATTATTCTAAAAAAACTCACTAAAATGTGTTATTATTTTATGTAGCTAAAAGGTATTATCGAGTTATGATTTATGAATGTAAATATTGGGGGCTATGAAATATGCGGTTATTGAAATTATGCAGATAATTCTACATTACATTTTATCAGTTAATTTAAATTTGGAAGCATCCCCCAACAATTAATTATTTTGGGAGCATCCAAAAAAAAAAAAAAAAAAGACCCCAGTTAATTTTAAAAAAATCAAATTAAATTAGTGTATAAGTATATATTTTGCATTTTATTTAAATTCATCAAACACTCCGTTTGGACGTCTCACACGATGATTTGTCTTCTCTGAGGAAAAGTATATATGTCATGATTCTAACCAAAGAAATTATTTGCATCACGACACTCAAAATTAATTTTGGGATTTCACTTATGCTATCTATCTATCTAGTGTTACCAACCCATACCAAATAAACCCAAGTTTGTTTGGAATATATTTTGACAAAATTATAAAACAACACATCATATTTTTTTAATTTTTTTGAAAAAGACACTCTTTACATTAATTAACTATACAAATCTTTGCCGAAAAAGAAACAGGAGACTAATTCAGAAATTAACTAGTATATATATGATGTAACACATGCATATATATCCAAAAAAACTTAAGTGTTAGTAGTTGACAAATTAAAATGAATTATCTTGTTTATAATTCATTGGCTTTTACTCGTTGTGATGATAGAATTATTAAAATGTGTGTATTTGTATTTGTAGTAATTTTGTTGGGGGGTGGTTGTGAGGGGGTGATAGAGCTACCAAAGAACATGTCAATTCCGGGTGTCTTTGCATTTGGAGATTCGATCGTTGATCAGGGCAATAACAACTTACTAAAAACCCTAATCTATTCCAATTTCCCACCCTACGGTAAAGATTTTCTGGGTGGAATTCCTACTGGCAGGTTCACCAATGGCAAGACACCTGCGGATTTAATTGGTAATTTTATTTCATTTAATTTGCTTTTTACAAAACCTGTAAATTTATTGTTCTTATTACACAACCTCCAAAGTAAAAAAAAAAAAACATTTTGTTGCCTATAGTCTTGTATATTCTTAATACGGACATATATAATTAATATCCAAGTTCTCAAGAAATTTGTACTTGAATAACAGCCGCAGAATTGGGAATTAAAGATATAATACCAGCTTACAAAGACAAAAATCTGACGGTTCATGATCTTCCAACCGGTGTTAGCTTCGCATCTGGCGGCTGTGGATACGACCCTCAAACATCTAAACTAGTGGTACGTTTTCGGTATTGCATTTTATTCATGTTTCATAACGGCGTTACCTAGCACACATTAGCACTAAACAATTCTTTTATTGACTCAAATTTAAAAGGGCTAGCTAATTGGAAAAAAATAATTCGCAAAAGGTCATTTTGTTACTTTTAGTCCTGTCCAAAATTTCTATCAAGTTTGTGAGGTTCATTGCAAAACTAATCCCTTTAAAGACTAAACAGTTTTCACCATTATGTAATGAAGATACCAAAACTACACACTGGCTATTTTTCGGCGCAAGTACAAAAAGTGCAATTGAATTTTTTTGTGGCACTGATTTTGCAATTAACCCAATTTGTAATGTACAATATGTCTATATACTTTAATATATACTCCCTCCACTTTTAATTAAGTGTCATTTTAACAATTTTCAACAAATTAAGATATATAATTATGGACCATTTTATCCTTCATTAATGATAACTAATTTTAATATTAAATTTATGTTTAGTAATGAATATGGTCAATATTGTAGTTGATATTCATGTATACAAATAATTAAGGTTTATCATGATTTATGCTATAGTACTATATTCAAAAGGAAAAAAAAGCTTAAATCAAGGTAAAAAAAATGGAAGGAGTATAATGTATAAGGGTAAAATTGTCACAATTAAAGAAAAAGGTGTAGAATGACACTTATTTTAAAAATATTAAAAAAGACAAAGTGACACTTAATAAAAAACGGAGGGAGTAATATTTTAAATGTTGCACGTATTTAATTTTCTTAAAAATGACAAAAACTTATATATAATAAATATTACAAAGATGTTACCTTAAATAAAAAAATACGCTCACAAATTATGTGTTAGTATAAAGACAATACAAGTGTGTTGACATTTGATAGATGCGTGAATTTTGTGGCTCATCCCTTAAATGAATTGTTGTCTAAAATGAATGAATATATACATACAGTCAGTGACAGGATTAAGTGATCAATTGGAGGAATTTAAAGAGTACATAGGGAAGCTTAAAGGGGAAGTTGGGGAAGAAGGTGGTAACAAGATATTAAGCAACAGTGTATTTTTAGTAGTAGCTGGAAGTGATGACCTGGCCAACACTTACTACACCCTCGGCATTCGACGCCTTCAATACGATATTTCTTCATATGCTGATTTTCTTGCTGCATCTGCTTCCTCTTTTGTACAGGTAACTAACATACATTATTATTCTGACCCTACTATATACTGTATATTTTTTTTATTACTCACTGTGACCATGTTCTGCATACAAAGTGTCACTGTTTAAAAATATACGGAGTATTAATTTTTTTTAAGTGATACTTTATATGTACAATACTGACACTAAAAAAAAAATAACAGTAAACATAAGTTCACACAAATGTTATTCAACAACTAGTGCGCGTCAGCGCGTGTACATATAAGGGGGGGGGTCTCACAACCTATCTTCTTCAAAGTAATACTATTAAGTATACGAAATATCACGTTTTTTTAAATGCTTAATTTTGTGTGTGATTCTTCTTTCTTTCTTTTCCACAATTATATTACTATGCAAAATAATAGTGTTGTTTCTTATATTAAACATTACTATTGAGTTGATGATAATACTTGCAATTAATATTAGTGAAATTGACAAAATGAAGTTTTGATGATTTTGGAATTAATAGGAACTTTATAAGCTTGGGGCAAGAAGAATTGCAGTATTTTCAATTCCACCAATAGGATGTTTGCCATTTCAAAGAACCCTTGCTGGTGGGTCCATGAGGGCGTGCGCAGAGAATTACAACCAAGCAGCCCAATTGGTGAATCTCAAACTCTCCTCCCAAATCAACTCACTCAACAAAGACACATCAATGCCCCAATCCAGATTTGTCTACATTGATGTGTACACCCCCTTCTACGATCTCATCCAACACCCTCTCAACTACGGTACCCATTTTTTTATTCGATTGCAATCTGTATTATGTGAAATTGACCAATCAGATCTATTTTGACTGATAAAAAATACTCAAAAAACACAGTTAATAATGTTGTAATTTGATAAATAGAATTATACTAGTTGCAAATTAATATCAAACCATAATAATATTATTTTGATCATTTTAAATTAAATTAAATTTGATCAGGATTTGAAGTAAGTGAGAAAGGTTGCTGCGGTACTGGAAATATTGAAGTGACAACATTGTGTAACAAATACATTGGAACATGTGCAGACGTGTCCAAATACGTATTTTGGGACAGTTATCATCCCACTGAGAAGGCTTACAAGTTTTTGGTTGACCATATCGTTCAAAAATACATCCAAAAATTCGTGTGACAACCAATTTAATTATCATGATAATTAATTTGAGTCAAAACACGTGAATGGTGATGCGTGTTTCTTTCTATAATGTAATTACCGTACATGCTGTCCAATTTCATTTTTTTTTTCTTTTTCTTCATATTGTAATTGTAAATTTGTGATCCTTCATTTGAGTTAAATGTATGTAAGATTTTGTACCTGTGCGCGCGTTATAAATAATTAATGCACAAATGGATACATAAATTTGACGTCTCTTAAAACTTAAATGTAGTTATAATTAATTTGGCTTCTTTTTGAGGAGAGAACTGAATAATTGGTGTTTTTTTTTTTACATAGCTGCTAAGGAAAATTATGCTTTGACCATCGGGGTTCGTTTAAAATGTATTTCCTTACGCAGGATAAATTGTAAACACAAAACAAAAAGAAAAAATCACCCTCGATGTGGGCAGAGAGTAGTGTTGTTATTCGAACCGAGGCTTGAGACTCGGCTCGACTTGACTCATGTAGCATAATGAGCCAAGCTCGAGCTTGTTAGATACTTGATTTACTAACGAGTCGGTTCGAGCTCGATATCTAATTTTTTTTCTTTTAATTCCATTAGGCTCGATTCGATTGGCTAGTTAGGCTTGTTAACGAGTCAAGCTGAGCTCATTTTTTAGCTCGTCCATGTTATTGAGTCGAGCTCGAACTTCAAGTCGGTTCGAATAACATCAGCGAGGGCAAAAATAAAATGTTGAAATCTGTAATTTTCAAATCATTAAACAATTTTAAAATTTTTAATACATTCTTAAATATTAATTATACCTTTTATTTTATTTTATTTGTTATTTATAATGTTTCTTTAATTGGATTCTCTTTGTATCTTTAAAAATTTAATATTATCTTTAATTTTTTAATAATTAACCATAAATCTTAAGAATATATATATAAAATAATTTAGTGTATTTTTTTAAGTAATTTGGTTTAATTAAAGAAATATTTAGTAAATAATTTCTCTAGTCTATTCATTAATTTTTACATTATGGAAATGAATTTTCGAAAAAATTATAATAAAACGCTGAAGTCTTTTATTATTTAAATCTCAAAACTGTTTTACATTTTTTAATATATTTTTAATTTTTAAGGTTAGTCTCAAAAAATTATAAATAAAATGTTGAAGTCCTTTCTTTTTCATTCTCTTTTGTCCACCATTTTTTTAGGTTAAAATTTTATGTAAATTAATTTACATTTTCTATGCTTTTTTAAATAATACTATTAGTTATTTCAGTAAATTGTATTAATTATTTTATTTAAAAAATATGAATTATTTTAGAATGTGGTGATAGTTGGGAATGGATTGCATGTGTTGTCAATTTTACTATATAAAAAGTAGCTAATTTGTGGATGAGGAATGGACTCATAGTTGATTGGTTTGTGAAGGAAAATGAGTAGTATTAAGCTAGCTATTGCACATGGACATGGTGTAAGGATTTTTTTGAGACATTTAATGTGGTTGGCCGACGGTTGTTAGGTGAAAGTTAGTATCTATTTATTGAACTTCCCATACACCTTCACTGTCATCTCATGATTTATTTATTTTTTTATTTTACTCCATTAATTATTCTTCTTATTAATAAATTACCCATACACTTTCACTCTCCTATAATGATTTATCTATTTTATTATTTTTCTTATTATTAATAATAATATATAATTAATTTATCATTCATTCAAGTTGGGTTTTTTTCCATTAATAAAATAGAAAAAGGAAATACAAAAAAAAAAAGTGAAGCAGATGAGTTGCTAGAATCCCTGTACCATTATATACACGAATCAAGTAGACATACATGCAGTTTCAATTATTTTTACATATGTATATACCAAATTTGTTTCAATTACATGCAGTTTCAATTATTTTTACATATGTATATACCAAATTTGTTTCATAATTGGAACGACGTGGTTTTTGGTCAGCAACTTTGCACATGATCAAAAAATTATTTTGAGAATTCTGATAATTGAAACTAAATTAGTATATTTTTATTTTTAGAGACTATTTTAAAATTGGTAAAAAGTTATGAAGAACAAAATATTATACGATAATATATACCATACATTGTCCATGTGAACTTAGAAATGTTTGCAAACTCAACAAACAAAAATTTCACAATCTTTATCTTGTAACGAGTTGATAGCTCCCAACTCCAAGAACTGAATTTGCATGAGATGAGCAGGTCAACTTCCATTGAAATTAATTATTTAATTTTTTCGAGGAGCCCCATTGAAATAATTAATGAAAAAGACTTAGACGAGTCCACATACATACTCTACAGTCGTCAAACTTGGAATTACAAACTCCAATGACTGACAATCCCATACATGCACTAATCAATTAAACTGGTCACTTTTGCAGTTGGAAACTTGCAAATTGAATCCTGAAATTCCTAAAATAATCCTCCATCAACTGCTAAAATTAATAGCATGGACGATATTTAAGTTGCACATTGATAATAAATAATACCGTATCTAAAAATTGTACTCTTCTTTGAATTAATTACAAGTTCAAAAAAATGAACATTAGCATGCATTTCTTGTTATGTCCAATTTTGACCCTTGTTCTTGTAGCTGATTCTGAAGCCATAAACACCACATTTCAAGCAGTAATCGTGTTCGGAGATTCCATAGTAGATACCGGTAACAACAATAATCTTAACACTGTTATTAAGGTTAATTACCCTCCTTATGGCAAGGACTTCGTCGGCAGCCGCCCCACCGGAAGATTTTCCGATGGCAAAGTTCCATCCGACCTTATTGGTATCAATCATGCAAACTCCTCTGTCTCTACCATCTCTGTTTTTCATAAAAAAGTTTTTGCAATGATACTTTTACTTAATTTTGTAATACTTTACGAATAAAAGTGTCGCAAAAAATAGGTAAAAGTGTCACGTCCGCGTCATACTTTTTTTTTTTTTTGAATTAAATAAAATTTGATGAATTTCAACAGTTGAAGAGCTGGGAATTAAGGATGTTTTACCAGCATATCTTGATCCATCTTTGCAAGCTGATGACCTATTGACCGGAGTCAACTTTGCGTCCGGAGGGGCGGGCTACGACCCCCTAACCTCCGATTTTGTGGTTTGTTTCTTGTTAAATTTGGTGTTTCGTTGTTTTTAACACATGACACGTGTAAAATTAAAGATAATAAAACAAAATTCTGATTTTAATTGACATTTATATATATGTAATGCAGAACGTATTGGCTTTATCGGATCAGATTGTGTTGTTCAAAGATTACATAGTAAAATTGGAAGAAATAGGTGGACATGAGAGAACATCTGAGTTATTAAGTGAAAGCCTATTTATAGTAGTTGCCGGTAGCAATGACATTACCAATACCTATTTTGGGATGACTGTAAGAAAATCTCAATACGACGTCGCTTCCTATGTCGATTTACTAGTCACCTACGCTTCCAACTTCGTCAAGGTAATTAAAAATGTATCTTGTATATTATTTTTAAAATGTATTTTCAAGCCAAGTTTATAAGACTATAAGTATGATAGAGATAATAATGTGGTTTGTTGTATACTATTTTTGAAGGAGTTATACGGTTTAGGTGCGCGTAAAATTGGTGTTTTCGGCTTACCACCACTCGGATGCCTCCCGTCTCAGAGGACTTTGAAGGGAGGGACCGAAAGGAATTGCATAGATTTGTATAATGAAGTTGCAATGTTGTTCAATCATAAGTTGTCAGACGAAATAAACTCTATCAACAACCAATACTCAATTGGGAGGGCGACGTACCTTGATGTTTATAGTCTCCCTCTTGATCTAATTCATGACCCACACAAATATGGTATATTTTGGACTCATATGTATGAATGTGTTTGATTACTAGAAATTGAACCAATTGACATTTATTAGTTGTAGGTAATCTGTCACTTTCATACAAAATTAAATGTTGTTTTATGAGTGCAGGATTCATGAATTCGAACAAGGGATGCTGTGGAACGGGGACGATTGAAGTAGCATTCCTATGCAAGTATACGTGTTTGAACGTGTCCGAATACGTATTTTGGGACAGCTTTCATCTTACGGAGAAAGCTTACAAACTACTCGTACATGAGATCCTCTACGACAACATAAAAAGTCTCATCTTGTGAAATGTTGTGATTCATTCTAGTCATATATACCAAAAGTGATCAAATTGGATAATTTGTACTGAAATTTGGATCTTGATAATTCTTTCCTTTACAATTAATGTACATGCCATATCTTTCGTTTTGAATGTGTATCAAAAAGTATTAGTTGTTTTTTGAATGAATAGTACTTCTTCCGTTCAAATTTTGTATTTATAATTTCATTTACATGAATTTTAAAGAATATTGATAGTTTATATATAAAATAGACGAATTTGAGAATATTATGGGGTATTGGCGTATTGCGGGTCCACTTATACATAAAGTGATTATGTATAATTAAAATAAATAATAATTTGAGTAAACAAGTGATAATGTAAAAGATACCAGGAGTACTAATAACTAGATACAAAGTGTAGATAGAGGGAGTTATTATTAGGTATTTTCAATTAGCTGTCGATTGAATAACTTAACATGTGAGTGTTAGTTATGTTGACAAATTGCAAAAATGTAGATTATTAGAGTCAACAGCGGCAGCATGGGAGTGCAATAAATTGAAGGCCTGTAAAGATTGCTATAAAGTTACTAGTAAAAACGAGTTGTTCAAGAAATTAATGTAGAAGAAGAAAATGCATGTCAAAGTTTTAGCTCTGTTTGTGTTCTCTAGTTTCTCTGTTTCATTAGGTGTAATAAATCTACCACAAGGCATTAGATTCCCAGCAGTAGTAGTGTTTGGAGATTCGTTAGTTGATACTGGAAACAACAATTACCTTAAAACCATCGCAAAATGCAATTATCCCCCTTATGGCAACGATTTCGAGGGTGCAAAACCAACCGGAAGATTTTCCAATGGAAAAGTGCCACCTGATTTTATGGGTACTTATTTTCAATTTCATTATTGTTTTTTTTGCTTTAATTTGATTTTTTTTTTAAAAATTTATTATATTTCAACAGCTGAAGAGTTGGGAGTTAAGGAACTTGTACCTCCATACCTAGATCCATCTCTGCAAGATGAAGATCTTCTTACAGGTGTTAACTTTGCATCTGGAGCTTCGGGATATGATCCTTTAACATCTCAACTCCCGGTAATTTTTTCAACATTTGTTTGTGACACATTGATAGGCAATCATACTTCTTGTGATTTTTTTTTTTTTTTTGAATTACATTAAATACCCTCCTTTTTCCTTTTTCCATGATTCGAACCCAGATCTATCTAATGCCTAGGTAGTGATGCTCTAACCACTTGAGCTATCCCACTTTGTCATACTTCTTGTGATCTAATGTAATAACATTAATTTGGTAGAACTAGTCTAGAGTAAAACCGTCTCGATGTAAAAAGTGATAATATTTAAATAAAATTTGACATTTGTGAATTTTATATTAATATAATTGAGGGGTAATTAAAATGCAGTCAGTACTATCATTATCAGACCAGTTAAGACTGTTCAAAGATTACATTGAAAAGGTGAAGAAGATAGGAGGGGAGGAAAAGGCATCAGAAATATTGAAGGAAAGTCTGATTGCAGTAGCTACTGGACCCAATGACATTACAAATACCTATTTTCTAACACCTTTCAGATCGCCTCACTATGATATTCCTTCATATGTTAACTTCCTCGTCGGCTACGCTTCCACCTTTGTCCAGGTATATATATATAAATAAACACTACATCTCTTTAATATTTTCACCGCACATTTCTATTTTTACAGCACTTACTATTTCTAAAGTAAATGAACAACTTTGACTAAGGGGCCGGGTATGATTTAGTTAATCAAGGTGTTATGCAATGTTTAATACTCCCCGTTTATATTTAATATACACTTTTTTTTCTTGGTTGTCACACTTAATATATATACACACTTTTATAAATGCAAAATATTTATTTCTTCAATACACTAATATATAATTCACATTTTACTTTACACATATACTGTTTGAATAAACTATAAATATTTCTTAAAACTTGCCAAAAAAAAAAACCATATTAAATGTGAACGGAGTTAGTTTTATTGTGCAATTGATTTGCATTTTGTATGTATTTTTAAAAAGTATTAATTGTACTCTCTTCATTTCTTAAGTTTTACAGTACAGAAAATACTAGTATTTAATAAATAAATTTTTTTTTACATAAAACAGAGTGAATTGATTTGTGTATGTACTGTATATGATGAAAAAAAAGGAGTTGTACAAGGTGGGGGCACGTAGAATACTAGTTCTTGGTTTACCGCCACTTGGATGCTTACCATCACAGAGAACTTTGAAGGGAGGGCCTGAAAGACACTGCGTCCAGGAATACAATGACGCCGTTCAGTTATTTAACGTCAAACTCAAAGATGTACTACACTCTATCAACGTACAATCCCCTGATGCAGTTATAGCCTATGGAGATATATACAATCTACCTCTTGATATCTTTCTAAACCCACTCAAATATGGTACTCCTACTTATTTTTTTTATTTTTTTTAAAGATTTTTATGACAAGATTTAAAAGTGTACAAATATTGTTGTAACTGCAGGATTCAAGATTGGAGATAGGGGATGTTGTGGAACAGGGACAATTGAAGTGGCATTTTTGTGTAAATATCCATGTCCTGATGTATCTGACTTTGTATTTTGGGACAGTTTTCATCCTACAGAAACAACCTACAAGCTTCTTGTACATGAAATTCTTAACCAATACATCAAGAACTTCGTCTCATAATTAATCTTCTTCATTTATGCTCCTTGTTATAATTATAAACAAGTATGTTGTGTTTTCAAGTATTTGAAATACATTCTTATTTCATTATATTATTTTTTAATAATTTTATTTGGAGAGCTCCTTATGTAAGAATTAAGATTCATACATGAAATGATGCTTTATTATTTATGTTACTCTTCTTTAAAATATACTGTAATTTAGTTGAAGCCTCGTAAACTAATGAGTTAATAAAATGAGATATGCCTCCTAACCTTGAAAATCCTCAATGGACTTGATGATATTAGGAATATATTTAAAGTATTGTTATATATATATTCTTATGAAGGCTCATCCCATGTCACTTATGGGCCTTATCTATTAGTCCAATAAGATTAGGTCAAAATTAGGTTAAACTTCTGTATTGTATAAATACCTCTTGTACACTCATTTGTAAGTAATCAAGAAATTATATTTCTAATATTCTCTATATGGTATCATCGAGTCACTTGGCTCACGTCTGATTCAAACCCTAGCCGCCGCCGACTCCGCTTCTGAAGCGCCGCCGCCGCTCGTCTCAGACGCCCAGTTCTCTCCGCTGCTCAACTCCCTACAATGGCCAATCCATCTCAAACGTCCCCTCTCATCACCTTTAAAGGACTTGCACAAATGTCCTTGAAACTCACCTCCACCAACTATGGAGCTTGGTCCTTCCAGCTCCGCCTTCTCCTCACAGGACACAATCTCTTTGGCTACGTTTTGGGCACACATCCATGCCCACCTCCCACAATTCCAGCTGCCGATGGCGCCACCACCACCAGCATCTCCAACCCTGCACACGAACTATGGGTGTGTCAAGACAATCTCATTTTCTCAACCTTGGTTGGTTCCATGTCCCCGAAACTAATACCCTTTGTTGCATCGACAAAAACCTCTTGTGAAGCTTGGTCGATGCTTGAAAACATGTATGGAAAACCCTCGCGAGGCCGCATTCTCGCCCTAAAAACTAAGTTTCGCTCTTTCGTGCTCGCCCGATCTCTGACTTCCTTATGGAAGTTCGCTCTGTGGTCGACGAACTTGCCCTCCTCGGCATTACCTCTGACGCCGAGGACGTCACGCTCCAGGTCCTAACAGGCCTTGATGAATCCTACAACGACATCTCCTTTGCCGAGTTGTGCGACAAGCTCCTGAGTGCTGAAGTTCAAATTGCCTCACGACCACCCTCAGCCTTAGTCCCCGCGACTGCCCTAGCTGATGGTAAAACCCACTATCGCTCCTCGCGACCTGATTCGAGGTCCAGATCCTCTGATGCTCATCCTCGCCAGTCCGCACAACGGCCCTACCTTGGCACCTGTCAATACTGCCGAACACCGGGTCACACTGCTCGCACCTGTCCCGAAATTCCTTTGGCACCCTCGCACTTCACATCGCCGGTCGGACAGCATCGGACGACTCCACAAGGCAGCTTTGCACCACCTCCATCTCGTCGACCTAAGGCGGATGCTCGCCCAGCTTACTCGGCGCACTCAGCCTCCTCGTCCCATCCATCCGAGCACTAGATACTCGACTCTGGGGCCTCTCATCACATCACCAATGACCTCGCCAATCTGTCTATCCACTCGCCCTTTGATGGGCCTGACAATGTTGAAATTGGTGATGGTAAAGATTTACACATATCTCACACTGGCTCGATGCACTTTAATAATCTTGAATCTCTCAGTTTTTCAAATGTCTTGGTCGTCCCACACATCTCGAAAAACTTAATATCTGTCTCCAGCCTCTGTCGTGATAATAATGTTAACATTGTGTTTGGGGGCTCTTCATTTCAGGTGCGAGATGGTCATTCGGGGAGCATTGTCCTCGTTGGGAGTCGTATCAATAATCTATACGTATGGCCGACACTGATCTCCATCTCCTCACCACAAGCCTTCACCTCTCAACACCTAACCACGATCACCTGGCATGCTCGCCTTGGCCACCCATCAACAAAAATACTTGCCCACACTCTATCTAAGCTTAATATTTCTAATACTCCGTCCAAACATTTCAATTGTAACTCTTGCTCTTGCATCAAAAGTCACAAACTACCTTTCTATGAATCTAACATTATTTCAAATGCACCTCTTGATGTTATCTTTTCTGATGTATGGTCGTCGCCTGTCCTCTCCACTGAAAACTTCAAGTACTATGTTATATTCGTCGATCACTTCAGCAAATACATTTGGGTCTACCCTCTGAAACGGAAGTCTGATGTTCTACAAACTTTCGTCACCTTCAAAACACTTGTTGAAGAGCATAGTACCATGTGCGAGGAGCCTGCTTTAAGCCATAGATGGATTTACGTAACTTATAGACATAAGTGGGAAAGGCCTTGTCTTTGAAACCTGGAGGTTGAGCCATGAAGACTTTGTCTGAGAGCTCTCCATGGAGGAAGGCATTGTTAACATCAAATTGACGAAGAGGCCAGTTGTTGGTAACAGCAATGCTCAGAACAGTTCGCACAGTGGCTGGCTTGACCACGGGGATGAATGTTTCAGTGAAGTTAACACCTGGTCGCTGATGAAAGCCTTTGGCGACCAGGCGAGCCTTGTATTTGTCCAAAGTGCCATCTGGTTTTCGCTTGATACGGAATACCCACTTGGAACCAACAATGTTTTGGGTGGTCGTCGGTGGCACTAGGTCCCAAGTTCCATTCCGAAGAAGCGCATTGAATTCTGAGGACATGGCATCTCGCCAATGCTTGTCTTTGAGGGCCTGGGAAACACAGTTCGGTTCAATGTCAGCGGAGAGACTTGAATTGAGAGCATACCTTGGATTTAGTTTGAACACTTGGTTTTGAGAGCGAGTGGTCATGCGAGGTGCGAGTGGTCGCGGGAGAGCATTGGTCGGCACATGGCTGTCGGTTGTGATTGTGGTCAGCAGGGGAGAGGGAGGTGACTGAGTTTGGTCAACAATAGGATGGTCGTCATGGTGTGGAGGGGCGAGCACAAGGTTAGGAGCGGGGATGGGTGGAGTAACATTTGTGATGGGAGCAGTGGGGATGGTCGCTCCAATAATAGGCGAGGAGGTGATAGGGAAGGAAGGAGATGGTGTGTGCACAGGGTCGGATGGTGATCGGATAGGGGAAGTGGTAGGAAGAAAGGGGAAGGACTGTTCGGCAAATTGAACGTGGCGGGAAGTGTAGATTCGATTAGTACCCAACATCAAAATAAAATCAAAACCCTTTACTCTGACAATGGTGGTGAATACATCGCCCTTCGCTCCTTTCTCCAAACTCATGGCATTTCTCACCTTACCACCCCGCCTCACACTCCTGAACATAACGGCATGTCCGAACGTCGCCATCGCCATGTGATCGACACAGCCTTAGCCCTTCTTCATCATGCTTCCATACCTCTTACTTACTGGCCCTATGTTGTCTGCTCGGCCGCCTACATCATCAATCGCCTACCCAAACCCAACCTCAACATGCTCTCATCCTACCAAAAACTCCTTGCTCGCCCTCCCAATCTATCCAAACTTCGTGTCTTCGGTTGCCTCTGTTACCCAGGGCTTCGTCCCTACACCACTCACAAACTTGATCCTCGCTCACTTCCCTGCGTGTTCGTCAGTTACTCACTCACACAGAGTGCCTATCTCTGCCTTGACCTCTCTTGTCGATGCTCTCACCAAACCTCCCTTTGGTGCTCGCCTCCAACTTCTTATGTCCAAGATTGGACTATCCTATGGTACTCCATCTTGAGGGGGCATATTAGGAATATATTTAAAGTATTGTTATATATATATTCATACAAGGAAATTGCTCATGCCCTTCAAGCTCGCGAATCCTCCATCTCCTTTGACGAACTGCGTGAAAAACTCCTAAGCATGGAAACCCAAATGGCCTCTCGCCAACACCACTAGCTAGGGATGTTATTCGAACCGAGCCTTAACAAGACTCGGCTCGACTCATTAAGGCTCGATAAGGTTCAACTCGTTTAGCTAAACGAGCCGAGCTTGAGCTCGTTAAATACTCGATTCATTAACGAGCCGGCTCGAGCTCAACTTGTTAGACTCGATATCTAATTTTTGTGTAGAAAATTCCATTAGGCTCGCCGAGTTCAATTTTTGACTCGTCAATGTTATCGAGCCGAGCCTAGCTCGGCTCGATAAGAGCTCGAGTCGAGCTCGAACTTCAAATACTTGGATTGACTCGGCTCGAATAACAGCTTCGATCTAAAAATTCATGCCTTCTCTCCCAACGCAAATACATCACTGACCTGCTCGCCCGGTACAACATGATCGACTCCAAACCAGTTCAAACTCCATTATCCACCTTTGCTCGCCTAACACTCTCGGATGGCACTTCTCCCACTGACTCCACCCAGTATCGTCAAGTGCTCGGCAGCCTTCAGTATCTCCAGCTCACCACACCAAATATTGCCTTTGCCGTTTATAAGTTATCCCAGTTCATGCATGCACCCACCACCACTCACTGGAATGTCGTAAAGCGACTACTACGTTACCTCAATGGTACAAGGGATGTTGGAATCAACATTACCCTGTCCTCATCCTCCTCACTCCACTACTTCACGGATGCCGATTGGGCAGGCAACCATGATGATCGCACTTCCACAAGTGCCTATGTCGTCTTCTTGGGGGCTAATCCTATCTCATGGTCGTCCAAAAAGCAGAAGTCTTTTGCTCGCTCATCTACTGAAGCCGAATACCGAGCAATTGCCTCATCGGCCTCTGAAGTACAATGGCTAACGTCCATACTCAAAGAACTACACTTTTCCATTTTCCCGGTGCCAGTCATCTACTGTGACAACATTGGAGTCACCTACTTATGTTCAAACCCCGTGTTTCATTTACGAATGAAGCGCATCGCCATAGACTTCCACTTTGTTCGTGACCTCGTCAAAACTGCTCGGCTCCGCATCTCACACGTCTCGACTGCCGACCAACCCACTGCCTTCTATGGTGCCCAGCATCCCACTCGCCAATCCCAGTCAAAGCCCATCGTCACTACAAGAAACAGGGGAATAGCGACGAAATTTTTGCGACAAATCTAAATTTCATCGCTAAAATCAATTTTTAGCAACAAAATTAAAATTTTCGTTGCTAAATTGTTAGATTTAATATTTGCAACAAAATTTATATATTCCATCGCTATATTAGCAACAAATTGCTTCAGTTTGTTGTTAATAATCAAAACAACAATGAAAATTATATTTCGTCGCAAATATTTTGTGATGAAATAGAAATTTTCGTGGCTAATTTCTTGAAATTATATTTTACAACAAAATTTATATATTTTATCGCTATATTAGCAACAAATTGCTTCATTTTGTTGTTAATAATCGAAACAACAATGAAAATTATATTTCGTCGTTAATATTTTGCGATAAAATAGAAATTTTCGTGGCTAATTTCTTGAAATTATATTTTACAACAAAATTTATATATTTCATCGCTATATTAGCAACAAATTGCTTCGTTTTGTTGTTAATAATCAGAAAAACTATGAAAATTATATTTCGTTGCTAATATTTTGCGATGAAATATAAATTTTCGTGGCTAATTTTTTTAAATTAATTTTTGCAACAAAATTTATATATTTCATCGCTATATTAGCAGCAAATTGCCTCATTTTGTTGTTAATAATCAGAACAACAATGAAAATTATATTTCGTTGCTAATATTTTGCGATGAAATAGAAATTTTTGTGGCTAATTTCTTGAAATTAATTTTTGCAACAAAATTTATATATTTCATCGCTATATTAGCAACAAATTGCTTCATTTTGTTGTTAATAATCAGAACAACAATGAAAATTATATTTCGTCACTAATATTTTACGATGAAATAGAAATTTTTATGGCTAATTTATTGAAATTAATTTTTGCGATGAAATTAAAATATTTCATCCCTATACTAGCAACGTATTGCTTCATTTTGTTGTTAATAATCAGAAGAACAATGAAAATTATATTTTTTCGCTAATATTTTGCGATGAAATAGAATTTTTTGTGGCTAATTTATTGAAATTACTTTTTGCGATGAAATAAAAATATTTCATCGCTAAACTAGCAACAAATTCTTTTATTTTGTTGTTAATAATTAGGACAACAATGAAAATTATATTTAGTCGCTATTATTTTGCGATGAAATATATTTTTTGTGGCTAATTTCTTGGAATTAATATTTGCAACAAAATTAAAATATTTTATCGCTACACTTTTAACAAATTATTTTATTTTGTTGTTAATAATAAGAACAACAATGAAAATTATATTTCGTGGCTAATATTAAATTAACTATGCTTATTAAATCAAGAAAACGATTCATATAATTAAATGTTTAATAATTCTCCAAATTTTATGTCTTATAAATCAGTATGAATGTTTGTAAAAATATTTATAAATATGATGATGCAAATGAAGATGGACATAAAGATGAGAGAATGAAAATTGGTTGTAATATTTATTATTTTTTGAAATTGTTAAAGTAACATTGATTTTTTAAAATTGAAATTGTTTTAAAAATTACAATATATATACACATATATATACATATATAATTCTTACAAGTTAAAAATTAATCAATTAATAAATGTGAAATAAATTATTAAATGAGTAAAAATAACTAAATTAGTAACAGTTGAATACATATATAATTAATATTAAAAATTGAACCAAAGAGCTATCTGCCCGAGTGGTAGGCGCCCAGCTATGGGCGCCCATCCCCCGAGATCAATTTCCACTAAGACCAAATAAAATATTTATTTAAATAAAATGGGGGAGGGGGTATGTGGGTGCGGGTTGGGTCACTACAAGAAAACTGCAATTTAGGATTTGTTGATATACGCCCGTCGCTCCCGCGACAAAATTATTTCATCGCTAACTCATATTAGCGACAAAAATATTAGAATTTGTCGGGAGCGACGAAATTATTTCATCGCTAACTCATATTAGCGACAAAAATATTAGAATTAGCGACAAATTTTTTCGTGTCTAAAATAGTAGCTCCTTACTTCGTGGCTATTTTTTTTGCGATAAATATTTTAATTTCGTTGTAAATGTTAGTGATGAAACCCTTATTTTTGTCGCTAATATTTGGTTATGGATATCCGATTTACGAATCATTCTCTAAACCCACTTTCGTACTCGACCAACCCAACCTGCACCCACACCCCAACCGAACCAACTCAATCGTTCTCTAAACCCACTTCCGCACTCGACCCGCCTCAACCCGCACCCACACTCGACCCGCCCCAACCAGCACCCACACTCGACCCGCCCCAACCCGCCGCAACCCACACCCAACCCAACCCGCACCCACATACCCCCTCCCCAATTTTATTTAAATAAACATTTTATTTGGTCTTCGTGGGAATTGATCCCGGGTGGATGGGCGCCCATAACTGGGCGCCTACTATTCGGGTAGACAACTCTTTGGTTTAGTTTTTAATATTAATTATATATGTATTCAATTGTTACTAATTTAGTTATTTTTACTCATTTAATAATTTATTTCACATTTAATAATTGATTAATTTTTAACTTATAACAAATATATATATATGTATATATATTGTAATTTTTAAAACAATTCCTATTGTAAAAAATCAATGTTACTTTAACAATTTAAAAAATAATAAATATAACATCCAATCTTCATCATTATTTCCATCTTCATTTGCATCATCATATTTATAAAAAAAAATTATTAACATTCATATTGATTTATAAGACATAAAATTTGGAGAATTATTAAACATTTAATTATATAAATCGATTTTCTTGATTTAATATGCATAGTTGATTTAATATTAGCCACAAAATATAATTTTCATTGTTGTTCTTATTATTAACAACAAAATAAAATAATTTGTTAAAAGTGTAGCGATAAAATATTTTATTTATGTTGCAAATATTAATTCCAAGAAATTAGCCACAAAAAATATATTTCATCGCAAAATAATAGCGACTAAATATAATTTGCATTGTTGTCCTAATTATTAACAACAAAATAAAAGAATTTGTTGCTAGTTTAGTGATGAAATATTTTTATTTTATCGCAAAAGGTAATTTCAATAAATTAGCCACAAAATATTCTATTTCATCGCAAAATATTAGCGACAAAATATAATTTTCATTGTTCTTCTAATTATTAACAACAAAATGAAGCAATACGTTGCTAGTATAGCGATGAAATATTGTAATTTCATCGCAAAAATTAATTTCAATAAATTAGCCACGAAAATTTCTATTTTCATCGTAAAATATTAGTGACGATATATAATTTTAATTGTTGTTTTGATTATTAACAACAAAATGAAGCAATTTGTTGCTAATATAGCGATGAAATATATAAATTTTGTTGCAAAAATTAATTTTAAGAAATTAGCCACGAAAATTTCTATTTCATCGCAAAATATTAGCAACGAAATATAATTTGCATAGTTGTTTTGATTATTAACAACAAAATGAAGCAATTTGTTGCTAATATAGCGATGAAATATATAAATTTTGTTGTAAAAAATAATTTCTAAAAATTAGCCACAAAATATTTCTATTTCATCGCAAAATATTAGTGACGAAATATAATTTTCATTGTTGTTTTGATTATTAACAACAAAATGAAGCAATTTGTTGCTAATATAGCGATGAAATATATAAATTTTGTTGCAAATATTAAATCTAACAATTTAGCAACGAAAATTTATATTTTGTTGCTAAAAATTGATTTTAGCGATGAAATTTAGATTTGTCGCAAAATTTTCATCGCTATTCCCCCTGTTTCTTGTAGTGGGTTGAGTTGGGGTCGGTTTGGGCGGGGCGGGTGTGGGTTGGGTACGGATTGGGGCGGGGCGGGGCGAGTGTTGGTGCGGGTCGAGTGCGGAAGTGGGTTTAGAGAACGATTGAGTTGGGGCGGGTCGGGTGTGGGTGCAGGTTGGGTTGGTCGAGTAATCGGATATCCATAGCCAAATATTAGCGACAAAAATATGGGTTTCATCACTAACATTTGCAACGAAATTAAAATATTTATCGCAAAAAAATTAGTCACGAAGTAAGGAGCTACTATTTTAGACACGAAAAAATTTGTCGCTAGTGTGAGTTAGCGATGAAATAATTGTGTCGCGGGATTTGTTGCTATACACCCGTCGCTAACGTGTTTGCGACAAATGTTTGATTTTCCTCGCAAATATTTTGTGATGAAACTCATATTTTCGTCGCTAACATTTTGCGATGAAACTTATATTTTCGTCGCTAATATTTTGCGATGAAACTCAAATTTTCATCGCAAAAATTTGCGACAAAATTAATTTTTTTTTGTCGCAAACACGTTAGCGGCGGGCGTATAACAACAAATCCTATGACAAAATTATTTCATCGCTAACTCACGTTAGCGACGTAAATATTAGAATTAGCGACAAAATTTTTCGCGGCTAAATTGTAGTTTTCTTGTAGTGCGCCAATCGGCCGAAGCAACAACCCATGGCGCAACCTGCAGCGCCTCATGCCCGTCCTTCTTACTCGGGTGGCCAGCACCCGTACTAGGGCAAATGTCAGTTGTGTGGCGAACCGGGCCATGCGGCCAAGCAGTGCTCGTCATATTCATTCTCTCCAATCCGCTCACATGGCCCTGTTGCTCCACCAGCCTATGCATCTCCGTCCGCACAAGTTGCTCAGTCGACCCATCCAATTGTGATTGGATTCTGGACTCTGGTGCTTCCCATCATATAACCATGGATCTCTCTAATTTATCCATTCATGCTCCCTATGATGGTAATGATGGTGTGGTAATTGGTAATGGCATGGGCTTACGTATTTGTAATGTTGGTTCTATGAAGTTTTCTCATTATGATTCCCTTTGCTTTATGGAGACTCTTCATGTGCCTTTGATTTCTCGGAATTTAATTTATATGTCTCGACTATGCTAAGATAATCAAGTTTATGTTATGTTTTCTGATTCTGGTTTTTGGGTGATGGATCGTCGTACGGGGGAGATTCGCCTACGTGGTCCACGGGTTAATGGGCTTTACTTGTGGCCATCTGGTAGTGCACATGCTTCTCCTTCCACAATTCTCATCTCATCACGTCAACCGCTCTCAACTTGGCATGCCAGACTAGGTCACCCCTCCCCCCATATACTTAATTCTGTTATCTCTAGTAATAAAATTGTAGTTACTAAACATTCCACTTTTTCGTGCAACTCATATAAGTGCATTAAAAGTCACAAACTACCTTTTTCGGATTCTAATCTTAAGTCGTTTGCACCTCTTGAATTAATTTTTTCGGATGTATGGATATCCCCTGTTTTATCTGTTGATGGATTTAATATTATGTGTTGTTTGTGGATCATTTTACTAGATATATGTGGCTTTATCCGTTGAAACACAAATCCGACGTACTTTCCACCTTTACTGCTTTCAAATCCCTTGTTGAGAATTTTCTCAATACCCGTATTGTCACTCTCTACTCCGACAATGGTGGTGATTACATTGCCCTACGTCCCTTTCTCACCGCCAATGACATCACTCACCTTACCACCCCACCTCACACGCCCGAACACAATAGTTCCTCTAAGCGCCGTCATCGACACATTGTTGATATGGGCCTTGCTCTTCTACATACAACCTCTTTACCCGCCTCCTATTGGGCCATATGCCCTTTTCACTGCCACATATATCATAAATCGCTTATCCAAAGTCACTCTCTCCATGGTCTCCGCCTTTGAGAAGATTTTCAAATGACCCCCAAGCACCTCAAAATTACGAGTATTTGGTTGTCTTTGCTATCCCTAACTTCGTCCCTACTCCACTCATAAACTAGACACTCGCTCCACACTCTGCATCTTTGTTGGCTACTCTCTCACTCAAAGTGCCTACCTCTGTCTCAACCCGTCCACTAACCGTGTCTTTATATCTCGTCATGTGGACTTTGTTGAAGACTCAATCCCTTACACCACTCTCACGACACCCACTCACATACCTTCCCCATCTTCAGATCCATCTCTACTTGGTCCCATCCCCGAACCCCCCTTCAGGTTGCATGTGCCCGATCAGACACCACAGGTTCCACAATCTCCGCCTTCGGCTCCATCACCTCCACCACCTGCTCCACGCCACCCTATGGTGACTCGCCTTCGGAATAACATTGTTCGACCAAACCCGAGGTACTGTCTGACCTCCACTTTCTGATATTGAGTCTACAACTGTTAGAAAGGCCCTTTCTAATGCTTGTTGGAGAGATGCTATGTCGACTGAGTTCACAACCGCATTAAAAAAAACCATTTTTAATAAATTACAATGTTATAACTCAAAAGAATATGTTGATATATCAAATATATATATCGACTAAATCTGCTTGTGTAAAGATATATATAAAATAGAATTGTTCCGTTTTGTAACTACTTTTATAACTTCTTAGTTAGTAACTACTAGTTGTTACTTAGTCTATAAATATAGATTAGGGTCTTTTGTATTCCTTATGCACTTTATGCATTTTAAGCATTGTAAACATTGTAACACTCCATATATGAAATACCTTTTATTTTGTATTTCCTTCTTTACAATTATTAGATGAGTGTGTGTTTACATCTCTACATGGTATCGGAGCTATGTATTGATTTATTTATGATCGATTAAATAAGTTTGTCGATCATATGTTTTCCGCAATTCGGTATGCATGGATTTCCGAATTTCTTGAGTTTTTGTACTCATTTCTACCAAATCTTTGATGGATTTGGATTTCTATTTTTTTTCTCTTTTCGAGATTATTCTTTACGGGTTTTATGCTCGTGAATTTTTGGATTCGATTTTATCTTGATTCGAACTTTTATAACTTCTTAGTTAGTAACTACTAGTTGTTACTTAGTCTATAAATATAGATTAGGGTCTTTTGTATTCCTTATACACTTTATGCATTTTAAGCATGGTAAACATTGTAACACTCCATATATGAAATACCTTTTATTTTGTATTTCCTTCTTTACAATTATTAGATGAGTGTGTGTTTACATCTCTACAGCTTGTTTAAAAATATAAATGTTGATTAAATATAAAATTAGGTGGGCTGAAAATCTATCGAGTTGAAAATGTTAAATTTATCCGATTTTCATCAATTTAAAATTTTCAACTTATCACATTTCATTAAAAAAAATAAAAAAATTACTCCATTTTACCACATGATATTGTTAAAATATATTTAATTTAACTGATTCAACTAATAATTTAAATTAATAGTCAATATATTACATACAACTAAATTATAGTAGTTGAATTAATCAATTTAAGCCCATATCATGTACAATAATTTTTCATAATAATTATACATTTTCCGTATTAAATACATAGGAATTAGGAAGTATATTTTCGTGTAACTAATTATCCAGCATCAATTTTAGTTTGTTTTGAAAAATTGATATGGACTGCATATAGTGTTGTCAAATGTAACATTCACATGGATGAATTAATATGCACCATACACCCTTGTGTTGCCCTTAGGGCTGTTATTCGAGCCGAGCCGAGTATTTGAAGTTCGAGCTCGGCTCGGCTCGATAACACTGGCGAGCTAAGAAACGAGCTCGGCTCGACTCGTTAAAGGGTCTAACGAGCCTAACGAGTCGAGCCGAGCCTAACGAGCCTAATGGAAATAAAAGAAAAAAAAATTAGATATCGAGCCTAATAAGTCGAGCTCGAGCCGGCTCGTTAGTAAATCGAGCATCTAACGAGCTCGAGCTCGGCTCATTTAACGAACGAGCTAGTCGAGCCGAACTCGAGCCTTATCGAGCCGAGCCGAGCTCACGAGCGGCTCGGTTCGTGTAACAGCCCTAGTTGCCCTAAACCGGCCAACCCCACCATTTTTTTATTATTATTATTATAATACTCCCTTCTATTTAAAATATATGTCATTTTAAATTCATGCACACATATTAAAAAAATATTAACTTTCTACTATATTCTTAATTAATTACTTTGTGATTCTTGTAGAATTTTGAAAACGTACTATTACTATTATTTAAGTAATTATTAATGAGTTTGTGATTCTTGTAGAATTTTGAAAACGTACTATTACTATTATTTAAGTAATTATTAATGAGTTTAAGGGTAAATTGAAAAACATTTAAATTGAAAATAAAATAAAAAGTTAAAACGACATTTAAATTGAATATGAGGAAGTATTTTTTTCGACCCTATGTATACTATAATCTATCTTACCCTCTATAATTTTCACATTTTTTTTACACATGCTTTAAAAAATATATAATTAAAATAAAATTAAGTTGGTGAAAAAAAAAAGTAGAGGGAAAATTGCGAGGGTATATAATCTCTCGTTAAATGGCAATGGATTTTACGAGGGGAGCAGATGGAGAGGGAAATACCGAGGATTCAAAAAACCCTCGTTAAATGGCGAGGGATATTTAAAAATGATAAAGGGCGGGGGATTTAATGCTCGCTGATTGGCGAGGGAATTTAATGCTCGCGGTCAGGCGAGGAATAAATTAAAATGCTCGACAAAAAATAGTGAGAAAATTCTGGCTCATGGATTTTTTAATATTAATCTCACTACATTAAATAATTGTTCACACCTCTCAATTATTTGTATTAATTGTCACTCCTTTAATTATTAAAATATTCAATTACATTACTTCACTTATTTTTTTTTCTTAAAAAAAACTAATTTCATTTTCCATTATTCTTTATTTTTTTTTTTCAAATTCAAATGAGTATAAATTTTAGAGTTTAAAATAATTAAGGATGATCGATGAACGAACGATTACGTTTTAATATATTAAAAACATTATTGTGTATTTTGAGATATTTTTCAGTGGCTATTGATATATAAAATAATATCTAATTTGAGTTTATTAATGGGTCGCACCTAGGGCTGTTACACGAACCGAGCCGCTCGTGAGCTCGGCTCGATAAGGCTCGAGTTCGGCTCGGCTCGTTCGTTAAATGAGCTGAGCTCGAGCTCGTTAGATGCTCGATTTACTAACGAGCCGGCTCGAGCTCGACTTATTAGGCTCGATATCTAATTTTTTTTCTTTTATTTCCATTAGGCTCGGCTCGATAGGCTCGTTAGGCTCGTTAGACCCTTTAACGAGCTGAGCCGAGCTCGAACTTCAAATACTCGGCTCGGCTCGAATAACAGCCCTAGTCGCACCATGTGTGTATATGGTGGCGATTGTATATACGTAGATCGAATTGTAGTATGTGACATCAATACACAACCAACCCATGAACCCAATCAGCATATATAATTTCTTTTATTGCCACCAAAAAAAAAAAAAAACCAACATATATAATTTATATGTGAAATCAATACATGCACAACCAACCCAAGTTATATAATTTCTCACAGCTATGCCACATACATGCAAATTGAATGCAATGGTGAACATATATATATTGAAGGTTGTATTTTGTTGTATATATTGTTTTGTTTGCCTATATCATTTTAATAATAGATAGTGTCGTCTTTCACTTATGTGATATACATAATCAAGTGTGTTTTTGTCGGTTGAATATAAATTTTATTTTAAGTTTAATTAAACAGTAATCTCAAGATGAAATTGTCAAACAAAGTCCTAACTGATATTATCGATAAATCACGGGGTTCCCGAATTGGAAAGATATTAAATGAAGTACTCATATCATATCAACTCGTGCATTTTTTTATTTTTTTTTTATTTGGAGCAATTTTAGAATGCATGGATAACCATAATTTCCGCACCAGTTGCACGTATATAATTTGTACTCAATTAACAGCCTTTAGTGAAACACGTATTTTTTTTTTAATTGAAAGCAAATTAATAAAAAAATATATATATAAAATAAAGTATAGATCAAGGCCTCAGGAATGTGAGTAATATTTCTTCTGAGTTATAGTGCAATTAATGCTCCCGAATGCGACAGAGATATTTAAAATAAAAAAAATTAATTTGTTTGAATATATCAAATCACTCAAAATTTAATTATATATATACAAGAATGTGCTTTCAATAATTTCATAATAATTAAGAAAACGATCTCCCACCAAAGAAGTACTTAGATGTGATAAATCCTGGATAAGTGATTAAATTGGGTAGAAGATTGATTGAGTTGAATTTCCGCAACCACTTAAGCATTTATGAATTTGATCATATTATAATAATACTCAGGTATAAACAAACTTGAAGAAACAATATGATATGAATTCCTCAATAAATAGAGAGAATTGTATATCATCAAAAAACACCACATCTACTACTCTCCAAACGTACAACAGAAGAAATGGAGTTTATAATTAGTTTCATCAAACTAATTTTCCTCCTTTTGTGTTGTAGTTTTCAGGCATGGGTACTTGTTAAAGCTGCACCCATTTCTCTACCACAAAACTTAACTATCCCAGCAGTCATAGTGTTTGGAGATTCAATTGTTGATACTGGGAATAATAATTACATCAAAACTATAGCTAAATGCAATTTTTCCCCTTATGGTAAGGATTTTATGGGAGGAAATCCAACCGGAAGATTTTCTAACGGCAAAGTTCCTGCCGACCTTATTGGTACGTACGTACGTCTATATTGTGAATTTGGATCTTGTGCAGTACAACATCGTGTAGTGTCAGAAATGTTTTCTTTTGTACTCCTTATGATTATTATTATTATTATTATTATTATTAATTAATTAATTAAATGGTGCAGTTGAAAAATTGGGAATTAAATCACTTTTACCACCATATCTTGATCCATCATTGCAAGATGAGGATCTTTTAACTGGGGTTAATTTTGCATCTGGTGCTGCTGGGTGGGACCCTGAAACGCCAGCCTACTCGGTAATTTTTTTTTTTTTCTTTTGAATGAATTTTTTTGGTAGCATTTAATTATATTATTTAATTAGTGAATTTTTGTGATGAATATATGAGTACAGACGGTGTTGTCGTTCTCGGACCAATTAGAGCTGTTTAAAGAATACATTGCAAAGGTGAAAAACATTGTTGGAGAGGAAAAAACATCAGAAATATTGAGTCAAAGTCTGGTAGCAGTAGTTGCTGGAAGCAACGATATTACCAACACCTACTATCTCTTACCTTTTAGACAACTTCACTACGATATTCCTTCCTATGTTAATTTTCTAATAGGCCAATCTAAAAGCTTCGTACAGGTATGTACGACAAAATAAAGTGACTGACAATTTAAATAAAAAAAAAATAATTAAATTATTATTCATCGTATGAACTAATACTTTTCAATTATATGATGTGGAAATGAAGAAGTTGTACGGAATGGGAGTTCGTAGAATCGGTGTGACGGGATTGCCACCGGTGGGATGTCTTCCATCGCAAAGAACGTTACGGGGAGGCCCGCAACGCAATTGCATCGATGAATACAACGAAGTTGCAATATTGTACAATAATAAGCTAGAAGCGGAATTGAATTCCCTTAACGATGAATTCCCTGATGCACTCATTATCTACATAGACATATTCACACTTCCTCTCGATTTCATTACCAACCCCTACAAATACGGTAGGTTAATTAATCTTGAATATTTCGTGCATAGTAATGTTGTTAAAAAAAATATTTAAATTTGAATTATTGTATGATGATGACAGGATTCAAGATAGGAAATAAGGGATGTTGTGGGACAGGGAACATAGAAGTCACATATCTGTGCAAACTTGCTGCATCTACATGTCCGGACGTTGAAGACTATGTATTTTGGGACAGTTTTCATCCCACTGAGAAAGCCTACATACTTCTCGTCGATGAGATTATCAAACAATTCCTTGACAAAATATGTTATAGGTTACACTGCTGATGATTAATGTACAATTCACTTTCTTTTTTTTTTTTTTTTTTTTCTTTTTCGAATAAGTGCATTATGGATTGGAGGGTACTATAAATTAAAAATGTCATTTAATTTGATCCATTTTAATCTTTTGTTGTTGTACTTTCGTGGCCTGTACACGAAATGCGAAATCCAATTTTTTGGAATTAAACGTATGTTGAATAACGTAACGTTTGGGTTCTAAATTTTTGTTTGATTCATTTATTACAAATAACAAATATTCAAGCTTTTTTTTTTTTTTTTCTTATTATGTGGAAAGAGATCAATGAATTAATTGTGCATTTCTACTAATCCTAATAGATTTTTATTTTTATTTTTTTAGGGTTTGAAAAAAATAAAGTATGTTTTTTAAAAATATAATGGAGTGTTTTTTGAATAATGTGTAAGATTAATTCAAATTTGCCTCATAATTCATCTAAGCAAGATGTACGTAGCAACAACTTATTAGATTTTAAATTGAGTAACATTTAATATAAATAAGAAAATAATAGTGCATATTATTATTAGTAGTAATTAGTTTTAAGTGGAGTCTATAAATTTATTGTATATTAAAATTCATATTACTTTTTTTTTTAAACAATGCAAGCTCAATACACATTATTAATAATATAAATACTGGGTCCAACTTAATAAAAATCAAATTTCAGGCGGATTCACGTCTTGGTAGTTCAAATAAGATAGGCCTAATCAATTTAAACAACTCTACAAACATCATTTAATACAAAACGTGAAAATTAAATTTGATCGAAATGTATAACCACCGGGTAGTCTGCATGTGTACAGAAACAATATTGAATAATATCTTTGATTCAAATGCTACCTAATTTGTCTATTTTTTTATAATAAAAAAATCACAAATTTTCAGTCAAACAATTTTTTTATTTATTTTTAAATCTTATTCGGGAAACAGTGTACTAAAAAGTTATATTAGGTGATGTGTACTTTGAGCTTCAGAGGGTTTTGAAAATCGGTTTTTAAAATTCTGAGTTTCTGAAACTCTGGTAAATAGTAATATGTGTGTTTTTTTTAGTTTTGGAACAATAGAAAATTTTAACTTTGTGTCAAATCAATGTGTAAAATTGTATTGTTATATTATTGCTGGTGGGATTATAATGATTAGTTGATTATGTAATGAATGAATGTATTATATTATTGTTGAGAAATATTATAATGATTGGATGGAGTGATATTATATATATATATATATATATATATATAAAAATTTATGTTAAATCAATATATTTGATCGGGATGATTTTGAATGGATTTTAAAAATCGATTTTTAAATTTCAAAGTAAAACGAATTTATAATCTTAAAATTCAAAATCTGCTCAAAAGCATACAAATCTCAAAAACTCAAGTTTGTTATGTTAAAATATAAATTAAAACTCATTTGTATCAACGAATTTCTAGATGTTTTTAAGTTTATTATTTATTATTTCAAGATATCAAGTTTTAAAGATAATATGAAATCGATCAAGTGATTAGAATATCATTGTCTAAATCATAACATATTGAGTTCGAGTTATGAGGAGGTAGAGTTTGAATTTTTTTTTTATCTCTTACCTCCATCTTTTAGATTCGAAATTCAACAAGTAAATGACTAGTAGTGTACGTAAGGAAAATAAGAATTGAGAGAGTTGGCTAACTCTTCACTTGAATGGTCTTGGCCCTTGGGAGCTTAAATTGTATACTATATTACAAGAGTGTGTTTACACATTCATTACTCAATCCATGATTCTAAGGTTAGTGTGTACGTTTTTTTCTTTTTTTTGACGGTAAGGTTAGTGTGTACGTTATTTATAGTGGATATACTCTATTTGACCGATTATACATATCTTGACTCTTTCTTGTGCATATCATGTTTCTTTAAATTTAATTCGACTCTAATAGTAATGTTTATTTGTATTGAAATGAACCTTAGAGTAAATAATCTCTCTTACATACTCTTTTTGTCCCAATAAAAGTTATTCAACTTTCTTTTTTCGTTCGTTCCAATAAAAATTATTCATTTATTTTTTGACAAACTACCCGTTTCACATTTTACTATGCACTCAACCACATCATCTTTAATAAATCTACTTATTCTATTATATTTTTTTAACAAAAATAGCTTTTATTAAAGCGGAGAAAGTATATGATTATCTCAAATTTCTAACCCATACAATTTTTGTATCGATTAAGTTATGAATTTTGAGGATGGTTCAGCTTGTGAAGATACCTAAATTGTATGCTACATTTCCAATTTTAATACCTAAAATTTTGGACTTTCAAGATAAACATGAAATTAAGGGGGTGTATTGATTGTGAATTCTATAGGTTTTTTTGGACTTTCAAAGTTTGGGGGTATTCAATTCGAATTTTTAAAAGTCTTTAAAAATTATGAGGTACGGATTTTAAAAAGTCTTTAAAAATCTTTACGTATTCAACAGTCTATTGATTTTGTTGGATTCTCCTCCAAAAATATAAATAAATTGCACTATCCAAAATCTCTTATAAAAACCAGAGATTTCAACGGACAATATTGACCCGACCCACGAGCTTTGGGTCAGGTCATATTCCCCGAATTAATATATAAACTTTATATAATATATATATATATTTTTTTTTCATTTATAAAATACTTTATATATATATATTTTTTTTTTATTGGTAAAATATTTTATAATATATATATATATAGATATTATTAATTTAAAAAAAAAAAACACTTCACAAATATAAAAAAAAACTCTTTGCATAAGTTTATGAAAATCTATGTAAATCAAAAATATATATTCCACAATCCTATCAAATCTACGAAAATTCATATAAATCAATAAAACATAAAAATATATATTTCACAATCCTATCAAATCTATGAAAATTCATATAAATCAATAAAAAAAAAAAAAAGTCAGACAAACTTTACATAAACTTTATAAATTTTATAAATCTACATACTTTTTAAAGCCCAAAAAAATTCAATAGAAAGTATCTCTCATTTTCCTCGTTCATATTCTATCTCTAACCCTATAAAGTTTATAAAGTTACCTTTGTATGAGCTCAATTGAATGGTGCAA
Organism: Galeopsis tetrahit; assembly: GCA_963675135.1. Lineage (NCBI taxonomy): Eukaryota > Viridiplantae > Streptophyta > Magnoliopsida > Lamiales > Lamiaceae > Galeopsis > Galeopsis tetrahit. The sequence continues at coordinate 75,090,229 of OY776121.1, read as the reverse complement.
ATAAATTTTTTGAAAATATATATAATAAAGATTCTTTAAATTCAATTATAAGTTTTATATAAAATTTTGTTATATAAAACATAGGAGTATAAATTTCTTAAAAAATCTGTTCAATCAATATTCTTGAAAATATTTTACCTTAAAAAATAAATACTCGATCACGCGTATATATATTTGCCTTGAAAAAATTCCCCTCCCAATGCGAGTTGCGGAATCAGAAACGCTATTCTTAGGGTATGTTTTGAAAATCACTGCTTCCAAAATCATTTATTTTCAAAGTTGTTTCTCACAGCTTTTCAAAAAAAAATTTCTGGAAGCATGGAAGCAGTTTCTAAAGTTTCAAAATACAACCTTAATTTGAATTACAGCTCCTGCGCTTTTACTTAGAAATCCGGAAACGTAATTCCGTAAACCCCAACATTTACCTCACCTGGGCATTTGGGGCATTTGGTCGAACAGTAGGCAGGCGGAGAGAGAGCATAAATGGAGCCCGTGACCATAGTTGTCCACAAGGTGACCATAGTTGTCCACAAGCTCAAAGGCTTCGCCAAATCGACTCAGGACTTGGCTCACGGTCTCCTCAATTGGCCCCCTACTTCCACCCGCCGCAATCCGGTACTCCTCTCTTTCAAATTATTTGGTTTTCTTGAGGATTTGGAATCATTGGTTGTCTTTTTATCTGGATTTAATAGTCTTTTCGCGTTTGATATGCGATATGTTTGTTGAAAATATGTAAGTTAGCTTCTGCTCTGAGTGTTTTATCAGTAATCAGTCGAAAATAAACTGAGTGCAGTATGTATATTTAAGGGTAGCATCTCTTTGAATTGATGATTTGTATAAATTGACCTTGGTTATGAGTCATAATTGTCGGATGAATGTTTTGTGTATATCATGAGAGAGTCAGTTAGCAGAGGCTATAATTATTAAAGTATTTTCTTGTCCATTTCAAGTAATTTTGTGCCAAGCAAACCTTTTACATTATTTGAGCTGGAGAACATAATGCTACATTTGCAGAGGGATGTTCCACTGAAAAAAACTCTATGCGATTGGATGGGTGGTGAGGATCATTGATACTGACCTTTTTTACTAGATGCAAGTGTAGCAGTATTAAGGGAGCACTTGGTTCAAATAGACAATGATATTACTAGTGTTTTTCTCCAATCTAGAAATAAATGGGGATAAAAAAAATGATGGTTGGTTTACGAATTAGTGAAATGATTATAGGAAGGGAGGTAGTTCATTAAATGGAGTAATGATTACGTTATTTTGAGTCTCATTACCTCATATGAAGTATGATGAAGGTATATTGATCATATTCATTTTCATTCCCATTAAAAGACTTCAATATGCCAACCTTTACTAGCATTTAACTTCTATGGTTCATGAGTAGTATGGCATGGGTTTTGTGTATAATCATGACTCTGGTGACTAGAGTAGAATCAATTATTTTCCAAAGTTACTCCTCACAACTTTATGCAACATAGTGCAATGGGATTACTGGCTTGCCAAATTAAATCAACTTTATGAACAGTTGAGAATCACTTAAAATTCAATTGTATACAAGAATATGTCTTCTATCATTCCATAGTAAAGCCTTGCTGACGAAGGTATAATCTCCAAACGGGCGTTGTCGGCCTCACAAATGCCATGTTCTATTTACCACTATATTGACCCTTCAATCTTCATCCAGCAAAGAACTAACGTTTTCTTGTTAAATGTGAGTTGAAGATTGGTTGAAAATTGAATTTCCACAACCACTCAAGCATTAATGAATTTTGTCATATTATATTCAGGTATATAGAATACAATAATAAAAAACTTTGTACGAATTCCTCAATAAATAGAGAGAATTGTATATCATCAAAAAACACCACATTCCAAACGTACCACAGAAATGGAGTTTATAATTAGTTTCATGAAATTAATTTTTCTCCTTTTGTGTTGTAGTTTTCAGGCATGGATTGTTAAAGCAGCAGCCATTTCTCTACCACAAAACATAACTATCCCAGCAGTCATAGTGTTTGGAGATTCAATGGTTGATACTGGGAATAATAATTACATCCAAACTATAGCTAAAAGCAATTACCCCCCTTATGGTCAGGATTTTATGGGAGGAAAGCCAACCGGAAGATTTTCCAACGGCAAAGTTCCTGCCGACCTTTTCGGTACGTACGCATATATAAACAAGGGATTTGGATCCAGAGCTCCGCAATATAATTGTGAATTTGGATTTTATGCCTTACATCATCGTGTTGTGTAGTTAAAAGATTCACAATATAGTTGCGGGAATATTTTCTTTTGTCCTTATAATATCATTTTCTGATTATGATTATTATTAATTATTTAATTAAATGCTGCAGCTGAAAAATTGGGAGTTAAACCTGTTTTACCACCATATCTTGATCCATCTTTACAAGATGAAGATCTTTTAACTGGGGTTAATTTTGCATCTGGTAGTACTGGGTGGGACCCTTTAACATCAGAGTTGTCGGTAATTTTCTTTCTTTTTCATCCAATTTTTTGGAAACATTTAAATTATTCGTTGTTTTGATGAATATACAAATGCAGTCAGCGTTGTCGTTATCGGACCAGTTAGAGATGTTTAAAGAATACATTGCAAAGTTGAAAAACATTGTTGGAGAGGAAAAAACATCAGAAATATTGAGGCAAAGTCTGATAGTAGTAGCTGCTGGAAGCAACGATATTATCAACACCTACTTTACCACACCCTTTAGAATGGCTCACTACGATCTTCCTTCTTATGTTAATCTACTAGTAACCCTAACTAACAGCTTCATACAGGTACGTACTTATAAACAGTTATGCGCCCGGGCCTACCTTACAACTTAAGAAGTATATTTTTTATAAAAAAAATGTTAGTACTATTACTTAAAACAAGTGTATAAGAGTGTTACCACGTTTTAATTATTAGTATTTTTTAACACTGATGATATGTGAATGAAGGAGTTGTACAAAATTGGTGTTCGTAGAGTGAGTGTGGCAGGATTGCCCCCAATCGGATGTCTTCCATCGCAGAGAACGTTGAGAGGAGGGCTGGAACGCAATTGCATCGATGAATACAGTGAAGCTGCAAAGTTGTACAATAATGAGCTAGAAGCTGAATTGAATTCCCTCAACAATCAATTCTCCGATGCACTCATTATCTACATAGACATTTACACCCTTCCTCTCCATTTCATTACCAACCCATACAAATACGGTATATATACATATAGGTTAATCTTCGAGATAATGATATTTCCTGCATTTAAATTTGAAGTTTGAATTTATTGGTGTGACAGGATTCAAGGTAGGAGATAAGGGATGTTGTGGGACAGGGAACATAGAAGTTTTATATCTGTGCAAACTCGGTGATGCATTTACATGTCCTGACGTTGAGGACTATGTGTTTTGGGACAGCTTTCATCCCACTGAAAAAACCTACACACTTGTCGTCGATGATTTTATCAAACGCTTTCTTACCAAATTATGATTTAGTATAATTTACACTTCATATAATATATTTATTTATTGATTGGAGGGTGCTGCAAAAATGTCATCTGATCCAACTTTTTTTTTTTTTTTTTGTGGATTGTATTGTACACGAAATGTAAGGGTATTTGTTTTTAAAAAAAATGGAGTATTTACAATGTTGACTTTCAGGTTGGATTTTACATGAGACGGAATAAAATCATGTTAGATGATAATGTAAACTGAATAATGTGTAAGATTTTACAATGCAAGCTCAATGCACATTATTAATAATATAAATACTGAGTCCAACTTTATAAAAAAAATCAATATACATCTTTTAGGAAGATCAGATGGATTCATGTCTTGGTAGTTCAGATAATTAAGATTGTCCTAATCAATTTAAACAACCAGGTAGTCTGCATGTGTACATAAACAATTACGAAATGTATAACCACCAGGTAGTCTGCATGTGTACAGAAACAATGTTGAATAATATTTTTGATTCAAATGCTACCTAAATTGTCTATTTTTTAGAGTATCATATAGTATGTGGTATTTTGGTGTTACGCGAGTGTTGTCTTTATTGCATGCATATAATATTACATTTTACAATTCACCAAACACGAATGAATTAGGTGGCTATCACAACAAAATATATATATATATATATATATATATATATATATATATATATATATGTGTATGTATCACACAAATAAAGTCCATCTTTTATTAACTACACAAATAACTTTTTACAAATCATCATCCATGATAATTCACACCACATATTCTCCAACAAATTAAAATTATCCATAAATATATAAAATTTACCAAACATTTCAAAAATAACTTATAATGTTAAAATGTATAGTGAAAATGTAAATATAAATAATTTTAAAAAATTAAGAACGTGCAACTCTGTGAAACTCCAAGGTCCAGACAGACTAGTTTGTTTAAACGTGAAAAATGTCAAACAAAGCTTGTTTTCATAATCCATCCACTACTGCGTAAAATTTATGTGAATTTTTTTTTTTTTTTGATGGAGTAAAATTTATGTGTTTATTTTTATTTTACACAGTTTTATTGTATTATTTATACTCCATATTATATTAACTAATTACACTTAAAATGAGGAATAAGGTTGTTTTGTTGAAGTTTTTAGAGCAAAACAAGAAAACATTGAGTGTGAAAGCAATTAATTGTTGGGAGGCCATGAAATTGATGGCAGGCCCACTTGGTTTTGCAAATTAAAGAATACATATTGGTTGGTCTTATTCAGTAATCAAGTGAGGAAGATTTATGGTGAATGAATTGGAGAGATAGGAAGTTAAATGCCACCTATTTGATTTATTTGAGCATCACTATCTAGATTTTGAGTTCAAGTCATGAAAAGGAAGTGAAAAAAAAAAATATATATATATATATACATATATATATATTTTTTATTTTTTTATTTATTTTTAATTCTCTGTTCAATTTTATAATTTCCATTAGTTAGTTGAGATTGAGGAGAGAAGAATGAATGGTTGGTTGCAACTCTGCCACAGCGCCTAATGCCAGCAACCACAGTCTCATGATGGATACACCACCAGACCAGTTAACACATGCAGGCTGTTTCCATGTAGGAATGAACTACTTAATTCAGGTGGGCTCAAGGGTAGTAGTTGGGCCTTGACAATTAATTACATGCCGCGGTTAAATGCTCCCCTTTTGGGATGGGGTATATACCCCTCCAGTTTTGTTTAATACACTCCCCCTTTCATTTATTAATTATAAATTATATATAAAATATCATATTTGCCCTTTAACTAAAATGTATAGATACATACACTCCCCTCTAAAACCACTCTAACCCTAACCCTAATTTTTCTATTTCTTCCCTATTTTCATCTCTTCATTCTTCCATTTTCATCTCTTGTTGCCAGCGTCCAGTAGCCGCCCTCATCTTCTTCCCACTGCCTACGCCGCCCAACCCCCTCACCGCACCGCTGCCGTGCTCGCCTACGCACAGTCGCGGCGGCCATCTCGTTTTCTTTTTCTATTTTCTGCAACTCCCACCCACGATCCGCCCACGCCGCCCCCTCCTACCACCTCCCGTCGTGCACCCTCCCCCCTCTCGTTGGCCGCGCCGCCCCCGCAACAGATCCGTTTTCTGCAACTCCCCCTAAATCCGCCCTCCAACGCTCCAGCGCCTACCGCCCTCGGCCCGTCGCGGCTCGCTCGCGCCCGCCCCAGCCAGGTTGAAGAACAGGTTTTTTTTTTTTTTTTTCCGACTATTATTGGTCGCCCAAAAATACTCTCGACATAGGTTGTCGACTAGAGTGTTTTTGGGCAACCAATAATGGTCGAATTTTTTTTTTTTTTAATTTTCTTTCGAAATTTGGTCGACAAACCAGTGTCGACCGGAGTATTTTTGGTCGACGAACCAGTCGACCGGTTGTTTTTTGGTCGACTCTGGTTTGTCGAAAACATATTTTTATTTTGTTGAATTTCTAAGTTTTTAGTTTAGAGTTTATGATTTGTTGTTTAGTTTAGTTAAGTTTTGCGGACTAGTGGGAGTTTATTTCTAAATTTTGTTGTTAATTTTTTTTTTTTTTTTGGGTGCTGTGTAAAAGAAGATGGGGCCGCCGGAGGTGATGGCCGCTACCGGAGGAGCGGCGGCGGCTGGTTGATGGAGGAGTGGGCTGCAAAAATTAGGGTTAATGTATTAGGGTTAGGATTTTAGGAGGGGTGTATTTATCTATAATACTTTATTAAAAGGGTAAATATGGTATTTTATATAAATTTTGAATTATTAAAAATGAAGGGGGAGTGTATTAAACAAAGATGGAGGGGTATATACAGCATCCCTCCCCTTTTTTATTGATTTTGAGTTCACCCCTCAATTTTAATTTGTTTTTATATATTAGTAATATTACACTTAAAAATACTATATTACCCTTTTATTCATTTCCATAAAATATAACACAATTAACCCTAATTTAGACATTAAAAACCTGCAGCTGAATCATAACCGAGTCACGGAGTTTGGAAAAAAAAATTAGAAAACAAGATTTCGAAGAAAAAAAATCCGATAAAGTAGAAAATTTTCGAAAAGGTAGATAAATTTCGGCTAAAATATATGAAAAAATATAGAAAATTCAAAAAAAAAATCATAAGTAACAAGATTTATAAAACCGCGTATTTTTGTGATAATACAACAAAAGACCGATAATTTTCATCATTTTCTAATATGATTGAGTAATTTTAATGCAATAATACAACTAAAAATCGAAAGCACAAAACCTTTTTTTGTATAAATGGAGAAAATAATAAGAATTTTATTTAATATTCAGACTAAAAAAAAAAGAAGCAAACATGTGACGGTGAAGGGTGGTTACGAACGACGGCATGCTGGGGGTGGGCACGGCGGGGTTCGGGGCTGCTACTGGGTGGCAACGTGGAGCGGGATGCGAACAGTCGCGTCAGGTGAGCGAGCGAGCGGGCGGCAAACGTGCATATACCGCCGGGCAAGTGGCGATTGTAAAGAAGAACTGATGATTATGAATTAGAGTTTCGGGTGAATGAATTTAAAATGAAGAAGGGTATAATTGTTAAATGAAGGGGTGAACTCAACCCTACGTGAGTGAACACAAACTTCGGGGTGAACACATAAAAGAAGGAGGTAAATAACCGTTGCCTTAGTTACATGGGCTGTGACACCCTTCAATTAAGAAAAGCTAGGTGTAGGTTATATGCCCCTCCATATGAATGTTAGATGCACTTTCCCTCCATTTTTGTTAATTAATATTCATGAAAAATACATGTTTTGTCATTATAATAAAGGATACCGCTACTAACACCCCAAAACATGTTATACACACTCCATCATTTTAAAAATAAAAATAGATAATTGTAAAATGACTAATTAACCCTTATATAAATTAAAGATAATTTTTTAAAAAAAATTGAAAAAATCTTAAAAAATATAAATAAAATCTGAAAAGTATTTTAAAAGATTAATAAAATCTTAAAAATTAATTTAAATAATCAAATAATTTTTAAAAATAATCTGAAAAAATTAAATATTTTTTAAAAAGAAAAAAATTAATTATTCAAATAAAAAATTTAAAAATCAATTAAAAATAAATAAATTCGTAAAATTTTAATAAATTGTAAAAAATAAATTAATTAAAAAATCAATTAAAATTAAGAATAAAATCTAAAAAATTAAAAATCACCTACATCTTAAGAATTAATTAAATTAATTATAAATATTAAAAATATAATTGATTTAATTATTTTTTAAAATTTAGTTGAAATTTTTAATTTTTATTTAACTTTATTTTATTTTTAAAGATTTTATTTTTTTAATTTAATATTGAGTTGATTTTTCTTTATTATTTTATTTAATTTTAAAAAAAAATCGTTAATCCTTAAAAAAAATTGATTTATTTTTCAGATTTTATTTAGATATAATTATTATTTTTTCATTTTTTTATTTTCTTAATTAATTTAATTGATTGTTTCATTTTTAAATGATTTTTAAAATTTAGGTGATTTTTCTAAATATTTTCAACGTTTACACGTAATTTTATTGTATTATTGATTTTTTTTGTTAATTAAATTTTAAATTTTATATGTTTTTAAAGATTTAGTTAATTTTTATTATTTATGAGGGTTGAATGGTAAATAGGAAACAATTGGGGTGTGTATAGTAATAAAAATTGAATTTTAAATTTTAATGGGGTGTGTTTAACATTTGGGGTGTGTATAATATTTTTTGGGGTGTTATTAGCCCCACCCTATAATAAAATACAAAGGGATACATACACTCCCCTAAATTTAAACTAACCCAAACCTAATTCTAACACTAACCCTAATTTAAGAGGCAGCCACACCGCCGTCAGTCGCCCCTCCGGTCGTCGCCGCCGCCATACCTCCGCCAGCCGCCCCTTCGGCCGCCGCCCCCACCACAACTCCGTCAGCCACCATCACCACCTCAAATAAAATTTAGAAATTTTAAAAAAAAGTCTTAGTATTTTTAATAATCCAAAGTCGAACAAAAACTCTTCGGTCGACACTGGTTTGTCGACTAAAGATACTCTGGTCGACTCTAGTTTGTCGATAAAAAAATAATTCGGTTGACTATGGTGTTTCAAAAGAAAATTAATTTTATTTTAAATTGGAATTTTCGACCATTTTGGGTCGCCCAAAAAAAACTTGTGGCGGCGGAATGCAGTGCGGTGCGGTAGAGGTTGGATTTATGCAGAAAAAAGGTCGATTGGGCACGACGGGTCGGCGACGGTTTTGGGAGAGAGGTGAATGGGGTAGTTTCAGAAAAAAAAAATGCAAGAGAGAAACGAGCGGCGCGGCCAGCGGGAGTGGGGTGCGGCCATATAGAGCGGGCACGACGGGTGGGCGGCTCAGCGGCGGCGTCAGATGGGGGGGAGGGGTTACAGGCACGGTAGAGGTAGTTTAGTTGCAGACAAAAAAAAGTGAGGGGAGAAGGGAGGAAAAGGGCGGTGCGATGCGACCAATGGGAGTTGAGGGCGGTGGCGCGACCAACAAGGGTGGGTGCGGCGGCGCCACGGCGGGGATGGGGGCAGATTTAGGAAGGAAGAAGAAGGGTGAGTGATTTGTCATGAGATTGCTCGAATTTCTGGATGAATTGTGCTTTGAATATCAAGTTATGCTTGCAAGAATAGTGAAAAAGTGGTTTAATTGTCGAAATGTTGATACACGATCATTGTTGCTTGATTTCTAGGTAAACGAGGTGTTTTGAAGCAAATCAAGAAAAATCAAGCTGATGGATCAATCTAAAGAGTGGATCACATGAAAGACGGCGAAGAGAGGGACGTAATGAAACATGAATCAAGCTGATTGGAGTTCCAGATCAAAAGTTATACACAAAACAAGAGAGGAACAACACGACCGAGTCGAAGCAAGGCAATTGAAAGGCTCGACCGAGCCCAATGTCCGAGGAGGGACACCTCGTCACAGATGCTGGGACCAAAACAGGTGCACGGCCGAGCCCAACTTGGAATGGATATCACCCTTGCACAGCCGAGCCCGTGGACAACAAAAACGCGCGCACGGCTTTAACTTGGTAGCTCGGCTGAGCCCGAACGATTTTTTCCCTTCTTCCCCATTTGACCTAGGGACACGTGCCCGACCATTTTGGAAGAGTATATAAGCTTATATTTTCGTTTTTGAAGATGAGGCAGCCATTGTTGAAGAACCAAAGCTCCCCAAATCCAAATTGCATCATTTCTCACTCATTTTAGCTAGTTTAATCCATAGATTAGAGTTTATTTTATAGAATAAAGTGCAGTTTAGTTGTAATTTCATTTCCAAGCAAGAGATTGAAGATTTTGTGGAGGATTTCAAGGTTTATTTCATTTTGCAAATCAAAGAGGTGGTACCTTACTTTTATTTCAAGCATTTTAGTTTTATTAATTATGGATACGCTGATTATCTTCCTTTCCTTCATGAATTTAATTAAATTAGTCATGGGTTAAGCATATTTGTGTTTGGGTGTTTTGATTTGTGATGGAATTTGAGTTTTAGATTGATTTTGCTTGTATAATTCAAATGGAAGGTGTGTTAGTTAGGTTAATGGGTTTTGATTGATCATTTGCTTGAATTCAATTATTAGATTATATTTTGACGCATGATTAGTGCAACGAGAGTTGATTAGTCTTGATGATAGTATAATCGAGGGTTGAAAATCGAGTGGATTGAGTATATATTGGGTGATCGCAACGAGGGTTGGGTAATTTTCATTAGTACCCCATTAATCTACATTAATTGCTTGAATGTGAGTTTAGGTAATTAGTGAGAAGGCCATAGGAGTTTGGTTGCTCTTATTCAAGTGGAAAAGTATGATTAGAGATTAGATTGACTTAATTTAGATAGAGTAGAGCCCTCTAATTGTGTGATTATCCGGGCAAGAACGTCTCTATACTTCCTCCCAATCTGAGGTGCTAGATTATATGTACGCATAGCGATTGCTTCTACTAAACACCGACCTACGAGTTATACATTGAAGTTTAACTTTAAGTTGATTTCCACACAAATCACGAACACCCAAACACTCCCTCTCATCACTTGATTCATATTTACATTTCATTGCACAAAACATGTTTTTTCACTATATTCAAAGAGCAATGCATAACACTAAGGATACTTGATCATACTAGAGATGTCTATCGGGCTGGCCCTAGCCCTATAAGGCCAGCCCTATTGGACTACGAGCTAAACGGGTTAGGGCCTTAACCGGTTCATATTTAACAGACCTACAATTGTTGGGACCTAATCCTAGCGGACCACGGGCTAAACGGGCCACTAACGGGCTACAATAATTTTTTTTCTTTTAAAATTAAAGGTCTCAATTGACACGTCCAACAAGTAAATAAAATAGAAAAATGCATAATTAGTTAATGACCAGTAAATGGGAAAACAAAATTTTGATTTAAACACAATTCTAAAGCTCTCATTGGTCTTTAATATGACCAAATAAAGCTAAACAAATATCACAATCTAATAAAAAATAGTAATAATGAATAATGGATGATAATGGACTTTTTAATGCTTATAATTATGTTTATTGGTCAAATGACCCAAAATTTGTTCTTAGGTTATTTATTAAAAAAAAGTAACAACTCGGACTAGCGGGCTGTCCCGGTTTAGCCCGCGGGCTAACCGGTCCGGGTCAAAAAAGCCTGGATTTAAATGGGCCTATGATTCATGAACCCTAACCCTATATTTTTCAGGGTTAAACGAGCCAGCCCGATTAGCCATGTCCGGATAAACATCTCTAGATCATACTAGTCCCGTGGATCGATATTTAACCGGGCACTACTTTTATTACTATTCTCTTCTACTTGAAAGGTAAGTATTCGTAAAAATACGTGTAAGTGAGAGAGATGGAAAATTAGGATTTTATGTGTGAAAATGTATTTATTATAGAAAGTTTATAGAAAAAAGGTATTATACATAATTTAGGAGGGTGCATTTATAATATATCAATTTTGGAGGGTGTGCATCTACCATTCATGGAGGGGCATATAACCCACGCCCAAAGGTATTGTAGGCTTGTAGCTTGTTTTTCAAATGGACTTTCCGAGTTGGGCCTAAAGTGCTGGGCCTCAAGCCCTCAATATATTTGTGACGTGGGTTATATACTTATATGCCCCTCCCAACTTTTAAAGGGTTGGGGTATATACCCCTCCAGCTTTGTTTAATACACTCCCCCTTCATTTTTATTAATTCAATATATATATGAAATACCAAATTTACTCTTTTACTAAGGGTGTTAGATACATACACTTCCCCACAATTTAAAACACAACCCTAACCCTAGAATTAAACAGTCGACGCCGACGCCGCCGCCACCACCGACGCCGCTAATGCTGCACCCATCTTCTTCTTTCTCATCTTTCACCACCAATAATCCTCCACACACCACCGCACCCCAAATTTAACAAAATACCCATCAAATCCCAGCAGCAGAAGAAGCCACGGGCGCATCTACACAAAAAATCTTAGTTTTTTTAATAAACTCTCCGGTGACACTGGTTTGTCGACCAAAAATACTCCGGTCGACACTGGTTTGTCGACCAAAAATACTCCGATCGACACTGGTTTGTCGACGAGAGCGTTTTTGAGCCATCAATAATGGTCCGAAAAAAACAAACCTGGGGGTGGGCTGCGAGGCCCGCGACGGTTCGAGCGCTAGGGTGGGGCGCTGGAGTATTTTTGGTAGGGTCGCGATGGCCAAGGGCGAGCCGGAGCGGCGGCGAGCGCTGCGGGTAGCCCGCGACGGTCGAGGCAGAGCCGGAGCGGCGGCGAGGGCGTGTTGGAGGGCGGCGTCGAGCGGAGCGAATGAGAAGAATTTAAAAAAAATGAGGAAGAAGATGGGCAGCGGCGAAGGCAAGGGGGTGGAGGGGGAGTGCGACGGCGAGGGGAGTGGAGGGGGAGAGCGACGGCGAGAGGGAGAGATGGGGAGTGCCGAAAACGAAAAAAAAAACGGGGAGGGGAAGAGAGAGGCGTCAGAGAAAGAAGTTGGGAAGAAGATGAAATTAGGGTTAAGGGATGTGGATGTATCTATACCATTTACTAAAGAACAAATATGGTATTTCATATATATTTTTGAATTAATAAATGGAAGGGGGAGTCTATTAAACAAAGCTGGAGGGATATATACCCCAACGGCCCAATCCACTTTTAAATTTACTTCAACCCCATTTATTAATTTAATATATGTGCATATAAAATACTTATAAAAAAAACCTATTAATCTCAAAAAAGGAAAATTGACATATTTATGACAAATCAGTGTAAAAAATATATATTATTGTCAAACAATATTATATATTTATTTATCAAAACAATATTTACTTTTTAAATCAATTAAAAAAAATCGAAAATTATCGATAACAGTTTATTAAAAATTACAAGGTTTGTAAAGGACGAAAATGACACCATTTTTCGATCTTGGTTAATTAAAAAAGCCCACCATCTACGATTCTAATATAAGGACTTGTCCACTATGTGTGTGCTTATTTTTTAAAAAGTTCCAATTTCCACTATAAAATTGAGAGAAGAATTGAAAAATACAATAATTAAAAAAATTATCCATCACTAATGCCGTACTAATGAAGCAGAAACGCTATTCTTTAATTTGAAATACAGCCCATGCGCTTTCACTTAGAAATTTGGAAACGTGTTCCGTAAACCCCAACACTTACCTCACCTGGGCAATTGGTCGAACAGTAGGCGGACGGAGAGCGAGCAGAAATGGAGCCCGTGACCATAGTTGTCCACAAGCTCAAAGGCTTCGCCAAATCGACTCAGGACTTCGCTCACGGTCTCCTCAATTGGCCTCCTTCTTCCACCCGCCGCAATCCGGTACTCCTCTCTTTCAATTTTTCCTTCTCTTTATTTGATTTTGTTGAGGATTTGATCATTTGGAATTATTGGTTGTTTTTTCTATCTGGATTAATAGTCTTTTTGCTATGATATGTGATATGTTTGTTGAAAATATGTACCTTAGCTTCTGCTCTGAGTGTTTTTATCATTAATCAGTTGAAAATAAACTGAGTGCAATGTTTATTTAAGAAAAAGTAAGCACAAGCATACCCACGTGTGTATATGATATGGGCCTAATGTATTGTAGCATCTATTATTACTAGACCTTGTGTATGGAAAGTTCTTTGAATTGACGATTTGTATGAGAAAACAATGGTTTGGCCGTTTACAGGCATTACGAATCTCGACCTTGTGTATGAGTCATAATTGTCAGATGAATGTTTTGTGTTTATCATGAGAGAGTCAGTCAGCAGAGGCTATAATTAAAGTATTTTCTTGTCCATTTCAAGTAATTTTGTGCCAATCAAACCTTTTACATTATTTGAGCTGGAGAACATAATGCTACATTTGCAGAGGGATGTTATACTAAAAAAACTCTACTTCTTTTCTATATGTGGTTGGCCTTGATACATTGGATGGGTGGTGAGGATCATTGATACTGACCTTTTTTACTAGATGCAAGTGTGGCTGTATTAAGGGAGTGCTTGGTTCGAATTCTTCAATGATATTGCTAGTGTTTTTCTCTAATCTAGAAATAAATGGGGTAAAAAAAATGATTGTTGGTTTAGGAATAGTGAAATGATAATAGGAAGGGAGGCAGTTAATCAAAATGGAGTAATGATTACGTTATTTTGAGTCTCATTACCTCATATGAAGTATGATGAAGGTAAATTGATCATATGTTATTCTCATTAAGCACCACGATTTCCCTATATTCATTTTCATTCCCATTAGAAGACCTCAAGATGCACAAAACTTCAACCTTTACTAGCATTCAACTTCTATGGTTCATGAGTAGTATGTCATGTGTTTTGTGTATAACCATGATTATGGTGGTGTTTGCAAACTCTACAAACTAGAGTAGAATCAATTATTTTCCAATGTTACTCCTCACAACTCTTTTAAAAAGTGTTTCTAAAAGCCATTAATAGAGTTTGCATACACACCCTATATATAGGATCGTGTAGTTCTTTATGTGGATTCTTGGGTTGACAATTTTGTTGCATCATAGGTAGAAACAAGCTATGAGATGGGCCCTTACAACTTTCGAATGATGTGATTTACAGATTGATATCTTGAAGCGATTGCAACGAGAAGCATTCTCGGATATCATGAAACTCCGGGATAGACAAGACAAGGTAGAAAAGATACTGGCCTATAAATCGTCAAAGGGAAGTCCGTTCCAGGAAGCTAGCACTCATGTTAAAGGGAAAGTGGATATATTAGGAGCATTCTTCATTATGGATGATGTTGATGAGCAAAAATACGATGCTATTCAAAGATCCGGTATTAGAACTGGTACTGATGCAAGACTCACATTTGGGACTGGTGTTAGAGAGAAAGATACACTTGTGGCTGAGTTTAAAGCATCTGGAAATGAACAAGGTGATATGTTGGGGGGGCCACTTTCACTCACAAAAGTTGTTTATACTGCACATTTTAGTGATTGGTTCTCTGCAGTTGCAATTCCAATGGGTGCACAATGTCGAGATGTTGGATTTGCTGCAAGTACTCATCTGGTAAAGTCTTTAGTTACCATTTGGTTTTTAGTTCTATAACATTTAACTAGTAATTTGTTAGTATAATACATCTTAAGTGTAATATAAGATGAATTGCACAGCATCAATGGCATAACCTTGTGGAGGGGTGTACTGTGTACGGGCTTAAGGCCCCACCCACCCACACACTTAATACCATTATACTATTATCCATTATTCTATATTAATTAATTATTAACTCAATGCAAATTCTACAAATTAGCTGAGCAGTTTTGATTATGTATCATTAGCTATACAGAAAGAGTATCTCTACATATCCCACTCCTTTCTTATGTTACTCATAAAATGGTAAAATATTATGAATTTTCAGAAATTATTTATTTTCTCTGGAATTGCTTCTTTTTCTCATGAACTGCATTGCAATTTTTTTCCTCATGTTCTTTTCTACTTGTAAATTGCTTTTGCATTTTGGTAATGATTTTGTAGTTGCATAGTCTTGTAATATGGTTGTAATTTGCTTTAGTTGTCTCCATTCTTCAATTTAACTCTATAACTAAAAAAAGAGTTATTTTTTTATGGGGAGTCTTTGTCTTTGTGTTGTATAATAATTAATAATGTCTAATCCATTTTAAATAATATAAAGGTCTACATTAATGAAGTTGATCAATGGAAATACTTCTTGATCTTTTTAGTTCTACGTTATCGTGTTAAATGTTGATTTTTATTTTATTTTTGCAGGAGAGGGCTCTAACTAATTACTCTGAATTCGGACCTCCATTTCTGAATCAGCAGAACGGGAGTGCAGTTGGCGTAAAGGTGAGAAAAGGAAATATAGTTGCCTCGTTTGCTCAGTTTGTTTCCAGTCTAGAAATGCCAGTTAATTCTGATAAGTTAACACGTTCGTTGAGCACATTTGGACAAGTTGTTTGGGAACTTTCTAGAAACACGAAGCTCTCCCTTTTGGGTGTGCACAGAGAGTCTAGAACATCCAGCCAAAATATCAATCTTGGAGAATTGGCTTTCCCCATTAGCATACCTAAACAAGATAGCCCAACAAGTAGGGAAAGACGTAACCTGGATGGATCCATTGCTCTAATGTTCAACTCAGAGATCGAGGATATTGCAAAAATAGGAGGTTGGATCGAGACAAGAAACTCCGATCCTAGGTACCTGCAATGGGCAGTTACAATGTCTGATACTCCTGAAGACGAGCTTGGGTGGGGGTTGACCTTAGGTGGGCTGTTACAAAGGCCAAAAAGAATGGAACATTTTCAGGTTGAGTCATTTTTGAACTTGAATTTTGGCAATAGATTTAGATTGCAACCAGGATTTCTTTATGTAAAAGATGGGGAAACCCAATTTCCGGCCCTCATGCTTCGTTCAAGTTGGTCGTTATAATTGTTATTTAGCATTTTGTGATTTCTTATAATCGATTTTCTGCCCCTTAGGAATTTATTTATTATTACAAGTGCAGTGGAATTTTGGTTGCTAACATGATACACAGTATGTGATAGAATCTAGATTTAAATGATTTTGTTCTAATTTGTGCTAGTTATCCACTGGGAAATGAAGTGTGATATGCTCATCATCATCATCACGTGACAAATAAAATGTCAGATCGTGGCACGTGTGATGATCAATGATCAAAATTATTAAATTGCAATTTTATCGTTTGAATGTAGATTTGAGTTTTGTATTTTTACCTGGATACCTGAATTTGGAGTTTTATCTTATAGATTGCTCTCCTAAATTATGATACTATTTTCATTTATCTATCGATAGACCACAACAAACAGCACGCCTCGATTACCCGTGAGACGGATATGAGAATGAGATGCATTGGGACCTCCTCCTACAAGAGCAATACAATTGAGCCAAGCAGAAAATCGTCTTCCACCCAAATACATACAAGAAGGAAAAAGTCGCAAGTCTATTAGCTAGACGTCAGGGGATTGAAATTGCAAAAAGAAGGATTAATTCAAGTCAACTATACAGTAATAGGTGGTGGATTACGCTCATGCGCAAGTCGGAAAGGACCACTAACAAACTTTTGGTAATGCTACTCTACTCCCCATCCTATAATATTAATGCTATAGACTTATAGTGGCTTATATGGACTTAACCATAATCTTAAAAAAAATCAAAATTACTACGTGATGAAATTTAAGTCATGTGTTGTTATTTGAAATTCAATCACATATAAAAAAAAGTAAACGTTAATGAATAGGCAACAACTACTGTATTTAATAATCAACTTTTAATGTGTTTAATAATGGACAATCATACTTTTATAAATTTACCTCAAGTCACGGGTATGTTACAACTCAAAATTGAAAACATTATGATTTTGCATCGTACTAAATTTATCATGATATCAACTCAAAATTAAAAACATCACTACGTCACAATTCACAACCTCCATTGAAATGCACTGTACATGAAAATGACATACCAATAAATGTTCTTGATAAGTTGTTGAGCTTTCAATAATGTCTTAAAAAAGGCAGTACCTAATACTGAAATAAATAACTAAAAAAAGTAAAAACCAACTAAAAATATACTAATGAGCAAATGCCTGAATTTATTGAGGGTTGGCCTACACAACGTGTACGTGGAGTGGAGTGGCTATATGTATATATTTTTTTTATTTTTTTTCTCTCGTTATGGGCCTCTATTCTTATCTACATTTTCATACTCTTTATTTGATAATTTGTGTTGAGAAGCTAATTTCTCTTACCACCCTCTGATAGGAGAATTTATTCAAATGATTGAATTAAAAAATCTGAAAAACATGACAACTAGCTTATTCACGAGGTGCAAACCTAGGACAATTATTCTGACCTCCTAGTATGAAGATAAATTAAACGACTTGTAATAAGTAATTAAAACAAGATTCACGTGACTTGGTAATATTACATGAGAATTTGCATGTGATTGTACTTTTACAAAATTTTATGGTAATATTTTTTTATGTTAAATTTAAAATATATCAACCTACATTTCAAATCAGTTTTCACACTTATCTAAGCACAAAAATTAAAATAAATAATTATAAAGTAAGAATATTGTGGTAATTTTAATTTTATTAACATGATAAAATAAAAGTATTGTGTAAAAAAAAAAAGGAATGATATAAATAATAAATAAGTAAGAATTTTATGGATACGACGAAGTTGGATAGTTCAAGTGGTTAGAGCACCACTACCTAGGCTTTAGATCCTGGGTTCGAGTCATGGGGAGGGGAAAAGGGACGTGCGTATTTAATGTAATTCACAAAAAAAAAAAAAGAATTTTATGGATAAAAATGGTAAAAAATTTCATTTTTTGTTAGTGTGAAAACGAGAACTTAGTATTAATTTGAGATAGAGGGAGTAACAAAAAAATGTCTCTACTTACAATTTACTACATCTCAAAATCTTTTGAATACACATTGTAAATTTAAGCTAAAAATAAATATACGTAAAATGACAATAATACCTCTTTTAAATCATAATTAGATAACTGTCTATTTCACTTAGAGCTGTTATTCGAGTCGAGTCGAGTATTTGAGGTTCGAGTATCGAGTCAAGCTCGATAATGTTCATCGAGCCGAGTATTTGAGGTTCGAGTATCGAGTCGAGCTCGGCTCGATAACATTACCGAGTTAAAAATTGAGCTTGGCTCGACTTGTTAACGAGCTTAACGAGCCTAATGGATTTTTTTATAAAAATTTAGTTATCGAGCCTAACAAGTCGAACTTGAGCCGGCTTGTTAGTAAATCGAATATCTAACGAGTTCGAACTCGGCTCATTAAGCTAAACGAGTAGAGCCGAGTCTCGTTAAGGCTCGATTCGAATAATAGCACTAGTTCCACTGTATACTAAGAAGTTGTTTGTAAACTCTACAAACGACTTTCAGAATAACTTTTTATTTAAAAACTGTGAGGGAAAACTTTAAAAATATATGATTGTAAAAATAGTTTGTAAACACCACCTAAGTAACCCGTTTAATCAGAATAAATAAAATAAAAGCATTCGACTAATGTATACATGGAAACAACTAAAAAAAAGAAAAAAGTAAAATTCTTGGGTGGGTGGTCACATGGAAACAACTAGTAAGAGTAGTAAGAAGACATAGAGTGGCAAACTGGCAACCGCTGGTCCACTTAAATTAATCCTACTTTCTACCATGAACAAACATTATCATACTCCTAGTGTGATCATTCATCATTTTCATCCAAATCCAGACAAATAATTCTTGAAAGCTGCTTTTTCCTAAAGCCAAAAATGCCAGAAATCAATGCTGCTTTACCCTTTTCACAAACTGTTTCGATCATATCCCTCCATGTGTTTGTTGAAATTCCCCACTGAACAACACTCAATAATCTCTTCCCTCTGATACTCGTCAAAATCAACAAATCGTAGCACGAATTGAAGAGAATTCAACAATGTCGTCGTGGGAGAACTTCGGAGAGGCCGCAAATATCATACAACTATCTGGGCTAAACGCAATCGCGTTAGTAGGTTTGATAGTGAAAGCGGCGAATACAGCGAGAATGCACAAGAAGAATTGCAAGCAATTCGCGCAGCATGTGAAATTGATTGGGAATTTGCTGGAGCAGCTCAAGATTTCGGAGCTCAAAAGGTATCCGGAGACGAGGGAGCCATTGGAGCAGCTTGAAGATGCCCTGAGGAGAGCTTATCTTCTTGTGAATAGCTGTCAAGAAAGGAGCTATTTGTATTTGATGGCTATGGGCTGGAACATTGTTTACCAATTCAGGAGAGCTCAGGAAGAGATTGATCGGTATTTGAGGATTGTTCCTCTCATTGCACTTCTTGATAATAACAGAGTCAGGGTAATCAGATTCCATCCCCAATTTTTTGTTTTGAATATTTTACTTGTTGATTTGTGATTGTGATTGATGGTGTTTAGGGATTTGGTTGATTGTGATTGTTTGTTCTTAATTTCTCTATAATTCACAAATTAAAGTCATAAAGTGAATGGGACCTTTAGCTTTTGGAATATTCAGTTGGATTGGATCCCTGAAATCCCTTCATTCCAAATCTTAGACTTTCTGATTAGTATTTTATTTCATGTATTTTAGTTCTTGAATTTTAATTATTGAATTCCTGGGCCATGGATTATACCTGTCAAGCCCCCAGTATGTTTAGAGTTTATTTGAGGACGTGTGACTATCTCTGTATGCCTAAATCTCATGCCTGGTTCCTCTAGAGCCAAACAAACAAAAAAAAGTTATACAACAAATAATAATAAAATAAAATGTGAAAAATATAAGGCCTTTTGGGGGTCTCCTTTTTGGAGGTTGCTGATTTGGAGAAATACATATTCCCTTGAAATATCAAATTAGTTATGAATCCAATTGAGTAGTATTATGCCTTTACTACAATAGACAAAATAATATTTGTAAAACATTAATAACTACAACAAACAAAGATTAAATAAACATTTAGTATCTCAAAACGCATATCATAAAACACTCAGTTTCCATTCATTCCCCAATCCAAGTTTCGTGCCAAAACTATTGTAGTTACAGAAGGCACATTTCTTGATCCAATACTTATTATCTTTTCCTTTTTTATAAATATACAGGACAGGCTTGAAGAAATTCAAAGGGATCAGCGTGAGTATACATTAGATGAAGATGACAGAAAAGTGCAAATGGCAATATCTGAAAGTGATGTAATAATCTTGAAGAAAAGCATTTCGTGCTCTTATCCAAATTTACCTTTTGATAAGGCACTTAAGAAAGAACATGAAAAGCTTCAAGCAGAGCTTCAGCAGTCACAAGCTAATATGGATGTGGGTCAATGCGAAGTAATTGAGCGTCTAATGGAGGTTACTGAAATTGCAGTTAATTCGGTTAAAGAGAATGATTCACCGTGCAAAGCTCTTGAAATGTCTGTCCCAGACAAGGAACACCATTCCAGTGATTCTTCAAGAAGATCAAGGTTCACCTCCCACCTTATTCAGAATAATTAATTACTAATTAGTGGAGAATAAATAAATAAATATATATAGTAATTAAGTGGAGAACAAATATATATATATATATATAATATATACATATATTAGATTTTAGATTAGAGGATTGATGAATTCTGTGTTGTAATAAGTCTTATTAAGATGGCATTAATGATAGCAATATCGACTATTTTTATATCTTGACTACATCTGTCTAATGCTTAATCCACCTAAAACTTTTCCATAATCTTACAAATTACAATGGACAAAAAATTTAGGTGAATCGATTTTAGTTGTTTCTCTTCTTATGTTAGAAAATCATTCATTTTCATTCTGAGTTGCTGATTGGAAGTTTGTCCTGATTTTGTATTTCTGCATGTAGAGAAGCCACAATTTCGTCGGGTAATTATATGATGTCAACAACGGAGGACATTTGGCAAGAGGAATGGCATGCAGATCTACTCGGCTGCTGTTCTGAGCCTTACTTGTGTAAGTTCTCTCTTCTCTTGAATACTATTAGGGTATGTTTGATTTGGGATTAAAGGATTTGAAATCTGGATTTCAAAATCTTGATAAAGAGTATTGATGTGTGTTTGTTTTGAGATTTAAATAACTTTATGTGAAATTGATTTGTAAAAGTTTGTGATGAAGTATTATTATATTATTCTTGATTGTAATTGTAATGATTGAATGAATGTGTAATAATTAATGTATTTTATTTGAAGTTTCAAAGTAAGAATAAAAGGTGTGAAAAGTGAATTGATAAAATAAGAGTTGAAATGGAAAATCCATATATGCATTAATGAGTCATTTGAGAGTTGTGATGTAAGAAGAAAAAAAAAACTATTTTTAAGGTTTACAGATATTTGTAGGGGTGGACGTATTGGGTTCTTAAAAACCGGATTCTAAAATTTCAAAGCAGAACCTAATCTAGATTTTGAAATTCCAAATGCGGTTTTCTAATCCCAAATCAAACATACTTTTAGGGTATGCTTACTTTGGGTTTTAAAAACCGGAATTTGGATTTTGAAATCTACTACCAGTTCTACTTTGGGATTTTAGAATCGGGATTTTAAAAACCCAATACATTAAACCCTATAAATACTATACAAACCCCTGTATAAATACCTATAAATCCTAACATAAAGTTAAATCCTAACCTACAAATATCCCAAAAGAAACACATATCATTACAAGTATAAGGGTTTAAAATCCACTAGATTTTGAAATCCGGATTTCAAAATCCTCAAAAACCCAAAGTAAACATGCCTTTGTGGATTTTGAGAATAAGGTGGAATAAGTATATTGTTTGCGACTCTGATTGGATCACATTTCCTTGGGCAATCTCAGATTATATGGAAATACATTTTAAAGCATTATGATGGATTCTGCAAATATGTAGACCTTGAATATTAATTCTCCAACTCCATATTAGCAGTCAAGTATGAATACTTCTGATCTTAGTATATGACTTTTTTTCTTTTTACACATGTTATGGCAGGTGTAAAGACCTTCATTTGTCCTTGTGATACAATTTCAAAGGTGGCATCGGTGGCAAAGAGCAAGGAAATATGTGAGTACATTAGAATTTTTTTTATATAATAATTGTGATTACACTTCATGATAATTGTAGTTTCAGAAGGAAAGTAATCAATAAAATTTTTCTTGCAACAGCTTCAGGAGAGGCTTGTAATGAGATAATGGCGTATTCCCTGATTTTGTCATGCTGTTGCTATACATGTTGTATCAGAAGAAAGCTCCGGCAGACTCTTAACATCAGGGTAACTCAACCCACTCTTTCTTACTAACTTCTCTACGTGGTGATTTTGCAAAATTTTGAACTTTCAACATTGAATTTGTAAGTATGTAAATAGAGTTTTAAATAGTGTACTTCATATATGAGGTTTACTGCTCAAAACTATGTAATCTTTATCTATTAGAGTATTTTATTAATATTTATAATTACAATTATACAACTCTTTTGTTGTATACAATTTTGTTTACATCTTATAATTTGGATTAAAAAAATATATTTGCATCTAGTTAAGTAATTTAATTTACTAACGGGATATCTAATTATATAAATTAATTTGATTAATAATTTTAAATATAAATATATGTTTAATGATTGAAATATCTTGGAAATAAATAAAATAATTGATAAGAGTAAGATATAGAGTACAGTGTTGGAGAAGATTTTTTTAAATTGAGTATAGAGATCTACATTTTGGAGTACATAGATTTGCATTTTGAAGTTTTGAGTTAGAGATAAGCCCGTGTAAGCAAGTTATTGTTTTTCTCCAGTTTAAGTATGTTTCTCACTCGGTAAATGCTCCACATTACAAAAATTAAGTTTTAGTTTAATAGATTTCAAACAACTGAACGGCTGGGTGGTTTAATATAGCAAACATACTTAAGGGGATAATATAAACTCAACTCACTATATGCTGTTTGTTCTACTTCGAAAGTTGCATTCTGCAAATTTTAGGGCATAATATTTTCACAATCTCTAACCTGTGCTTATTCTGATCCTTGCAGGGTGGTTGGTTTGATGATTGCTTGTCGCATTTCATGTGCTGTTGTTGTGCACTTGTCCAAGAATCGAGAGAAGTGGATATACGTGGTACTATTTCTATTTCCAAATTGCTCGTTCAGCTCTGTCTAAACATGATGTTTTTTCCCCTAAGTCACGAAAATGAGCACCAATTTTTCGTCCGGTGATGCAAATTATGATAACGAGCATAAAACCTTGTGTTTATAGGTGTAAAGAAGACAAGGACCAGACCTCCAGCATCTCAAAAAATGGAGTACTGAATGTTTCAAAGTTATTGTGAAGGTGTCAGCTGATAGAGGTGTTTATCTGATTTGTGCAGTTTAAATAAACTAACTTATTGACACTTGTAGATGACTACTTTGGCCTTTGCTGAAAGAAGCTTCAAATGTATTGTTGTGTCTGTACAGTGAGGGGAAGATTACCCATTTACCCACTTTTTTTTTCCCTTAAAAGATTCTTATGATTTCTCTCAGAAATAGATTGTCGAGTTTGTATTTCATTACAAAAAGCTGTTTGTGTTTGGAGTTTTTATTTCTTATGATAATCCAGAATTTTGAGTTACACTGGTATGAAACTATGAATCACGTGTGGTGCATAAAATTTAGAGAAAAACTCATGTACACATGCAAATTGATATTCTTATAAAATTGCGCAAAGATAAATATAAAAATTTATTTTGTCCCACAATTGTAATGAGTGTAGTGTTATGAGTAATCTTTTATAAATAAGTTGATTGGATTAAGTGTGTAATGTTTACTGCAAATGTTTGTTTATATTAAAATAATATATTTATTTGTAATAATTTATATTAATACTATATTTTATTTTTTTTGAAGATCTTATTACTATTATTTATATTTAAGTAATAAATTATATGATTAAAGGATATAAAACTAGTTTTACATATTAAATTCAGGTTATGAAAACTTTCATATTATAAATTTTATTTAATATTTGAAGATATATGAACTAAGAAAATAAATTAGAAATTCAAATCTGTAATTATATTAAATTACTTTTTTTATACATGTTTTAAAAATAACTCACATTTTAATTATAATGTAGATATGCGGAAGTTGATAAACTGAAGGAGAATTAGAAATTTATAATTTATATTACAATTAAATAAACGTTAGTGGAGTAGTACAAGTTGATGCCTTGATGGTATTCGTCAGCATTGATTATTAAGAAATATAGTACTCTCTCGATCAATTATTTGCATTCTTTTTTTAATCGTCCATTTCACAATTTGTACATTTTATAAAAGTTTTTTTTTATAAACTTCAACCTCATAATATTTACATATTTATTTAAAATGTCATAACTTTTACTTTTAATTCAATCATTTACTTTATTTTATTCATAAATTTTGTAAAATTACATTTCAACACTTCACTCATTTTACATTTTTCTTAATTTGTGTGTATATAAAGTGGTGCAAATAAATGTGAGGGAGTAACTTTTTAGCTTTGTTGAAGGTATGAACATTAGTTAGTATAAGGATATTATAGTAAAGTTATATGCTCTTTTGTAGTTTATAGTAATAAAAATAAAAGTTTGTATCTAAAAGTAATAAATAGTTATGAAATGTACTTGAGAATAATTCACCCTAGCTAATAATAATAATAAGCACATGCACTTTTTTTGTTTTTTTTTTATTATAGGAAATTGGTCAAATTAGATGGGGTGAACTATATATAAACAAAAAAATGTTACTCAAAGTTTAATACTCCATTAAACCACTTTCTACCCCTATCTCTTTCTCTCTTTCTCAGTGGTTGATTTTTTTATTACCTCAATTATAACTTTAAACTTGTTGTATAAACTATAAACTTCTTACTTCTCAATGTGACTATGGAATTACACTCATGATATCCGGATTGCACTTTTATGTACAAATTACATGTATGTAAAATTCAATTAAAAAATTTAACTCACTCATTACCAATAACCTAAATCCATTTACTTATGGGTTATGAATCCATTTTAAAAAATGGTACCACACAAGTATTTGTGGATATCTGTATACATTTTTTTTTTCTTTTTTCCATTTCCTCCAATGAATAAAAATACAAATTTTCATTTATTTATTAAGCACATTGAATGTGAAGTTAATAAAAAAAGTTCAATTTCCAACAAACATTAATCATCTCCAACCACAAGGAATATATATATTTTACTATTATTTTTTTTTAACAGTAAAAGATGTTTCATTAACCACGAGTATAAGGGTACTCAATCCGTTTATTTACACCTATTATCTATATGCTATGGTAACCATTTTGAGATTTGAAAATTTCACACAATAATACACAAGGATGGATTACAATTTACAAAACCAGATCGAAATAGATGAATTAGGGACTATTGCATTTTTTCCTCCAAACCAATTCCACACGCTGATCTTAATTTTCTCCACCACTTTCTTTGTGTTTTGCCTCGTACTATTATTAATCTAAGATCTTATTGGAAACATTCCAAAATTGTCACTATTTTAATTTTTAACCATCTAAATCAATATTTAATTCTTTTCAAAATATATATGTCACTTTAAATCTCTATACATATTAAGAAAGTTATTAAGTTTTTATTATACAAGACTTTGAAGACTATAATTACTCTCAAATTATTTTTAATGAGTTTAAAAATAAATAGAAGAGGAATGTGAATAACTAACATAAAAAAGTGCAAAACGAACCGACGAAATAATCAAAACATCATTCTGCAAGCCAAATGAAATAATCAAAACATCATTCAAATTCAACAATACGGGATAATATTTCTCTCCCCAATTTTAACAAAATGGAATGAACATCGACAGAGCTCAATTATTCTTTGGAGGAGAGGGTTTGGAATTGACTTCTGTATCCAGCGACGACTCAGGCGGGTCAATGACGGTGGATGATGAGTCGGACTCGCTCTCCGACTCCGCCAAGTTCCAATTGCGAGAATAATCCAAAGGCATTATTTTGTCAAGTGCTTCCAAAACCTCTAGTTTGGACTTCAAATCAAATTTGAGGCCCAAAGGCAGGCCGTCACGGGAACGATTCGCCGCTTTCCGCCCCATCTCACGAAGCAATAAAAATTTAATATGTCTAATCTATTCTAATCTAACTATATATAATAATGAAATGTTTACTAAAAATATAGGGTATTAACTTTTTAGTGGCCAAAATTTTATTTCAAAATTTGTCATAAAAAAGTAACTCTTCTTTTTGTTATTTAAAAGAAAAAGTGAAAATTAAAGGTTCTTTTATTGTTAAATTTGTAGGAATTATATAAACTTTAATTTGTAAAATTCTGAAAAGTCTTAAATTCTGAAAAGGCTTTTAGGGAGTCTAATTGAGTGACCTTTCACCTATTTTTATTACTTATATTCTACCGTTTTAGATAACATTTTGGGTGGTTTCATTCTACAATTTTTTTCATTACGTTTTAAATGGTTTCAATAATACCTTATTTTGTAATTCATGTATCTAAATATTATGAATTAAATCTCATCCTTTTATAATTGCAAATGATCAGTATATGAGTTTAGAATGTTTTTATATGTACTTGAAAAGAGTAAAATTAAAGATTATTTTATTGTTTAATTTATTGAGATCACCCCATTTCCATTTTGTAAAAATTGCAAAAGCCTTAAATTTTGAAATGTCTTTATGAGAGCCTAATTAAACGACTTTTTCAAATTTTCTTATAAATATAAAATTAATAACCCATTACTTTCACTTTACAAGTTTTCATTACATGTAATTTTTTTTTATTTTTTTTTTGGAGATACTAGATATAAAGCCTGCAAGCGTGAAACTCAATCATCAAATTTACGGGCTAAATCACGAGTTTTATTACATGTAAAGTAAGATATAAAGCCTGCAAGCGCAAACTCAATCATCAAAGTTACAGGCTAAATCACGAGTTTTATTACATGTAAAGTGATTTCGATCATATCTAAATCATGACCCATTACTTTCCTTCTACAATTTTTGGATTACATTTTTTAAGGTTTCAACATTACCTCATTTAAAAATATCTACATATACACTCTCTCTTATTCAAAATATATGTCAATTTAGACTTATGCACACATATTAAGATTAATGACTTCTTACTATACCCCTAATTAATTGCTATGGAATTCTACAATATACATTAAAATTTATTATTCCCTCTGTCATGCAATTACTTGTGTCAAGAAATCTATGATTAAACGTCTCCAACCAAATAGAAATCAGATGATATAAGAAATAACTCAACTAAAATAGTAATTCGAAAAGTAATCAACGAGACAAACAACACACAAAGAATTTAAGTGGTTCGATCAATGTGAACTACATCCACTGGACTAGACGACTACTTCTTTGATTGATAAAGAATGTTCACACTCATTCACTCGGAATATGATATTTACTCACTTCACTCGTGAACTCACACAACTCAAAAATGACAATCGTACTTGCATCTGATTTGACCTAAATAATCTTGGCTGACTAACTCACCTGACTGTAAGATTATGAGATAACACTCACAATTCTCCACCTTTAGTTCATAACCGAACTAACTCCAACAAATCACTATTCTCCTCAAATAATAACCTCCAGGCCCTCCACCACTGCTCCTCTGCCACAGGATCAACAACCTTCTCCTTAGAGGACTTAATGCAATCCAAGTCTAAAACACAAGCCAAACTTCTCTTTTGGCAATGCCTTATTGAACGCATCAACTGTGTTCTCCTCTGTAGCAATTTTTTCCACTTGGACCACCCCCTTCTCTATAATATATCTTACAAAGTAAAGCTTCACATCTATGTGATTGGTTCTCTCATGATACCATTGATGTTTTGCAATATGTATTGCACTTTGATTATCACAGAAGACAGTCACACTTCTTTGTAATAAACCAAACCCCTTCAAGATTCCCTTAAGCCACATGCTCTCCTTAACTACCTTAGTTAATACCACATATTCTGATTCAATAGTAGATAATACAACTACAGTCTGATGTATAGACCTCCACGATATAGTTGTACCAAATAAGGTGAACACATACCTTGTTAAAGATTTTCGTGTGTCAATATTGGCTGCATAGTCAGCATCCACGTATCCCACAAGTGCTTCTACCTCATCTGATATCTTCTGAAATTCCAGACCCTTGTCAGCTGATACCAAAACATATCTCATGACCCACTTAACTGTCTCACAATGACTTAAGCCTGGATCACTTATGTATCTGCTGATTACAATCATCGCATGAGATAAATTCGATC
The DNA here is from genome assembly GCA_963675135.1 of Galeopsis tetrahit. Classification (NCBI taxonomy): domain Eukaryota; kingdom Viridiplantae; phylum Streptophyta; class Magnoliopsida; order Lamiales; family Lamiaceae; genus Galeopsis; species Galeopsis tetrahit. The sequence continues at coordinate 75,061,407 of OY776121.1, read as the reverse complement.
TACAACACACCATAACATACATTAAGCTGCCTACAACACTAACATAAGGTATCTTACTCATCTGAGTCATTTCTTGGTTGTTCTTGGGACACATTTGATTAGACATCTTCTGATACTGACCAGTTGGTGTAGAAACTGACTTAGTTTGGTTCATCTTGAACCTCTCTAAAACCTACTTCAGATAAGTCGGCTGACTCAACTGAATTGCTCCATCAACTATGCTGATCTCCATCCAAGAATCACTTTAGCTTCACCAAAATCTTTCATCTCAAATTCACTTTTGAGAATCTCTTTAACTTGATTGATACTGTTAATAGACTCCTCTACTGTTAACATATCATCAACATACAACAGAAGATAGGTAATTTAACTTCTAACTCGCCTGAAGTAGACACAACTGTCATACAAGCTTCTTGTAAAACCAGTTGAGTAAATGTACTCATCAAATCTTAAGAACCATTGTCTGGGGCTTTATATAAGACCATAGGGGGATTTTCTAAGTAGACACGCATTGTCTCCCTCATCTTCTATGTCCAACCCTTCTGTTAGCTTCATGTAGATCTTCTCTTTGAGAGTCCCATGAAGAAAAGTTGTGGTCACATCCATCTGATGCAACTCCAGTCCATACTGAGCAACCATAGTCAACAAGATTCTGATGCTACAATGCTTCACAACAGGTGAGAATATTTCATTGGAATCAATACCTTATTTCCGTGTAAATCATTTAGTTACAAGTCTTGCTTTGTACCTAATCTTGCCACCTCTCTGAGCCTCCACCTTCTTCTTGTAGATCCACTTATACCCAACAAGTTTCTTGTTCTTTGGTCTCTCAAAAATTTTCCTAGTCTGGTTCTTGTTTAGAGATAACAATTCTTCTTCCATTGCAACTAGCCACTTCTCTTTGTCATGACAGTTGATGGCTTTTGTGTAAGTTTTAGGCTTCAGAGACTCCTCCTCAAGAGTTGCACATAATGCAAATGATACAAAGTCAGTTTGACCATACCTCTGAGGTGGGTGGACTTCTCTTCTGATTCTGTCCCTAGTCAGCTGATATTCATGAAGCTCATTCTCACTGTGAGTAGTATCCTCCTCATATGGATCAATATGATCTTCAGTTGGTCTTCTGGTGTCATCATGCTCCACCTCAACCTGTGTCTCGTCTGGTCTGTTGTCTGCTACACTTGAACTTGCCTCTTCTTTAAGCGGCATTCTACTTTCATCAAAAGTAACATCTCTGCTGATAATACACTTCTACATCCCAGTTTCAAGGCACCACAACATATACCCTTTTACACCTGAAGGATACCCTACGAACACACATCTCATATGCTAAACAACCATAAACCTTCAAATTCTTGTACTCAGCTGCATGACTAGACTATAACTCTTATGGGATTTTAAACTGCATAGTTGAGGAAGGGCTTATGTTTATAAAATAGGTTGTTATTAACACAACTCCTCCCCAAAATATCTTAGGCAATCCAGAGCTGCTCAACATACACCTGATTCTCTCAAGCAAGGTCTGGTTCATTCTCTCAACTACTCCATTCTAGTGAGGTGTACCTGGTACAGTCTTTCAATATTGATGTATCAATTTGCATGGTATATCTGAAATTATAAATGTGCTAAGTATAATATTAGTACACATGTTGTATAATACTAATTAATATATTGTATAATACTAGAGATTAATGTGAGTATAAAATATTATTTAATATATGAACTAATATTATACTATATTTGAACTAGTACCATGAAATATGTTAACTAATATATGAACTAATACTATACAATATGTTAATTAATATTATACTATATTTGAATTAGTACCATAGAGTATGTAAACTAATATATGAATTAATACTATGCATAAGTGAACTAATATCTTACTGTATTTTTCATTTTGACATTTTAATATGTTCGTCTATAAGTTTCTCATACATTTTTTTGACAAATATATTTTAATTTTTTATTCGTACACTTCAATTTTTTGACAAATTATGAAATTAGTTTGAAATACTAATGAATGACTTGAAAGTGTTTCAAAGTTTGTAGATGTAGATAACAAACTAAAATATGTCTAAATAATATTTAAAAAAATGGAGGTTTAGATGAACAAATAATTAAATGAGGTAACATGAATAGGGATGACGACAAAGTGGGATAGCTCAAGTGGTTAGAGCACCACTACCTAGGCCTTAGGTCCTGGGTTCGAGTCATGGGGAGGGGAAAAAAGGGATGGGTATTTAACTTTCCATCAAAAAAAACATGAATAGGGATGACAATGGGTTCGAGTCATGGGGAGGGAAAAAAATGGATGGGTATTTAACTTTCCATCAAAAAAAACATGAATAGGGATGACAATGGGCCGGGTACCTAGATACCCGGACCCGACCCATTTAAATAGGTCCGGGTTGAGCCGACCCGTTCGGGTCACGGGACGGGCTGGGAAAAATCGGGGCGACCCGTTATAATTTTTTTTTAAAAAAAAAAAATTGAAAAATAATACTCCCTCCGTCCAATTTCATTATTCCCACTTTCCTTTTTTGGTTGTCCAATTTTATTATGACCATTCTTTTTTTGGAAATAATACTATTCACACTACTTTATCTTCGCCCTCCAACCATCACTTATTTACTCAAATTACCACTAACTTTATTCATAAACAATCACTTTACCTATAAATGGACCCCACAACATCCCATTATACCCCCAACTTATCTACTTTATACATAAACTAATCAATATTCATTAAAATCCGTGCCCGAAGAAGTGGGCATAATAAAATTGGACGGAGGGAGTAGCTTTTTTTAAAAACATATAACATAAAGTTTAGATTTGTATTGAAAAATAAATAAAATAATATTAGAATCATGTTTATAAATTTATTTTCACATTTATGAAGGTGAATTATTGTTATATATATTAATAAACATCAAAATATTGAACATATATTATATTTATATGTATAATATATATAAAAAATAAATATAAAAATGGGTCACAGGTTCAGGTCATGGGTCGAGGGTGATACTCGGACCCGCCCCATTTCATTATGAGACCAGGGCGACCCAAATAGCACGGATCGGGTGGGTCGGATCGGGCCAGGTTAAAATTGCCATCGCTAAACATGAAGTAAACTTTGAACAGAGTTAAAAAAATTAATTATTCGAGATAAATGAAGTACAATTTTAAAGGTTAAGTGAAAAAAATAACTAATTCAGATAAAATGTTGCTAAAATTAAATACATGTTATTTTTAATTGTTGTGGAGCCCAGAACAAATTTAAAAGCCCATGAAAAAAATTAAAGTGATTTGAACTCACAACCCCATTTGAACTATCTCACTTTGTCTATACATAATTAAATTTGTATTATATATATAATGATGATATTTGTGAAAAATATAATTAGTAGTAAACATAAAATAAAATAATTATGTAAAAATGTTTTGAAAAATATGTAAATTTTAAATAAATAAGAATACAATTTTAAAAAATAAATTAGATCAAGATTATGAATTCTAGACAATTACTTATATAAAATTATAAATTGTGAGAATTTATAATACTATATATAACTCTTTAAACTATTTCATATAATAGTGTGACACGTCATCGTTTTCAATAAGAAAAACTCTACAAATATTGTATATCTAATAATTATCATATACTCTCACTCTCTAAAAAATAACACATCATCAAAATTTATAAGAATTCGACACATCTTCTTTTTAAGACTTGCTATTAGTAATAACTAGAAAACTTATAAATATATCGACACCTTCAAATTTAACGTGTAATCTGCCTAATACCAATGCCTTATCAATTAACCAACTGATTGTCTGATTCTGCCGTCTTTTTTTCATTTTTATTTTATTATAAATTTATTTATTTGAATTATTCTAGTCAATCGGATTTAGGTAAAGTCTAGTATGCACTCAAGTGCATGTTGTGCACCCTAGTCCATGTGTACTTTTCAGTTTACTGACTTACATTTTTGGTAAATGGTGTTGCACTTTTCAATTATTAAACTGTATAATAATTTTAGTAATAATTGAAAAGTGCAACACCATTTACCAAAACGTGTAAGTCAATAAATTGAAAAGTGCAACATGGACTAGGGTGCACAACATGCACTCGAGTCCATAGCAGACCAACCCTCAGATTTAATAAGTGAAATTTATATAAATTTTCCATCCAATCTATATCAGATATTCGAGGTTAGTTAAATTCGAGATTTTCATGGAAGATACAATTATTTATTTATAGAGGATATTATTCATAGAGTAAAAATACACGTAAAAATATTTGGACTAGTCTTATGTGAAATATTGCATATATACATTTCAGCTATTCCCATTCACATCCTTTACTGTTCAATTCACACCCATATTTTTTATAAATACACCCACTAGCAGAAATTGTACTTAGCCGTTTTCTCCGAGCAGTTTTCGGCCACTCCAGGCCACGGCCGAACGCTGCAATTTACGACAGCCTTAATCTTTAAATATTTTATATTTCTTTAAATATTTTTTAATAATCATTATGGATCAAGGTTATTTTATATTACTAAATGCAATAATATATGTTACTATATGTTATAATGTGAGTTGCTTAATCAATAAAAATTCTAGAAAAAAATACTACATAAAAGAATCGGTATTACTATATAAAAAATTATATGTTACTACATACTACAGTTTGAATTACTACATTGAATATGTGTTTGTTACTATATGTAACTTTATCAAATGATTTGCATTACAACATGGTTATTGTGTTTACTACAAACGATAATATATGTTACTACGGATTATAATGTGAGTTACTATACTAACAAAAACACTAGAAAAAAACGTGTTACTAAATAAAAAAATTGTATTATTATATAAAATAGTTTGTGTTATTACTACATAAAATAATGTGTGTTACTACATATTACAATTTGAATTAATATCCCGCGTTCGGCAATAACATAAAAGATAATAAAATCACAAAAACTGGTAAAATCACAGAAACGGGTAAAATAAACGGATTAAAATTTTTGGTCAAAATTAGAACACAAGCGGGGGCCAATTGATAAATAAATTAAGAATTAACCAAAATGAATTAATGGTGGCCCAATAATATATATTTTCAGCCCATTAACTTAATATTTTTGAATTACATTAAATACCCATCCATTTTCCCCTACTCATGACTCGAACCCATCATGACTCGAACCCAACCACTTGAGCTATCCAACTTCGTCTGCCCATTAACTTAATAAGTCAATATTTTCATCTCAATTGATTTAATTGATCAATATTATATATATCAATATTGCATATAAGTTTTTTTGAAAATATTTTCACGTAAAAATTATTGAATTATTTATTCTACGCCCGATTTATAGAAGTCGATTTCAGGAGGCAACAGGATTAAAATCATTTCTACTGCATTAATTCATTGCATCCACCAACAATGGCGGATCCAGTGTAGAAATTGGGATACAGCCCCAATTTTTTTTTTTAATCTTAGGTAAAAAAAAAAATTAACTAATTAGTTAATTTTGACACAAATTATTTTAGTTGCATCCCCATTTCATTTCTCAACTTAATTTAAAAAGGTTCAACAACAACTTTTTATGGTTCAACATTTTTAAACTAAATCAATTCTCTTATAGTCTCTCAAAGTTAACACATAATACTTCTTAATTTTCACTTTTAAATGATGTTATGCATTTTTTTTTAATTATTTAAGTTGCACCAAATTGTATTACTTTTATTATTAAACACTCAATCTGTTCCGGTTAAAATTAATAAAAAAAAAAATTGTTCGTCCCAAAGAGCGATAGTCATTCTTTTTTTTTTTTTTTGGCAAATAACGCTCTTTCACATTTCAGTATATTCTTTTTTCTCAATGACCAAAGATAATGGGTAGTTTTCGTCAAGACGAAGGAAGTAGTATTATGCTTAATATCTTCCCCATCCCCTGAATTTTAAATCCTGAATCCGCCACTGACATCCACGACATATAATCGAGGTGGGAATTTCTATTCAATATTATAGTCTGGAGTACTTGGGGTACTCAACCCTTTACCTGTACACATATAAGTTATATTACATAGCTACCTACATACCACAATTTTTAGCAACTCAACCTCCTGCTCTTATAGATCTAGTCAACTAAACATAAGAATGGGTCACAACACCAAGTTGCAATAGACGAATTTTGTGTTAAAAAATTTTGGCCTCCTGCCCACGCCCACAGGCTGATCTTAATCTTCTCCACCAGCTTCTTCTTATCTTGTCCAATTCCTCTAAATTTCCTTTCAGTCCTGTTGTTCCAAATCTCCCAAATGACGCATACCTAAAAACTCGCGTGAGTGCCAATGTTAATATGCGTCACCATGTTGATCTTAAGCCATTTGTAGCATTCTCCCCATTTGTAGCATTTGATTGTAAATGGTTATTGTCTGTGTGTTGTAGTATTCGATAATTGTTTGCATGATTTGTATTTAACATTGACAAATTGGTCCTCATCGAGCTAATTGTTTTGCTCACTCCAATCATATTAACATTTTACAGATTAAAAAGATTAAAAGAGTTCGGTGGATGCGTGTCAAGAAATTAATTATTAGGGGGTGTATTGACGGTGGATTTTGTAGGATTTTTTTGGACTTTCAAAGTCTGGGGTATTTAATTCGGATTTTCAAAAGTTTTAAAAAATTCTGAGGTATCCAATACAAATTTTAAAAAGTCTTTAAAAATCTTTAGGTATTCAACGGTATATGAATTTTGTTGGATTCTCTTTAAAAAAAAAAAATTCACTATTCAAAATTTCTTCTAAAAACAAAATTTCTTCTAAAAACCAAAGATTTCAATGGATTCGCTCACAAAACTCTGAAAACGAAAGACGAAAGATAGGGATGTCAATATTGACCCGCCCCGAGGGTATCCACCCCACCCCGCGAGCTTTGGATCAGATCGAATCCGCCCCGTATTGAGTATGGATCGGGTCTGGGTCTTATGTCCGACTTGCGTGTATCTGACCCGCCCCCGAATTAATATATAAACTATATATATATATATATATATTTTTTTATTATTGGTAAATATTATATATATATATAATATATAATATTAATTTAAAAAAAACACTTCACATTAAAAAAAAACTCTTTCCATCAATATAGTTTATGAAATCTATGTAAATCCATAAAAAAAAAATATTTCAATATCCTGTCAAGTCTATAAAAATCTATATAAATCAATAAAAAAAAAAGTCAGTCAAACTCTTCTATGAAAGTTATAAATCCACTTACTTTTTAAAATACAAAAAATATTTACTTTCGTTGATTGATTGACATTTAGTTAAAGTATGATTCGATCCTAGAATTGAGATGGAATAGTAATACCTGACTTAATTCTTATTTAAGTCACGAGTTGGTCAAATATTCAAATTCATAATAAATAGTGATTCATATCCTAATCCATAAAATCTACCCAACAAATTAATCATACTCAAACCAAGGATGAAAATATCGGTATCGTGGAAATATCGAGACCATAAATTTATGAAAATATGGATGGATATATTGATATCAAATATCGATATCGGTAAATTTTTAAAATTAAAAAAATTTAATAACAAACCTTTAGTACATAAAATCAACAAAATAATTTGAATACATTTTATATCAGTGATAAATTTATATAAAATATAATGTACTATGTTATTTCGTATGACATTTATCGATATTTTTCGAATTTTATCGACATTTTCCGATATTTTATCGATATTAGGTTCGATATTGTTATTGTCTATCGATATTTATTGATATTTTTAATTTTTTTTAAAATATCGTGAAAATACCAATTCTTCCCAATATCGATATCGGTGACCCCGAAAAATAGATATATCGGGATATATCGGAGATATTTCCGGATATTTTCATCCATGACTCAAACCAAATTTTTTTGCCACTTAATAATTAGACGAGACTCTAATAATATCTTCGCGAACTACCATAAAATCTACCCAACAAATTAATTATATTCAAACCAATTTTTTTTTCCACTTAATAAATAGACGAGACTCTAATAATATCTTCTGAAACTAATAAATCAAAGTAGCCTCTGAAAAAATTGAGCGACACAAATTTCTATAAATTTAGTTCATGTATGTTTTATGACGTTTCAATATCATTGTTTAATTATTTTGAAATTAACCACATCTACCCTTCCCATTTTTTTTTGGTGTTTTAATTAAAAAATATAATAAAATAATAAATAAAATATAAGTGATGTGACGTTGAGATAGGAAATAATATATATTAGATGAAGAATGATAAAATAATAGATAAAGTATAAGTGATGTAATTGGGACAGAGAAAATAATATGCCAAACAATGAGTATATTTTTCTTAAATAATTTCTCTATCTCCTTTCTAGGGTTTTATAGTTTTCTTCAATATCCTTTAACTTTTTGTCCTCTCTCCTTATTTTTTTTACTAACATAATTTTAATTACACGGCTGATGTTATCTATATTATTCTACAAACTTCTATATCTCTAATGTTTATAATGTTCTCCTAACAAAAAAAAATTGTATACTCAATAATATTTCATCATTTCATGTAATTATTTTAATTTCAATTTCATTGTTTTATTCTTCATTTCAAGTGACTTTAATTTTATATGTCGTGCTCCAAATTTCTTATGTTTATTTTTTATAATTTTATAAGCATTTTAAAATACAAGCTATATATCTGCATACCTCATGCACTTACTAAAACATTATTAGACAAATACTCACATATTACAATCATACATAAATAACAACACATTCTTTTATTCAATTTGAACTTATGCAAAAGTTTGTCGATATTGTTAAAGATGACATGAATTATCAAATATATTAATTATCATTAAATATATTTTAAAATAATAAATTATATAAAATATTATTAAATAATAATATATATATATTTTAATCCGGGAAATTTGCGGATCTTAGTAAGATTAATATTAAAAAAAAAAAAACCAAATTCACAATAAGGGAAGCCCAAATGAAAAGACCAATTAATTGGCGCCATGTTGAATGTAGAAACAAGGCCCATGGTAAGCAATAAATTCGCGCGTTGAAATATTTATGGAAATAAGGGTATAATAGTCAATGGGCAAGATTGTTACTTTGGCAGAAAGAAAACCTGATCTGCCCTTATTTAATCTCCACACAATATTAAAATCGAGAAGTTGTAGGCCATTCCCATTCCATTCCATTCCCAAATCACAAAATCTCCCTTCCTTCAAATTCGAAAACGATGTCGTCCTCCGTTGCAGATAGCGCCACCAAGAAGATAATAACTCTGCGTAGCTCCGATGGTGAGGTTTTCGAGGTGGAGGAGGCGGTCGCGCTCGAGTCCCAAACGATCAAGCACATGATTGAGGACGATTGCGCCGACAACACTATCCCTCTTCCTAACGTCACCGGAAAAATCCTCGCTAAAGTCATTGAATACTGCAAGAAACACGTCACTGCCGCCGCTTCCGCCACCAACACTGACGACAAACTCGCCTCCACCGGCTCTGATGAGGACCTCAAGAGTTTTGACGCCGATTTTGTCAAAGTTGACCAGGCCACGCTCTTCGATCTTATTTTGGTAAGCCTTTATGCTCTGCCTATTGTAATTTATTTTGATTGATTGCAGGCGTTGGTATTGTTTTAACCCTAGATTTTGTTCGGAATTGTGCGTTAGGGTTTTGGTTTGATTTTGACGGTTAGGATTTATGTTTTGCTCCGATTGTTTCTGTGGATTATAGCCGTCGTAGATGTATTGTGTTGCTCCCTACCCCTTCGTTTTCACCCTAATTTATTACATCTAAATTTTGTCACGAGTAGTATTATTAAATTGTTTATCATTGCTTTTAATTTGTGAATTATCATTGGTATGCATTCGAATAACTGCTCGCTTATTATGGGCATTGAGGCTATCATGTTTTTTAGCTTGCTTGTTGCTGCTCTTATATTCTGGGCTCGGATTATTTTTGTTTTGGCTTGCTTTCTTGTTGCTCCTGTGATATGCACAGGCCCACACCACACAGGCTCAACGGCAGTCTGCCACCAGTCTTGTATCTGAAGATGGAGAATTGGTCTTAGTTGTTATTTAAATGCATAATTTTGTTGGTCTTAGTTGTTTGAGGTAGTTCTTGATTTTTAACTGAGTCGTTTCATAAGACAAGAAAACTTATGAAATGGACCAGCCTAAAAATCAGGAACTACCTCAAACCACCAAAACTCTGTATTTGAATAACAAGGCCCAAGTCTTCATCTTCGGAGTTCAGATAGAACTGATACTCCTGGCATTCTCGACTCCATTGAATTTGAAGTCCTCAGCTCAAACTGGTGGCCACCTGCTGTGATTGGGCATGTGTGGTGTGGGCCAGTCCATATCACCCTCTCTCTCTTTTGTATACTCTTGCTGGGTGTCCCTTTACCTATATGCCAATGAACTCAGATATGAGTGCTCTTGTTGCTATGTTTCCCGTATCTGAATTTAGAAGTTTCAATTGGTTTGAGTGTTCATCTTTGGCCACTGCCTTTAAGAATGTACATATTGTATGGACTATTCCTAATTTCTGGTTTCATTGATTGCGTACGGGATTATTTTAGCTTCAAATATTGGGATAATAGTCTATAACACTTTATCTACATGTGTTGTATGCTTTGATTCAAGTGAAGCAAATATTTTAGGTATTTTTTGAAGCAAAAAAGTTGTATATGCCATTCTACTTGGTTGTCGAGTAGCATGATCAGTATAAGTTTTTGTTATCTGTAAAACTGGAGTCACATTGGTGCTTTCTCAAAATAAAGTACTATGATATGAGATCATTTTATTGGTGTAGTTCTTGCAAATATTCTGTGATGTCGAATTATGATAAAAACTGGGTAATTCTCCATCCTGGTGGGTGCATTATATTGGGGGATTCAGTGACAAGGATTTGTGCATAATATGATGCATTTAATCAATCGATTCTTGAAGATAAAGTTCAGTGAAAATAACTTTATTATAAGAATAGCTATGGGAACAGCTTTCTTCTACTTATCTGTAATTGCTAAAGTACTAATGAAGTAAAATTAATATTACTTGCATAAGCTTGCACATCACTCTCTGTTATTTATTATCTGATTTAAACATTTCTCTTTGCTCATCAACATTATAAGGGAGTATAATTGTTTAAGTTGTGTTTTCTTTTTTGATTGGTAAAATTGTTTAATTTCATTAGACAAACTGAAATTTGTACCTTTGTCTTATTGCCACCTTTAACTATGTTAATTTTCTTGTTATCAGGCTGCTAATTACTTGAATATCAAGAACCTGCTGGATTTGACATGCCAGAATGTTGCTGATATGATCAAGGGAAAAACTCCGGAGGAAATTAGGAAGACTTTTAATATCAAGAATGACTTCACGCCGGAAGAGGAAGAGGAAGTTCGAAGAGAGAACCAGTGGGCTTTTGAGTAGAAGAGCAATTGCAAATTAAAGTTTGTCTATAGCTTACAATCAAGTTTGACTGGTTCAGCAAACACTCTATTTTAGTCTTGCTTTTATGTGTTCTGTGAAGAAGATTGATTATCTATATTCCTTCTTTTCCATGACTAATCTCTCTCTTTTGTTGAAGGATTTATTAACGTTAATGTTAATCGTTTCTTTGCTAAATTGCCCTATTCGTGATAAGCAATTGCATCTAGGATATAGCTGCATTTATCTCGTTTTATTAATAATTTATTTTATGTTATGAGTGAGTAATTTTTTTTTGTTTGAAAAATTATGTGTGAGTATATTAATCGAGCGTATTGTGTAATTTTGCCAAGCTGTCACATGGCGAAACCTCAATTTAATTTGGTCAGCATATATATCTTGTTGTAAATGGATATTAAATTCGATTTCATACTAATGCGATCTGTGATATAGTTTGATGTCTAGGTTTTTTGAAATTGTTTAACAAAAGTATTTTCCATTTTAGTATTGAGACTAGGGGTTTTTAAAATTAATTGTAAAACACATTTTCTTTTTTAAAATAAACTTAAGTTCGATTCAACTCGATTATTTGTATATAAATATAAATTATTGTTAATGATAAAATAATAAATATTGTTCAAACTCGATTAGACTAGTAAGTATTTATGAGCTTGAATTCGAAACTATTCGAGTAGCTTGAAATTCAAGTTAATTTCAATTTTTTCCCAAGTCGAGCATAAGTAACTCGCGAGTTGACTCAAAGTTACTTACACTCCTAATTGAGACCAAAGTACTTAAAGTAGGTATATTGGATTTTGAGGGTCCCACCTCACCCCCACCCCACTAGGCCACTACCAGTCTACCACCATCAATCTCGCCCAACCGCCCGCCCACCCTTTAATACTCATTCAAAATGGTAAAAAAAAAAAAAAAAAGTTTATAGGCAGAGTATCTATTTTTGTACTGAAATTTTTATTTTTTTATTTGTATAATTCTCATTTTTTTAAGTACTACACACAAATTACTTTGTTTTCACTTTTAAACTTCGATTTTTTACATAAATAATTATTTTGTTTTAAAAAAAAGGTTAGTGTCAAATGAAAATTATGAAAGTAGACGAAAGTAGTATCTCACTCCAATGAAGAAAGTTTGGATCAAGTGAGGATTATATATCCAAAAATCATTAGCTTTTTATGATATTATGAGATTGTTATTGTTAGGAATTAGTAGCAACATATGCGTTGGAAACTTGGAAGGAATTAACTTACCCATATTAGGAATTATAGATTTTTATTTGAATAAATAGTGGTTTGGTTCCAGCCAAAATGGGTTCCAGCCAAAATGGATCGAATGGTGGGCACCTTCATTCCAAACTTCCTAACCTGCCCTGCCCAACTTTGTTGCAGTTTAATCATAAATAATTGCTACTCCATTATTTGTCATAATAATAATATATAGTATTAAAAAAAACTTTAAGAAGAAGTAATTGTTAAACAGAACAGAACAGAACAGATTGCTGAAAAAGAATGCATACTAGTTAGAGATGGAATCAAAGCAAAATAAAGAATTCTACATCTTCTTATCTTGACCCATGATTACACTTTTATTTACATATATAATCAATATACCATGGTTTTATTAAATCTAATCTTAATTGGGATATAAACATGAGAGCAATAACAAAATGGAAACATATAATTGAGTGGTTATTAGTATTTAAATTGATAATACACAACATTACTAGTGCTATTTTGTATTAATTGCTTACAACAAACGGACTCCTGACCTTAAACTTGTCATTAGTCCATGTAATTGAACCAAACAAGTCTTCCCCAGCAGCTCCACTAAATTTAAACTTCACTTGAAAGCTTAGTTTCTTGACAATCTTTGAGAATTCCAATTTATTTGGCACCACTTCTACTTCCAAATTGGAGGGAGTTTCCACTACAGCTGTGTATGTTGAATCTTCATCACCAACATTGCTCACTGTTCTGCTCACTGCCTTGCTTCCGCTTCCCTTTAAACCCGAAACTGTGATTGATGGATAGTTCATGTCCGAGACTGAATCCACACTGGGGTTACTTGGGCAAGAAAAGTTACTAGGAAGTGACGAGGCGATGTTCTTGATCTTGTCTAATTTGTACCCAATGTTGCAAAGGAAGTTAAGGTAGTCGAGGGACTCTGTCTCGTAGATGAGCCCGGGCTGTATCGGCCCTGACACGCTTATTTCCCCTGCTCCAACGTCGTATGGGGTTGCTTTTGACCCCGTGTTTGTCGTGATTGGTGCGTGTAAATTGTTCGTCTGGATTGCTGCATGTTACTTTCATGACTTGTCTACCGTACAATTTTGGTCCCAAAAAATTTGATCAATATTAAAAAAAATGTTCAATTTTGTCCCCAACATTGCATGAAGAAAACAACGTCATGTTATGTCACATGAAGATTTAATTTGAGGCCAAATTCTAACAGTAAATAAGTTATGGGGTCAAAGTTGGACATTCCTGTGATATGACATTTTCAATTTTCTGCGGTCAAAATTGGACAATTTTTTTAATATAGGATTAATTAGGAAATGTAAACTTTTTTTTTTTTTAGTAAAATTGAAAAAATGTGAACTTTTTAATACCTGTTGTCATTATGGCTGATCTGATGGCAGAGGGGGTCCATGTGGGATGCTGGGACTTGACAGCTGCAGCTAGGCCTGTGACGTGTGGACACGCCATGGAGGTCCCGGAGATGATGTTGAAGAGAGGCGGTTGATTCATTCCGGGAAGAGGCTTGACGTCTGAGGGCCAAGCTGCAAGAATCGCCACTCCTGGTGCTGCAATATCGGGCTATACGAATACGACAAACCATATTTTATTCTAATGGTAACTTCATTTTTGAATATATCATATACATGAGGCTAAAATCTGTACCTTGAGTAGGTTAAAGAGGCCCAAGATAGGGCCTCTTGATGAGAAGTAGCCAACAACTGGAGCTGGTTTGTAGTTTGGTATGATCACAGTTGGCCGAATCGTAGCCGTTGGATTGCTGATTTTGCAATGCCATACAATTTTGACTCAGTTCATGTAATATAAAGTATCAGTTCATATAGTGAAAAATACTAGTAGTTACTATATGCTTAAAAAAGAACTAATGAAGTTCAACTTACAAGCCTAATGAAATATATATGGACTTAATTACCTAGTTGACTTGATGTAAGAGAGTAACTGAGATCCATCTTCTTCTGTTACAGCAGCAATTGGATACGTTTTGTAGTTCATCGCGATTTGCCTCGCGTTATTGTCGATCAATATCATCCCTACCGCACCTTGGCTCTTCAATACGTTGAACTTATCGCTTGGTCCGTATGCATCCTTGTTTCCACATAGAACAATTTTTCCCTTTACTTTGGCATCATCTAATGAATCTGGGGTGCAATTTCTGAAAGAACATATACATTTGATTACAACATATGTGATTAGGCATATGATGAATCTTGTTCATATTGTACCTTGCATCATCTTCACCATAATCACTAGAAGAAGGCCTTGCTGAGACTCCATCTATGAAAGGATAATTGGTTGATTTATTCAGATCCGAAAAGTTGATGCCTCCACCCTTTAAAAGAAAAACATATTATAAATTAGTCTATTCTTTGATTCTTGATGCATGATGCATATACACAATTTCTTGATACTTAGGCAAAAGGTTTTTTCCATGTCCTATTAGTTTGTTTATACTCCAGTATGGACACTACACTTTTTCGAATTGAATTTCGTATTTTAACTTTCAAAAAAATTGGTTACTAATCCGTTGTAGTCGATTAAAGGACAAAAAAGTTAAAATAGAACGTCCATAGCAAAAACGAACAAACTTACAAGATAAAAAAGAACCTTTTACCTTATACTTACCTTGATCACCTTGTTCCCTCCCAACACGATATCAGCTTGAAAATCGCGATCGATAGTCGTTGCAGCAACGGTCAAGATCCACGGGGCAACATTCGTAACAGTCGAAGAAGAAGGGCCACTATTTCCAGCCGAGCAAACAACCATAATTCCCTTCTCGACTGCATGAAACGATCCAATGGCGATTGGATCGGTGGCAAAATTGGGCACGCCCGGAGACGAGCCTAATGACAGTGATAACACATCAACGCCATCAGCAATTGCATCATCGAATGCTTTTAAAATAGCGGAGCCAAGGCACCCCCCATTAGCTACACAAACACGATACATAGCGATTCTTGAACCTGGTGACCCCCCTGCTGCCGTCCCTTTAGCTAGGCCGTAGTAAGACGCCCCAGGGACGGCACTTCCACCTGCCGTCGATGCAGTGTGCGTGCCATGCCCCGACTCGTCCCTTGGCGTTCCGAATGCTTTGTAGCTCGAATTAGGATCATCATAGTACCTCGCTCCAATCACTTTCCTATACAAAATAGATGCATTAAGCACTTATTTTTAAAGTATAATTCAAGTACATTACAATTTTTTTAAAGATAGAACCTTGTTTACCATACACCACTAATACTATTACCACTATAGTATTAGTAATTTCAAGGAGTAGTATTATTGGTGTAGGGTAAACAAGGGTGACATAATACTTTGTGTTTTTTTACTTATTGCAGGAAGAGGAAGTGAAGTTTCTGCCTTCCATGCATTTCCCCTTCCACCGTGAGGGGATTTCACCGAAGCCATCATCGGTGAAACTCTTGGATTCAGGCCAGATTCCTGAAATTTTCATCCATAAGAAATAAGGACTAATGTACAAGTAATTTATGCAGATGTCGAACGTACCTGTATCTATGATGCCAATAATAGTGTCTGCAGCAGCTACAGCTGAAGATGAATCAAAGGGAGAAGAATCAATTTTGAGAGCAGTTTGATACTTCAAGAAATCCCAAGAACGAGTGGTGTGAAGCTCTAAAACAGGATCAGGAAAAACAGACACCACTCCAGGTCTCTGAGCTATCAATTTAGCTTCTTCGTCGGATAAACGAGCAGCAAAACCCGCGAAGCCGTTGCTATAAGTATGCACCACAGCATTCTTCCTGAAATAAAGTAAGTAAAAACATGAATAGCCACTTTCCATAAGTTGTGATAAACAGAGTAATTGAACCTTTTGATTAAAGAGGTTAGAAGCAGAGCATGGTCATTAGTATGGGCAGCAGAGGCTCCCATGTACACAATATAAACGCTGTCGGCATGAATTTGTCGAAGAAACGAGACGAGCAAGAGAAGGAAACTGAAACAAACGAGTCTCATGACTATCAAAACTTGGTCACCTCTCAATGAAATTGTTTGTTTATATAGATAGATAGTGTTGATCATCTCACTCTAATAAATTAGGTAATGGATTCATGTGTGTGTGTTTTCCACTTTGTGAGTGGGGGTGGTGAAGATTTGGCAAAAACTTTCAAGAAATATTTTTTAGATTTTGTGATAAATTACGCAATGTACTCCTCCCATGTCACGCCTTTTAAATGGTTGATACATTTTTGGAGATACACTTTAAGGTTTCTTGATCATTAGAATAGAGAGAGTTGCATATTTTGAGGATGTTTCTTGGGCATGACTTTTGAAATAACATCCACACTCTTTCAACACTTGGGATGGAACAACATATGCGCCACAGTTAGGGTATACACTAAAATTTCTACGATTTATGGAGCGTGTCGTCTTATAAAAACACTTAAATTAAATCACAATTAATTCATATTTTGAAAATTTATTTTTATATATGAAATATGGGGCAATTTTTTTTACTCATCAGTTGCAGCTCAATTATTGTAATTTAGGTTCAATTTTGATCGAAGTTTAACGTATTCACAAAAACTGAAATATATTATAGTATTGCTCTGTAGGTTGAACAATATTATTTTCTCCTTCCAAATTTAATAGGTTTGGTATAAATTTTAAAAAATATTGATTATTTATGAAATAAATCCCTATTACTATCGGATACAAAGCACATATGAAAAACCCTTTTTTACCCTTATTGTGTATTGGCAATTCTTCCATATATATAATGAGTCCCATCTTCACACTCCATTATTAAAAAAAACACACACACACACTATCTATCTCTGTCTGTATACTCAATTCTGTGAAAAATGGCGATGAACAGAAGGGGGAGGTTTGTTATAGGAATGAGTTTATTTCTAATTATAAATGTTGTTAAAATTGGGAGGGCGACTTCTTTGAAACCTTTTCATTGTGTGGAGTCCAACTTGTTCTTCAATTTGAGGCTGGGACTTTTCTACTTGAGTTGAGGAGGCTCGTCATAATTTCCTCAATTTCGAGATGGAAAAGAAAGAATGTAAGGTCTTGAGATTTTGATAATGTGAAAAAGATGTTTAATCTCCTTTTTTTTTTTTTTTTTTTGAGTTTTATATATTGAGATTCAGGTGTTAAGAAATTTAAATCTATGCAGTGTTTTTCATAAAATGTACTTATAAAAATCAAATTAAAATAAATGAGTCATAAAATAATAAATATTAAATTACTCTCCGTCCCGTAATTATTTTCACACTTTTTTCAAAAGTTTCATAATAACTTTTACATCCTTAAAATGAAAAACTCTCTATAAACTCCATTACTTTTTCTGCACGCATACACAAAAGTCAACTTATTTTTCTTAATATGTGTCCATCAACATATGAAAGTAACCATGAGACGGAAGAAGTAAAATATATTTCCATGTAAATAGAAGTAAAATATGTACATTAATCTTTTCTCTATGGAAGAGACGCCCTTAGAGATGACAATGAGTCAAGTCGGGTACCTAGATATCCGGCCCTTCTCATTCTATAAACGGAAGGGGACGACCCATTATAGTTTTAAAAAATATTTTTGTAAAAATAATAAATATTTATAAAAAAATAACATAAAATTTAGATTTGTATTGAAAAATATTATATTGTAATTCATATTATACTTTATCAATTTATATTAAATAAAAAATATATGAAGTTGAATTATTGTTACATCTATTAATAAACATGTAAAATATGGAAATATATTACATTTATATGTATACCACATATAAAAATTAATACTCCGTAATAAAAATGGGTTCGGAACATGGGGTGAGAGTGATACATCTAAACCCACCCATTTTACTACGAATTTGGAACGGAGGGACCCAAATAACACGGATCAGATTGAAATTGTCATACCTATGTGCGCGGCAGCAATTCATCCTTGATTTTGGGCTTAGAACGATAATTTTACGAAAAAACTCGATTTCTTCAGAGTTTATGACTACTGCCATGAATGCTCACCTAGTCACCTGTAAAGCGATTAAATTCTTTTGAAATCTAAATCACATCTTTAGATCTTCTTCCATTTATTTTTGTACATGAGTTTTGGTTGGAACTTTTTTTTTCTCTCTCAACTATTCTATTTTTATGTCAATATAGATTAATGTTAATGTTAGATATTTTATTATTATTTTTCTTGCATTAAGTAGTTTGATTTAAATATTTAATTTCGTAATTACCTGCACAATTTTTTTATTGGGACGTTTAAAATTACTTGCACACTGCCACACTCATCATATGAAAATACTTTAAAAATTAATAGTCTTTCAACGTTATTTTATTTTTAAAATTGTCACTCTTTTTTACCTACTGTACATTTTACTTTACAAATCACTAAATCACTTAAAATACCCATCATTTACCTTACATCACCAATCACTAAATTACATTTTTTTATAAAAAGTGTACCGAACAAACCATGCAAGTTATTTCGAAACGGGAGAGTAATATTTTATAATACCTCCAATCTGAAATCTTGTATTCATTTTTAGTTACACGACCTTAATAAATGACACGTGAAATACTTTAAGAGAAATGGGGTGAAATTGGGTGCATTGCACTTGACAATAATTTGAATGGGGTTACCAATTAAGAATTTAAGATGGAGCAATATACCTTTATTAGAATATGTGAAGTGATAAGGTTTTGAAGTAGTTGTTTTAACTAGTGCGCCACTGGAATCAACCTCCATTTTAGTGTGTATATAACTATATATATTGCTTTTTCTCATTGATATCTTTTGACCTTAATTGTGTATAGGTGAATTAAGCAAAGGGCCTAATTTTGTTTGCTAGTGGGATTTGATTCATATCATGAACCAATAGCCAACACAAGAGTGTCTTCCCAAGAACCAAATATCTCCCCGCCCCAAGTTACAAATAAATGGGCAAAAGACTTATGTGAGACATGGTCAATGGTAAATTCAAGAATTTAAATTTTGGGATACAATGTTTTTTTTAATTAAAAAATGAGAAGATTACAAAAATATACTTAAATTATATTTGACTTACAAAAAGATTTTTTTTGTAAAATAATATACTCCCTCCATTCAAATTCATTATACCCATTTTTTTCGAGAACGAGTTTTAATAAATATTAATTAATATATATATATATATATATATATATATATATATAAAAGTATGGTTTGAGATCTACTTATAAATAAAATGATTGTTTAATTTAGAAATAAAGATAATAACAACATTTTGAATAAATAAAGGGTATTGGGTTAATTGCAAATCAAATCACCACCTTTCACTAAATTGTAATTTAATCTAAACTTTCGAATAATTACAAATAAAATCACCACCTTTCAATATTGTTGCAATTTAAACTTCTTAATAGTCTCATTTGTGCTCAAATCTAACGTGGTTGGCTGATGTGACACCTTTTTAATGAGACAACATTGTTTTTTATTTCGATCTAATCTCGAAACGTTAAATTCGGGCACAAATGAAATTGTCTAGAAATTTAAATTGCAACAATATTGAAAGATGATGATTTTATTTACAATTATTCAAAATTTTAGATTAAATTGCAATCTAATGAAAGGTGGTGATTTAATTTGCAATTAACCCATAAATAAATGATGTTTGAAGAATAGAGATAAAATAGTGTAAATAATTATTATTTTTAAAAGGAGAATGTAAATAATGAAATTAGACAATCAAAATAGTAAAGTGAGAATAATAAATTGAAAGCATTTAATAAATTATAATTATAACATCCTTTATATTTTTAAAAATAACAAATAAGTAGTACTCCAGTATATAAAATAAAATAAAGAAATGGAAAGTTAAATAAATATGATAAGAAACACCATGTATAAGATTGTGAATAAGCCCAATTGTAAAAACAGGGCCCAAAGCTAAGTAATTAGGTATAAAAAAACAAATTAACGCAAGTGTTATAGTAACCTAGCATGCTGGATATTAGACATATTTTTTTCATTTTGGGGGTACTACTTGTTCTATATTAGATCCGCCACTGGACATTGCCACGGTAAGATCGTCAAAATTTATCTCTTTTAAAGTGTTAAAATATTATATTTAAATTATACTTTATCCCTTGATAGACGTTTACGCAAACCCTCCTCTAAATATATACTCCATCCTCTAGATATATACTCCGTACTTCTTTTCGGTGGACGAATGTATAAAGAGTGAATATGTGATCACCGTTGAATTGGTGATGAGAGAAACTTGTATTTATATACTGAGATTACATGAGATATACAAGGAATATTTAACAAACTAATCTTATCACAAAAGATATTTACAGAGATATAATGGAATAAGTCAATGACTTATTCCACAATCCTATTACCCCCCTTCAAGCAATGTTGTGGATGTAAGGAAACACAAAGCTTGGAACGAAGTAACTCAAAGCTCGGACGAGGAAGACTCTTGGTAAAGATGTCAGCAATCTGAAGAGTCGTGGGCACGAATTGAGTATCCAATCGTCCGGAAGAGACCAGTTCCCTTACAAAATGACAGTCGATATCGATGTGTTTTGCTCGCTTGTGAGCAACTGGATTTTGAGAAAGAAACAGAGCACTCTTATTGTCACATAGAAGCAAGGGACGACGAGTTGGCAGGGCACCCAATTCCCGAAGTAAGTGAGTGACCCAAACGATTTCTTGGGCCGTGTTTGCTAAGGCCCGATATTCTGATTCACAACTGGAACGGGCCACAGTAGGTTGTTTCTTAGCACTCCAAGAAATCAAATTTCCGCCTAAGTAGATAGAATAACCGTAGGTGGATCGACGTGTCTCAACACATCGAGCCCAATCGGCATCCGAGTAACCAATGATAGAGTAATCAGTGCCACGTGTGAATGATAAGCCGAACTTGATAGTGCCAGCGACATAACGCAATATACGCTTAACAGCTAAAAAATGATCCACAGTAGGAGACTGAAGAAACTGACTCACATGGTTAATTGCATAAGATAAGTCAGGACGCGTGATAGTGAGATATTGGAGAGCCCCAACAAGAGAGCGATAAAGTGTGGGGTTGTCAAAGGGTGTGCCAATGCTGACAAGGGATTCACCGGCCGCAAGAGGAGTTGAAACAGGCTTGGAATGTAAGAGATCAGCCCTAGCAAGAATGTCGTGAGCATACTTGGCCTGACTCAAGAAAAGACCATTAGACGAGTGACACATTTCCAAACCCAAAAAATAACTGAGAGGGCCCAAATCTTTAACAGCAAATTCCTTGTGAACACGGGTGATGAAACGCCTGAGGTATGTCGGATCGTTGCCTGTGATAATGATGTCATCAACATACAAGAGCAAGTACAACGTAATAGAACCACTAGAGAAATAAAATAGAGAGGTGTCAGCTCTGCTACACTGAAATCCCAAGCTAACAAGAAATGTGCTGAAACGAACAAACCAAGCACGGGGAGCTTGTCGAAGACCGTAAAGGGCTTTTTTGAGCTTGCAGACATGATCCGGAAAACGAGGATCCACGAAACCAGGTGGTTGAGCCATAAACACGGGTTTAGTCAAAATACCATGCAGAAAGGCATTGTTAACATCCAACTGATGTAATGGCCAACGGTTCTGGACGGCAAGAGATAAAATGATACGAACCGTAGCAGCTTTGACAACCGGACTGAAAGTGTGTGAGAAATCAGATCCAGGAATTTGAGAGAAACCCTGTGCAACGAGGCGAGCTTTAAATCTATCAATAGAACCATCACTGAGAAACTTTGTACGAAATACCCATTTTGAGCCAACAATATTCGTATTTGAGGGACGAGGTACCAAATCCCAGGTATCATTTGCATAGAGGGCATCAAGCTCCGTACGCATAGCGGCCAACCAATGTGGATGTTTAATCGCAGATTTAAATCCCCTGGGCTCATCAGTAACAGATAATGCGGACAATAATTTGGTAGTAGCAATATCAGCGAAGTAACGAGGTTTAAAAGTACCAGATTTGGCCCATGTGGTCATTGGATGAAGAGAGACAGAGGGGCGTGGGCCAGGTTGTTGTTGGGCAGGCGGTTGGACCAAATGTTGAGCATGGACTGGAGAAGCAGGCGGTTGGGCCAGAGGTGGAGTGGGCTCCTGTGGGACATCTTGGGCCTGGATAGGAGGTGGCCCAACAACCTGTTCTTCAATATGGGGAATTAATGCAGGTGGGCCTGGGCAAAGAGTGCATGGCCCAGTGGAGGAGGTGGGCTTGGACGACAAAGCTGGACTAGAGGAAGGCAGTGCTGCTGCAATTGGGCCAGGCTCAAGAAATGAGCTGAATTCCAGAGTGCTGGAATTAATAGAAGCAGGTTTATCTGAAAAAGGAAACGATGATTCATCAAATTGCGCATGACGGGTAATATAAAATCGGGAAGCGACAGGATCGTAACACCGAAACCCTTTGTGAGATGAGCTGTAACCCAAAAAAATACATGGAATACTGCGAGGAGCAAGTTTATGTGGAGCATAATTTCTGAGATACGGAAATACCCGACAACCAAAAGTCTTGAAATTTGCATAAGACGGTGGTTGATGAAATAACAACTCAAAAGAAGACTTATCATCCAAGACAGACGAAGGCAAACGATTTATGATATAAACAGCCGAAGCAAAAGCATCAACCCAAAATTTTGCTGGAACACTGGCAAGAAACATAAGTGACAAACCCGTCTCAGTAATATGTCTATGTTTACGCTCAGCACGCCCATTTTGCTGAGGAGTGTAAGGACACGACAAACGATGATGAATACCCTTAGTAGTAAAAAAATCATGCACACGAGTGTTTACAAATTCAGTGCCACCATCACTTTGAAACACCTTAATATTACTGTTGAACCGATTTGAAACAAAAGCATGAAACCGAACTAGGACATCAAAGAATTCAGACTTTGCATGCATAGGGTAGAGCCACGTAAACCGAGAGAAATCATCAATAAATACGACATAGTAACGATAACCATCATTAGAACAAATTGGAGCAGGTCCCCACAAATCACAGTGAATTAATTTCAAAACACAAGAGGCACGTTTATCATTTAACCGAAAAGGAAGATGTTTACTTTTGGCTAACTGACAAGGTGTACATAAAGTTGGTTTAGGCAAAATAGACGTAACGGATAAATGTCCAAGTTTCTTTAAAGAATTAATAACGGAAATTGAGACGTGGCCTAATCTATTGTGCCAAATTTCAAAAGATGCCTTCAACGAAGCCGAATGCAAAGCAGCAACTAAAGCCTGGTTTCCATGTTCTAAAACGTAGAGACCCTGACTACGTCTGCCTCGGGCCAGTGGCTCCTTGGTTAGCCGATTCTGAATCACAAACGACTGATCAGTAAATAGCACATCAACAGGAAAATTTGAGGTCAATTTGCTGATTGAGAGTAAATTCTTTGTTATATGAGGCACAACTAAAACATCCAATAACCGAACATTATCATTAAGACGATAAGAGCCAACATGAGTAATAGGGATACATGTACCGTTTGCAATAACAACACTATAGTTACCATTGTAAGGAGCAAGGGCATCCATATCCGAGGCAGTAGGAGTCATGTGAGCAGAAGCGCCCGTGTCGAGAAACCAATCTGAGGTTGTTGTAGGCGAAATAGAACACTGAGATTGGAAGGCCTGGGCCAAATTTACTGATTGCTTGGTGGATCGAGCATACCGATCGGAGCAACGGTCTGCGTAATGGCCTGGTTGACGACATATTTGGCAATTTGGAACATACGACCTCTTATTCCTGAAGGCAGGCGAAGCAGAAGGGTGGGATGAGTGCCGAGGAGCTTGAGAGGGATCACGGGATCGCGGCTGGTTCCGGCGCTGAGAGGAGTCTGAGCGACGATCTGCAGTGAAGGCCGAAACAGCGGTAGATGGGGGATTCATCTGGCGCTGCAGCAAGTCAAAATTGATGGCTTGGTGTACCAAATCACGGAAAGAAGGCATTGGAGACATATTCATGCGGGTATCCGAGAAGCTGAGAAATTGAGAGCCAAGACCATTGAGAAACCAATGGCTTTGATCCAGCGTGTCTACGGGACGACCAATGGAGGCCAATTGGTCGCACAACAAGCGGAATTTGCGACTGTAGTCCTCGACTGATGAGGATCCGCGACGAAGATTAAATAGTTCACCGCGAAGCTGGTTGATGCGGGAAACGGAGGAGTGACTAAAAGCCTCTTCAATAGCCGACCAGACAGCCCGGGAGGAAGTAAGGTCGATAACTTCCGCCATTGTTTCTTCAGTGATGGAAGAAAGGATGAGGCTTAGAACTTTTTGGTCCATAGCAAACCAAGTCGCATATTCAGGGTTAGCAGATGTTGAACCGTTTCCTGTGATGGATTTAGCCGGGGCCGAGACGGTGCCGTCGACATAGGAAATTAGGTCATGACTGGTAAGAACGGGAGTAATCTGATTCTTCCAGATGAGATAGTTAGACGATGTGAGTTTTATCATCAACATGTGAACAAGAGTATTGAGGGGGAGAGAAGAGGAGGATGATGTGTCGGCCATGGTGAGAAAAAGATGAGAAGGCAGATTAGAAATTTAAAGATGCAGATTAGAAATTTTTAGCGGAGAAGGCAGAACATAAATTTTTGAGTTGCACTCCTGTGTACTAGTTACATGTATGTAACTACTATATCCAATCCATTAGTTACATGTAACTACTATATCCAATCCAATATATGTAACTACTATATCCAATCCAATAATCCATTACAAATAACACATTACTCATTTATTATATCCAATCAAATAACTCATTACAAATAATACATGACCCATTTACTATATCAATTTAACACATTCAATTAATTTTTTTTTTAATTTTATCATTAAAAAATAATACTCCATTAATTTTTTAAAATTTTATTTTTTATTTTACTCAATTGATATTTATATTTATCTTTTTAATATTATTTTTTTAATTTATTTTTCTTCCTATTTATCATTTGTGTTTCAAATGATAGTTTTTTTAACGTACTTTCTTTTTATGTTATAAATAATTATTCTAAAATTTTAAAGTCTAATAAGAAAATTTTAAAAATAATATTAATTGTTTTAAGTATTAAATAGTATAATAATAATTTGTTTTAAAATATAAAACTCGCACCTCTCTTACGCAAGTGTTTAATTTTATTGGTACTATTTTACTTTAATTAATTGGTGTATAATTTTCACCTTATCCTTTCAAAATTTTACTTCATTCCTTACAAATTTCACTTCGTTTTATATTGTTTAATTATTTTTTTCATTTGAACTTTCATTTTTTAATCACTTTATTTTAATTTTTTATGAATATAATTTTTAGTTTATAAGTGTTATGATAACAGTTGATAAGTATTAGTATGATATATTATTAGTTAATATGCAGTATTGTATATTAGTTTATACTGGTACAAGTTCTATTTTTTTCGAGTTTCGAGTTCACATATTTTATGGTAATAGTTCAAATATAGTATAGTATTAGTTCACATATTGTATAGTATTAGTTCACATACTCTATGGTACTAGTTCAAATATAGTATAGTATAAATTCAAATATTGTATAGTATTAGTTTATATATTAAATAATATTTTTATACCCACATTAATCTCTAGTACTATACAATATATTAACTAGTACTATACCATAGGCGTACTAATACTATATCGTATTTAAACTAATATTTATATTTAACAAAAAATACATAACTTAACACATTTATAATCCCAGGCATACCATGCAAATTAATACATCAATATTAAAAAATTGATATTAACTAACTAGTAAGAAGAACAAAAGTGAGAATGAATCACACTGAACAGACAATTCAATTAATAGATACGATCACACTCAATAAACATATGAATGCATCAACATGGCGATGACCTAAAAAAAAATAATAAAACTGATGCAATATTATGCTGGTTTCTTCCCCAATTCTCCACTCATTTAAGTTTCTAAATATAAATTTTATTTTTCAATTAGATTATGTTATTAATTAGTTTTAAAAAATAATCTACAACCTTAAAAAACTTGTAACAAATCAGATATCATTTTAGAAATAATGAAGACATAACAAAATAATCTTAGTTATTATAAATTAGATTAAAGCTAGAAAGTGAGCATGTCATATTCATACATTTGTACCCAAATTAGAAAAAAAATTGAATTTTTTTAGTTTATTTTTTTTTTTTTCGATTTTTTTTCTAAATTTTGGTTATTTTTTGAAAAAAAAAACTGGAAATTTTATTTCATAATTTTATTTTTGAGTTTCATATTTTTTTTAATATTCGTTATGTTTTTTATATTTATTTTTTAAAAGTTAAAAAAATAGAATAATATTTGACTTCGTGGTGTTTCATTGGTGAATCGATAGTCGGTGTATAATTATAATTTTAATGAGTTGTATTTTAATTTAATTGATATAATGGTAATATAGTATTTTACATGTATTTTTGTTTTAAAAAATTTGGGGGTGAAATTAATAAAAAAGAAGGTAAATAACTAATAACCCATATAAATAATTGGATTTAGTTACATGTATATAACTTGTACACATAAGTGCCTAAAAAAAGGGAGTGCCTAAAAGAAGGAAGTGTGGACTTAGTTAAAAAGGAGGGTAAATAGCCAGTTACATGTAACTGGTACACATAAGTAATTGCCTAAATTTTTAGCGGAGAAGAAGGCAGATCAGATTTTTTTTTTTTTTTTAGCGGAAAAGGCAGATCAGAAATATTTAGCCAAGAAGGGAGAACATAAATATTTAGAGTGAGGCTTTTTAGTGGGAGAATAGGGTTTTGGTGATGAGAGAAACTTGTATTTATATACTGAGATTACATGAGATATACAAGGAATATTTAACAAACTAATCTTATCACAAAAGATATTTACAGAGATATGATGGAATAAGTCAATGACTTATTCCTCAATCCTATTAGAATGAATTACATAAAAATTAACGTGTTGTTATTGCAAAAAAAAAAAAAATAATAATAAATAAATTGTTAATATGTGTGCAACTGTATTCCCACAATCTCAATATTTTAAAACTCTATTATGTTGAGTGCTATTTTATTGGATTTGGATATTGTGATATACATGAGCTATAGTGTAGTAACACAACATTTTGTTGTGCACTTAAAATATATATACAATATCATGCAGGTCGAGTCAAATATCGATCAAGAATGGTCTCAGAATGCATACTCCTCAACCCGTGAAATAATTTTCAGTAGTGTTATCTATGTTGAACCTCATGGCGACTCCGACAGGCGACAGAATTATTTAATTGTTGTTGGAAAATAACACACTTGCATCGAATTGAAAATAAAAAATATAGTATATTGAATTACAAAGAAAAAAATATATATGTTAAAGTAAAAAAATGGTTGAATTTAATTAGGTGTATGTGTGAGCCTCAAAAGTAATGAAATTGTGTAATTTTGTGAGTATTGTGGAGATAAAGTTTATGAATTTTTTTTTCTAGATTTAATTGCTTGTACCTTAATTTTTATTCTCATTCATTTCCTCATGAATTTATAGGGTGATAATGACAATTAATTGCTTGTATATATGTGGGTAAAAAAAACCAACATGCGACAAATATGATTGTCTTAATAAAGAGCATATATGGCAAGTGTTCCAATCTCACTTATGAACACTTAATGCTATTCAAAGATTTTGGAGTACGTAACGTAAAATTAATTTGATGAGGAAGAAAAACTAGGTATATATTGATTAGGAAAGTAGATGGATTAATATAAATTCAAGTCCCCTAACTTTAGGTGAATTCAATTTTAGTCCTTTATTTTTTCAGTTTCTCAATTTTGCTTCTCTTTGTTCAATTTTCATCCGTTTGGGTCACAATTTTTTTAAATGCCGCGCCGCAAATTGTAATGTGCACATCACATGATTTGTTTTCTGGTAAATAGGCTCACGCGGATTCTCATTTTTGGTTTTAATCCACCTCGTCACACAATTGTGGAGGAAAAATGAATGAGATTTTTTGTAATTAATATACTAAGTACATTTCATAGTTTAATAACTAACTCACAAATACAAGAGTCGTAAAAATTAAAAAGAACGGATGATCAGTAACAAGAGCTAGACTTAAAAATGCCCTAAATTATAAACTCCAAAAAAACTGTAAACCTAAATTACCCTTATTTATATATAGAGAGAGAGAGGCGGAGCCAGTTTTTAAGGAACTGTACCCCCAAAATCTACCCTTATATATAGAGGTGGGAATGGGCCGGGCCGGGCCAGACCTTAAGAAAAAAAGCTGGGCCTGGTATATAATATTTGGGCCCAAGCCTGGCCTATGACCTCTCGGCTATTTTTAAAGGATTGGCCTGACCTTTTTAATAAATAGGTCTGGCCCGAAAGCCTTTTAAAGACCTTTTTAAGTGTATTTCAAAATAAAATAAAATACATAAATTGAATTACCAATACCACCGAATCATAAAAAACAATAACAAATGTTCAAAAAAAAAAAAATAGCAGAATGTTCTTTTCAACAATTACAAAGAAAAATAAATCAATTTTTAAAGATAATCTCATCTTCAATTCTTCAAGATAATCTCAACGTAAATAATCTCATCTTACGTTTTTGGTTATAAACAAAACACAGATTACATTTAGGGTTTCTCTAAGCGGCGCTATCTCATATATTATATTTTTATAAATTATAAATTATATATTAATAATATTATATATATATATATATATATATATATATAAATGAATTTAAATAGGCCGGTCTGTTGGGCCTAAAAGGCCTATAAAAGAGCTTAGGCCTGGCCTCTTTAATTAAATGGGCTTTTAAAAAAGCTTGAGCCCGGCTTGTTTATTAAACGAGCCGAGCCGTAGGCCCCTGTCGGGTAGCCTGGCCCATTCCCACCCCTACTTATATACGTAATTCTGAATCTACTCTCTCCTACGTGTTACTTTAAATTCTTTCCATTTGCATTTTCTCATTTTATAAGAATTTCACATTATTTTCTCTCTTTTTCTTTTTTTCTCTCCCATCTCTCTTTAACTACATTATCTACTTATCCTTTTTATTTTCTCTTTCTTATTTTCTTTTTTTCAACCATCAAAATTTCTCATATTTATTTTCTCCTCTTATTCTTCATTTCTACTAATTTTATTTTCATAAAGTCTAGTATGCACTGGAGTGCATGTTGTGCACCCTAATTCATGTTGCACTTTTCAGTTCTACTGACTTACACTTTTTGGTAAATGGTGTTGCACTTTTCAATTATTATACTAAAAATATTATTATACAGTTTAATTGAAAAGTGCAACACCATTTACCAATTGTAAAACTGAAAAGTGCAACATGGATTAGGGTGCACAACATGCACTCGAGTGCATACTAGACCAATCCTTTTATTTTTTATTGTAAATTTAACTTGAGTATGAATTAAAAAAAAAATTGAACATTAAATTAAATTTATAAATAAATAATTTAATTATATTTTAAAATAATAATATATAAAATTATCTTTAATTCCCGCGTAATACGAGGGGATTTTGCACTAGTTATTATTTATTTCTGGGTAAAGTGTAGTATGCACTCGAGTGCATGTTGTGCACCCTAGTTCATGTTTTCAGTTTTACTGACTTACACTTTTTGGTAAATGGTGTTGACTTTTCAATTATTACTAAAAATATTATTATACAGTTTAATAATTGAAAAGTGCAACACCATTAAGTCAGTAAAACTGAAAAGTGTAACATGGACTAGAGTGCACAACATGCACTCGAGTTCATAGCAGACAAACCCTTTCTGAATCTTTCTTATCCTACTTCATAGTTTTCTTTGTTTTGAATTTTCTAATTTTTTAAAATTTTACAATTCTTTTCCCTTTCTCTCTCCTTTCCCTCTCCCTTTTTCTCGATCCTTTTTTTTTCTTTTACATTTTTTTTAAATTATTTTTTCAATTCTTTACTCTCTCTTTCCCATATTTCCGGTCTCCTCTATTTAATCTTTTTTTTTTTTTACAATTTTTTTTTACATTTTTGTTAAATTATTTTCCAGATCTCCCTTATTTCTCTGCCTCAATTCTTTTTGTTTTAGCGTTTTCATTCTTTTACATTTTTGTTAAATTATTTTTTTCTCAATCTATTTTGTTTCTTTTACATTTTTTTAAATTATTTTTCAGTTCTGACCTCTCTTTCTCTTTCTCACTCACTATATTAAAAAATATGAGAGAAAGAGAGGTGAGAACTGAAAAAGTAATTAAAAAAAATGTAAAAGAAAAAAAAATAGATTGAGAAAAAAATAATTTAACAAAAATGTAAAAGAATGAAAATTGTAAAACAAAAAGAATTGAGGAAGAGAAATGGATGATCTGGAAAAATAATTTAACAAAAATGTAAAAAAAAAATTGTAAATAAAAAAAAGATTAAATAGAGGAGACCAAAAAATATGGGAAAGAGAGAGGAGAGAATTGAAAAAATAATTTTAAAAAAATGTAAAAAGAAAAAAAAAAAGACCGAGAAAAAGGGAGAGAGAGGAGAGAGAAAGAATTGTAAAATTTAAGAAAATTAGAAAATCCAAAACAAAGAAAACTATAAATTCAAAACAAGGTAGATAAACGCCTAAGGGCATGATTGGTATGGGGTAATGGGCCTTGAATGGAATGAGCATTCATGGACTTATTCCTAATTTCACTTTTTACACGGAATGGTGATTCCTCGTGGAATGGTGATTCCCAAAAATAAAGAATTACGATTCTTCTCCATCCCCCTATCTTTGCCGATTCCATTCTACGTAAAATCAAATTATTTTTATTTTCTAAAAAAAAATCATTAAAAAATATGTTTTTACAAAATTATCCTTATCAACAATTAAAAAAATTTCCATTAACTCTCTTATCCAACCCTTAATCCACGCTATATTCATTAACATTCTTTAACCTAATTCATCAAAGAGGGAAGAACGCTGAGAAAAAAACGCAGAAGAGAAGAACACTGAGAAAAAACGCAGAAGAGAAGAACGCAGAGAATAAACGCAAAACAGAAGAACTAGTCAAAGAATAGTAGTGTATTGTTATATATATATATATTTATATATATATATACATTTATATATATATATGCGATTTCTTGCATTTTTAATTTATTATCTACGATAAGTTATATACAAAATTTCTGTATTTATATGCAAAATTGTTTAGTATTTGCTTTGTTTAATTTTTTCCTATTTAATTTTTATGTCGTATATATATATATATATATATATATATATATATATATATATATATATTATGTTTCATTTCTGTTATAATATGTATATATACTATCTTTCGGTTTGCTTATATATATATATTTTTTTTCTTTCCTAATTACATCTTATAATAATGGGTAAAAATGTACAATTTTTTTTTAAATGAACGATTATTTATATTTAGTTTTATTATTATAATAATAGCATATTAATCAATTTAATATGTTTCTATAAAATATGTATAAGGGTATTTTAGTCATTTAAGGTAAAATTTTTACATTATTTTGCATCCATTTTATTATACCAATCATGAGAATGGAATCAATCAAGGAATGGTTTTTCCATTCTTTGTCAATACCAATCATGAGAATGACCATTCAAATTTTCATTCCATTCAGACCTTCATTCCATTCATGAGTTCATTCAATTCAGTCACATTTTCATTCAGTCATACCAATCATGCCCTAAGCTCTTGGAGTGACAAGTTACTTTCTTTTGGAGGTAGAATCACTCTCACTCGATCCGTCCCCAATCATCTTCCAACCTATGTCCTCTCCCTGAACCGTGCTCCTATAAAGGTCACCAATCACATCCATTATAGCCTCAGACGTTTCCTCTGGAGCAGCGGAGATCCTAAGGTGAGACGTATTCCATGGGTAAAATGGGATATTTTGTGTAGAGGTAAAAAAAAGGGTGGGTTGGGAATTATTAATTTGAATTTATTTAACTTAGCTCTGTTAGGGAAGTGGGGGTGGAGGTATTTGAGGGAGAAAGGTAGTCTTTGGAGGAATGTAATCGATTCAAAATATGGCTCTCTTACTGAGTGTGTCGAATTTTTCAAAACTAACGGAAAACTTCATTCTTACTAGTCTCGTTGGTGGGCTGATATCGTCACTTCTATAGGTTCTAGTAGTTGGTTTTCTGATGGTTGTGTGTAGGTTGTTTGTAATGGCAAATCAACCAGGTTTTGGGAGGATCGTTGGGTGTAGGGGGGGGGGGGAATGTTTGAAAAGTCTTTTTCCTAGATTGTTTCTACTGGAAGCTGACAAGCATTGTTTAATTTCTGATAGAGTTCAATGGGTTAATGGGAATTTGTTTTGTAATTGGAATTGGAAAAGGAGTTTATTAGAGAGGGAGTCTACTGGAATTGGTGAGATTTCTTCTATTTTAGACAGGTACCTAAAGGAGTCTAACGAGGAGGATTACTAGTCTTGGAGTCTTGGAAAAGAAGGCAGGTATACGGTGAAAGAAGCCTATTCGAAGCTGCTTGAGAATCACCTTGGCGACGACCCGACGGTGGAGGCTACAAGCTGCATATGGACGAAGGGGGTTCCTCTTAAAGTCGCCGCTTTCTCATGGAAAATGGTGCTAGATAAGATACCAACAATCGTGAATTTAAGAAAACAGAATGCTTACAACAAGAACTTCTCGACACAGTGCCGACTCTGCGGAATAGGGGAGGAGGACACAATTCACTTATTCTTTGCTTGTCCCTCAGCAGTCAAAACTTGGAACTCGATTTACAATTGGTTCGGCAAACGATACCAGGAAGGAGAATCGAAACTCAGACATTTCAAGAATCATGTGGAGGTCTCGGATAAAAAAGAAGTGCATATGTGGTCGATCATCTGGCACGGCACGATCTGGATTTTGTGAAGGACTAGAAATGAGATTGTATTCAAAGGCAAAAAGTTCGATCTGGACAGAACCGTTCATGGAATAAAGCTCACGACGTTCAGGTGGCTCAAGGCTCATTCTCTTTTAAATTGCTGGAATAATTTTGATGATGGGAACAGTGAACCAAACCATTGGTACCACTGGTGCTTGAAATAAAATTTGCTGCTTTCCAAAAAAATAAATAAAGTCAGGTAGGATAAGAGAGATTTAGAAATAGTAATTAAGAGTATATATATATATATTCAATTACACATGTTTTTCTTTTACCTTGTACGTGGTTCGGATTGAGCCTCAAGTAGAGGTGTAAATGACTTGAGTCGAGTCGAATAGTGTTGAGTTCGAACTCGACTTGATTGATATACCTGAAGTTTGAAATATGATTCGAACTCGATCGAACTCGACTCAACAAAAAACTAGCTAAATTTGAACTCGACTCAATTACGTGTATAATTTTAAAAAGTTAACTGTACGTATAACATATTTTCCCTAATATAATTATTAATGGAAAAATAAATTCGAGTTTGGCTCGACTTGACTAGATTACTTGTATATAAATATAAATTATATGATTAATAACAAAATACTGTAATAAATATTGTACAAATTCGATTAGGCTTGCGAGTCTTTCCAGTCGAGTATTTATGAACTCGTACTTGAATTTAGTTGCTATTCGAGTGGGGGGCATTTGGTATTTGGAGTGAACTTCTTAAAATCCTATCAAACTAACACATAATAAAATATTAAATAGGGGGTATTTCAAGCGAATTTCTTACACATAATAAATATGGGGTATTTCGAGTGAATTTCTTAATAAAATCCTATCAAACTAGCTAACACATAAATAAATATGGGGTATTTCGTGTGAATTTCTTAATAAAATCCAATCAAACTAACACATAATAAATAAGGGTATTTCGGGTGAATTTCTTAATAAAATCCTATGAAAGTAACACATAATAAATAAATTGGCATATGACAAAGGGCATCCAAAATTAATATTCCCGTTAGACAAAGCAGTTGGGAGATGAAAAATTAATTTATTTTCACCCACCGTATGAATTGGTGGTGGCGAAATAAATTGGAAACCACCCACCACCACACTGGCATGCATGATAGACCCCACTCAAATATTTATTTTTCCTTTTCATATTATTTCCTCCATCGTTTTCTGTCGCCAACTTCCCTAGTCTTTTTCTATTTTGCCAAAAGTCTTCTATCCCAAAAATCAAATTAAATACTACTCCCATTTAAAGTATATTATAAGTCCATTTAAATTCGGGATTTGAGATTGTAATTTTATCTTCAAATTATTTCAAGACTTCAAATCTTTATTCCAAAAATCTCTTATCTATTTTATACACGGTAAATTTTCTTCTTATTCATTTTTTTATATAAAAAAAAATAAAAATGAATGGACTACAGCCCTCCCTTGCTCCCAAGTATTCAATTTTACATCATATGTATTTTACATCAGTCCACATAGGTTTTGTGTGTATACTCTCACGTCCGCCTATAAGTTTTCCATTTTACCATTTTAGTCTGTCCGCCTATAAGCTTCTCATACCTTTTATGGTAAGTACTTTTTCTTACCCTTCACTTTATATTTTACTTTTTCTATCTATCTCTCTCCTTCCTCCAATCACATCACTTGTACTATATCTATTATTTAATCATTTTTCTTAATCTATGTGCTAAAAAGTAGCGGAAAGCTTATAGGCGAACAGAGGGAGTATATATTTTGGGGGAGGGTCCATTGAGTGGACAATTTAACTGAGTGCATGAAGTTATTTGGACATTAGTGTGAAATTTCATAATAAGAATAAATTTAATAGAAAGACATATTGAGACATTGAATAGAGAATTACATGATCAAAATGATTATCATGAAAATTTACAAAAGAGGAGTTACAACTTATGACTAACAAATGAACTATCCCTCTAACTACTCTAAGTTATAATCTTTCATTTATTGACTTAATTGACTTGTTTTTATTTTTCACAGAAGAATTTTATTCCATCTAAAAATTCTAAAGATGGAGAATTAATTATTGTATTAAATAACCATGGCCATCGTA
This sequence comes from Galeopsis tetrahit, assembly GCA_963675135.1. Lineage (NCBI taxonomy): Eukaryota > Viridiplantae > Streptophyta > Magnoliopsida > Lamiales > Lamiaceae > Galeopsis > Galeopsis tetrahit. The sequence continues at coordinate 75,025,639 of OY776121.1, read as the reverse complement.
TTAAAATAACAAAAATATCAATTATATTTTTGGTATTTCAATAAAATTGGTTGTTTTCAGTATTATTCGATCTTGAATTCTGTATTGTCAGGTATTCAATTCTCTAATACTGAAATTTTGTATGGTAACTTTTTTTAAATTTGGTACGTACGTTGTAAAGTAAAAAAAATAAAGCATACCGTATTGAACTATATGAGTTCGAATTGAAAGAGATGTTGAGAATAATGGAGTATAAACATATATATAGTGCGACAAAATTGTGGGAATCAAAATGATGATTAAAACTTGTTGGGGTAATTAGTAGAATATTTAATATTTTTATGCCACCCGTAAGGGGCCCCCTTGAATTAATAGTACTCCACTGTGGGTGTTATAAATTCAGAGCTGTTGTTACTACTTTTTTATCACTCAATTCAACTCAACATTGTGTTGTGTGAGCTAGAGTAAATTAAAGAGAGAAATGGCACTGCAGACAACTCAAAATCACACGCAGACAGTCCGAGGGTGGGCAGCTCATGACTCTTCTGGCAAGATTACTCCTCATACCTTCACCCGCAGGTATATACAAAATAAAAATGTGTCTTTGGCTAATTTTGGCATAAAAGTTTGCACATATATGTGTTTAATTTACTTACTTTTTTCTTTGTTGATTCTATTTGGGTTGTCCAACCCAAACAACATATTTACACACCAAATCGGGACTAAATATTTAATCTAATTTTAGATCCATTTAAGTACAGTTTTATTCTAGGTTTTCCTTTTGCTAATTTAGTTTAGTTTTTATTTATAATAATTGAACACCGCCAATTAATCAATAAATAATTACCAAAACACCAATCTTATGATAAATCTGCAGCTTCATTTGTGTGGATGAATGTTTCGCTTCTGCTATATTTGATTTATTGAAGTTTTTCCCATCATATATTGTTTTTAGTGATATTATAAGAATCATGGTGTATGAGAATATATTGGACACGAGGATATATTATTGTGGTGTGGGGATCGATGATGTTGAAAAGTATTTTTCCACATATAATCACCAGTACGTTCTTAGTTGCACACACATTTTGAAAGGGTTTTAGTTGTTTTATCATAATAATATTGATTATTTTCAACCGACAGTATTACTTGTTTTCACTAAACAAGACGTATATTTTCAACTTGTTATTTAATTAATGAACAGAGAAAATGGGGTGGACGATGTAACCATTAAAATTCTCTACTGCGGGATATGTCACACTGATCTTCACCATGCCAAGGATGATTGGGGCATAACCATGTACCCTGTTGTTCCCGGGTAATTAATCTATATATACTACTTTCATGACACTTTAACATATTTTTTGTGTTCGATCTACTATTAATTAGTACCAATTGATAAAAATAATATTCAGGCATGAAATTGCTGGGATCGTAACGAAGGTGGGGAGCAATGTGAGCAACTTCAAGGTGGGGGATCAAGCCGGGGTGGGGTGCATGGCCGCGACTTGCTTGAATTGTGAATTTTGCAAGGATGGTCAAGAGAACTATTGTGACAATGTTCAATTTGTGTACAATGGCATTTTCTGGGATGGCAGCATAACTTATGGAGGCTACTCTGAATTTCTTGTTGTAGATCGCAGGTAAACACTCGTAATAAATACTAGTATAATTTAACGAACGAACTTGAACAAGTATTTTTTTAGTCGAGATCTGAATAGTATGCAAATGGCTTGACTTGTTTATATCCCTATAGGTATAACTAGAAAACAGGGTCACAAATGAAAATTATGGACTAGAATGATATGATGTAGTGAATAATATATGGAGTAGCATAAATTAGGATATGGCAGCTTAATGAGAGATTAATGTATACATACTTGAAACAAATTTTATATATAGTGTTTTGGGTTTTTGTAGAAACTTTGTCTTACTACATTGTGTCTGATGTATAATTGTCTCAAATTTTATGTCAATATTAACAAGACTGATATTGATGATAAATTAGATGAGACAGATACTAAAGACATTTTATAACTAATTATTGATGAATTAGCTAGGTATGTGATACGTATTCCGGACAACTTGCCAATGGATGCGGCTGCTCCTCTTCTGTGCGCGGGAATCACAGTGTACACTCCGATGAAAGACCACAAATTGTTGGAAACAAAGGGTAAACGAGTAGGGATAGTTGGCCTTGGAGGTCTCGGCCATGTTGCTGTCAAATTTGCAAAGGAATTCGGTCACCATGTAACTATAATCAGCACTTCCCCATCCAAAGAGAATGAAGCTAGGGAACGACTGGGTGCACATGATTTCATTTTGAGCACCGACCCCCAACAAATGCAGGTAAATCTACGATTTAGTACGAAAATGAACATACTTTTGGTGATTTTTGTCCTTGTGTATATGAGTTAGTTTCATATGATTGATTTTGTATTTTTGCAGACAAAGAAAAGAAGTCTTGACTTTATTTTAAACACAGTATCAGCACATCACTCCCTTGGGCCTATTCTAGAGTTGTTGAAAGTGAATGGAACTTTGGTCATCGTTGGTGCACCTGATAAGCCCATTGAACTACCAGCCTTTCCATTGATCTTTGGTAATTATTTTATAAATTTCTTTGTAGAAAGCTACCCTATATATGATTTTATTTTATTTTATTTTTTAAATTGTTTGATTTAGTAGATTAAATTGTGTAATAATGTTGAAAAACAGGAAAGAGAGTTGTGAAGGGAAGCATGATTGGAAGTATTAAGGAGACGCAAGATATGATGGACATGTGTGGAAAACACAACATAACATGTGACATCGAGGTTGTTAGCCCGAATCAAATTAACGAAGCGTTCGATCGACTCGCAAAAAATGATGTCAAGTACCGTTTTGTCATCGATGTTGCTGGCGGATCTCCAAAACTCTAGAAATATTTGAGTTCCCTAAAATCGTTTCATTATCTTTGTTCTAATTTGCAAACATGAACTCGTTACATTTTATTTCGCCTTGTACTTGAATTTCAATTATATATGTAAAGTATTTTTGATCTAAATTATTGACGATGTCATGAATATGAGGACTCAATTGTCACTACAGGGAGAATTACACATTTTCCTATTAGTTCTAATTAATTTGATGATTAAAAAATTCAATTAAAAAATTAAAATTATATCTAAATTATTTAAAAATTCAATTACATGTTACTCTACTTGAGAATTTGACTTACCCACTTAGATAATAAAAGTGTGGTATGCTATCACAAATTTGCATATGCTGTCAGATTCATTTTCCTTTTTGTTTCTGCTTATTTTTTTGTTTTTTCCCTTATTCCTTCATTTTCTTTTTCAGTTTTTCGGCTTCTTTTCTTTGTTTTTTCCTTATTCTTTCATTTTCTTTTTCAGTTTTTCTGCTTCTTTTCTTTGTTTTTTCTTCTTCTTCTTTTCTTTTCTTTGCTTTGCTTTTTCCTTATTCCTTCCTTTTCTTTTCCTGTTTTTTCTGCTTTTTTATTTGATTTTTTCACTCCTTTTCCATTTTTGCTTCTGCTTCTTTTTCCTAGTTTCTTCACTTTTTCTGTTTTCTTTTCTTGCATTCACTTTTCCTGCTTAATTTTTAATTTATTTTTTTGATTTCTTCATTTTCTTTTTCCTGTTTTTTCTACTTCTTTCTCCTTATTTCACTTATTTTTTTGCTTCTTTTTTCAATTTCACTTTTTTTTATTCTTTGCTTCGTTTTTAAAATACAGTACATTTAATGATATGAACTTAATATACACCCAACGTATACACTAATAATTTAAGCGTGCGCATATAAATGTTGCATCCGAATTAATTAATTTTTTTTTTTGAGATAATTAATTAATATTTTTCATCATAAGAACTTATACGTTTTAATAAATAAACTAATATTATTGTGATATTATCACACAAACTAATACTAGCTAGATTTAATTATATGGACTAAATGACTAATACACTCTTAACATAAAATAATTTTAGCATACAAACATCAATATTGTTGGTATATTAACTAATAAAGAGTACTCCCTTCCGTCCGGTTAACTAATAAAGAGTACTTCCTTCCGTCCCGTCTTCACGGGTGAAAGGAAGGACACACTTTTTAAGAAAGTTGAATACGAAGTAATAAATACTAGGATATTGAAATAGAGCTTTTATTCGAATCGAGTTGAGTACTTAAAGTTCGAGCTCTTATTCAGATTTTAATAACATTAACGAGCTAAAAAATGAGCTCGGTTCGATTCGTTAACGAGTCTATCAAGTCGAGCCTAATGGAATTAAAAAAAAAATTAGATATCGAACCTAACGAATCGAGCTCAAGCCAACTCGTTAGTAAATCGAGTATCTAACGAGTTCGAGCACAACTCATTTAACGAACGAGTTGAGCCGAGCTCACGAGCAGGTCAGTTCGTTTAAAAACACTAATTGAGGAGTAATTTAGTAAATTTTTGTGTATAAAGTAAATAAATGAGTTGAATTGTATGTATGTATGGGCCTAATTTTTTTTTTAATGTATAAAATAAATATTTTGTTTAAAATTGTAATTTATGAGGGTGAGGTTTATGCAAATGTTTCAATTTTAGGGGTGTGAAGAGTATTGTATGAATGAAAAAAGGAAAATTATGAAGACTTTTACAGAAGGCAATTACTTATGTGTACCAGTTACATGTATGTAACTGGCTATTTACCCTCCTTTTTAACTAAGTCCACACTTCCTTCTTTTAGGCACTCCTTTTTTTAGGCACTTATGTGTACAAGTTACATACATGTAACTAAATCCAATTATTTATATGGGTTATTAGTTATTTACCTTCTTTTTTATTAATTTCACCCCCAAATTTTTTAAAACAAAAATACATGTAAAATACTATATTACCATTATATCAATTAAATTAAAATACAACTCATTAAAATTATAATTATACACCGACTATCGATTCACCAATGAAACACCACGAAGTCAAATATTATTCTATTTTTTTAATTTTTAAAAAATAAATATAAAAAACATAACGAATATTAAAAAAAAATATGAAACTAAAAAATAAAATTATGAAATAAAATTTCCAGTTTTTTTTTTTCAAAAAATAACCAAAATTTAGAAAAAAAAATCAAAAAAAATCGAAAAAAAAACTAAACTAAAAAAATTCAATTTTTTTTCTAATTTGGGTATAAATGTATGAATATGACATGCTCACTTTCTAGCTTTAATCTAATTTATAATAACTAAGATTATTTTGTTATGTCTTCATTATTTCTAAAATGATATCTGATTTGTTACAAGTTTTTTTAAGGTTGTAGATTATTTTTTAAAACTAATTAATAACATAATCTAATTGAAAAATAAAATTTATATTTAGAAACTTAATTAAATGAGTGGAGAATTGGGGAAGAAACCAACATAATATTGCATCAGCTTTATTATTTTCTTTGAGGTCATCGCCATGTTGATGCATTCATATGTTTATTGAGTGTGATCGTATCTATTAATTGAATTGTCTGTTCAGTGTGATTCATTCTCACTTTTGTTCTTCTTACTAGTTAGTTAATATCAATTTTTTAATATTGATGTATTAATTTGCATGGTATGCCTGGGATTATAAATGTGTTAAGTTATGTATTTTTTGTTAAATATAAATATTAGTTTAAATACAATATAGTATTAGTACGCCTATGGTATAGTACTAGTTAATATATTGTATAGTACTAGAGATTAATGTGGGTATAAAAATATTATTTAATATATGAACTAATACTATACAATATTTGAATTTATACTATACTATATTTGAACTAGTACCATAGAGTATGTGAACTAATACTATACAATATGTGAACTAATACTATACTATATTTGAACTATTACCATAAAATATGTGAACTCGAAACTCGAAAAAAATAGAACTTGTACCAGTATAAACTAATATACAATACTGCATATTAACTAATAATATATCATAATACTTATCAACTGTTATCATAACACTTATAAACTAAAAATTATATTCATAAAAAATTAAAATAAAGTGATTAAAAAATGAAAGTTCAAATGAAAAAAATAATTAAACAATGTAAAACGAAGTGAAATTTGTAAGGAATGAAGTAAAATTTTGAAAGGATAAGGTGAAAATTATACACCAATTAATTAAAGTAAAATAGTACCAATAAAATTAAACACTTGCGTAAGAGAGGTGCGAGTTTTATATTTTAAAACAAATTATTATTATACTATTTAATACTTAAAACAATTAATATTATTTTTAAAATTTTCTTATTAGACTTTAAAATTTTAGAATAATTATTTATGACATAAAAAGAAAGTACGTTAAAAAAATTATCATTTGAAACACAAATGATAAATAGGAAGAAAAATAAATTAAAAAAATAATATTAAAAAGATAAATATAAATATCAATTGAGTAAAATAAAAAATAAAATTTTAAAAAATTAATGGAGTATTATTTTTTAATGATAAAATTAAAAAAAAAATTAATTGAAGTAAAATAAAGGCCCAAGAAAAAATTTATGTGTTAAATTGATATAGTAAATGAGTCATGTATTATTTGTAATGAGTTATTTGATTGGATATAATAAATGAGTCATGTGTTATTTGTAATGGATTATTGGATTGGATATAGTAGTTACATATATTGGATTGGATATAGTAATTACATGTAACTACTGGATTGGATATAGTAGTTACATACATGTAACTAGTACACAAGAGTGCAACTCTTTACAGAAAAATTAACACCTAATTTGTATATATATATATATTTTTAATGTAGGCATCATTTGACCATCCTTAATATTCTCTTAAAAACATGTGATTCAATGAAGATACATTCAATATTTTTGATATATCTATATAATATATCAAAAAAACTTGTCACAAAAAATGTTAAAATCACTAACAACTTAATATTTGACAGTAATGTTTTTTAATTTAACAGAAAATTTTAAAAAATAGATTAGATAAAAAAATGGGCCATATTGAAGTCTTAACAGGCCATTTATTTATTTGTTTGCCGTATGATAAAACGAAGCCCAAGCCCAATTGGTTTACCTTAATTCTCTTCCTTGTAACATAACCAGAAAGAATATGAGTAGAACTGCAGCCGGGAAATCACAGAGAAATTTAACATGAACGATTCGAATGATGATGAGAGCAAATCCCAACTAAATCTTGATATCTCGAACAATAACCGCGACCCATCTGTTGAGTGTTGTAATTCATCTTTGATAGGGCGCGAAGATTCCACAATTGACGGGAAATTGCTGAAAGAAGAAGCAGATGACGAAGAAGAAGAACTGAGAAAGCTTTTGTTACCCAATGTGGAGGGACTGCCTGAAACTCCTCGTTCTGCTGTAGAAACCAATTTCACAACTTATTTTGCTCCAGGTACAAAAACTCTAATGCATTGTTTCTTACTGAAAAGAAGAAATTAATTTGACGAATGTTTATGGGTTTTATTTTCCCTTTCTTAAATTTCCAGATTTAATGAAGCCTGGACATGATCAGTATGTTCATCGTCATGCTAATGGGTATTTTAATGACTCTTTTTCGTAATCCCCTTGTTGATATCTTTGCAATATGTGTAATTATTCGTGAGGAATTATAGGCTGTGTGTTGTTGGTATGGCTCCTCATCATCTGGCGTTTAAGGACAAAGGGGGAATAGTTTCAGTCGATTTTAATGTAGGCAAATCTGATCGGAGTGAAATTAAAGTGACTGGGAAGCGTAAAAAGGTGAATTTCTGTTTCTTTTTCCAATTTTGCAAATATTTTTGCTCTGATATGTATCATGTGATTGAGTGTTAATCTTTTTCTTATGTAAGTATGTTTTACTATAAAACATTGGATGATTGGATGAATTGCAAAATCATATGCTGCTAATGCTACATTCTTTGAATCAAAAGGGTTGGAGTTGATTTATCATTATATATTAATTTTGATGATTGCGTTTTGCAGAATGCTCAGCATTTTGAATCCAATACTGCACTATGCAAAGTGTTCACCGGTGATGCTTCTTATATAGTGAGGTCGAGATTGTCCTATTGTTGCATTTACATATGTGGGTTTGTATTTTCTCATTGTGTAACAGTCATCTTCTGTTTTCAGGTGCTGTGTAAAAGGATCCCTATTGGAGGTGAATGATAGGTTAATTAATCGACCTGAATTGCTTAATACAATGGTGGGTCAACTAATGTCTTCTTCGATCTTCTTTTGCTCTCAATTCATTCTTTTAAATGACTTTTTATATATTATCTCTGTTTGCTTAAAGTTCTTGGCTTCTGTCTTCTATAAAGATTTTGATTTTTTGTCAATGAAAGTTGGATTGTTACCCGTCCTAGTAAAGTAAGCATGCTTGTGGGTCTGAAATTCAGTCTGATAGTTAAAGATGTATTTGAATTTTGTATATGTTTGGGATTTGATAGGATTTGAAATTCAGTAGATGGATTTGATAGATTTGGGTTGGGTAGATAATACTCCTAAGTCCTAATAATTAAAAAGAGGGAGATGGATTTTGATTGGGTACTGAAAATTGTGTTTGAAAAAAGTAAAATAAGTACTCCTATACCTATATCCGGTTTAACAAACAAGGATTTGAAATTAAAATGTGGGGGTGGGGCATAAACCCTAAGTGTTGTACCTAAACACATAATAGGCTAGTAATGTATTAGAAGGCATTATGGCATCAATTTCAATGGTTTTTAGCAAGTGTTAGCTCAGGCTAGATAAACTGCCACATTCTTTTTTAATCCAGAAGAGAGAAGACAGCAAAAGGAATTGTCGTTGCCCATGTTGTACTGAGTGGGTAACCTATTGATAAATAATGATTGTACATAAAAACACACACTATCTTCGAAACTCTGTATAGATTTCAGCTCTACCACGTTTGCATGATTATTGTAGTTTCTATTCGATATATTCCTTTATGTTTCCTTGTTTTTCCCACTTGGATGGTCTGGGGGTGGGGTAATTCACTTGATCTGGGCTATTAAGTGGAATGAGAGTTCAAAGGCACTCCATTATATAGTGTTTTGGATCAAGAAAAACAATCCTGAGAAACTTTAAACTAGTAAACAACTGTTGTAGAATATCCATTTGAAAATAGACTTAGTTGAATATGCTATCGTTTGTATTTTGATTCTTTCAATTATATTATACTTAAACTCGTATTGTGTATTCTTGTAGGCAGAGAGAGAGGGATACATTGCAATTATGATGCCAAGACCTGCAGATTGGCTCAAGGCTAAGGCTTCTTTGCTGGACTTTCAAGACTATAATAAGTTGAGAAAAGAATTGTGACTTGCTGCTCTGCTTTCTTCAGTATTGTTTTGCTCTGTGCTAAGTTTTGAAGGCTTTTTCAGAAGAATTAAAAAAATGTTAGCCGACAGTTGTATCTTGTGAAAGCATTCCAATGTTTCAGCAGCAATTTCATAGTTCCGTAGACTTCAAATTCATCCATGTACCGTCGGCTAATGGCCTCATAATATTTTTTACACAGGAGATTAAATTGCAGCATTACGCTAGTCTACTTTTTTATTTGCCAAAATTAAATATTTTTAAGCTCATATTAAATTTAATTAACAAAAGCATGCCATTTTTTTTAAACTAAGGCTCCATTTTGGAGGGATTTTAGGTCTATTAATTTTAAATTCACAATTCAAATCCACCCACTTGTTTGGATTAAAAAAAAAAAGAATGAATTTTAAATAACATGTTTACTTAGTTATAATAAATTATATTCATATGTAGCTAGTTGTGGATTAATAATAGCTCTTGTAAAAGTAGTTTCCTGGGGCGATTTATGTCGAGAAATGAGAAATATATGTGTTGCTCCAGCTCTTTCAACTGCTCCTGAAAGCAACAATACTCTCTCATTTTGAATTCCGTACTCACTTCCTTCAACACCCTCTCATTCCTCCTAATTGCACCACCTAATTGATCAATCTCACCCACACATCTTTCCGCCACTGATTTGTTGTGCTCCATCTCATCCCTTAAAACCTTCACCAACATACTCACCAACTCGAAATCTTTGATCAATGCATACACCCCTCTTGCTGCAATATCCAATTCTTCTTTCAGCCTTTCCTGATCCTTAGCTCTAGTACTGATGATCCACCTCATGAATTTTGTTCTCTTTTTTGCTTTTGTAAATTGTGATGCATTCATCAGTTGGTGAAGCAATTGCACGTGGCTATCGCGTAGGTCCTCGAATATACTGGGAGTCATTGCTGCGAAAGGGTTTGCGCGTACGGAAAATGAAGCAAGAATGTTGAAGAGCCAGTTGCATTGATTTATGGTCCATTTTGTGTAATCGGGTGATTTTTCTATCAAATTGACTACATTTGTTATGGTGTGATAGTTGATGCGTACTTGATGAAGGCTTTGAAGAATGGACTCACAAATTCTTCCGGCTTCTTGGCTAATATCCAAGTAATTTTTGAGATCAGAGTGGTGGTATTTGGAGTTTCCAGATATAGAAAGTAGGGTTTCTTCATGGGGTTCTATAAATAGATGGACTGAGGAGGGTGAGAAAGGTACATCAAGATTTGCAGGTAATTGGTTGCAGATGTCTGTGTAAGAATTTGACCTAAGGGCTTCTTTATACTCTTCGTTAACGTTTGTTTCTTCTTTTCCACGCCGACCTAATTAACATAAATTTCAACATCATGAAATATATTGTATGAGAAACATGCATGAATAAATTAAAACCCTAATCCCCTAAACTATTAATGTAGAAAAATGATGAAACTAAAATCAATTAAGGTTGTGTTTGGATGGAGAGATTTGATTTTGAGGGTTACATATTTCAAATGAAAGGTTTTGAAAATAGATGGATTTCAAATGACATGGCTTTAGAGAGATTTAAAATCCTCTCAATTTTAACTAAAAAATATGCTTAGGATTTTAAATCCATTCATTTCATTTTTAATCCAAACAAGGGGAGTGGATTTGAATGATGAATTTAAAATTCATAGATCAAATCCCTCCATCCAAACGGAGCCTAAGGGTTTAGTTAAAGTCACCTATTCCACTTTGGTGTTTCATCGATCTCATATATGTTTATCTTTAATTAAAATATGATATGTGTAACATTAATAATGATTTGTGATATTATAATTTATTACATGCATGCGTGTCATGTATTAAAATAATAAAACACAAGATGATATTAATACTAAAGTTGAAAAATATATAAGAACAAAAATTTGCATGAGACATATTTTATTTAGTACTATATTATATGACTCATGAGTTTATGGAGTTTCAACTCAATCATATTTTGAAGGGAAGAATGACCGAAATAAGAAGATGGAGCTCCGTCGGTCTCATGTATAAGACCATCTCACACAAATTTGATTGAGTTGGATTAACTCATATGTAATATTATAGAATGAATGGTATATGTCTCTCATTCAATTGTCAAATCAATTTTATTCATTATAAAACTCATAGTTTTGTGGCATGAAAGAAGGAATATTAACCAATAAAGGGTTTTTCCTTTTAAGTTAAAAGAAAATGAAAATTGTAGTCTCGAGATTAGCTAGGATTGTATTAGTTATGATTGTTATTTTTATGTTTGGATTTATGGATTATAATTTCTAAGATTTTTATGATAAATTATTGTTGATAATGTTTGGATCGATAGATTAGTGATTACAATAATGTCCTCCCATCTTACAAACAAAATTGAGGATAGTTTGGTCATTTTTCCTAGTTAATTAGAAGAGGGTGTTTCGATATGTTATTTTTTTGAATTATTGTAACACCAACCTCTGTGACAAATAATTCGATCAAATCGATCTCACAAGATTAAAGGGAAAAATTAAGTTTCCAATCCAACTCAAGTTTATGTCCAATAAACTAAAAGTGAGAATATATTGGACTATATTTTCTATCCTCCATCCTAACCAAACAGGGCCGGTGGGACTAAAATCAATTTCATTTGCTATAAAACTTGTTTTCTGACATGAAGGAAGGAATTGAAACCAATAAAGGAGTTTACTTTTAAGGTAAAAGGAAACAAAAATTAATTGCAAATCCCGATGCAAATCCATAAATCGTTACTCCATTAGACCAAAAAATTTAACACATTGGAGACTTGAATGAAAAATGAGTACTCAACAAGATCAAATGAACAAATAATTTAAACTCTAAATCTCACCGGAAAAAGGGAAAAAAAAAAAAAAGAAGAAGTATGGGACTAATATCAATTTCATTCCCCATAAAACTCGCACTTTTGTAACATGAAAGAAGGAATAGAAACCGGAAAAAAAAATTATTTTTACTGTAAAAGAAAATGAAAAACGACAACCCCAACGCAAATCGATCCATAGACCAGAAATCGAAAAAAGGGTTTTTCTTTTTACAATCAAAGAAAATATTGAAAACGGGCGATCCAAACGTATGCATATCTATAACTCAACAAGAGACGAAGAAATTAAAAGGGTTAAGAGAATTACACACCTTCTTCTTTTCCAAAGTATGACACGAGCTTGGAAGGTAAGAAATATTGTAACATTGATTTAATCATTGTAATTTGTAAGCGAATGAAAAAGAAAGAAGACTCTTAATTCCACCCTTATGTGTATATATATATAAAATGATATTGCATCCGGTGTTGAATGTGTGAAATCAAGAACATTGATTACCAAAGAAGAAAATAGCTAGTAAATATTAATGTGCACCGCCATGAGGGTTTACTTGCAAGTTTAAAACACTAAAAGTTCGCCGCGTGAAAGTGAGGTTAAAATGTGGTTGAGGGTTTTTATCCATTTAAATAAATTAACACACTTTAATTTCCTAAATTATATCTATTTTCAAACCCTGTTATAATTAGCTTAATTTGTTTCTGGATTCAGACAAACATGATATGAGTTTTTCAAGAAAACGGAAAATGTAGCCGAAAAAATGGTTACATGAATCGTATGCATTTATGGGAAATTTTATAATTTTCATTCTATTGTAGAATGAGTTATTTACCTCGTGTGTGCATGTGTGTGTGTTATTTTATTTTATAAAGTCTCTTTTCGTTCTCTATATGTCTTTTCAGCGTGTTTTGTTATTAATTCAAAGAAACTATTTATTTTTCTTTGTTTGTTTACAATTTTGGTTCATATTGTCTACAATTAATATTTACAAAGTTTTGTAATTATATTTAAACAGTGTAATAAAATTTCCTTAATATTTAAGGAAGATATACAGATCTAAATTTGACGGTTTCAGCACACAGAAAAAAAGGAAAAAGAAAAAGGGAAAGCAATTTTATTGATCAAGATTTTAAAGCATAAAAAAATCTACTCATCTAAATAAAAAAAAATATATAAAAAAAGTTTTATACCAAATATTTCCATTCCTATCGGTAAAAGAATAATCAACAATGCATGTAATGTAATCTTTATTCTTTGAATCATGCATAAGGATCGAACAAAAAACTCTAATGATTTGGTGTAGTAGAGTAGACTTGAAACTGCTAAGTGCATGTGCTCTTCTTTAAAAATATTAGGTTTGAAATATTCGAGATGAAAATAATTTTTAAGGAGTCTATTTAAAGTGGACGGTGATATGATTGGTTCCCAAATTAATCGATTTTGAAGTTGAATATCGAAACTAAAAAAAAGTGTCAGAGCCAAAAATTTGATAGTACGGAGTAATTGATAGTCAGTGTATTCGGAGAGCACAGGGTAGATCGATTAGCAATATGATGGATTAATTTAAAATTGGTAGACTTAAATCCTCCATCAGCATTAGAAACCAAATTCACGCTAATGTTTGGATTAAAGATTAAATGAATGGATTTTAAATACTTATATTTGTGTCCATTCTTTTTTTAGTTAATATTGAAAAAAATTTAAATCGTCAATAAAACCATATCATTTGAAATCTATTTACTTTTAAATCATTTCATTGAAAATGTATTCTCAAATCATATTCCATCGTCCAAACACTGCCTAAATGTTTTCTATCCAAAATTTGCTGTTTTTTGTTGCATACTATATACTAGGGCTAGGGCAGAACTGATTTAAAACAATATTGGGCCTCTTCTTATGGCTAGTCCAATGGGCCTATTTTTTGCTTAACACCGAAGAGCAGTGTTAGCCTTGTTCCATGCGTTGAGCCCAAATGACTTGCATCCACATATCTACACATCAAAAATATCGGCCCTGGCTATATACCCCTCCAGCTTTGTTAAGTATACTCCCCCGATACATACACTCCCCCAAAAACTGGTTTTTGTTCGATGTACTCCCCCTCAATTATCCAAATTACCCTCATCTCTTACAAACCCTATTTCTTCTAATTCCCTTTCTCTCTTTCTTCTCCCTCAAACCAATAAACCTCAACGGCGCCGCCCCTCCAAGTCGCCGGCCACGGCACCGCTCCCGCCACCGGCACGATCTCCCCCGCCCCAGCCTTCGTCGACAACCGCCTCCCAGCCAACGCCGCCCGCTGCCGTCGACGCAGGTAGGGTTGTGTTTTTTTTTTTTAATTCTTCTCGCGGCGGCGGTGCCCCCTCGCCCAGCGCCGCCCGCCGCTCTCTCCTCCCCCGTGCGTCTCACGCCGCCTGCCGATCTATCCTCTCCGCGCGCCGCCGTCGACCAAGTATTTTTTTTTGTTTTTGTTTTTAATTTCTGCTCGCGGCGGCGGCGGCGGCGCTCCTTCGCCCAGCGCCGCCCTCTCCTCCCCCGTGGGTCGCGCACTGACGCCTCCCTCCACGGCAACTGTCTCCGCTCCTCCTCCCCTCACTCCCATGGCAGGCGGCGGCCGGCCCTTTTTTTTTTTTTTTTTTTTTCTGTAGCAGATTTCTTTCCCCGTTTTTTTTTGTGTACAAGCAATGTTCGGCCCAATATTTACGCGAGAGATATCTTTTGGGTACGGTTATTTGCACCTCCCTCTTTGATTGATACATTATCTCGATCTCTCTAAAGTATCTTGCTTTTGGGAGTTTCTTCTGTGTTTTTTTTTTGGTGGTGGTGTCGACCGTCGCCGGCCATGTTGGTGTCATACTGTCATTAGGGTTTATAAGTTGGGGAGTGTATCTAACCGATCCAATTTTATTAAAAGGGTAAATTGGGTAATTTACATTAATTTAAAATTAATTTATGAGTTGGGGGAGTATACTTAACAAAGCTGGAGGGGTATATAGCCAGGGCCAAAATATCGTAGCCTGAATTTTAAGGAAAAAACACAACATCATAGTCTTTGAAGTATATACTACTTCCTTTCCAAACCCCCAAATCCTTCATATTGATTGCATTACTTAATTAATGTTTGCATAATAATTGCAATTAGTAAAATGTATTTTTGAACACTTATTAATCATTTTCTTATTTTTGACTAATTCTGGCCATCTCACGTGACCCGGTATCACAAGAGATCTAGTGGGTATTGTATTATTCAAGAACTAGGGTAAGATCCGCGTTTTACGCGGGGTTGAAATAAATTTATTTATAATTTTTGAAACATATATAAATTTATAAATTTGTTATTTTATTAAAAAAAATTGTAGAAATATAGATTACATCACACATATATATATATAAAAGGTTTTAAAATTTTATTTATAAAAGAAAATAATATACAAAATTATAAATTGTGTAAAACTTTGTAGACAACAAAGAAATCAATATGCGGAATCAATACTCTCTTATTAATACTTTGAATTTTCCCTTTATTAAAGTAAGTTATCTTTTTTATGAAATATTATAAATATTTAAAATTATTCATCATATTGAAAATTGTGAATTAGGGCTATATTATACGTAGCATTAAAATAAACAACAACCAATATCGTAGGTATGGCAATTTCAACCCGTCTGTCCTATCTATTTTAGCTGGCCTTAACCTCTACTGTCTGGGTTGTCCCTCTTTGTACCCCGCAATGGAATGAGACAGGTTTAGATATTACTCCCACCTTGTGTCCAAGAATTGAGCATCATTTTTAATATTATATAGAAATGTAATAATATTTATATAACATATTTATTAGAGTCATTCATGTGCACTCAATTGCATTGTGCAATTTGTGTAATTGAACTATAATTTTAAATTGATTTTGATGTGGAAATTAAAATTTCAATTTCACGGTCATTTAAAATTCACATGCATGTAGGCATCCCAAATTTTATTTATTTATTAATTATCATAAAAACGTTATTTACATAATAAATGGTTGATCAAAATTACTTAAGTATTCACCTTTTCAATTTATGTCATTTTTGTCCAATTTATGTATTTTTCGTCGATTTTTCTTAAAATCACCGGAACATATGAAGGAATTGAAATTCCGGTAAAATTGTCCAATTTACGTCCCTTAAATTTGAAAAATTAAAAAATTTCAACTAAAAGATTCTAAAAATAAAAAATTCAAAAAATCTCAATAAGAATTCTAAAAATTAAAATAAAAAATATGTAAAAAATATATGAAAATTAAAATTCCAAATATTCTACATTTCTAAAAATCTGAAAAAAAATGTGTAAATTAAAAACTCTAAAAATTTAATTAAAATGAATTTGAAACGGTTTCGGGGTCAATCAAAGCGTGAACTCCGACTCAACCTCGGTGGCTAATCGGGAAACCTCTTCAGACTCGAAGCTTCTAGGAGCTCGAGCAAATATTTACTACGGATAAGTCAGAATCAAATGAGAAATTTAATGAGATATTAATAATTTTTATCATTCCTTTTAGAATTTTTTATTTTTAATGTACACATTTATAAATTTTTATTGAGATTATATTAAATTTTAATGTGATTTTTATATTTTTATTGAGATTCTTCAGATTTTTAATGAGATTTTTAGTTTTTTTTTTTTTTTTGAATTTTCAGTGAGATGTTATAGAATTTTTTATTTTTTAATTTACACATTCTTAGATTTTTAGAATGGTAGAATTTATAAGATTCTCAAAATTTTAGATTTTTTAATGAGATTTTTATAAAAGTTTTCTAGGTTAATCTCATATAAATATATCACATTTAGTCTCAATCTCAATTTCATCACGACCTTTAAAATTATAATAAAAAATCACAATTTTAATATTGTTTCAATTCAATAAAAAAATAATTAATAATTAATTAATTGTTTCCAAATATTTGAAAAATATAAAATGCAATTAAAAATAATGTAAAGTTAGCATTTGCAATCACAACTATTTTAAAGTTTGCTGATTTAATTAAATACTATAATAAATAGATAAAACTTGTAAAAAGATGGTGATGAATCAAAAGATTTAGTCAAACCTACCCTATTTAATAAAGAAAAAATTACTCAGTATTAGTATCACACTTAATCAGGAATATCATTAATTAAATAAAATAATAATATCATATTTATAATAAATAAGAATATATTTCCTTAAATAATATTTGTCTTAGCATATATACCTTACACAAATTTAGATAAAAAAAGACATATGATAAGCCATCAATGATTCAATTTCTTAATTAGTTAACTACGAAGTATTTTTTAAATCTCAAAGTTTAAAGTTTTAAACACAATTCTCAAATTAACATTGAATATGCCACCAATTAATATACGTAAATCACAATTTCCATATTAAGATTAGTAAATTTTGCATTTTTAAATTAAGCTCAATTAATATTTACAAATATCATGACACAATTATGCCTAATATTTCGAGAGAGAGAAATACAATTGTAATAATTAAATTTTGAATTTTCATATTACAATTGATTAATATTTACAAATATTGTGACACAATTAACCTAATATATCGAAAAATTAATCACAATATATTATAAAATAAATATAATGATAGGAGTATACATTTATGGCATAATTTATACAATTTGAGACTTTGAAATAAATATAATAGATGTAGTTTGATTTTGAGATTTTTATTAATATTACTATCGATGGTCATTTAATTTAAATTCTGAAAACTCTTCAACATTTCATTACAAACATTCCATAATTGATAATTATGCACATGTGTTTTGAATTTATCTTGCACAATTTAAATCGTTTTGAATGTACTTAAATCAAATCAAATTGGGTGAGTCTAGTGTGGACTCGAGTGCATGTTATGCACTCGAGTCCAATAGGTGGTTATATATTAGTCACAACAGAAGTAATACAGTTTGGGCTGGGGATAAAAGGCTTTCGGAATATTTCCCCAGATTTTATGAGCTTGATAGTGATAAGAGTTGTCTCATCTCAGATAGAGTTAAGTGGGTTAAGGGAGAGATAGTGATGAACTGGGAATGGAGAAGAAGCTTGTTTGAGAGAGAGACAGAGGCTACTAACAGTATTTGCAGGTTGATTAACAGGAATTTAAAAGATGAGGATGGAGCTGATTTCTGGACCTGGAAATTGGAGAAGGAAGGCAGGTATTCGGTCAAGTCGGCATACAATTACTTATTGGAGGAGGCTATGGAGGATAGTCATGATATCGATATCCTGAGCAAGATTTGGACGAAAGGCGTTCCCTTGAAAGTGGCAGGTTTCTCGTGGAAGATGGTTCAAAACAAAATCCCAACGATCATGAACCTTAGAAGACGTGGAGCATTTAATCTTAACTTCGACACCAAGTGCAATCTGTGTGGGATCGAGGAGGAGGACACCAACCATTTATTCTTCTCCTGTTCCTCATCTAGGCAGATTTGGAGTAAGGTGTATGCCTGGTTTAATCTACGGCTTCGGCAATACACCATTTCGAAGATCATGGAACGTGTGCTAATTTTAATTGGAGATCACAATGGCACCTTATCTGGCATGGAAGTATTTGGGTAATCTGGACAACCAGGAACAATAAGGTCTTTAATGGAAAGGAATTTGATTTGGAATTGGCGGTAGAAAAGATTCAAATGTTAACTTTCAATTGGCTCAGGGCAGTATCCAAAATCAAGGAAGGGTACACTTATTCTTAGTGGATTAGAGAGCCAAGGCTATGTATTTGATAGAGCTCTTCTGTTCTGTTTTGCTTGCTGTGTTTTACTTTTTGGATGTTGTTTGTTTCTCATTTCTGATGTAAATCTTTGTTTGGGGTATTCCTGATACCCTAGTAATAAAATTTGGCCGTTTCAAAAAAAAAAAAAAAAAAAAAACAGAAGTAATACACAGAATAGCTTGTGGCCCAGTGGCATCTCTTTCCTTAATTTTACATAATATTGGTTCGATTCCAACTTGCTATAATATTTTTTTTAATACATATTTTCCAAGATTATAAAAGTGCAAGTACTAATTGACAAAGGTGTACGTTGAAAATAATAAAAGTGCATGTCGCTGGTTCAATTCCAACTTGCTACAATATTGTTTTTAATACATATTTTTCAAGATTATAAAAGTGCAAGTACTAATTGACAAAGGTGTACGTTGAAAATAATAAAAGTGCAAGGAGTAACTAATAAAAATGTGTAACATTAATAACTAAAAAAAAATATATGAGCAACACTTTCTACTAAATATAATCTTGCACCTTTTAGTAATATAAGATTTTATACTTTTTAGTAATATAATGTTACACTTTTAACATTATAAACGGAGATAAAATTGAAGAACCGTACGACGACGAGGAGGTGGGGGACGAGTCGCCAGAGCTCAACGGCGGCGACGCCAGAGACCACGGCCGTCCGTTTGCTCCTGGCTTTACCCGGAACCGGTAAAGGGAAACACGGCGACCGTGTCTTCTGCGGCGGTCTGTTCACCGGAATAAACCGGCTCTCAGAAATTGAAACGGTTTTCGCCATGAAACTTCCGGCAGGACACAATAGAGACAGCCCCGCCGCATAGTCATCAACAATTTGTGACAACCATTCCAAATTCTCCATATCATCAACCTAAAATTTAAAAAAAAAAAAATCAAAATATTTTAAATTTGGGGGAAAATCAAAACAGGGAAAAATTATAAAGGGAATAATTACCGGAAGGGGGAGGTCACCGGCGGAGAGGCCATCAAAGTCGTCGACGCCGGAAAAGGTTGAAGAAGAAGAGGAATAAATAGAACTTCCTTTGAGAGAAACATCTTCATCTTGGGCGAGCGGGTCGGCGCGGGTGTGGCGGCGGGTCGGACTGAAGTGCATAGCATACACTCAGGTGTATACTAGACCTTGGCAATCAAATTATGACAACATTTATTTAATTCCAATTATTAGTTAAATTTAAAATTTAAATTAATTTAAGTTGAGCTTAACTATATTATATATAATTCAATTTAATAATTTATTTTATTGCATTTAATTGCTGATTTCTTGCTTGCAATAATTTCTCATACTAATATGTCTTCTTCAACTCATCATTTAAATATACATTTCCTTAATATTTGAAACTTGAGTTTCAGAATTAACTTAATGGTAATATTATGGATCGGCATGTGTTAAAACTACATGTATAATTTAAATTTATAGGCATTCAAATTATATTGTTGGGGTAATATAAAATTTAATTGGAAGAGTATCTGCAACAATAAGTTATAGGTTATAAATCTTCTAAATTAATGATTTTTTTACCCTATAACCGGTATTCTATTAATTATTATTAACATTTTAATGATAATCTAATTTTATTATCAGATTTAACATAAATGGCTTGAAGAACATTGAAACTGATCCAAATTACATTATACATATAAAAAAAAATCAATAGTGTACATACACATGAGAACTGCTTAAAAAATTAATCTGATCTAAAAAATAATCCCCCAAATGAAGAATTCTGGCTTTAACATTGATCATCAAATTTAACATAACGACTTCAAGTTGTTCATCAAATTTAACACCTGCAAGCCAAACAAACCAAACACTGATAATATCAGTATCAATGAACAAAAATTGAAGTTAAAATAAATGATCTATTTCGAATGGAAATTTGTGTGTGTAATAAGTGAGTGAGTGAGTGAGAGAGAGAGATTGGAGCCCGTAAATATATTTGGTAAGAATGCAAAAAAATATACATCCCATACAATAATATGCACATCTATAATCACAATATATATCTCATACAATAATATACAATACTTATAAACTCGAGATAAATGAGTGATGAACGGGAAAAATTACCGAATATATAGGACAAATCCAAGAGAAATGAGTGGTCGGATTTTTTTATTTTTTTTCAGCGAACAGTCGGAAAAATTTGTCGGAGAATTTCATAGAGAAGAAAGTCTAGATGTTAAAATTTGAGTGGTTGAAATGAGAAAGTGTTAGGTTTATATAGGAGTAAAAAATAAGGATGTATGGTTGAGATTAAAACTAAAAATGGAGGATTGAGATTAAAAGATAAAATTGTAAATGAATGAAAATTGAGAATTTTTGAAATGGAGAGATTTTAAGAAAGGAGTTTGAGATAGAAGGGATGTGGTGGTGATATGTGTCACTTTAGAAGTTTGCAAATATATATAGTATAGATAGATGGGGGGTTGTATTGTTTAGCCTATAGTAGTTGCTTGGGAATAAAATTGAGGCTACTTGAGAAAGAGAATTTTATGTATAATGGAGCAACTATTACAGGTGTTGTGATTAGTTTAGACCAATCACTCAATTTGAGCACTAACTACTATGGAGTGCGAACAAAAACATCTTTTACAAACAAGTTGGTAAAAATCTCAAACAATTACAATTTATCATATCATAAATCATAGTTACAAGGTGTGTATGCAACCAAACTCGAAACAAACATTCTGAAGCTGGGCTTCTTATTATGCTTTACGTGTCTTTAAATGTATAATAATAATTCAAAAAAAATAAAAATAAAACACCAATTCTTTAACTGCAGGGCCTGAGTTCAATTGGTCCTAGCTTCCACATCTGAACTGTTCTGTGGCGGGCTGCTTTCAGTAAAATAGTAAGCACGCCGCGGCCCGTCATGTGTGAAAGCCCAATACCAAGCCTGCAGAATGAGGCCGCCCACTTAAAATTGGACTGAACTCGAGAATGTCTGCCCAAAAGCCCAATTAGAGGGGGCAATATCCATAAAAGTCTTGGTTATTCCATCACTTGTGGTGACCTTGAAAGATAAAGATTGGCCAGTGAGATAACCATTGGATTGCCAATTTGCCCCCCAATTTCTTGACATAGATAGCCACCCTGTGTTTGACCCCTTGATTTGAACTGATGTAATTGATCCACCATTTCCCACATTTGTGATCAACACTAGCTCAAAGTAGTTCTTTCCATTGATGGTGAATCTAACTCCTCCATGTTTCTTGCACGGAACCCTGCATCAATTTAACTGTCGTTTTAGAGAGGGCTTTATTTCAAAATATATATGTTGCTTTTAATTGGAGAAATAATTAAAACTTTACATTTTCTTAATGATTATTTATAAAAGGGTATATTAGACATTTTATAACCTTTGATAAATGACGGGGACAATGCCGGCACTATAGATGCCGATCTTCTCCCAAGCAGGTTGAGACATGTCAAAATGTTCACGGGGCGGGTTGCACCACCCTCCTTTGTCGCTCGCTTGAGCGTAGTTTGGAGGGCAGAAATCGGAGGCGGTGACGGTGACAGAAACACCCTTTATGCAATAACGAGGCTCGGATTTGATATCACAAATAATCTTGTAGCATTGCCCACATGATGCCCCATTATTGAACAGTGCTGTGCTCAATGCAGCTATTCTTGTCCCATATCCAGTCGTGTACAAGTTACCATACCCACAAGCACCCCCTATAAATCAAAATACACACATTAATTAATTAATTCTTTATAAATTAAGAAAAATAACACCAAATCACATGTACATTTTAGCTTAAAAGTGATTCTACACTATTCAATTAAATTCAACTCTAAGAAAAACGTACATTAATTATTTAAAGAAAACTTCTTGTATTTCATTTAATTTTTCTTCAAATTTAATTAAGAAAACACGTACCCATTGTTCCAGAAGCATCGCTGCCTCCGTAGAAGGTTGCATGAGCCTTAGTCCATCCAGAAGCTGTGAAGGCCTTGGCGTTGAACATCAAATTAAAGAATCCAACCGCAAGTAGGAGCAAAGAAATGCCATTTTTCTCCATTTCTTTATTTTTTTAAATTATAAATTTCAAGAATGGAGAAGAAGAAAGATTAAAGGTATGATAGTTGTTGCCAAAAAGCACAAAATTAAGTAGGAGTTATATAGGAGGAAGAATGTGTAGCTAAAGAACAAGGTCGCATGTGAAAGACCTGCAAACAGCTATAAAAAAAACTTTGGGTGAAAATAATTAAAAAAAAAAAAAAAAAAGGTGAATATTTTAGAAAATTAGATTATCTGTGAGAATTGTGAATCTGCATTCAATTATTCCCACGTTAGGGCACATGGATTGCCCAACATAGGAGCCGTGAATAGATCAAATTTCCTTAGCAGATATATTCATTTTTCACATACTTTAAAGGCCATGGTTGGTGCCTATGATTAAATATTTGGGAAATAATGTCATATCTCATGTGCCTACATTTTTGACCCTATTACTCATGTGTCATGCACATGCCTTTGACATTACATTGTAATGTGCTGTTCTTTTCTTAACCTAATTTTATTTAATTAATTACTAGTTTGATTATAACGATGAAACACTTGCAATTAATGCTGGAGTACAATTTAATTTTGATTAATACTTAAGCGACTTAGGTACTGTCTCCCCTAATTAAATTAATTAAATTTAAAAGGCAAGTGTTCATAACAAAACTAGCCTAACTAACTAAGCCAAAAAAATAATAATAAGAGGAAAAGAAAATAATACAAAGCAGACGTCTTCATCGGCGATATATATTCAACTACAAAATTAACAAGTAACAGCGCCGCTCCCTCTTTTTCCTGGTTTTTACTTTATTTTTTATAATTAATTAGTATTTTCTCCGTTCCGTGATTATTTACACGTGTGCACTGACACACAAATTAAAAAAAAAAAGTGAATTGAGTGAGGTGTGTGGTTAAATAAAGGAGGGGTATTTAAAATAATTTAGTGAGGTGTAAAAGGGATTTGATGAGGTGTAAAATAAAAAAAGTATGTGATTCTAAATGAGTGGTAATTTTAAAAATAAAATGATGTGGTGAGAATATTAATTATGTGTTATTTCTATATTGAGAGTGTGTACAAATAATCTTGGAATGGACAAAAGAAAGTGTACAAATAATTGCGTATTTTGATTTCACTAAAAAAAAATCTTGGAGAATTACAACCGATAATATTCAAACACAATTTGCAACGAAAACGATTGAACGTTAGTTAGTATAAAAACACTACAAAAAATGCAAAGATTAAAATTTGCGACAACGGCTAGTAATTCATCGAAATTGTGATGGTATTTGCGACGAATTTCTACCAGTGAAAAAAAACGTCATCGTTTAGGTGGGATTTACAATGTGAAAAAAACTGTAGCAAATCTGAACTTTGAATTCATGACTGTCAATTGTCACAAATCAACACGGTTACCACAACACCTCTTCTGTCGTGAGCTAAATTCTACATTTTGATTTGCAACAACATTTTTGCCTTAAACTTCAACAAAATGACATCGTTTTTTTTTATAAGCTGGAAAATTAGAGACAAATTGTTGTCTGTCACACTTCACTCTTTCATATATCGAGGAAAAGTGGTCATTTACCGTCGAGGAGGTTTTCATTCAACACGCATAGTTTTTCACGCTCTTCGTTTTAACTATATGTTCATTTTACCATTTATTTTGTTGTTTATAACTTTTTACTCTTTTTACATTTTATTTAATTTTTTATTTAATTATGATGTTAGGTTGTACGTTAATTAGTTATAATATGATGCATGTTAGATTAGATGTTAGAATATTCTATTAGTCGAATATATGATGATCATGCTAGATTAGAATATTTTATTAGTTAGACTATGATGCTAGAGGCTAGATTATATGTTAATTTTATTTAATTAGTTACGTTTTTAAAATTGATGTTAGAATATGATGAGTTAGTTGTTAAGATTAATATTAGTTTTGTTAAGTCTTAAAATGTTTATAAAAAACTCGATTGTTAGGTGTTAGAGTGATAAATTGTTAAATGTCAGATATATTTTTTATTAACTAGAAAATAAATTTGACTATATAAAGTTAAAACTCTATCATAATTTCATAATTTTTTTTAACTATAGACATGTGAAGTCATTCAATTCTTGGATAATTGGAATCATCCCATCCACCGACGCAGGCTAATTAAGATGATAGTTGAGATTGATTAGAGACGAGTGATGCATGCTCTATATGTATGCTCAACTAGCTAGAGTATATATATACTCCATCCGTCCATTTATATGCTTCTCATTTTGGTCCGTCCATTTATATGCTTCTCATTTTGGTCCATTCGCCTATAAACTTCTCATACCTCTTTTGAAAAATATATTTTAATTTTTTATTCTTACACTTCACTTTATATCTTACTTTTTCTCTCTATCTCACTCTCAACCATATCACTTAACTATATCTATTACTTATTCACTTTTCTCAATTCATGTGTCCAAAAGTAACGAGAAACTTATAAATGGAAGAAGTATATACATGTCTTGTTAATTTTAGGTACCATTCATATAAGTTGGCCAATGCCCATATTGGATGTCGTACATTTTGTACCTATAATATACAAAAAAATATTTAATAATTATAAAAATAATAATGTTATATATTCCACCATATGTAGTTAATATGACACGAAACATAATGCATACTAGCCATTATATACATAAATGACCAAAAAGGGTTGAAATTTGGCAAATTTCTTTTTAATTGCAACTTGTGTTCATTATTTCTTTGGACGCGTAGGAGAAAAGGTATGGTACGTACATACCAATTGACAAGTACTCCGTACAATTCTGTAGTCAATTTTTGGTGACATTTGCCATGTGCTGGTGCCACTATTTTAGCAAAGACCATGAGAGGCCTGGGGTTAATTACTATATATTATATGATGTAGAATTTCTTCACCAAAAATTCAGCATCAACTGGCCTATAATCAACTATCTATCTTAATAGCTAGCTAGCTAACTAATTAGCCTGTTGATAGAAAAATGAATTTCAATGATTGGGAAATGATGATCAATCAGTTATGTTATCAGATGGAGATTATAATTAAGTATCCATGGTTCAGAGTCAGTTTGGATTTAATTTTATTTAATTTAAATGTTGCCTTGCTGTATGTTTAATGATCGAATAATTAGCAGAGAATTATAATTCATGACAGCAAACTGCATATAGTGTACAGCTGAAACGTGATGGATTATTTGGGGTTCAAATGATTGAACTTATATAAGTGACGGAGTCAGAAATTAAGTTCGGGGCACAATTAATAATAGGTATTGATTTTATCTCGTCTTGATATTATCGAAGCATATTATCAATTACTCTCTCTGTTTCAATTAATTGTCTTTCTAGAGAAATTTTTTTGTACTAAAATGATGGTCATATCGTTTATATGTTTGGTTAAAATGTCAATTTTTGTATACAATTGAGTGCACATCATTTATTTGAATTTTAAGTGATTATAATACATTTTCAATTGTTCAGTTAAATTTTAAAAAAGGGAACATTAAAACTAAGTTAAAATTTGATGTGACTATACAATTTGGGATACACTACAACATCAAATCAAATAAGCATGCTCAATCAATCAATTCAAACAAAATTTTAGAAGTGTAATGTATTTAAAGCTAAATAGGTGTCATGTTAAAAAGAAGAAGAGAGAGGCCTAGAGAAAATGGAGAAACAAGGCAAAAGAAATCCCAAGCCCACAAAGGGAAAAAGCATGGGCCCAATAAAGCCACTACAGAGCCTGAGCTGGGCTGGACAACTAAGTAAAAGGCAAACGATATTAATTGGTCAAGGGCGCAGCTAAAGGCACCCAAGGATCCTATGAGTACATCTCCCAGAACTTTTTTTTTTTTTTATCACAAGAGTATGCGAAATCCTGTTTGTACTCCTCCTGCACATTTTCTAAAAAATGATGGATGAGTACACTCATCCATTCCATTTCACCCCGGAATCATCGGGATCCCCACCATCACAACCACCATAAGTTTGATAAAAAAAAAATCCTAATATGTTCGAAAATTTCAACAACAAAAATAAAATCTTAATATGTTCGAAGATTTTACCCGAACAAAGTTGAGATGTTCGAAATTTTTTAATGAACAAACTCAATATGTTCGAAAAAAAATTCAAAACAACTTAAATTTGTCCGAAAAAAAAGATCGAACATCTTGTTCGAAATTTTTTCCAAAACAAACACAGATTGTTCGAAAAAAATTTCAAAACAAAGTTAATATGTTCGAAAATTTTACATGAACAAACTTAGGTTGTTCGAAAATTTCTACAAAACAAACACGAAAGAAATCCCCGAACAACATCCAAAAACCCTAATTTTAACCCTAATTTTCAATTTTCAGAAACCTAATTTTCAACTTACCTGAAGCGGCGCGACGGCGGCGAGAGGCACGAATGGAGGGAGGCCGGCCGCGGACGGCTGCGAGGGGGAGGGGGAGGAACTGCGGCCGTGAAGGGGCGAGGGAAGGGCTGCGGCCGCGAAGGGGAGGGGGAGGGGCTGCGGCCGCGAAGGGGAGGGGGAGAGTGATGCGCAGTGGGCCTCCGCGATGAGGTGGGCGGCGTGGGCGAAGTGGAGAGGTAGGCGGCGCTACTGCGCCGCGCCGACGTGAAGAGAGCAGTGGCGGACCCAGAAATTTTAATTTGTGGGTACAATAAATAATCTTTAAAATTTTATTTAATGTTTAAAGCCTTACTAATTGGTTTACATCGTTGACTTCCTATGTTGCTTTGGCTATTCAAAAATAAGTGCAAATCCGACTAAAGGGATATACAAACATACAAGTGAAATTAAATAAAAATATAAGACACATATTATAAGACAATGTCAGAAAGTAGAAATTCATAGAGCTAATAGTTAAAAAAAAAAATTATGGGGCCATGTCCATACAGAGCGCAAAACTCTGGCTTTAAACGGGACCCCCACAAGTGGGCGGTGGGATTGGTCCCTGGGATTAGTCGGTCCTTGGACCGGATACCCGAGACTTAAAAAAAAATAGTTAAAAAAAAATAGTAGATAAGTTGACAATTAAGTAAAAATATACTTAAATTATATTTGACTCACACAAATTTCTTTATAAGAATAATATAACCTCTCAGTCCAAATTCATTATGTCAATTATTCGACCACGAATTTTAATAAATATCAATTAATTTTATATATAGAATAAATATGTTGAGGATATGATTGATTGTTGTGAAATTTACTTATAAATAGTGTTTTTATAAATAAATATTATGAAGAATATTATTTTTAAAAGAAAAGTAAGAATAATAATATTATCTATAATTATAATTATATTTTTTATTTATATTTACACAAATAGTAATAAGTACATAAATAAAGTCCAATTAATTGGCCCAATAGAGAATTTGAGTTTTTGTTAGAATGAACACTAGCATGCGTGTGGGATATATACTACAGTATTAGATGATTTTTTTCAATTTTGGGGGTACATTTATACCCCTCCTTACCGTGTAGGTCCGCCTCTGGAAGAGAGGGCCGCGCCGGAGGTGGCGAAAATGGAGGTGGGTGTCTTGAATTTGAGAAGAGAAGAATGAGTTTTAGAGTTTTAATTTTGAGGAGGGTAATTTTGGGATTTTCACGTGGGTGTTCTCATCCATTTTGTGTGTGTTCTCATCGCGTGGGTGTCCTCATAGGATCCGGTTGTGCCTTTAGCCGCACCCACTGGTCAAACCAACGGAAACAGTACAAAGTCCTGAATTTTCTTTGCAGAATAGTTTCTTAATCAAGTCAAACCCATCCGAACCGCAATCAAGATTAAAACCTTGATGAACTCTATCTGTGAGCTTATAGTTTCAAGTTTTCGTTCTTTTATACATCATACAGTTTATTGTCATTCTACTATTTCTTTGGCCAGATAAGTTTTGAAACAAGTCAAACCCATTCCAAACTGGGCCATTGTCATTCACTCATTCCTAGTTGACGTACCAAATTTGAACAGGAATTATACAGAGGGTTTTGACAAATTTTGTGTTTTGCTTTATTCTCATTCAATACATAAATATCGTTATTCAATATACATTATTCCTTATCAAAATAAAGAGAAATTTGCCAGACTAAGGAAGATTTTGGATGAGGATGGCTGCTGCAAAACGTTAAATAAATCTCAAGCGCCATGATGGCTAACTAAAGGGTCTATCACTTCTCTCCATCCTGTGTAGTTTAGAGCCGATCCAGCATCGGGCAATGGAAACCCATTGACGAAGAAGTAAGGTGTCCCATAGACTCCTCGTAAACAACCATACTGCAAACACAAAAAAATTTCAAGATTAAACCAATCTGAATCCAGTGTTAATTAAGCATTTCTGTTTCATTTAAAGTGATGATGCAATGCTCAAATGGAATAAGAGATGAAAACATTTTTTTGAAAATCAAAGAACATTCAACACCTCATCATGGTATGATACAAGTCTTAAAGAACAGTGAGATGCATACAAAAAACATTTAGAATCATCATTAGGACCATCATACTTGCCGACCATTGATGAACTGATCGGATTAACCAACCAAAATTGGCTTCCGTCATTATGTATTGAACAGAGGCAAAAGCTTCAGTAACGGTCAGACGATAGTAAAAAGTCATAGCAAACCCTGTAGCTACTTGTATTAAAAAACAGTCTGTCATAATTCATGTGGTTTATTCTTTTCAGTCATACCTTGAAAGAAACTCGTGTTGCATGATCAGTTTTGGTGTCGTTGAATCCAGATTTGATCTCTGAGTGGTACGAGGGTCCAAGTGCCTTTGCCGTGAAGTCCACTATCTCGTCTATAACAGCTGCTTTCGACTTGTTAAATGTTGCTTTCCCATAAAATCGTTCCTGTTCAATAATCTACCAATTTCAGCATTTTGCTATTTAATATGTACTGATAGACATTAGAACAATCGTTCCTGTTCAATAATCTACCAATAATCTATCAATATTTTCCATGCTAATAACTTTCTGGTACACTGTATTGTTTAAAAGCTTTAACACTATTATCTAATCTATAACAACATAGCCAATTTCATCTAGCAACGGAAAGGGGTCACCCTATGAGTACACATTATTGTGTAACAAATAACTGTGGGTAACTAATTACCAATCAACCATCATCAGGTATGAAAAATATAAATCTAATAGCCTAGCATATTGAAGTACGATGACACCATATATCAATAATATTTTCATCAATGAGGCATATTCTTCAGATTAAAATCGAATCAACGACATGTAACTTCATCAAGTCCGACCAGTTTTGGGGTAAGAAGTTGCAATAGTTTTGCACTGAGATGTTGACGAGCTAATGTGAATATAAAACCATGAATCATGAGATTTAATCAAAAGCATAAGAAATTAAACGTACCTGATGGTGAAAAAATGCCTCCAGTACATGGTAAGTGGAAGAACTGTTCAAGTTATTAGTTATATGCAGCGCTCTAGATGTCGCAAATGCATTGTCATGATAACTGCAATAGACACAAAGTTATATAAATCAGCATAACACCAATCAATTAAACATCTCTTAAGCTTATACAAATTAACTATTCAATACATATACCAATTAAACAATCTACACAAAAAGCTAACTAGGAACCAATTTTGCTTTAAGCTGGAAAAAAACCCGAAAATATCCCCTTTTCTCTATTTGGGGAAGAATTTGAATCCTTGAGCTCCTCTTTTACTAGAGAAAACTTTTATCAAGTTTTGTGTGTTCCATATTTACATACATTCAGGGGGCGTTTGGTTCCAATTTCTTCAATGAGAATGGTAATGAGAATAAAGGATGATCAATACACCTTCACATACTTCATACTCCTAGGAGATAATGAGACTCAAAATAAGTTAATCACTATTCCATTTTGATTAACTATATCTACCTCTATAATTGTTTCTCCTCAATCATTCCACTATTCCTCATCCACAATCAATTTTTATCCCTGCTTATTCCAAGATTAGAGCAAAACACCGACAAAATAACCATTATTCTCATTACAAGCGCCCCCTCATTGATGTAAATTTAAACGTATTAAAGAACCAAATAATCAAGTTAATGAGTTTACCAATAATAAATGAAAGCCAAATAATAATGAACAAAACATCCCAAAGACTGACACGATTCATCACTTCACTGTACACCAAACAGATCACCCCCCAAAAATAACAAAAATATCAACACCCAAACAAAATCCCAAATATTACAATACAAGGAAATTTAAAAAAAAAAAAAAAACTATCGAAATAGAATGATAAGAGAGAAGGCGTACGGCAAAGGGAAGGTGTGTACAACAAGCCTAACGCGAGACCCATACTGCTTCAGAGCGTCCTTCAGTGGCGGCCATGAATCGCGGCTATCGGGGCAAACCGGGTCAAAAAAGGCCTCAACCAACACGCTGTCAACCGCCGCGGGATTGTTACCGTACCAGAAACCATCGTGCACCGCCGGAATCAACGATTGGCTTTCAATCGATGAAATTAGAGAGAGTGATAAGAACAAGCAGCAACCAATTGTTGACTTAAATGTCGTAAAATCCATTTCTCCTTAAGAATTTGAGTATGCCAGTAGTGATGTAGTGGAGAAGTGAGAGTGAGGTGAGAGCATATAAATAGCGTCGATGTTATTATGATTTATGAATGAATATCCAATGATTAATGGAAAAAATTGATCCTTACTAGTTTTGAAGTAAAGAAAAAGGAAGGAAAACTGGCGTTTACTATAAGAAAGGAAGTCAACAAACGTATCATACCTTAATTTGCGTCCAGATGCAGCTACAAAATGTCTCTTACTCCTATTAGATAACAACGAGATTTGTAAAAATATTTTGTGAAGCTTAAATTTTATAATATTGTAAAAATCAGTTAAAATATCATTGAGAATTAACGCTAGTGTACACAAGTTACACACCGTTAATATTGATCAAAATGAAAAATTAAAATGTGCATTGCGCCTTTTGAGATAATAAGAAATTGAAAAAGGATTGTCAAGAGTAAAAGATTGACCAGGCCCATTTAAAACGCATGGGTTATTTGATCCTCCAACAATGTTAGATGCACCCTCCCGATACATGCCCTTATGACTGACATATTTTAGATGTACGTAATAGCGTTAGAAGTTAGAAATTAGAATAGAATGAACATTCATTAGTTTATTTATAGTCAAATACTTGCATACCTCCTCAATTTCATTTTTTTTTTAATTCAAATTATCTACACCTATTCATATAATTAGTTCACCTCCCAAATTATTTTTTACTACACTTACACATTTAATAAGTTCACCCCAAAATCATTTTTTACCACAGTTATATGTACTCGCTCATTTTATGAGTTCACCCCCAAATCATTTTTTTACCACGGTTATTTGCACCCGCTCATTTTATGAGTTCACCCCCAAATCTTTTTTTACCACGGTTATATGTACTCGCTCATTTTATGAGTTCACCCCCAATCATTTTTTTACCACGGTTATCTGCACCCACTCATTTTATGAGTTCACTCCCAAATTATTATTTTATCACGATTATCTGTACCCACTCATTTTATGAGTTCACCCCAAAATAATTTTTAAAAAATAATCACATTTAAAAAAATTATATTATCTTTTTATTAATTTACATAAAATATAATAAAATAAACTCTAATTTATATATTTACAATATACAAACGAGTTATTATCGAGTTACCGTCGATTCACCACCAAATAACCCATACTTTTTAAAAAAAATTGTAAAAATATAATTAATAAAAAACTATCGAAATTAGCCACAAATCTCGATTTTTTTCTTTTTAATTTTTCTCCCCTCCTCTTTTTCTTTTTTCTTCCCATTTTCAATTTTTTTTCCAAATTTTTTATTTCTTCGTTTTTTTTTTCTTTTACTTTTTTTTTCGGCCTTTCTTTTTCATTTTTTTCATGTGTATTTTTTTAATCTTAATACAAAATAATATTATAGGTATGATTTTATTATATTCTATCGGCGGTGCACCTGAATTTCAATTTTAATTTGATGAGTAAAGGACCTATCGAAAATCCATGTCGGTCGGTGGGTGACCCAGCCACCACCATATCCGACCACCCCTTCGACGGCGACAACGGCGCTTCCGTCCCGGCCGCTTAAGCCCCCTCCTCAAATCGCAATCATGATTCTTCAATTCCATGACAATCGACATCATCTTCCATCTCGGCCACGATCCATGGCGGTCAAAAACCTCTGCTCATTTCGACCACCGACGCGCCTGCTTCGATCAATCTCCTTTGTGTTCACGATTCAGGAGCTTCTCCGGCATCAATGGCACTCGCCTGCAACACTCACTTCGCTCTCGTTGTTCGTATTTGTCCAAATCGAAGCTACATTGCTTCGTCTTCTTCACCATGCTCCTGCGCAGCCTCTTCCTCCGGTTGACAACGGTTCGACGTAGGACTGTGAGTATGTTGTCGATGGATCTTTGATCAATCGGCACTCGGAGCCGGTGAGCTTGTCGATGAAATCTCAGGCGGCGACTGATGACCTAGGGTGCCCTTCTATTTGGCTAGGGTTCTCTTCAATTGAGCTTGGTAATATGCACCCCCTATTTTCTTCAGTACACCCTGGTCTGCACTCCCTCCACTTTTTTTATGGTATTGTTGTTAGTGGTATTGGTATTACTAGTTATTGATTGTAGTATTACTATTAATACACTATTGAATTAATATTAATTATTATTGATTACAGTATTATTGATTATCAATTGTGGTATTACTGGTTATTGTTTGTGGTATTACTGATTGTGTGGAATTATTTATTATTAATTAAGGCATTACTGCTTATTATTATTGTTTATGTTATTATATATTATTGTTTATGGTATCACTGATAATTGTTTTTGGTATTACTAAATATAATTTGATTTGTGAAATTATTTGTTATTGTATAAGATATTAATGATCAATGTTTATGGTATTACTAATTACTGTTCATTCCTTCATGGTATTACTGATAATTATTTTTTGGTATTACTTTATATAATTAGATGTGTGAAATTATTTGTTATTGTATAAAATTTTACTAATTAATATTAATGGTATTACAGATTACTGTCAGTGGTATTACTAATAATTGTTCTTGGTATTATTGAATATAATTAGATGTGTGCAATTATTTGTTTTTTATAAGATATTACTGATTATTATTAATGGTATTACTGATTATGATTTATGGTATTACAGATTATTATTTATTGTAGTAGCGACTATAATAAAATTATATATATAATATTATTTTATATTAAAAAATTTAAAAAATACTAAACAAAAAAAAAAGAAAAAAAAAAGAAAAAAAAAGTAGGAAAAAAATGAAGAAATAAAAAGTTTGAAATAAAAACTGAAAATTGAAAAAAAAAATTAAAAGAAAAAAAATTGAGATTTGTGACTAATTTCAATTGTTTTTTTCAATTATGTTTTTACGATTTTATTTTTAAAAATATGGGTTATTTAGTGGTGAATCGACGATAACTCAGCTGCAAATTGTAAATGTATAAATTAAGGTTGATTTTATTATATTTTGTGTAAATCAATAAAAAGATAATATAGTTTTTTAAATATAATTATTTAAAAAAAATATTTGGGGGTAAACTCATAAAATGAGCGGGTGCAGATAATTTGGGGGTGAACTCATAAAGTGAGTGGGTGTAGATAATTGTAGTATAAATATAATTTGGGGATGAACTCATAAAATGAGCGAGTGTAGATAATTGTGGTAAAAAAATAATTTGGGGGCGAACTCATAAAATGAGCGGGTGTAGTTGTAAAGCAATGATTTGGAGGTGAATTCATAAAATGAGTTGGTGCAGATAACTGTGGTAAAAAGAATTGGGTAAAAAAAATTGGGGTGAAAATTAAAAAAATAACGGGTGCAGATAATCTCCTGACCCATATTCTATTTTGGTGATGTATGCATGGTACATGCAAGGGCACGCAAGTGTGACCCTTATTTATATATTTTTAATTTCGGTATATTTTTTTTATTTGAAATCTCGATTTTATAAGGAATGGTGATTTCAAAAAATAAAAAAAATTTGATTCATCTCCACTAGAGATGTCTGTCGGGCTGGCCCTAGCCCTATAGGGCCAGTCCTACACGGCTATGGGCTAAACGGGTTAGGGCCTTAACACGGCTATGGGCTAAACGGGCCTACAATTGTTGGGACCTAACCCTAACCCTAGCGGGCCACGGGCTAAACGGGCCACTAACGGGCTACAATAATTTTTTTTCTTTTAAAATTAAAGGTCTCAATTGGCACGTCCAAGAAGTAAATAAAATAGAAAAATACAAAATTAATTAATGATCAATAAATGAGAAAACAAAAGTATAATTTAAACACAATTCTAGAACTCATTGATCCTCAATATGACCAAATAAACCTAATAAATATCATAATCTAATAAAAAATAGTAATAATGACTAATGAATGGTAATGGGCTTCATAATGCTCATAGTTTTGGTTATTGGTCAAATGACCCAAAATTTGTTTTAGGTTATTTATTTAAAAAAAAGAAAAAAAACGTAACAATTCGGGCTAGCGGGTTGGCCCTATAGCCCTGCGGGCTGGCCCGGTTTAGCCCACGGGCTAACCGGTCCGGGTCAAAAAAGCCCGGTTTTAAACGGGCCTATAATTCCTGAACCCTAACCCTGTATTTTTCAGGGTTAAACGGGCCAGCCCGGTTAGCCCGGCCCGGATAAACATCTCTAATCTCCACTCACTACAAAATAATGGGGAAATGGGGACGGGGAAGGCATCGAATCTGCCCTCACTAATGATGAAGGCAACGGCAAAGGGGACGGCAGTGTGCCGATGCCAATATGCTCGATGCTATTTAAATGGCATCGGATTTGGGGAAAACCGTTGCCTTTTGGCAACGGCCAGGTGGCCGTTACCTTTTGGCATCGGGGCCACTGCCGTTACCAAATTGCATCGGGGCCACTGCCGTTACCAAATGGCATCGGGGCCCACTGTCGTCCCATTTTTGTCGTCGCCTTTTTATTAACATTTAAAAAAGACGAATCTGAGTTTCGAACCCAGGTATCGAGGCCACCAACACCCACCCCCACCGCTGGGCCACCCATTTTTCGGAAATTCTGTCTTTTTTCGCGAATTGCGGGGTTCGAACTCGGGACCTCCCGGTCTCGAAGGCTTTTGAGCGCCCCCTGTGTGCCGTTTAGGCTAGGAGCTTTAGTCGACATGTTGTGAATGCAATTAATATATATTCGATTTAATTTTAGTTTTTAATTCTTTAATTTAATCCATTCTAACTTTAATTGTTGTTTATTAAATTATTTATCAAAGCATATCATAATTATTTCTAAATTATGTTTTTCAAATTAATTAAATTATATTTTTTAAATTAAATAATTTAATTACGGTATCAATTCACACTATTTAAATTTATTCTAATCCTCAATTTACAACATTTAAATTCATTCTAATTTTTAATTTCACAACATTATAATTACATACAACATTGAATATAATTATTTTCACTTATACATTTAAATTTATTCTAATCACATCATTTAAATTCATTCTAAT
Source organism: Galeopsis tetrahit (assembly GCA_963675135.1). Taxonomy (NCBI): domain Eukaryota; kingdom Viridiplantae; phylum Streptophyta; class Magnoliopsida; order Lamiales; family Lamiaceae; genus Galeopsis; species Galeopsis tetrahit. The sequence continues at coordinate 74,989,077 of OY776121.1, read as the reverse complement.
TTTCAATTCACAACATTAAATATAATCATAATTAGCATGTTCACGTCAATTAAAATAACATCACACACAACATTAAAAAAAAATTAATCCTCAACGTCAATGTAAATGCTGCATTTGTAGGAGTAAGCGCTGCTCTCTCTCCTCATTGACTCTCCGTTCTTCAGCAATAGCATGGTCAATGTCGGCCTGGGTGAATCGTCCATAAGCCGTACCACTTGACGTCTCGTCAGGGTATGTTTTTATTAAATTGTCACTACTGCAAGAACCGAATTGAAAACAACTCCAAGATATTTATGTATGGGTATGTTTTTATTAAATTGCAAATTTTATTTCTATTTAATTTGGTGTAAGAATTTTAATTTTCTTAATTAAAATTAAACATGCACTTCATGGAATTACCTTAATATTGTTTCTGTTCAATTCAATTTATTATAAATCTGATTTTTTTTCTATATTTATTATTATTCGGTGATCGAATTATGGGGTTAATTTGGTTGTTCAATTATTGTTTTGTTACCTTTTTTAACTTGTATTTCTTCCCTAATTTTTTTACCAGACTATAATGGTGTTTTAGTTTTATTTTAAATTAAGCTTGCTAACTTAAAATGCATATGATTTAACCCTTTTTGCATTGCATGCAGGAAAATGTTCTTCTATCTCTAATTTAGGGTTCTTGATTTGTGGTATAGCACACAAGCTTATTAATTTCTTTAAAAAAATAATTGATAAGTATAGATGATTAATTAGAGAAAAAGTTAAAACACGAATATATGAGTAAATGGGGAAATTTATTTCTTAAATTACTTTTTTACTAATTTTTCAATCTTCTAGAATCAAATAAAAATAAATTTAAATGAAATTAAAATTAAACTAAAATTTCACAGATTTTTTTTATCTAATCAATTTATGTATTATTTAATTAATTTGTCTACATTAATAAAATATGTCAACAATTACAATTTTTTATTCTAATAAATCTACCCAAATTATAAACAAACGACCTTTTAATTAATTTAATTTTGAATGAGTTTAAATGAAATTTCAATTATAAATGAAATTTTACGTGAAATGAATTTTATCACCAATATTGGTAATTAATTTTTGTGAAATGAATGCAAAAATCGTAGTAACACTTACCAATTAATGTTTAAAATGATTTTAAATCTCCAAATAAAAAAATATTTGAAATAAATTCAAAATTATTTTAAATTTCCAACTGCCGTTACCAAATGGCATCGGGGCCCACTGCCGTCCCCTTTTCGCATCGGCCATTATATATATGTCGTCCCCTTTTCGCATCGGGGCCCACTTCCGTCCCCTTATCCGTTGCCTTAAGGTAACGACACCCACCCCCGTCGCCTTTTTTTTCCCCGTTACCAATGTCGTTGCCAAATGGCAACGGTAGCCTGCTGTTGCCAATTGTCGTTGCCTTTTCGCCAATATTTTGTAGTGACTTCCTCTCTTTACCCATTTCATTTTATGTGGAATTAACTTATTTTTTAAAAAAAAATAAAATTCTCACTCATATTTTATTTTATAAAATTATCCTTTTCAATAATTAAATATATGATATTCATTTTATCATAATCTTCAATCATAACTTACGCAACAACAAATAGGATTTCATAAATATAATTCTCCTTTAAACAAACATAATTCTCCAATTCACGCAAGAGGAACACAAAAACTTATATGCAATATTGCATACATGTAAGACTAATTAAGTCAATTGAGCTGAAAATATTGACTTATTAAGTTAATGGGCTGAAAATATATATTATTGGGCTACCATTAATTCATTTGGGTTAATTCTTAATTTATTTGTCAACTGGCCCGCTTGTATTCTAATTTTGACAAAAAAATTTAACCCGTTTATTTTGTCAATTTCTGTGATTTTTTTATTTTTTATTTTATTGGCGAACGCGGGATATTAAATGTAGTAATTAAAATCGTAATATGTAGTAAAACACATTATTTTATGTAGTAATAACACAAACTATTTTATATAATAATACAAATTATTTTATTTAGTAACCCGTTTTTTGCTAGTGTTTTTGTTGATGTATTAACTCACATTATAATACGTAGTAACATATACTATCGCATGTAGTAAACACAATAACCATGTTGTAATGCAAATCATTTGATAAAGTTACATATAGTAACAAACGCATATTCAATGTAGTAATTCAAAGTGAAGTATGTAGTAACATATAATTTTTTATATAGTAATACCGATTCTTTTATGTAGTATTTTTTTCTAGAATTTTTATTGATTAAGTAACTCACATTATAACATATAGTAACATATATTATTGCATGTAGTAATATAAAATAACCTATATCCATAATAATAATTAAAGAATATTTAAAGAAATAGAAAATATTTAAAGATTAAGGTCGTCGTAAATTGCAGCGCTCGGACGCGGCCTCGGGTGGCCGAAAACTGCTCGGGGAAGACGACCGGACTAAGTACAATTTCTGCTAGTGGGTGTATTTATAAAAAATATTTTTGCTAGTGGGTGTATTTATAAAATACATGGGTGTGAATTGAACTGTCAGTGGGTGTATTTATAAAAAATGTGGATTGAACTGTCACTGAATGTATTTATAAAGAATGTGAGTGTGAATGACTGAAATGCATATATACAATATTTCACAAAAGACTAGCCCAAGAGAAAAGACATAAGAGGAGGATAGCTTTAAATTGGTAATTAACAACCCAATATATATGTGCAAGACATACTAAGATATTTTGTTATGTGGTTTATTGATATTATATAAAGAAGGTTCATGACTTAAAAAAAAATAAAAATAATGAAGGTTCATGATATGTGGTGTAAAGATATATTGTTATATGGTTTGTTGATATTATATGAAGAATGTTCATGATATGTGATGTATTGGGAGAAATACCCATAAATTATGTTCAATGATATATATATAAAAGGGCATTGACTTTTTTAATATATTGCTATAAAATATATATATTGAGTGGTATTTTAGTTATTTATGATAAAAAAATTACATTATTTTGAATTTCATTTTATTATAGGGGTGTTTTCAAACATTACAAACAACTTTCAGAATCATTTTTTTAAAAGTTGTCCTCTCACAGCTTTTACTTTTCAAAAGTGATTTTAAGCTGTTTATAAAGTTTGCAAACAGTCTTTAGTGAGATACCCACACTACAAGAAAAATGGGTTATTTTGACATTTAGAAATGTAATTATAGTTTATCTAATACTACTTTTAAACTATCATGACATTTAACAAAAATGTCATCAATTCTAATGTAAGGATAGACATCAACCTATTTTGACACTTTTAAATGTATTGATAAAATTGTTTAAACTACACTTAATTACTATATTGATTTTTTAATATTAATTAATAGTACAATATTAAATGTCATGATATATTTATTATTAAAATCATTTTACCGAGGGTATCGGTTAAAACTACATAATTAAGTGTCATGTTACATTCATTTTAAAAATATTTTTTATTATTATAATTGTTCGATATTAATTAATATTACATATTAATATTAAATGTCATATTAATATTAAAAATACATGGCGCCCTAGCTTGTCAGATTATTAATATCAACCACAAAATTCATAATAATATTGATAATAATTAATAATAACAACAATAATAATAAATTAGAAAATATTTTATATTAAAGAATAATATTAATATGTCTTCTCAATAACTATAGTAAAATTTAACAAAGTCATTTCACATACTAAACTTGATAACATTTCTATACAAATAAAATCTCTACAAAAGAAAAAAAATTAAATTGTGGATGGGGATGAACAAATCGACAAACTTCATCATCCGATATTTTTAGCAAATAACTTTTGTACGTGCCAAACACCCTCATAAACTGTTTTTAGAATCACTTCTTTTAAAGTTGTTCTCTCACAGCTTTTACTTTTGAGAAGTGCTTTTAAACTGTTTGTAGAGTTTACAAACACCCTATATATCAATCATTAGAACGGAATCTGTCAATAAATGTTTTTTCTATAAGTTCATTCCATTTAATTATAATTTCATTCATCATACCAATCACACCCTAATGTTAGCATCTTCATCCTTCTTCCTCATACTCTAAAAAATTGTCCCATCCTACCCGTTGCCGGACACCATAGCACCCCCGCTGGCCCCGCCACCGCACCCATCTTTCTCATTTTCCTTTCTTCTTCTTTTTATTTTCATGTTTATTTTTAGCCATTAACTCGCTTGACCAATTTTATAAAATATATAATAAATATTGTGTTGCGGATCTTTTTCTACAATTTTAAGAGAAAACTTTATCTTCTTCACAAAAAAAGTTCTAAGAAAAACTTCTACAATCAAATTCTCTTATTTTTTTCTCTCAATGTACTTTAAAGTTGGATTAAATGTAAGAGCATGTCTCTACTATATTTTTCTTCTTTGATTTTGTTAGTATTTGAAGTTTTATCAGTGGTGAATTCAATGTGCAATATTGTTTTTAGGTTTACACCCAAAGTTTCGTCTGGACTGTTTAATATGATTGTTTATGGTTGTTTAATGTTATTTAACTTTGATTGTTTAAGGTTGATTACTTGGGATTTTTTAAGATTATTTTTATAGTTAATTTGTTATGTGAGAAGTTATTAAAAATATTTATAATTTTTTTTTACTTAAATAAAGAATGTCATTTTTTTATACTTTATATAAGTAAGATCATTTTCTTATAAGTGATGTTTGATTAGGCTATTTATGAAAATGCTCCCCAAATAAACTTGTTCCAAATAAAAATTGATAAAAAATAGTGTAATCAGAGTTGTTGTTAGCTTAAAGCCTTAAATTGTAGATCTGAGTTGTGAAATTTGAATGCACAAGTATAAATTTGAAATCTGAGTGGAATGGCTCCAAGAAGGTGATCACAATACTAAATTTTTCCACTCTAGAGCTACTCAGAGGAAGAAAAGGAACACCATTAGACAGATTCAAGATAATAATGGTGATTGGAAGTTTTCAAAGAATGAGATTGAAGGCACTTTTATGGCTTACTTTCAGAAGATATATGCTACAGATTCTCCGTCGAATGAAGCTATTAGAAGGGCAACTCAAAGTATTAAAGCAAAGATATCTGTGGAGAATTATTATGTTCTTGAAGTTCCCTTTTCAAAAATGGAGATGCATAAGGCAGTCAAGGATCTTGCTCCATGGAAGGCTCCGGGTCCTGATGGTTTTCCAGCTTCATTCTATCTTCAAAATTGGAACATCATTGGTGAGGATATCTCTAATGCTATTCTAGATATACTTAATGGACAGGGAGAAGTCAGTAAGTGGAATCATACTATCATTTCACTTATCCCTAAAGTAAGCTCTCCTGCTTCACCTCAACAATTCAGGCCTATTAGCTTGTGCAATGTCTTTTATAGGATACTTGCAAGAACAGTGACTAATAGATTGAAGGGAGTTTTGAATGATCTTATAGATTCTCATCAAAGTGCTTTTGTGCCAGGCCGAATTATTACTGATAATATCTTGGTGGCCTATGAAGGAATGCATTTTTTGAGATCCTCTAAAAGCAAAGTGGGTTATGCAGCTTTGAAAATTGATATGTGCAAGACATATGATAGGATTGAATGGCCCTTCCTTATGAAAATTCTTCAAGTTATGGGCTTCCCTAACAAATGGGTTGAACTTATTTTGAAATGTGTTTCCTCTGTTTCTTATGCCATTAATATTAATGGTGATAACACTGAGGTATTCACTCCAACTAGAGGTTTGAGGCAAGGTGATCCTTTGTCTCCATATCTGTTTGTCTTATGTGCCCAAGCTTTTTCATCTATGCTCTCTTCTGTGGTGGATTCAAAGCAAATATCTGGTATTAGAATTGCTAAAGGTGCGCCTATTCTCTCACACCTATTCTTTGCAGATGATAGTCTCCTCTTTTTTAAAGCAGCCAAAACAGAAACTCAAGCTGTGGTGAATTGTATTTATGCCTATGAAAAGGCTTCGGGTCAACTGGTGAATAGAGATAAATCTTCCATCATTTTTAGCCCTTCAACAAGCCAAACTAATGTTGATCAATCTAAACGTATGTTGGGCATTAGATCATCTCAGGGATACGACTTTTACCTTGGTCTCCCTACAATCATTCCTAAAGCAAAAAGATTGAAGTTTGGTTACCTTACTGACAGAATTAGACAGAAGGTGCTATTATGGAAGCACAAATCTTTCTCAGAAGGGGGTAAGGAGGTTTTAATCAAAGCCGTATTACAAGCATCTGCCTCTTATGCCATGTCATGCTTTCGAGTGCCCGTAGCGGTTTGCTCAGATATGGAGAAGACTATAGCAGGGTTTTGGTGGGGTGATGAGGATATGGGGAAGAAGAAACACTGGAAGAATTGGTTGGATATGTGTAAGACCAAGAGTGATGGAGGCATGGGTTTTCGCAGTCTTACTCTTTTTAATAAAGCTCTTCTGGCCAAGCAATTATGGAGAATCATCACTAAGCCAAACACTCTGTTAGGAAAGATCTTTAATGCAAAATATGTTAGAGGCTGCAGCTTGTCAGATTTGGAGATTGGATCGAATCCCTCCTTTGTGTGGAGATCCCTGGTTTGGAGCAGCAACTTACTTGAAGAAGGAGCCCGTTGGAGAGTAGGATCAGGTAATGCAATAAGAATTTTTAAGGATCGATGGGTTCATGGCACAGAAGGTGGAATGATCAAATCAACAAGAGCTAGTGCTTCAAATGTGAATAGGTTCTTACTTGAAGATGGAAAGTGGAACGAACCTCTCGTTAGAGCAGCTTTTCTTGATTTTGAAGCTGATCAGATTCTTAATACTCCAACTTTCGGTATTAATAATGATGATCAACTGTTTTGGCCACTTTCTTCTAATGGTATTTATACAGTTGCTTCAGGTTATTCATTGGCCATGAGAAGTTTATTGAAGGAAAGGGATGGCTTCAAGGAAGGCTCCTCTAAACATCAGCCACTTGCCAAGGTTTATGAAGTACTGTGGAAACTTCAATTACCACCAAAAGTAAGAATTTTTTGTTGGAAGGTCGCGCAAAATATGATCCCATCAGAAGGTAATTTAGCTTATCACCATGTTCCCATTAGCTCGATTTGTAGTTGTTGTGGGGCTTTTATAGCAGACACAATGCACTGTATATTCAAATGTGTTTTTGCAAAAAAAACATGGAAAGAGGTGGGGCTTTGGAATGAAGTGAGAACTGCAATTCATGGCAGTGGATTGGATTTCATAGGCTGGTGTGTGATGTTCATGAAACAGGAAGTAATGTCATTGGTTATCATGGTAGCTTGGGCCATTTGGAAAGAGAGATGCCACTTTACTCATCAAGAGGTCTATGGACATGGTAATGTTGATAAAGGATTGAGCTTTAATGTCAGATGGGCCTTATCATATTGGCATGATTTTCAACAGATGAGAAATTTTGGTAGTTCAGAAGCGGAATTCAGCACTAAGCAAAAAGAATTATGCATGGGTATCAAGCAAGGTAATGAACTCTTTACGGATGCAGCATATAATATGGATCATAATTTCTTTGCTGCTGGCTGGGTTATTGTCGATTCCAGCTCTCGTATCATCCGTGCAGGAGCTCAACGGATGGAATTTCCAGGGTCGGTATGTGGCGCTGAACTCAAGGCTATAGCCATTGGTCTTCGAAAAGGTAAGCAACATAATATTCAAATCAATGGAATTCGGACGGATTCTATGGTTGTTATTAGTGCACTTGAGAAGGAAGAACAATTAGGCTCTTTGGAACAAAGCTATGTTAGGGATGTTAAGGATTTACTTCGTCAGGAGTACATATGGGATTGGCAACATGTTCCAAGAGAGTTCAATCATATTGCTCATAATCTGGCTCAAAGCTCTATTAACACTTCATTTCCTCAGGATTGGAATGAGGTTGATTTCTCACAATTCTACAAGGATAGGCTTACTCTTAACACCCTTTGAGGAGTGTTTGCTTTTTCCCTTGTAATATTGTCAAAAAAAAAAAGTATAAATTTACGTCAAACACGTCAAACTTAGTGGAATATGCACACTTTCTCATGTTTTGAATTGATTGCTCTACTAATTTTCGATCGACATTAATCGTTGAAATAGAAATATATACATCTAATCACACTATCAATGCTCTGAATTAGCGCCAACTACACCCCATCTTGTTGTACTGATTTAAGAAGAAAAAAATACGTGTTGCTTTAGAAAATATACGTGTTCAATATATCAACATATTAAAGGCATAATCATTTATTTACTTACCAATTGCCTTAAAAAGCTAAGTAATTTTTATAAATGGAATATTTTACTCTCCTATCATGCGAACTATAGTCTATTCTGAATAATTACCATGTAGTTCGCTCACAACGTCAGCTTCCAATAAATAGCCCAATATAATCATAAAAACGAAATAATATCACATTTAACAAAAAATTACTTTTAGTATATAGGTCGAACGTTTTTGTTCATTCGTGAAAATAGAACAATTTGGCTTACTTACTTAAAAAAAAAAAAAATTGTTTTTCCGTCTCAAAAGAAATTATAGAGTGTCGATATTTAAAAAATATTTATATCAAAACTAGAATTTAAAAAATAAATCACAATCTTACTTTATGTTTCTTTTAATCAATTCCTAATCGAACATCCTTCCAAATTCAAATTGCAATGTTTCGGAACTTAAATTGCAATGTTTAAAAATTAAGTTCATTGTATGATCCATGTCTTCAAATTTTATTTCAAAATATATCAAGGTGCAAAATCTTGAACGCCCAAACAATAGACTAAAAATTTGAATACCGTTAAAAAAAAAAAATTCAATTGTAATATTTTAAATATATATTGTTGAGTTAGTTTTTGATGTAACATCATTCCGTGAGACGGATCTTCTTTAACTCCATTTTAAAAAGAGATTATCACTTTTGTTAAAAACAATATCACTATTTTTGTAAACATAAAATTTGGTGAAAATAATAGATTATCCAACCAAAAAAATTGGAATATGGATCAAAGGGAATCCGTCTCACGAAAAATATTCGTGAAACGATGTCACACAAGTTTTTATCTTGTATTGTTTGTATGTGAACTACTATTATATAAGAAGATGCCTATAATTTTAAGTGCAATGTGCACCCTTTTTTTAATATAAGGCTTATGGTTGGAATCAATTTCATGTTTTTCAACTTTTTTTTTAATTAAATATTGCATGTAAATACAATATACATTTTTCAATAAAAAATGACATTCAAAATAAACACCTTTTCAAGTAGGTTGGGTGCGGCCCGTGAAATTCTCTAAGTGGGTGGGTGCAAGCAACCCTTGACATTTTGCTGGATCTAGGAATGCCAATTGAACGAATTTGAAACGGGCTTGCCATGTTCCAGAATCCATCCCCGTCAGAAAATTCATAAACCCAATATTTGTTTGTAACACCTAATTTTTTAGTTGTTTTTAATATATATATCTAATATCTTTTTTTATGTTAAATAATTCAATTTAAAATATATAAGTGTCTAAAATAGCATTTTATATACACCTTATATTAAAAAGATTACAGATAAAATATTTGTATACAAATATATAGAGTATACATTAATATGCAAATAATTGAGTTTATATAACTATAGAGAAATAACAATATTGGAAATATAATTTCTTGATTAGTTGTAAATGAGATTTACAATGAGTATTTATACAAGAGAGAATTAGGTCTAACCTAACCCTAATGGGCTTTATAAGAGAGCCCATAGGAAACTAAGGTGGGCCTATACAATAAATAAGAATGAGAGTGTATTTACTAATATAGGTCCAATATGCCCCCTCAAGATGGAGTACCATAGGATAGTCCAATCTTGGTCATAAGGAGCTGAAGGCGAGCACCGGAGAGCGGTTTGGTGAGGGCATCGGCAAGCTGGTCGGCAGTCGAGACATGCGAGATGCGGAGCCGAGCGGTTTTGACGAGGTCACGAACAAAGTGGAAGTCGATGGCAATGTGTTTCATTCGTGAGTGAAACACAGGGTTGGAGCATAAGTAGGTGGCCCCAATGTTGTCACAGTAGATGACTGGCACCGGAGAATTGGAAAAGTGTAGTTCTTGAAGTAAGGATGTTAGCCATTGTACTTCAGAGGCCGCTGCGGCAATGGCTCTGTACTCGGCCTCAGTTGATGAGCGAGCAACAGACTTTTGCTTTTTGGACGACCATGAGATAGGATTGGCCCCCAAAAAGACGACATAAGCACTTGTGGAAGTGCGATCATCATGATCGCCTGCCCAGTCAGCATCCGTGAAGCAGTGGAGCGAGGAGGATGAGGATGGGGTAATGTTGATTCCGACATCCCTTGTACCATTGAGGTAGCGGAGTAGACGCTTGACAGCATTCCAGTGAGTGATGGTGGGTGCATGCATAAACTGAGATAGCTTATGAACGGCAAAGGCGATGTCAGGTCTGGTGAGCTGGAGATACTGAAGGCTGCCGAGCACTTGACGATACTGAGTGGAGTCAGTGGGAGAGGTTCCATCCGAGAGAGTAAGGCGAGCAGAGGTGGATAGTGGAGTTTGGACTGGTTTGGAGTCGATCATGTTGTATCGGGCGAGCAGATCAGTGACATATTTGCGTTGGGAGAGCAGGCATGAAGTTTTAGAGCGAAGAACTTCCACTCCCAAGAAATAGGATAGAGGACCAAGGTCCTTGACTGAGAATTTGGCACTGAGGTCGGCAGCCACCTGGGCGAGCATGGGCGAGGAGTTGCCCGTCAGAATGAGGTCGTCGACATAAACAAGGAAGTAGGCGACCACCCCATTGTTGTTGTAGACGAACAGAGATTCATCAGAGTGAGTGGGGATGAATCCAATTTCTTCGAGAAAAGAGCGAAGAGCATAGTACCACGTGCGAGGAGCCTGCTTTAAGCCATAGATGGATTTGCGAAGCTTACAGACATAAGTGGGAAAGGTCTTGTCTTTGAAGCCCGGAGGTTGAGCCATGAAGACTGTGTCTGAGAGCTCTCCATGGAGGAAGGCGTTGTTGACATCAAATTGGCGAAGAGGCCAGTTATTGGTAACCGCAATACTGAGGACTGTTCGCACAGTGGCGGGCTTGACCACTGGGCTAAATGTTTCAGTGAAGTCAACACCTGGTCGCTGATGAAAGCCTTTGGCGACCAGACGAGCTTTGTATTTGTCCAAGGTGCCATCTGGTTTTCGCTTAATACGAAACACCCATTTGGAGCCGACCACATTTTGAGATAAAGTGGGTGGAACTAAGTCCCAAGTGCCATTTTGAAGAAGGGCATCAAATTCAGCCGACATGGCTGCTCGCCAATTTTCGTTCTTGAGTGCCTGGGAGACACAGCTTGGTTCAATGTCAGAAGCAACAGTGGAAGTAAGTCCATACCTCGGATTAGGCTTGAAGACGTGATTCTGAGCTCGAGTGACCATGCGAGGTACAGAAGGTCGTGGGGGAGCATTGGTCGGCACAGTGATGTCAGGTGAAGGTGTGGCAGGCTGAGGTGTGGTTGGGATTGGATTGCGGAGGAGATCAGGAGCAGTTGTGGTCGGCTGAGGCGTGTTCGGCAGAGGGTCAGGGGCGAGGACAGGTGTGATAGAGTTAGGTAGTGGAGGGGCTAGGAGAACAGGCGAGGAGTTGGAATCGGAGGAGGTGGGTGGCGAGGAGCTGGAGGTCGCCACGGGAGATGGATTAGGAGAGGGATTGGAAAAGGGGAACGTATGTTCAACGAATTGAACATGCCGCGAGGTGTAGATTCTGTTCGAGGAGCGATCAAGGCATAGGTAGGCGCTCTGCGTGGGCGAGTAGCCAATAAAGATACATGGAGTGGAGCGAGGATCAAGTTTGTGATTTGTGTAAGGGCGAAGTAAAGGATAGCAGAGACAACCAAATATGCGGAGTTTGGCTAGATTGGGTGGGCGAGCAGTGAGCTTTTCATAAGAGGATAACATGTCGAGGTTAACCTTAGGGAGGCGATTTATGACGTAGGCTGCCGAGCAGACAGCATAGGGCCAATAGATAAGGGGCATGGAAGCATGGTGAAGAAGGGCAAGAGCTGTGTCGACCACGTGGCGATGGCGACGTTCGGATAGGCCATTATGTTCGGGGGTGTGAGGCGGGGTGGTGAGGTGGGCGATGCCATGAGATTGAAGAAAGGGGCGAAGAGCAATGAACTCTCCCCCATTGTCAGAGTAAAAGGTTTTGATCGTGTTTTGATAGTTGTTTTCAACAAGGGCTTTGAATGTGATAAATGTGGAAAGAACATCTGATTTCCTTTTGAGGGGGTACACCCATACATATTTGCTAAAGTGATCAACGAATAGCACATAGTATCTTAGATTATCAGGAGATAGAATAGGCGACGACCAAACATCAGAAAAGATAACATCAAGTGGTTTAGTAGATATAATGCTTGAATCATAAAATGGTAGTTTGTGACTCTTGATACATGAGCATGAGTTACAGTTGAAGTGCTTGGAAGGTGCACTGGATAGGCTAAGTGTAGAGAGAGTGTGAGCAAGAATTTTTGTTGATGGGTGGCCAAGGCGGGCATGCCAGGTGGTCGTCGTGAGGTGTTGAGTGGTGAAGGCTTGTGGAGGGGTGGTGGACATTTGTGCCGGCCAGACATATAAATTATTGATACGACTCCCAACGAGGAGAATGCTCCCCGAGTGACCATCCCGTACCTGAAAGGAAGAGCGATCAAAAACAATGTTAACATTATTATCACGACAGAGACTGGAAACTGAAATCAAGTTTTTCGATATGTGTGGGACGACCAGGACATTCGAAAAACAGAGAGACTTAAGTTGAGGAAAGTGCATAGAGCCAGTGTGCGATATGCGTAAACCTTTACCGTCACCAATTTCCACATTGTCAGACCCAGCGAAGGGCGAGTGAAGGGAGAGGTTGGCGAGGTCGTTGGTGATGTGATGGGAAGCGCCAGAGTCAAGGATCCAGTGCTCGGCAGGATGTGCCGAGGAGGCTGAGTGAGCCGAGTAGGCCGGGCGAGCAGCTGTCCGATTCAGACGGGAAGGTGGTGGGAACTGCCCATGCGGGCGGCGAGGACCCGTAGAGGAGGCAGGAGGCGAGGGTGAAGAAGGAATTTCAGGGCAGGTGCGAGCAGTGTGGCCCGGTGCTCGACAGTATTGGCATGTGCCAAGATAGGGTCTTGGCGAGGAGTGGCGAGGGCGAGTATCAAGAGTTTTAGCCCTCGTATCTGGTCGCGAGGAGCGATGATGACGTGTACCAGCAGTAAGTGCAGATGCAGGCATTACGGCTGAGGATGGTCGCGAGGCAATTTGAACCTCAGCGCTGAGGAGCTTGTCGCAGAGCTCGGCAAAGGTGATGGGTTGTTCGCGAGCTTGGATGGCATTGGCGATGTCATTGTAAGAATCGTCAAGGCCAATGAGGACTTGGAGAGTGACGTCCTCGGCATCAGAGGAAATTCCGAGGAGAGCAAGCTCGTCGACAACAGAGCGAACTTCCATGAGGAAGTCTGAGACCGGGCGAGCACCTTTGGACAGAGAGCGAAACTTGGTCTTGAGGGCAAGAATGCGACCTCGCGAGGGCTTCCCATACATGCTCTCAAGCATTTTCCAGGCTTCGCAGGAGGTTTTTGACGAAGCAACAAAGGGTATGAGTTCCGGGGACATAGATCCGACCATGGCCGAGAAAATGAGGTTGTCCTGACACACCCACAGGTCGTGTGCAGGATTGGGAACTGTGTTGCTGTCGGCGGCTAGGGATGTGAGCGAGGGGCATGGATGTGTGCCCAAGACATAGCCTAGGAGGTTGTGCCCAGTGAGGAGAAGCCGAAGTTGGAAAGACCAAGCACCATAGTTGGTGGAGGTGAGCTTCAGGGACATATTTGCGAGTCCCTTGAAGGTGATTGGTGCCGGCGATGGAGGAGGAGCGGCCATTGGGTTGAGAGGAGCAGCGGAGATAGTTGCAGTAAGGAGGGAGGCGTCGTAAGACGGATGGCGACGGCGGCGCGTCGGAGACGAAGGCGGCGGCGGCGGCAAAAAGTGGAGTGGCGGCGGCGACTATGGTTTGGATCGGGCGTGAGCCAAATGACTCGATGATACCATATAGAGAAATAACAATATTGGAAATATAATTTCTTGATTAGTTGTAAAGGAGATTTACAATGAGTATTTATACAAGAGAGAATTAGGTCTAACCTAACCCTAATGGGCTTTATAAGAGAGCCCAAGGTGGGCCTATACAATAAATAAGAATGAGAGTGTATTTACTAATATAGGTCCAATAATAACTATATATAATTATTATATTTATGTATGGTGAATTCAAATATGGATCTAAATCCGGTCTCATATCCATTTGATTAGGTTCATATTCGATTCATACGGGCGGGTCCAATGTAAAATTGAAATTAAACCTGCCTCATAGTCATCTTTAGCTGAAATTAAGTCCATGTAAAGAATGCACGATTAAGTAGTGTATTTATGATTATGATAACAATATATAGTAATCGAATTCAAAATTGAACTTTACTCCCATGCATTACCAACAATCTTTCTATTCTACAATATTCAATGGGTCCAATCACAATATATTAACCAAGTCAAAATCTTGACATTTAAAGAAAAAATCTCAATAAAATGATTTCTTTTTTGAAGTTAAGCCTCATTAATATATTATTACTTGATGTACAAGTATTACAGCACATGAGAGTTCATTAATTAAAGCACTGCCGTATATACATGCATGCTGCCACTTGTCATACACACACATTTGTGCTCAACAACTAAGCATTCACAAAAACAATGACGTTACTTGCTTTTTTTCCATCAATTTAATTTTGTCACACCATCCTTATTTATTTCATATATCATTTGTTATTTTAATTTTATTAATTTACATTTTGTGTCTAGGATAACTAAATTCATAAATTGTACTTAATCGGTGTCAATCCAAGAACACTTTTTGACTTACAAAATTCATTTCGCTAACCATTAATATATATATATATATATATAAAAAGTGTATTCTAAATACTCCGTAATACTTTATTTTTTTAATGGAGAGTATCATTTAATCTCTATACAGCCGACATATCAATAAATTGGACACAAAATTTAGATGGGACCGTACCTCAGAGAAAAAAACATGATATGTTACAAACTAATATTGAATAATTGAAAAGTAATGTTATTATATAAAAAATAACAAATTATAATGTCCTCAATAATATTCTACTTTTATTAAATTGTTTTTGTCCACGAGATGATTTTATAAAGATTAATTGCTGGCGAATTAAATATGTTTTCCACTACACTACGCCATTGTAATTTGCATATAAATAAATTTTCTTTTGCGTGGATTTTAAAAAATTGTATTAATGATTATAAAGATATTATTTTTTGTGGAGTAGTATTAACTTTCATTAATTAAAAAAAAAGTTGTCAAATTAATTGTATGATAAAATTGTTTTACTGAACATTAATCAAGAAGAGAATAAATTTTTGTGATGATTTGCTTTGAACAAAAAACGTATGATATGTGTATTTCGATTTTATTTTCAATCAATAATAGGTAAGTGGTTACAGAGTCATTGATTCAATGATTTCAGTAAGTTACGTTTTATAAAAGATGTTCGTGCCCATAAAATAAATGGATCCCAATATTTGTCTTTTCTTCAACAGTTTTTTTCTTTATACTGTATCTTCAGCAAAAAATACGTCGCCAGAGCTTCCTGAAACTACAAGAATAATTTCTGTTTTGTCCCTATTTATTCTGGGCCCTCCCCTGCCATATATATTGCACCATCTAATAATTATACATCTGAACACACTCTTTAATCAAAATTCATCAAATAATTGAGATGGCACATAATGGTGTAAAGAAGAAAGTACATTTAATTAATAAAAAATTATATCAAACAAATCTTCTTTATCATTTTATATGGTTCATGTGTTTATATGATCTAACTTTAATAAATAGTACTCCATTTGTTCGAATTATATACACTAATTTTTCTTTTTACGTGTTTCAATTAGTTTCCATACAAAGTGTATTTACTAATTACTAGTATGTATTAATTATTTTGAAAAGTAGTAGTATATATATATTTTTTTTTGAATTTGCTTAAAAAAATTAATTTATAAAAAAAAAATCAAGCTATATAATTGGGTCAAAATGGAACAAATCATAACACAATTTTACACAAATTTCGATGTTAATATGAATTTATCACAACCGCCTTACAAGAAAAAAAAAAAGAGGAGCGTTGTACTAATAAATAATAATACTAAAAAATCTGCAGCATTAATATCTCATTAAGTACTCCCTATATTTGACTTTACACACGGATTAAGAAAATTCAATAAATGTAGTCAAATTTAGTAAATGTGTCAATTTTGCCCTTGAAATTACATTCTTTAAAATCGGTTAAGCATTAATTACTCTTATTAAGTAGGGGTAAAATTGACAATAAAACATTTAATACTAAAGTAAAAAAGAAAATTGAGCTATAATTTTGGAACATCCAAAAAAGGAATATGGAGCTATATTTTTGGAACGGAGGGAGTAATTCCAACTCGATTAACCCCGCAGCCAAACAGGCCCTCACAAAACCTAGTATATAAACCGCCCCACCATTAT
Organism: Galeopsis tetrahit; assembly: GCA_963675135.1. Taxonomy (NCBI): domain Eukaryota; kingdom Viridiplantae; phylum Streptophyta; class Magnoliopsida; order Lamiales; family Lamiaceae; genus Galeopsis; species Galeopsis tetrahit. The sequence goes on along the minus strand of OY776121.1, from coordinate 74,972,426 downwards.
TCCTCCTCTTCACACCTCATTTAAGGTGCGTAGAGGACGCACCGCAGTCCTTCAAAAAAATTCTTGAATTCTCTATTCTATTCAAATCCCACAGAGAGAGAAATGCTGGTTTCAGTATTTCTCGCTCTGTTTCTACCGTGCGCCGGAATGAGTGCAGTTTTTCTGGTGTACATATGTTTGCTATGCTACGCCGCGAGTTCAGCAAGCAATGACGACCAGCAATTTGGCGGGCCCGTGAAGCCCGCCCAAAACAAGGGCCTCTCCGCTTCCGATCTCGAAAAACTGCCCAAAGTCACCGGAAAAGATTTGGTGTTGGGCACCGATTGTGCGGTCTGTTTGGACGAAATTGAGAGTGAGCAACCTGCTAGAATGATTCCTGGCTGTAATCACGGCTTTCATTTAGAATGCGGCGATTCTTGGCTCTCCAAAAACTCCATTTGCCCTGTTTGTCGGGCCAATATTGGGCCCGAATTGCTCAATCCTCCTGAGCAAACAAGTCCATGCTAAGTTTGAAACGAATTGTTACGGGTAGTAGCTAGCTATTCCATTTTGTATTATTTTTATTTATTTGATAGATTAGTATACATTGCCAACATTTTCATTTTCTTGTTTCTGGGGTTAGCAATAGCAGAGGAAAGCAGAGTCCAAATTCATATTGTTATTTTTTAGGTTTTGTAATTTTATTCAATTCTTTATTTAATACAGTATAAAAATGGAAAAAAAATTAAGTAATTTTATGTTTACAAATTTTGGCATCGTGCCGAGAAGACCTAGTGGAATATGTTTGATTTGAATTCAGAAAATATGATTTGAAAAATGAATTAATACAGTTTTATTTTGCTATTTTAGAATTTGATAACAAATATCTATAAATATTAAATTTTCAGAATTGCATACACGCTTGGGGTTGTGATATGAAATTTGCAAATTTAATTTAATGTTTCTTGAATTCATGTGGTGTAGGGAAATAACTTTGTTGGATATATTAGTAAAAGAAATTGAAAAAAAAAAACAAAAAAACTAAATTCAGGTGCTTTGAAAATGAAGGGAACGATGAAAGTGTTAAAGGAGTAAAAAAGTTAAATAACTTTAAATAAATTGGAAAATAGGTGACAAATAATGTGTTTACAATGGCCTCATTTAATTAAGCAACGTTGCGTGTAACATTTGTATTTCAATGGAGTTCGTGTATTATGAAAGTCAGTTTGATTGTACAACTAATTTATATTTTGTGTTTATACAGTTTTTTTTTTATTAAAACTAAATATTACGGCATTTATGTATAAATTAGATGAGTAAAATATAAAGTAAATGGTGTATTAGTATTTTTATTTTTATTTTTGTAAAACTGTACCTATTAAATTTGAACAGATAAAAATTTACTACTTAATCATATATTTGTATAAAGTTTAGTGGCATATGGTAAAAAAAAATGCCTATAATACATCTTTCATTAAATATATTAGTATTAATTATTTGCTATATAATGTATGATTGAACTGATTTTTACAAACTCATTAATGTTAATAATGTATACCATTAACTCGTGTACAGCCGAGGATTTATAAAGATCCTTGATATTTTTAGAAGGATTTTACTAAGTACTCCCTCCATTTTCTAATAAGTGTCATTTTAGCTTTTTTCAACAAATTAAGATAATAAATTGGGGTCTATATTACCCTTCATTAATTATACTAATTTTAATATATAAATTTTATTTAATAAAGAATATGGTCAAGAATGTAGGTAGTATTCATAATCAAATTAATTTTGGTATAAACAATTTTTGTGGAATTTATTTATGAAAAATATTTATGGTAAATGTATAAGGGTAAAATAGTCAAAATTAAAGGAAAACTCTAGAATGACACTTATTTTAAAATTAGTTAAAAAGTCAAAATGACACTTATTAAAAAATTGAGGGAGTATTTTGTAACCTAAAAAGTTCATGTGTCAAAAGGGCAACACTTCAAAATTATTGAGTGCGTGTATGCTTGAAATTTATGAGTGCATTTCAGGTTCGAAACTTCTAAGATGTAAACAAAATTTATGAGACCATGTTCATATAGAACGCAAAACTCTGAATTTAAACGAGACATCCGCAAGTGGACGGTGACTTAAACTTCACCATGACATAAAAAAAACATATTATGATATGATTTATATATATAGTGTTTTTTTTTTTAAAATCTCATTGTCAATGTAATATGTTAAAACTTCCTGAGCAAAATATATACTCCTTAGTTCCCTACATATTATTAGTCAATTTTTTTAATTGCCCCACTATATAGGAGTAGGGGTGGTTCGGTACGGTATATCGACCATACTGAACCATATCATTATCATATCGAAAATTTTGATATTGAAAAAATTCATACCGTTATCGTACCGAAATTTCGGTATACCGTAATCTCGGTATACTAAAATTTTCGGTATGTAAAAATTCATACCGATACCGTACCGTAATTTCGGTATATCGAATTTTCGGTACGGTATATCAGTATACCGATTCATATCGAAAATATTGAACCATCATTTCATATCGAAATATTGGTATACCAATTCATACCGAAAATATTGAAACATTGTTTTATACCGAAAGTAATTAATTAAGGTTTATTTTATTTAAGTTTTAATAATTAAAGTTATTTTAATTTAAAAATAATATAAAATTATTATTTTATTAAGGTTTTGATATTTCGGTATATCGATATACCATTTCATACCGAATACCAAAAATTTTCGGTATACCGAAATACCGCGGTATGATCATTTTTCATACCGTTACCGTACCGAAAATTTCGGTACGATATCATACCGTACCGAAAATTCGATAATTTCGATATTTTTTCGGTACGAAAAGTTCGGTATACCGAAATTTCGGTATATTTACCCACCCCTATATAGGAGTGCTCATTTTATCATTTGTAAAAATGAATTTGTCTAATAGAGTGTTTTAAAATATATTGAATTGACAAGGGAATTTTGAATCAGTGTTAATAATTTACTTATGATTCTCTATTTTAATTGATATTGTTGGGCCTTTGTCTAGCCCCACTATTTTAGTGGAATGGTTTCTTGGCCCACAAGATATGGCTTTGACCCATATGAGAAAAACTGATTCGGGTGGAATTTACACGTTTTAGGGGCACATGCGAGGTGTATTTTGATATGGATTTCATTGAATTATGCATGGAATATGACTATTTAAGCCAAAATGAGAGAAAGGTTGTGTTTTGTCGGTTTTGTAGGTAAAACGATGGAATTTGGAGCAAAACACATACCACAAGTGATCGGACTGGAAAGAGGAGTGCACGGTTGGATTCGTCGCGGAAAACGGAGTGGATTAGCCGAAGGAATCAAGTCAATCCGACACCCGAGGCGAAAGTTATGCACGAAACAAGAAAAGGCCGAAATCGAGGTGCAAGGCAACTCGGCCGAGTGACCTTACTCGGCCGAATCTGAGAGTTTGGCCTCGACTGCGCACTCGGCCGAGTAAGGTTACTCGACCGAATCTGCGAATTTGAGTTCTACTGCGCACTCGGCCGAGTAAGGTTACTCGGCCGAATCTGCGAATTTGAGTTCTACTGCGCAGACGGCCGAGTGACCCAACTCGGCCGAGTTGAATGGAAAGCTTGAAGACCACTCGGCCGAGTGACCCCAACTCGGCCGAGTGACGCGCAACCCCTGTTTTCTGTGATCCACTGGACTAACACACCAACTCGGCCGAGTAACCCCAACTCGGCCGAGTAACCCCATTTTCGGTGCCAAACTTGTATTTTGTCCATTTTCGAGGGACTCACTTGCAAATATCACACCTAAACCCTACCCCAACACTATAAATACCCCACTTCTTAAATTTCACACCATCTTACCCCTCTCTCAAGAATTCTTTCACATACTAACACACACTTGGAGGTTTTGGGCAATATCTTCTTCAATTTACCACCAATTCATGCAAGGAAGGAGCCACTAGCTTGGGACTTCAATTCCCCACCTCACCACAGCCTAAGCTTTCTCTTATTTTCAGTTTTTATTGCTTTGATCTTTGTTTTGATTGTAATTCAAACATGTGGTTGATTGGCTAGAACACTTTTGGTTCTAGGGCCTTGTAAATACTTTTGATGATATCTATGAATTAATGTTTTGCTTATTTGGTGTTTGTGTGGCTTAATTCTATTTGGATGCTTGGTTTATATTGCAAAGCATGTCATTATGTGTACAATGATGAGGTGTTGATCATAGTTAATTGAATTAGGTTGAGAAATCTAGTTTGGTTGATTGATTGCAAGCATTTGACCTAATTTTATTGTGAGATTGAAAGATGATCAATGATTAGGAAGATGTGTGATGATCTTAGGAGCTTGATTGAGTTTTATTGTGCAATTTAGGTAGAGATACTAGGTTGTGTGATATCTCCTTTGAATTACTTGGATCGAAAGAACTTGTAATTCATTATTACGTGATCAATCTTATAGACAAAGCATGAACACCACTTGAGTAGATAGTTAATCATAGATGGATTCACTAGTATTGCATGTGCTCTAGGACCTACCTTCTCTTAAGTGAGTTACATCCATTTTTTACTTTCGTTTTGTGATTTGTTTGTCATTTGATCGATTTTATCTTTGCTCTTCGTTGCTTATTCGTGACACTTGGTAGGTAACGTTAGAGTAAATCACCATATTCAAACTATCGATCATGTCTATTTAGAATTCGACTAGCAAACTCCACTTTTACGCTTTAACCTTCTCGTGGGATCGACCTCGTGCTTATCACGCTACAATAGACGCCGTATACTTGCGGTTGTTTATTTAGTGTTGCATAACACGTGAATCAAGTTTATGGCGTCGTTGCCGGGGAGGTTTTGATAAGCTCTAGAGTGTAGGCTAGAAGAGTTTTAGTTTAGACATTTTACTTGCTTTCTTTATTTTGCAAAAATCCAAAAATATTTGTGTTTGTTACTTTGAGCTTATTTATATTTCTCACTCTCGTTTGCTCTTTTGATAGACATGGTTTATGATCACACGATCTAGGAGGAACCACCAAGAAGTGCTACCTTTAGATCCGGAGATTGAGGCCAATTGTCGAAGAAGGAACGCCGAAAGGAGAAGACTAGAGTTGGAAAGAATGAATCGACGGGAGAATCCGGTTGTAGAAGAAGTTGAGGAGGAGGTTGAGAATCAAGGGGTTGATGGATTTGAGGAACCGAATGGGAATGGGGGAAATCGACCACAAAGGGTACTAAGAGATCATTTCCGCCCAATTCCGAGGCCATATGGAGGAGCGGGTCGAGAACCCGTTGATGCTCATAACTTTGAGCTCAAACCGGCACTAATCATGATGGTGCAAAACAACCAATTCGGAGGCTTGTCGAAGGAGGATCCTAACCTCCATTTATCTCAATTCCTAGAGATAAGTGGAACGGTTAAGATTAATCGTGTCCCTCAAGATTACATCCGTCTCCAATTGTTCCCATTCTCCCTTCGTGATCGTGCAAAGCAATGGTACATGTCCCTTGATCTAAGGACGATCGAAAATTGGGCCGATCTCGTAGACGCTTTCCTCATGAAGTACTTTCCTCCAAGCAATACCATCAAGATAAGAGGAGAAATTTCTTCTTTCATGCAAGACGATGATGAGTCTTTAGCCGAGGCTTGGGAACGTTTCAAGGATCTCATACGGAGTTGTCCTCAACATGGGTTCTCAAGAGATCAATTGATTTGCTATTTCTACAACGGGATGGACCATCGAACGAGAGGGATGGTGGATGCCTCGGCCGGTGGAGGTTCTTTGCTTGGAAAGACGACGGATGAAGGCTATGTGCTTCTAGAGGAAATGGCAAAGAATGGACACCAATGGCCATCCGAAAGAAGGCAAGGCCGGAAAGTTGCTTCCACTAAGGAGTTGGATGATTTGGCTACTCTATCCAACAAGATGGATAAGTTGACTTCGATGATGGCGGCTAAGTCACTAATGGGACCTAGTGATGAACAATATGAAGAGGCCCATTATATGAACAATCAAAGGGACCGTCAATTTCGAGAAAGAGGTTGGAATGAGAGGTAACATCCTAATCCGAATCAATATCATCCCGGATTGAGGCAACATGAGAACTTTTCCTATGCCAATACAAGGAATGCCATTGTCCCACCTCCAAATTTCAATGTTAGGGATGGAGCTATTGTGGAGTCTTCATCAAAGCCATCAATGGAGGATATGTTTGGTGCTTTTATGGGGGAAACCACGAAATTCATGAGAGAGACTAGAGAGAATGCAAACATAACTCGTCAAAGATTTGAGGAACAAGGAGAAATGATCAAGAATATGGCAAACAACATGAGAGCCATGGAGAAGCAAATGAGTCAACTTTCTAATGTCATCGGTAGTCAACACACTCCGGGGCAATTTCCTTCAAACACGGAGCTCAACCCCAAGGAACATTGCAAGGCTATTAAGCTAAGAAGTGGGACGAGTTACGATGGGCCAAAGATGCCACAAGAGGAGGAAATGGTAATGGCACCCGAGGATGTCGACAAAGAAGATGGACAAGAGAAAGAGAAGCAAGAGGAGATAGTGAGGGAAGAAGAGAAAGTAGAAGAGAAGAAGAGTGAGGAGGCAATCCCTCCTCAAGACAAAGGCAAGAATGTGGTACCTCTCCCATACCCTCAAAGGTTGAAGAAGAAGGGCTTGGACAACAAATTTGCCAAGTTTGTAGAGATGTTCAAAAAGATCCACATCAATATTCCCTTCGCCGAAGCTCTAGAACAAATGCCCCATTACTCCAAGTTCTTGAAGGAAATTATGTCCAACAAGAGGAAGATGGTGGAGTATGAAACGGTTCACTTGACCGAGGAGTGTAGCTCAATCATTCAAGCAAAGTTACCTCAAAAGCTTAGAGACCCCGGATCCTTCACCCTACCATGTGTTATTGGAGACGGAGGTACATTTAGAGCTTTGTGTGATTTGGGAGCTAGTATCAACCTTATGCCATTATCCATATTTAAAACTCTTGGTTTGGGAAAGCTTACACCAACCACAATGAGTCTTGTATTGGCGGATAGATCCATGACATACCCTTTGGGTATAGTAGAGGATGTGTTGGTTAAGGTGGATAAGTTCATATTCCCGGTGGATTTTGTGGTATTGGATATGGAGGAGGATAAGTACATTCCACTCATATTGGGAAGGCCATTCTTGGCAACCGGTGGAGCAATTATCAATGTGAGAAAAGGAGAGTTGGAGCTTCAAGTGAACAACGAGAAAGTGTTGTTCAACATCTACAAGGCCATCAAGTTTAGAGATGATGAGGATGAGGTCTATGAGTGCAACATGATCAACCACGTGCAAGCTTGTGTGAATATGCACGTAGAAAAGAGCAACTCAAAGGATCCACTTGATTTTTGCATAAGAGAATCTCTTAACTCACTCTCTTCTATTCCCTTTGATTTCAATTTTGATGGGCTTAATGATATAGAATTGTTTGAATATATGTCTTCTCTTGATGTTTTGAAGGAACTTCCAATCAAAAAGGAGGAGAAATTCATGGAGATACGACAAGAAGCCAAGTTTGGGGGAGTTTTACTTGAAGAGTGTCAAAGATTTCCTAACGAAAATCTTGACACTTGGCCCTCTTGTTACACATTGGAGGCACCAAAGGAGGAAGCTAAGGAGAAACCAAAAGCTCAAGAGAAGGGGAGGAAGCTTGACTTGAAACCACTTCCGGAGCACTTGAGATATGCGTATCTTGAACAAGGTGATCTCTTTCCGGTTATTGTTTCTTCACATTTGCATGAGCTTGAGCTAGAAAAATTGCTTAGGGTGCTTAGAACTTATAAATCGGCTATTGGTTGGGATATTTCGGATTTGAAGGGTATACCGGCTCATATTTGCATGCATAAAATTAGACTAGATGAGTCTATTAAGCCTAAAGCCCAAGGTCAAAGAAGATTGAACCCCATTATGCAAGATGTAGTAAGAAAAGAAGTGTTGAAGTGGTTAGATAATGATATAATTTTTCCCATAAGTGATAGTGAGTGGGTGAGCCCAACACAAGTGGTACCTAAAAAGGGGGGTATGACCATTATTAAAACCAAAGCCTTAGAGGACATTCCTTCTAGGACCATTGTGGGGTGGAGAGTGTGCATTGATTATCGTATGTTGAATAGTGCCACTAGGAAAGATCACTTCCCTTTGCCTTTTATTGATCAAATGTTGGATAGGATGGCGGGATATGAGTATTATTGCTTTCTCGATGGTTACTCGGGATACAATCAAATTTTGATTGATCCCAAGGACCAAGAGAAATCAACTTTTACTTGCCCTTATGGTACTTTTGCTTTTAGGAGAATGCCATTTGGATTGTGCAATGCTCCCGCCACCTTCCAACGATGCATGATGGCTATTTTTCATGGTATGATTGAAAACATAATGGAGGTATTCATGGATGATTTTTCCGTGTTTGGTTATTGCTTTGATACATGTCTACGTAACCTCTCTTGTGTTTTACAAAGATGTATAGATACCAACTTGGTGCTTAATTGGGAGAAATGCCACTTCATGGTGAAGGAAGGGATTGTGCTTGGGCACAAGGTTTCGACAAAAGGGCTTGAGGTGGATAGAGCGAAGATAGTGGCTATTGAGATGCTACCACCACCAACTAATGAGAAGGCGGTTAGGAGTTTTCTTGGGCATGCCGGGTTTTATAGAAGATTTATCAAGGATTTTTCAAAGATAGCCAAGCCTATGTGTGCATTGTTGGAGAAGGGAGCTACCTTCATATTTAGTGAAGAATGTGTGAAGTCGTTTGAAATCTTGAAAGAGGCCTTGATCAAAGCTCCCGTATTGGTGATACCCGATTGGAGCCAACCATTTGAGATCATGTGTGATGCTAGCGATTACGCCATTGGAGTGGCTTTGGGCCAAAAGAGAGACAAGCTCTTTCGAGTGATCTACTATGCAAGCAAGACATTGAATCCGGCTCAAAGGAACTACACCACAACGGAGAAGGAAATGCTAGCCGTGGTGTATAGTTTCGACAAGTTTAGAGCCTATTTGGTTGGAGCCAAAACTATTGTTTACACGGATCACACGGCTTTAAAGTACTTGGTTGAGAAGAAAGAGGCTAAACCGAGGTTGATACGATGGGTGCTCCTTTTACAAGAATTTGACGTGGAGATAAGGGATAGGAAAGGATGTGAAAATGTGGTAGCGGACCATCTTTCAAGGCTTGAAAATGTGGAGGAAAAGGACATCCAAGTCCCTATCAAAGAGTGGTTCCCCGATGAGCAAATCCTTGCCATCAAAGAAACATGTCCATGGTTCGCCGATTTTGTGAACTACATAGCCACCGGAACACCACCACCAAACATCTCATTCCATCAAAAGAAGAAATTCTATCATGATGTTAAGTTCTATGTTTGGGAGGATCCGTTTCTTTATAGATGGTGTTCGGATATGGTCATGAGAAGGTGCTTAGGGGAAGATGAGTGGGAGAAAGTGATTGAAGAGTGCCATTCATCCCCTTATGGAGGTCATTTTGGAGCAAATAGGACGGCTCACAAAGTTCTTCAAAGTGGGTTCTATTGGCCATCCATTTTTAAGGATTGTGTAGCTTTTGTGAAGAAGTGTGACAAGTGCCAAAGGATGGGGAATATCTCAAAGAGGCATGAGATGCCTATGAAGAATGTAATTGAGGTGGAGCTTTTTGATGTATGGGGGATTGATTTTATGGGACCATTCCCCACTTCTCATGGATTTTCTTACATCCTATTGGCCATTGATTATGTCTCTAGGTGGATTGAGGCCATTCCAACCACTACAAATGATGCCAAGGTGGTCCTCAACTTTTTGAGGAAGAATATTTTTACTCGTTTTGGTACTCCAAGAGCATTAGTGAGTGATGGTGGTTCACACTTTTGCAATCGATGGCTTGACCAACTTTTGACAAAGTATGGAGTAAAGCATAGGGTGACCACACCATATCACCCTCAAGCTAATGGGCAAACGGAGCTTGCTAATCGAGAGGTGAAGCAAATCTTGGAGAAAACCGTGGGGCTAAAAAGGAAGGATTGGGCTATCAAGTTGGATGATGCTCTTTGGGCATATCGAACCGCCTACAAGACACCCTTGGGCACATCTCCTTACCAACTTGTGCATGGTAAATCTTGTCATCTACCCGTGGAAATGGAGTTGAAGACTCGTTGGGCCATAAATGAGTTGAATCTTGATCTTAAGGCATCCGGAGAAAGAAGGAAGACGATGCTTAATGTGCTTGATGAGTTTAGGAATGGAGCCTTTGAGAATTCCAAGATTCACAAAGAAAGAGCTAAGAGATTTCACGACAAGATGATTGAAAGGAGGGAGTTTCAAGTTGGAGAACAAGTCCTATTGTTCAACTCAAGGTTGAGGTTATTTCCGGGCAAATTGAAGTCAAAGTGGTCGGGACCCTTTGTGATTAAGAATGTGACGCCCATGGGAAATGTGGAACTTATTGGTAAGGATGGAACAACCTTTGTGGTGAACGGACAAAGAGTGAAGCATTACTTTGGGAACGAGCAACTTCGAATGGTGGAGTCGCTTCGTTTGGATGAGGCTTGAAAGAAGAAACAACCGTCCGGCATAGGACGTTAAAAATAGCGCTTCTTGGGAGGCAACCCAAGGTTTTATTGCTTTATGTTTTTATTGCTTTAGTAGTGTTGATAGCTTAGTTGCTTTGTAGGTTTGGATGAGGAGAATTGTGGATACCTTGTTTTGGAGAATGAAGAAGAAGCAAGGCCAACTTTGGAGAAAGAAAGCAAATGATGCAATGGTGATCTTTGAAGAAGCATTGGATGTGCAAGGAGGGAGGTAACAACTTGTAGCCCCAAACTTAGAATTTTTACATAGTAAAATTCTAAGTTTGGGGGAGTTATTTTTCTACTAGTTGTTACCCTTGCACCGGTTCGTCATTCTACTTGTGTCACATTTTGCACCGGCGCACACCTGACTTTCACATGCTTAGATTGTTTAAGTTGGTTTTTGATCATATGTTGGGTAGTGGACAATTGGTGAAATGTGAGCATGAATAGTCATTGGAGTCCATTGTTGAGTAGTTGTGATGATGTTTATTTGCTTTGAATGTAAGCATGATTGATGTTGGATATAGTTTCATGATTGTGTTCATATTTGTAATCTTGGATAGCATGGATATATGATGTGTTGTTGTTTGGGGACATTTGATGAATGTGAGAGTCCTATTGAATAAACCGGTGAGAATTGAGCCTTGAATCGAGCATGTAATTCGGTTTAGTTCATTTAAGAGTGGACTATGTTATTGCTAGTAATCCTAGAACTTGCCTAAGTTCTTGTTTGAAAGCATGATTGTGTGAAATTTTGTGATGTGATATAGGCCATCTTGTTCTAAAAAGAGTCACTTAGCCAAAATTTCCCAAAACCGAAGTAATTTTCCGTAGTTAGCCCCTTGAGCTTAATTCCTCATTTTCTTGGCAAACTACAATGTTAACCACTTAGCCTTTTTGAGCCTTTGATTCCTATATCTAGTGGGGGATAAAAGACAAAGTGGAAAACATGTGCTTGAATGAATATCTTTGGTGAAAAGAAAAGTTGGAGAAGTTGAAAGAAGAAAAAGAGAAAGATGAAAAGAAAATCAAGGAAAAGAAAAGAGGGACAAAGAGCCCCAAAAGCTTGAAAAGAAGAAAAAAAAATGGTTCAAAAGATGAGGTGATGAATGCTTGAAAAAGAAAGGAAAAAAAAGAAAAGTGGGGATGAAGTTTGTAAGCTTTGAAAGTGAAAGCACACATTGTAAAATAACAAGCTTTGTCCTCCACTAGAAAAGTCACAATTCCTAAATTCATCCTACCTTGTCCAAAGAGCCAATGTTACATCCTTGATTAAGTCCTATTGATCACTTTGTTGAGCATTTGAGTGTGTGTAGAAAGTAGAAGTTGGGCAAGCATATGGTGATTGCATAGCATGACTTGGTTGATGAGTGCATTAATATCCTTAATTTGTTTGTGTGTTTGAGAGAAACACTCCATCATGTGAGTAGAGGACTTGAGCATTTGGATTATGTTTCCCATCACAATGTGTTGTGTACTTGTGCATTCTTTGATCTATGAATGTGGATTGCAATAGTGAGCCTATATCTTTCATTGAGAAATGCACTTGGAGAAAGAGATATCATTACATCTTACTTTGCATGTGTGATTTGCATTGAATATTCCATTGTGATCATTCCACCCTCATTGCTGTAGGTGCTTAGTTGTTTGAGGACAAACAACATTTTAAGTTTGGGGGGGTTTGATTCGGGTGGAATTTACACGTTTTAGGGGCACATGCGAGGTGTATTTTGATATGGATTTCATTGAATTATGCATGGAATATGACTATTTAAGCCAAAATGAGAGAAAGGTTGTGTTTTGTCGGTTTTGTAGGTAAAACGATGGAATTTGGAGCAAAACACATACCACAAGTGATCGGACTGGAAAGAGGAGTGCACGGTTGGATTCGTCGCGGAAAACGGAGTGGATTAGCCGAAGGAATCAAGTCAATCCGACACCCGAGGCAAAAGTTATGCACGAAACAAGAAAAGGCCGAAATCGAGGTGCAAGGCAACTCGGCCGAGTGACCTTACTCGGCCGAATCTGAGAGTTTGGCCTCGACTGCGCACTCGGCCGAGTAAGGTTACTCGGCCGAATCTGCAAATTTGAGTTCTACTGCGCACTCGGCCGAGTAAGGTTACTCGGCCGAATCTGCGAATTTGAGTTCTACTGCGCAGACGGCCGAGTTGAATGGAAAGCTTGAAGACCACTCGGCCGAGTGACCCCAACTCGGTCGAGTGACGCGCAACCCCTGTTTTCTGTGATCCACTGGACTAACACACCAACTCGGCCGAGTAACCCCATTTTCGGTGCCAAACTTGTATTTTGTCCATTTTCGAGGGACTCACTTGCAAATATCACACCTAAACCCTACCCCAACACTATAAATACCCCACTTCTTAAATTTCACACCATCTTACCCCTCTCTCAAGAATTCTTTCACATACTAACACACACTTGGAGGTTTTGGGCAATATCTTCTTCAATTTACCACCAATTCATGCAAGGAAGGAGCCACTCGCTTGGGACTTCAATTCCCCACCTCACCACAGCCTAAGCTTTCTCTTATTTTCAGTTTTTATTGCTTTGATCTTTGTTTTGATTGTAATTCAAACATGTGGTTGATTGGCTAGAACACTTTTGGTTCTAGGGCCTTGTAAATACTTTTGATGATATCTATGAATTAATGTTTTGCTTATTTGGTGTTTGTGTGGCTTAATTCTATTTGGATGCTTGGTTTATATTGCAAAGCATGTCATTATGTGTACAATGATGAGGTGTTGATCATAGTTAATTGAATTAGGTTGAGAAATCTAGTTTGGTTGATTGATTGCAAGCATTTGACCTAATTTTATTGTGAGATTGAAAGATGATCAATGATTAGGAAGATGTGTGATGATCTTAGGAGCTTGATTGGGTTTTATTGTGCAATTTAGGTAGAGATACTAGGTTGTGTGATATCTCCTTTGAATTACTTGGATCGAAAGAACTTGTAATTCATTATTACGTGATCAATCTTATAGACAAAGCATGAACACCACTTGAGTAGATAGTTAATCATAGATGGATTCACTAGTATTGCATGTGCTCTAGGACCTACCTTCTCTTAAGTGAGTTACATCCATTTTTTACTTTCGTTTTGTGATTTGTTTGTCATTTGATCGATTTTATCTTTGCTCTTCGTTGCTTATTCGTGACACTTGGTAGGTAACGTTAGAGTAAATCACCATATTCAAACTATCGATCATGTCTATTTAGAATTCGACTAGCAAACTCCACTTTTACGCTTTAACCTTCTCGTGGGATCGACCTCGTGCTTATCACGCTACAATAGACGCCGTATACTTGCGGTTGTTTATTTAGTGTTGCATAACACGTGAATCAAAAACCCTACTTTTCCTTTCTTACCAAATCTCACACTTTAGGCAGACTTTCTCTTAATCACGGTAATTTGTACCAATCCCACGATTTACTTTCCTTTCCCTTCATTGGGAATTATGGCTAATTGCCGGAAATCGTGGGTGGTCTTCACTATATAAAGGGCATTGGTCCTTTGGTGAAAAGTGTGGTTTACAATACAATTCTTGTATGAGTGAGAAAAAAGAGAAAGAGCTACCAAGAGTGAGAATTCGGTGAGATAGGAAGGCCTCGAGGTTGTTCCATTGCATCGTGTGACATTCCACTTGAGTCTAGGCGCTGAGCCCGGTGTTTTCGGTTTCTCTTTAATTTCTTTTTCTCTATTGTTGTTTTCCTCCATTTGTTTTCTTTTGTATTACACTTGTTTTTTAGTACAAGGAAAACTTACAGTGGCATCAAGAGCTGTCCGATCTGGGAATCATCGGAAAAGTCGCCGCCGATCTGCCGCCGCTGCGAAGTCGCCCGTCGGTGAGAAGGTATCTGTACCGTCGCCGCTGCAAATCGCCGTCGCTGCAAACTGCGAACCGTCGCCTCAGAGAAGTGAACCGCCGGAGTTCATTGCCGCTGATCTGCCGCTCTTCGAAGGGCAGCATCGGTCTTGTCGGCATCGAGGCAGGTAGAAATTAAGAATATTTGTTTTGAGAATTTTAAAACAAATATTGGATCCATTATCCAATCGCAAGTATATTGGCTTATCCCTTCTTTTAATTTTTTCGTAAAATTAGACCGCTGGTCGCGGATAGGTTTGGGATTACGTGTTGTTAGAATATAGGATTCTTGCTCGATATTTGTGATTTTTGTTTGCTTGATTACTTGTGTTAATGGCTACTACTACGACGAATATCACGTTGGTTCCTTTCAATGGTAAGTCTGATTTCGCTATTTGGCAGCATAAAATGAAATGTGTTTTAATTCAAAATAGAGTTGTAAAAGCCATTGATCATTCATATGCTACCACTGACACTGATGATAAGAAGACTGAAATGAACGAACTTGCTATGAGTGCCATTATATTGAACTTGTCTGATTGTGTGATTCGTAAAGTTAAACATCTCAAAAGTGCTCGTGAGTTATGGGATAAACTGTCTGAATTATACTATGAAACATCTTTACCCAGTAAATTGTTTTTGTTGGAAAAGTTTTTCCGTTATAAACTTGACATGAACAAGGATATAGATGAGAATCTTGACAATTTTACTAAACTTATACAAGATATAAAGCAAACGGGTGACAAACACATTGATGATTACACTGCTATTGTTCTTTTGAATGCTATACCTGATTCTTACAATGATTTGAAATCTGCTATTAAATATGGTAGAGATGATGTTACTTTGGATATTGTTGTGAATGGCTTAAAAAGCAAAGAACAGGATTTGAAACAACATGGTAGTGTGAAGGGTGAGGTCATGCATGTGAGGGGTAGAACTAAGACGAAAAATCAGCCTAAGAAACATGATAAAAATGATGGTGAGAGAGGTAGATCTAAGTCTCGGACTAAGGCTAGAAAATGTTTTCACTGTCATGAATCTGGTCATTTTATTAAAGATTGCCCTAAGAAAATTCAAGAAAAACATGATAAGAATGAGCATGCTAATATGGTTGTTAGTCAAGAGAATTATGGTGATGTTTATATGGTTATTGAACCTAGTGTGAACTCTGTGCATTCTTTTGATATGAAAAAGCATGAATGGCTCATTGATTCTGGTTGTACTTATCACATGTCTCCTTTTAAGGAGTTGTTAACCACTTTTAATAAGGTTCAAAATGGTTTTGTTTCCATGGCGAATGACAAGAAATGTGATGTGATGGGTATTGGTAATGTGACTTTGAATTTTTCTTCTGGTGTTACTTATACTTTGAAAAATGTTAGATATGTGCCTACTCTTTGCAATAACCTTATGTCTTGTGCTGCATTGGAAGATGATGGATTGGAAGGTAAATGGGGTAAGGGTTTTATGAAAATTGTTAAAGGAACTTTGGTGATTTTCAAAGCTGAGAAAAGAAATAAGTTGCATGTTTGTTCTGCTCAATCTGAGTTTTTAAATGCTGTGAATGTGTCCAAGGGTGACAAAACTGATTTATGGCATAACAGGTTAGGACACATGAGTAATAAAGGTATGGAAATTTTGCAAAAAGATGGTTCTTTTGGTGATGATAAAATTTCTAGTATTCCTTTCTGTGATGCATGTGTACTTGGCAAACAACATAAAGTGAAATTTCCTGTTTCTCCCTCCCCCAATAATTCCACTTGCAAAGATGTGCTTGAATATTTACATGCTGATGTATGGGGGCCTGCTAGTGAACCCACTCAAAGTGGTAACATGTATTTTTTGTCCATTATCGATGATTTCTCTAGAAAAGTTTGGGTGTTTTTGATGAAAAACAAATCTGATGTGTTTTCTAAATTCAGTGAATGGAAAACCCTTATTGAAAATCAAACCGGTAAGAAAATCAAAGTGCTTAGGACTGATAATGGCTTGGAATTTTGTAATGCTCAAATGAATGATTTTTGTACAAAATTCGGTATTAAAAGGCATAAGACGGTTCCTTATAATCCCCAACAAAATGGTGTGGTGGAAAGAATGAATCGTACTTTAATGGAGAGAGTTAGAAGCATGCTTGCTACTTCGGGTCTTTCTAAAAAGTTTTGGGGTGAAGCTGTTTGTACTGCTGCATATTTAATTAATAGATCGCCATCTGTGCCTTTAAATGGTAAATGTCCTGAGCATGTTTTCTATGGTAAGAAAATTGATTATTCTAACTTAAGAGTGTTTGGTTGTGCTGCTTTTGTTCATCAAAAACTTGATAAACTTGAACCTCGTGCAAAAAAGTGTGTTTTTCTTGGTTATCCTGATGGTGTGAAAGGTTATAGATTGTGGTCTATGGATGAGCATGGTTACAAGATTATTATAAGTCGAGATGTTACTTTTAATGAGCATGATTTTCCTTGTTTACCTGCTTCATTGCCTTTACATGAGTTTAATGACACTTCTAGGGAGGTGGAGCATGATATGCCTAAACTTGAAATTGATAATGTTCATGTTGATAATGAAAATGCTGAAAATGAGTTTGATGATATATCTGATAATCTTGAGAATGTGAATGATGATAATTTGCAAGGTGGAGCTAATGATAGGCCTAGAAGGACTGTTAAGAGACCCCTTATATTTGATGATTATTATTTGGATACTCATGCTTTTCATGTTTTTGAGTTAAATGATAATGAACCTAAAACCTACAAGGAAGCTTTAAAATCTGATCATTCTAAAAAGTGGATTAATGCTATGAAAGAAGAAATGGAGTCTTTGCATGTTAATCTTGTGCCTAAACCTGTTAATTGCTCTGTTGTTGATTGCAAATGGTTGTTTAAGGTTAAGAATGATCTTAATAATGTTAGATACAAAGCTAGGCTTGTGGCTAAAGGATTTACTCAAAAAGAGGGGGTAGATTATACTGAAATATTTGCTCCTGTGGTGAAATTTACAACTGTGCGAATTATGCTTGCTTTGGTTGCCCATTTCAATTGGGAATTGAAACAAATGGATGTTAAAACTGCTTTTTTGCATGGTGATTTGGATAAACCGATTTATATGAAACAACCTGAGGGTTTTGTTGATACTAAACATTCTAATCATGTTTGCTTGCTTAAAAAATCTTTGTATGGTTTGAAACAATCTCCTAGACAATGGAACAAAAAGTTTGATGCTTGTATGATCTCTTTGAAGTTTAAAAGAAGTGCGTATGATCATTGCCTATACTTTAAAGATGATGTTAATGTTCCATTTTACTTGCTCATTTATGTTGATGATATGCTTTTGATAAGTCCTAGTGTAAAAGCTATTGAGCATGTGCAAAAATGTCTTGGTGATAACTTTGATATGAAAGATCTTGGAGATGCAAGGAAAATTAGGCATGCATATTGATAGAGATAGAAAACGGCATACTTTGTTGTTAAACCAAGCTTCATATGTAGAAAAGATTTTAGAAAAATTCTCTATGTCTACTGCTAAATCGGTTAATGTGCCCCAAGTTGCTCATTTTGTGCTAAGTAAGGATCAGTCCCCCAAGACTGATTCTGAAATTAATGCTATGGAAAATATACCTTACTCTAATGTTGTTGGCTCAGTTATGTACTTAATGGTCTCTACTAGACCTGATATTGCTTATGCTATAAGTTGTTTGAGCCGATACATGTCAAATCCAGGTAAAACTCATTGGGAGGCCATGAAATGGCTTCTCAGGTATTTGAAAGGTACAGGTAACGTTGGTCTTAAATTTTCTAAAGCTGTTAATGATGTGAATTTAGTTGGTTATGTGGATTCGAATTATGCTAATGATAGAGATAATAGAAAATCAACTACTTCTTATGTTTTTACCTTGTGTGGTTCGTGTATAAGTTGGAAGTCTCAATTACAGCATGTCGTTGCTCAGTCCACAACTGAGTCTGAGTATGTTGCTATCACTGAAGCTGTAAAAGAGGTTATTTGGCTTAAAGGGCTTGTCACTGAAATTGGTGTACTTAAGGGAAAAGTAGTTGTTTACTCTGATAGTCAATCTGCCATTCAATTATGCAAAAATCCTGTGTTTCATGATAGGACTAAACATATTGATGTTAGATTTCATTTTATTCGAGATATCATTGAAAAAGGCATAATTGATTTAGTGAAGATTCCTACTGAAAAGAATCCTGCTGACATGGGAACTAAATGTTTAAACTTGGACAAATTTAAGACTTGCATGAAACTATTGAATTTTGATTCGACTGATTGATAGCATGAGTTTTATGTTGCTTGGGGATCGAGACTGTATTTTCTTAGCACTTCTTATAGTCTCGATTATGTGTTTGAAAGTGCTTAACTTTAAATCTGTGCTAACTAGTGTGTTGTGTGTGCAGGTCTGACTGGACTCATACTACTAACATGTTTGTTGCTTGTGCAGGTTTAACGGGCGATGATGAATAAGTCCTAGATTCAATATAAGTGGATGATGATGCTTTAAAGGGGAATGGACCAAAGAGGTGGAGAAATGTTGGGCCTTTGTCTAGCCCCACTATTTTAGTGGAATGGTTTCTTGGCCCACAAGATATGACTTTGGCCCATATGAGAAAAACCCTACTTTTCCTTTCTTACCAAATCTCACACTTTAGGCAGACTTTCTCTTAATCACGGTAATTTGTACCAATCCCACGATTTACTTTCCTTTCCCTTCATTGGGAATTATGGCTAATTGCCGGAAATCGTGGGTGGTCTTCACTATATAAAGGGCATTGGTCCTTTGGTGAAAAGTGTGGTTTACAATACAATTCTTGTATGAGTGAGAAAAAAGAGAAAGAGCTACCAAGAGTGAGAATTCGGTGAGATAGGAAGGCCTCGAGGTTGTTCCCTTACATCGTGTGACATTCCACTTGAGTCTAGGCGCTCATCTTTTGTATTACACTTGTTTTTTAGTACAAGGAAAACTTACAGATATTTCATTTTATATGGAGTGCACCAATTTATACCATGTTATTGGATCAAATTTTAATCTACAAATTTAATTCTCAATTTTGTATACCTAAAAGTAATTACTAAATAGTAATAGGAGTATAATTTATTTATATGAAGTAATATTTTATTTACATGAATTAGCACTCTTCAAATGGGTCATAACTTATTAAATAAGTCAAAAATAGTAAAATTGCATCAGGTGTAGGTGAGAAGTTTTTTTTATTTATTTTTTTGACTGATTTTGGGTATCTTATTAGGAGTACTTTAATTATATTCATGTCATATGGAGTATTAATTAATAATGAAAGTTGAATAGTAACCAAATTAAGAATTTACTTTGGGAAACATGTATCTAGAATTAACTAATTACGTCTGAACCAAGTAATAATTACCTTTTACTTCCATCTTTTCCGTTTAATTTCCTTATAAGAGTAATACTAGTATTTTTTAATCATCTCTTAATTTTGTTAACCTTCTTTTTGGTTTCGACTTCCATCACTCCTTTTGTTACATTTTTTTTTACCTATTTGTATTATTGTTAGAAAACTTGCAGTCGCTTGCTTTGCATATGTTAGGTCATTATACAGTTGTTGGACTCCTCGTAAAAGTGATAATTCAATCAGTGAGCAAGTAAGAAAATAATAAATTAAATAATTTCACACATATTTTTAAGTTCAAACTTTTATATGTTTTTAATTTTTCCCAACCAATAAATTGATAATCAAATAAATTTAAACATAACTTTTAAAATTTATTATATTAATCGAAACAAAATCTATAAATTCATTTACAATTTGCGAAATATAATATTTAAAAAAAAATGTAATTTTTGATATGAGATTCTTTTTTGAAAGTTGGACAAGAGAGAGAAGTGGCGGTGAGCGAGAATTGAAAGAGGCATGCAGTATGAATACAGGTGGGGGGTTGGTCCATAGTTGTCACTCTATCCGAGTGCGATTTATGAGTCAGTCAGTATAATTAATTAAAGGAAAGCTTCTTCATGAGACAAGTGTTCGATCACCAATTTCTTTCGATTCCTTCCCTTGGTGTACAACCTTACCTCCACAGTTTCCATTTTCCTTTTTTCTACCTATTCCTTTCACCCCGTATACACACAAAACAAAAAGCTATTCCCACCGTTGTTAGACAAATAATTTATGAGTTCTCAAAGCTCTAATTTTAAACAATAACTCTGTAAGTGGATGGTGGGATTGATCCTTCGAAATTAAGACGAAATATTGGAAATTTTAAAAAAAAAATGATATAAAAAGTAAATAAGTGATAATTTTTTTCTTTTTTAAATGTAAAGAATAATGTGAAGTAAAAGGTATAAAAACTACTCCACGGAGTACAAAATAAATGAAATACTGTATTTTTTAGTGTTTTTGATGTGGGTCCGGCAATGCATAGCTTCCTTTTTGCTGCAAGTAACAATGCTAACCGACATAATTGGCTGCACTTCCGAATTGCTAAATGGCCTGCTTAAATAAACTGAAATATAGTAGTCCTTAAATTGTAGAAATTCAATATTCCCTTCGTTTTTAATTAAGTGTCACTTTGTCTTTTTTAATATTTTTAAAATAAGTGTCATTCTACATTTTTTTCTTTAATTTTGACAATTTTACCCTTATATATTATACTCCTACCTTGATTTAAGTCTTTTCCCTTTTGAATATAATATTATAGCATAAATCATGGATAAATCTTAATTATTGTATATATGAATATCACCTACAATATTGACCACATTCATTACTAAATATAAATTTAATATTAAAACTAGTTATCATTAATGAAGGGTAAAATAGTCCATGAATATATATCTTAATTTGTTGAAAATTGTTAAAATGACACTTAATTAAAAGGGGAGGGAGTAATAGAAATGGCCCAATGCTTCATTTTGCTGGTTTTTTATTCGGCTTTTCATCACTTCTTTAATTAATTCTGATTTTCATTTTAGCAACACAACTCTTCGTTTTTAAAGTGCAACTACTCAATTTTATATAAATAAGGTGTGTAATTTAAATAAATTAAGCAATACAATTATCTTAATTATATTACACCTAAATAGCCATAATTTTTAATGACACATGAGTTTTAGTTTGCTTATTTTTTCACCGAGATTCTAGCTAATTATTTTTACGGTAATTCATTGTTTTTTCTGGTCATCGCAAATTCGCAATCTTTTTATTTAGGTAAGATATACATCATTTAGAGCCGTTTCTAAATGAGTTGCATTCCGGAAAATTAGTTGTCAATTTTTAAAGAATTTGCACATTTTCACAAACCAACCCCAAAAGCAATATTTACAAACTAGAGATGTTTAGATCGTACTAAACGGATTGATTTGACTAATCCTAAAAATGCATGATTAGAGCTTATAGATTATAAACCCATTTAAATTTGGGCTTTTTTGATCCGCAGCGGTTAAGCCTTGTGGATAAACGACATAGCCCGCTGGGCTAAATCGGCAAGCTCCACTTACTATATTTTTTTTTTTATAATGTGTGTATAAATTTAAATTCTAGTTCAATGAATAGCCTATAATTATTTTTATTTATTTTAAATCCAATACAAAAAAAAACCCTCCTCGGCCCCAATTTTCCCAACCCATTTATGATCATTAGTTAAATACTTAGATACCCTAATTTGGTAAGACATTATGCCATAATCCAATATCAGCGACAATTGCAACTCGTCCAATACTTTTGTTCCATCATTTATCTATCCTAACTAATTAATTATTTATTTCACTACTTTATTTGATTGTTTGATATGTCATATGTGGCTTTTAATTTTAAATTTAATTATTGTTTTAAAAAATATTGTAGCCCGTCTAACTCGTGAACCGTTAGGGTTATAGTTAGGTATCAACTATTAATAGACCGATTAAGAACGAATCGATAAAGACCCTAGTCAATTTAGTCTGTGTCCCTATAAAACTAGAGCTAGCCCGATAAACATCTCTAAACTATAACACTCCCAGGAGCGACCCAACCCTTCCAACCCAAGGGCCTCCCCACCCTCTCTTTATATAAATATATATTAAAGTTTTATTTTTGTAAAATTAAGGATAAATTTATTTAATGAGTCATTTTTAGTTATGATTTTATTGCAAAATTCGTTTTAAAAGAATTTTTTTATTGAAAATTTAGTTTTTATATATAAAAAATATTATTTTATACTCCCTCCGTCCTTGAAAAGCTTTCATACCCACCCTTACAATATACCAATTTTTATCAATCATATCATTACTTTTTGGGTTTACCATACACTCAATCAAACTACTTTATTTACTTTATATATAAAATTTTATAAAATTACTCCCAAGAGTCTAATCATTGGACTTTTTTTTAAAACTTCGTAACAAGTGCAAACTTTTTAGGGACGAAGGTAGTATGTATTTTAATTGCAAAACTAATTTTAAAAGAATTGCTCCATATTTTACATGTTTGAAACTATTATTGATATAAAAGAACCGTTATATATATATATATATATATATTTTTTTTTTTTTTTTGATAAGGAAAATTTATTTTATTAAGATTCAATTTTTGGGCCATAAGATATGTCCCACACATCAACACAAATAGAGCAGATTTACATCAGATTTAAAAAGGAAAACAGAGCATTGAATCTCAACCATCTATGACTCTCCTGGGAAAGTTGAACCATTCTAGTATATCCTTAGTCACTCCCTTTCGATCGTTGTTAGCAAGCCAGCTTCAGACTCTCAAAATTATTTCTTCGACCAGTTTTTCACTCGAGATCTCCTCATTTCTAAAGACAAAAGCATTTCTCCTTTTCCATATTGACCAAGATACACACTGTTGGGATATGAATTCTATAAATAATGTTCTAGTTGATGATTGTATGTTTTGATGGCCAAAAACAACTTGAAGTTAATGATATATGTGATTATATGTTGATATAATTGTGTTATATGAAATCTGAGTTTACTGATCTTATATATGTTTACTGATCTTAGTGTGTTTACTGATCTGATATAAGAACTGTTTAGGAACTAAACTGATATTTGTATTGTATAGACAGCTTATAGCATAGGACTTAGATATACTAATCTGTATATAGTTCAGTTGATGTATAGATAGGTTTTATAATTGTAAAGTTGTATTTTATTGTAATCATCATTGTAAAAGTTCAGAACAGTAGTTTAGAACACTAGATTAGAAGAAGATCAGAAGATTATTGAAGACTCAGAAGACTACTTCAGAATAAGAAGACTTTGAAGAATTGAAGAGAAGTTTGAGAAGCATTCTGAAGAAGTTAGAACAGTTTTGGAGAATTGTGCTGACTGACTAAGAACAGTAAAACTAAGAAGAGTAAGTTTACTGTGCTGAGTTAGTATGTTTGAAGAATAAGTTTGGAAAACTTATTTAAGGTGTAACTGAAGATTTATATTGAAGATATGCTGACTTGGATAAAGTTGAAGGAAGTTACAAAGTCGGTTACAAAAGGAAGTTACAACAAAAAAAACAGTTTTAGAGTTAGTTGAGAGTTAGTTCACAAACTGCTAACTGTCATACTAAATTCTATAAATACTGTGTGATCTCATACTGCTAAGACTACTGAACATTTACTGATCCTAAAGCATTCAAGAGCAAGTCTACAAAGCATTGAAGAACTCACAGAGTCGAAGAGATCAAGAAATCTGAGAAGAGCCACAGATTTGAAGAGAAGAAATCAGAGGCTAATCAAGAGAAGTTTTACTTTTCATTTTAAAGTTTGTATTGTTGTAAACAAGTGTGCTAGTTACTTGTGAAATTACTAGTCGATCGAAGATACACTTGGAAGTGTAATCGAAAAGATCACAGTCTTAGTCTTGGGACTTTAAGCCACAAGAAACTCAAGAAGGAAGAAATAATAAAACATCACAACTGGGACTGTGAGAGTGGATGTAGACTTTTTGGTCGAACCACTATAAATTCGGTGTTCTTTACTTTTCTGTTTGGTATTTGATTAATATCTGTTTAACCAAGAATAGTAGAATTTACTAAGTAAAGATCTAAATAAAAGTTGAGTATAAAACTGAAACTGGAAGTACTGATCTGATCCAGTAAAGAACAGTACTATTCAGAACACATTTCCGCATTAAAACTCTGATATTTTAAAAGTCTATTCACTCCTCCCCTCTAGACTTTTACTAGCTTAATCAATCTTAACTCAACTTGGGACCAACACACACTCCCATATACTCACAACCACAGGTTTGCCTCTAGCACCCCTTAAGAGTCTACTAAAATGTAGTAAGCTGATCAAGGGATTCGAGGTCATAACCGTTGAGACTCCAAGCCATTTAATAATACCCATCCATACCTTATAAGATGCTGGACACTCAAATATGGCGTGTCTCACCGTCTCTGGAGTTCCCGTACGTAAGAGGCACTCCACAATCGTGTTTGGCGGAAGCGCTCCCCTACGCTGCAAATTCGTCAAGGTCGGTAGCCTTTCTCGGATACTTCTCCAAGCGTGAATACACACTTTAGATGGTGTGTTTTTATTCCAGATTTGTTTGTACCCTGCTTCCCCTTCTTCGTTCAATTGCGTTGTGTCCTCCAGCTTGGAGAGTCGTTCATATGTCTCCTTTACTTTGAAGGCGCCGTCCGAGCTCAGCTTCCAACTCCACTTATCTTGCACTCCTTGCTTCAATGAGTACTTGCTGATCAATGATTCAAGTTCATTTAACATATTTCTATCCCTCTCTCTCAACTCCCTCCTCTAGTTCCAATTCCAGACCCACACACCCCCCTCCACTCCCCCATATCCCCAATCATCCCATCCTTATTCAAGCTCAGGTGATATAGTCTGGCAAAACTCGATCTAAGACACTCAGACCCCGCCCACACATCCTCCCAAAAAGCTGTATTCGACCCATTCCCAATCTCCCTTTCCAGCCCATTTCGAAACCAGCCCCCCCGACTCTCCCCCTGTTGCACTAATAACCGTCCCCCACCAGCCTCTTTTGACATAACCTCTCCCCGAAGCTCTAGCCCCCAACCCAAGACTCATAGGTTCCCCGAACTTAGACGCAACAACCATTGCCCAAAACCTCTCTCTCTCATTATAGAATCTCCACAGCCACTTGCCTAGTAATACCCTATTGAATCTATCCAAATCCTTAACCCCTAGGCCCCCAAGAAGTTTTGCTTTACAAATAGTTTTCCACTCAACCCATGGTATTTTGTGTGTGCTCTCACCCCCTCCCACCCAAAAAAAGGATCTCTGTAATTTTGTGATCTTACTGATGATCCGCTTAGGCGCTCGGTAAGTTGACAGATAGTACACCGGTAGAGACGATAGTACAACATTGATTAGGACAAGCCGACCTCCTATAGACATTTTGGAGTCCTTCCACTTCATCAATTTTTTTCGAATTTTGGTTACCACATACTCCCATTTC
This sequence comes from Galeopsis tetrahit, assembly GCA_963675135.1. NCBI lineage: Eukaryota > Viridiplantae > Streptophyta > Magnoliopsida > Lamiales > Lamiaceae > Galeopsis > Galeopsis tetrahit. The sequence continues at coordinate 74,946,498 of OY776121.1, read as the reverse complement.
GCTGTGGGCAGTCCCAACTTTTAGACCCAAGTGAATAAAGGGTATGCTTCCCACATTACATCCCACGATTCCAGCCGCTTCTCGCACCCTATCCTCTTCCACGTTGACTCCAAATAACCTACACTAAACCAGATTGACCCCATCCCTGTGATCAGCTGTATTATTTTCAGAAATCTGCTCAAAAATCTATATTATCCATTCCTCCCTCCACCAAGAAGATCGTATATTACTTTAGTACTTTTGTAACACGTTTGCAATTATTTCATTTCTTTAATTTTAAATCACATTAAACAAAATAAATAAATAACATCTTTGTTGTTAATGTATTTTGTATATATATAAAAATTATATATACACATATATATTATTATGCATATATAATACTATTACTTTATTTGTTAAATTTTATAATTTTCATTTACCTCGTTACAAGTTTTAAAAAATATTGATAGTTTATGTATACGTACATACGACAACACAGTATATAAAGTAAACTGAAGATAAAATAGTGTGGAATTGTTTTATTTTCAAAAAAAGAAAATGAGATTACTAAAATTAGACAATATATATATATATGTATGATGGATCCGAAGAGGGATTGGCGGGGCAAATTCGACAAACACCACAATCCATCCCATATCCGGATTTGCGGAGTGGGTTCGACAATAATATTAATTTTTTTTATACAATAACACTTTATACACATAATAGTGATACTTAATTTACATAAATCCATGTTGACAAAATATGTATTTTCATATATATACGAGTAGGTTCACGGTTTTTTTTTTTTTTGAAGTATCTCATTTAATGTATAAAGTATTATTATTAAAAAAAAAATCATTTCAAAATCAGTAACATTTGGTTACACTTAAAAAATTGGGTTCCCGTGCACTCAAAAATGACACAAATAGTCTTGACTAAAAATAGACTATGAAACACTCAATTATTTAATAATCTCGTACTTTTATTTTTAAAATGGGTCACGATTTATCATCTGCCACCTAGCTACCAAACTGGGTATTAAAGTATGTATACGCCACTCAGTATTATGCTACGTGTTGCGCCTCAAATATGGCCACATTTTCCAATGCAAATACTTCTCATATATATAATAATATTTTAATTTATACGAATTCTACAATATATAATTGCAATTTTGCAGATGCAACAACACTCTACGCTCTAGAGAGATCCATGACATTGACGAAGGAAAAACAAGTTATTGAAGGGAAGAGTGAAATGGTTCATTCTTTGTCTTTTTTGGCCTCCAAAGGTCGGGATTTTCTTCTCTCTTCCAAGGGTACTCAGGTAATTAACTCTCTCGCTTGCCACGTGTCTCTAGATCTTGGGGATACTCAAATACATCAAGAAAAGCAATTCGAAACATGAATATTAATTGTTGTTAAAAAATAAAATAAAAAAAATAGTTTGATCGATTTTGTTTTGACTATGGATTGTTACTTGAATTTCCTTAGCTACTTGTTAATATCTGTCTTAATTATAATTGCTATTACCGGTCGGTTGCCTTTTAAAAAAAAAAATTACATTTTCTTCTTTTTATTGCGTTTTTTTGGAAGAAAATTGCAGTAATTTTGTATTTCTTCGTCTTATAAATACATGCCATGTTTTAATTATGGGCCATGGTTGGTATTGGTTAAAACATCGACTATCTTTTTGAAGAGATCTAAGGACTAAGATGGTTTGGGGTTGCTGGTTCAATTAAGAGATCTTGAAATCTTTATCTTGTGGTATTTGTAAGCTTTTGCTTCGTACGCAGTGCAATGATCGTAAAATTGAAAAGTCGTTTAATCGTTACTACACCATTTCATAATTTAAAATAAATTTTAAAACACTCTTTAATAATTAAGAAAATAAATTTAATGTTTTATGTATTTTTAATGACTATTTTGATAATTTATAGCTATATTTTTAAATATTAAAATATAGCCAACCCCAAACCATCTTATACGGGGTAATATATAGATAAAGCATAGGTCTATTTTTTAAGTATTAAAATTATGATGAAATAAAGCATAGAAGAAAAAAGAAATTTATATATAGATAATATCAAAGTTGTTTTGTAAGTTAAAGGCGCATGATTGAGACTTTTGTTAAAACACATTGCAAGCTTATAATTTGGTCAATTTTTTATTAATAGATTATATTTTTCGAGAATATTAATATTAGATGAAATAGAAAATTATTATTTTTAATTGAACCATCTAAACTGAGTTTTCGATTGTCACGGTTGGGGGTCGATTGTCATAGAACCGTATTGCACATATATGCACCTCTGTATCTGGGGCAATATCGTATTACTAAAAAAAGTCTTTATTCCGTCTCATTTCTATAGTCATCTTTGTCTCCAAACCAAAATTTTCATGTAACTTAATCATCCAATTTTATATTTTTCTTTTATGATTAATTATCTCAACCAATTTGATCCTCAAATATTCATGGATTTCGTTTTACTGAATTACAGGTGAAAATCTCAGATTTGGAAGGAAAAATTATTGGCATTTACTTTTCTGCAAATTGGTATCAGCCTTGTCATACGTTCACCTCGCTATTGGCCAATGTTTACGAGCAACTAAACAACTCTAAACCCGGGTTTGAAGTAGTTTTCGTGTCATCCGATGAAGACACGGCTGCTTTTGATGCCTATCGAGCTTCGATGCCATGGCTCGCTGTTCCATTTTCCGACATGGAAACAAAGAGATTCTTGAATCAAACGTTTGATATCGAAGATATACCGAGCCTGATCATCTTACAACCCGGCTCTGATCATTCAACAATGACACGAGATGGGGTTGATCTCATATACCGTTATGGTGTACGAGCGTATCCCTTTACGAAACAAAGGGTGGTCGAGTTGGTGGAGAAGGAGAAAGACGAACATGATTGTCAAACTCTTAGAGATTTACTCATTGATAATCAAAGAAACTTTCTCTTGACTAATGCCACATCAAAACAGGTATCACCAGAAGCTCTATTATATTTCTTGAAATTCAATGTTAGGCCTTTTATGGGTCTGGCTATTAACATTGTGAAATATTGTACATAGGGGTGTATAGAGCAATTCAGTGGATATATTGTTAATGTCTCTTTTATTACATATCTAAGTACGTATTTAAATTAATTTTGGTCTCTAAATTATCATTTTCTAGTTGGTCACATTTGAATGGTGGGATCAAATGTAAGTGTAATCTCTGGATCAAATTTGATAGTTGTAAAAGAGGGAGACCAAAATGGGATTAATTTTCAGGAGAAATAAAGATTGTTTGGTGTGTGTTGTACTGCAGGTAGCAGTGAGCTCATTAGTAGGCAAAACAATTGGACTCTATTTCTCTGCTGAATGGTGCTTTCCTGGAGAGAAATTTACACCAAAGTTGGCCTCCATCTACCATAAGATTAACCACGACACGACTCCTGACTTCGAAATAGTTTTCGTGTCGTTTGACCTCGACCAGACTGCGTTTGTCTCGTATTTTAAGACAATGCCGTGGGTGGCGATACCATACGGTGATCCAACCTTAAAACATCTTGCTAAATACTTTGACGTGCAAGGAATCCCGAGCCTCGTTATATTGGGACCAGACGGGAAAACCGTGACCAAACAAGGGCGGAACCTGGTGAACCTGTATCGAGAAAATGCGTATCCGTTTACGGAAGCTCGAATTGAGTCGTTGAGGAGGGAGGTCGACGAAGAGGCCAAGAATCTTCCGGAAACCGAGCTGCATTCGGGGCATCGTCACGAGCTGATGTTGGTGTCAGAAGGGAGTGGAGGAGGGGCGTTCGTATGCTGCGATTGTGACGAGCAAGGGTTCGGGTGGGCATACCAGTGTATGGACTGTGGGTATGAGGTGCACCCAAAGTGTGTGAGATCAATAGAGCATAACTCAGTAAGTGGGACCTAATTTAATTTTATTGTCTATGTTACTGCTTTGAAATTAAGGAGATTTTGTTGTTGTGAAATGAAATGGGTGCTGCTTTAACTTCATTTATACGTACTTACCCTTTTTTTTTTGGAATGGATATTATGTACATATTATTACCACTAATTGTATTAGTTCTTATAAACATGCTTATAATAGTATAATATTTTTTTTAACTTAATCATTAAACCATAAAAAATGTTTTAGCCTACATTAAGTCATTAATGGAGAACTTTCGTGTATATATAAAACTAGATAAATTATTCTCTGTAATGTTAAGACAGATTATGATAGAAATTAAATGTACATTAATCAGATTTATATAATTTTCTTTGTTGATGTATTTTGATCCAGTCTATACAAGAAAAGGATCGCATGTAACTGTTGCATTCTTTTTAATAGCCTTCAATATTTTCTCTCCATTACTTATTTTGTTGTAAATAATCTAATGGGGTACCTAAAGCCCAGTCCACTAATTCTAGCCCTACAGTAATAGGTATATAATGAAATTGGGTGGGTAGGGTTGAAAAAGAGTTTATATTCTTGAATGGATGAAGTTGTGGACCTTATTATAGATCAAACTTCAATCCAAGCCTAAATTGAATTTAAATGTTTATTTGATAAAAAAAATATACTCCATTACTTAGAGTTGGCATAGATAATAATGTTAAAAACAAAAAATATGGGAAGTACTTCCGTGGAATTTTTCATATAATTTAAAATTGTAGACAGGAAAACATGATGCATTTCAATTTATATTGTATTTTCGATAAAAATAGAGATATAACTTTCACCGAAATCTTCACCTTAAAAAATATTGACTATCACACTCGTTAATCTACCTCCTCGTCTCCTCACTATATCGTCCCTTTGAAAAGTTTTAAAAAACTTGGACTTTATAGGACAAAACAAAAACTCTCACCATATAAGAGAAGATAGAGGCACCCAACCCCTCTCTCATCTGTTTGGATGAAATTGTAGGCTGTTATGATTAATTCCATAATTGATATATCCATGCTTAGAAGTTTGAAACAATAACAAGAAACAAAATTGGCGTGAGCATACCATACTTGGAAGTAAGAAATTCAATTAGAATATGTGTGTTTCCTTGTGTATAATATTTATTTTGGGGAGGTTATCACACGCAATAGCCAACCCAAACATAAACACCAAAGCAAAGCAAAGCACCTCCAAAAGTATAACCTCCCCCTCCCACCCCCACCCCCACCCCCCCTCTCTATTTCTATCTATAATTAACATCATCATCACACACCCACAACACACACACAAACTTTCCAAATGGGATTCTGTTTCTCAAAACTAAAACCATCCAGAAACATTCCAATAACATCCTCCCCTGAATCAGACTCTCCGCCGCACCCCCGCTTCCACAACCTCCCTCCGCCACCACTACCACCACCACTACCACCCCCACCACCCACCATCGGCCTAATTCTCGGCAAGCCTTACGTGGACATAACCACACTATACGACCTCCACAAAGAGCTCGGGCGAGGGCAGTTTGGAATCACATACCTCTGCACGGACAAGACAACGGGGTTGAAATACGCGTGCAAGTCAATCTCGAGACGAAAGCTTGTGACGGAAAAGGACATTGATGATGTCCGAAGAGAGATCATGATTCTGCAGCACTTAACAGGGCAGCCGAATATTGTTGAGTTTAAAGGGGCGTATGAGGATAGTAGGAACTTGCATTTGGTGATGGAGTTGTGCTCGGGAGGGGAGCTTTTCGATCGGATTACTCAAAGAGGAAGCTATTCGGAGAAAGAAGCTGCCATTATTGGGAGGCAGATTGTGAATGTAGTTCATGTGTGTCATTTCATGGGAGTGATGCATAGAGATTTGAAGCCTGAGAATTTCTTGATGGTCAATAGGGATCATGATTCCCCATTGAAAGCTACTGATTTCGGCCTCTCTGTTTTCATTGAGCAAGGTCAGTTGCTAATTCTCGTTCCACTTTTCGTATTTCATCCTATTAACACATGCTTTTTTTTTTTTCATTTCAAAATGACACATACTAATAAATAATTAAGAGGGTGGAATACAATGTTGAACTGAAACATATGATTTTGTGTGCTGATTTCAATGTGCATAATTCTTGTTTTGTTTTGTTGGTTAGTTTAGTACTCCTCGTATAACTAATTTGTAACTATTAATTTATAATACTATCAAAATAAAATAAAATACGTATAACACCCAAAAATATATTTATATAAGAAATTTTGTTGATGTGGATGTTTGTAATTAATAGTTGAGTTTGATTGAATGGTTGCTTCGTTGTAAAGTATTGGTTGCGGCAAACTGTGATTATTTAATTGGAATAGGAATAGGAATAGAAATAGACAGGTTTCGTCACACTTTTGTGCCGAACAAGTTTAGGATTTAGTATAATTTATTATAATCGTTATTATAATGCCAGCTTTATCTTTGAACTGGATGCCCTCCGTGTATCCGTTTATTACGGGATGTTAATTATTATTTTAATTAATAAATTAAAACATTATGTTCAAACCACATATATTTTGAAGAGTTGGTCTCCTGTGCACAGCGTGCACGTGCACACTAATGCACAGACCAATCCTATATCTATTTATAAAGATAAAGATAAATAATTAAGTAATGAATGTTCTAGTGGTTATAGATACCTTTTTAAAAGCTTGAGGTCACAGGTTCAAATCCTTTCAAACTTGTTTTTTTTTCATTTTTTGTTTTTTTTTTCTGTTTTTTTTTTCCCGTTTTAATTAATTAATATTTCCACTTTTCACTAATAATAATTATCACTTTCATAACAAAATTACCACTTTTCATTAATAATAGCTACCACTTTTCAGTAACAAAATTTCCACTTTTCAATAATAATAGTTACCACTTTTCAATAATAAGAATTACACTTTTCAGTTAAAATATCTACCACTTTTCAATAATAAAAATTACATTTTTCAGTTAAAATATCTACCACTTTTCAGTAACAAAATTTCCACTTTTCAATAATAAGAATTACACTTTTCAGTTAAAATATTTATCACTTTTCAATAATAAAAATTACATTTTTAAGTTAAAATATCTACCATTTTCAATAATAAGAATTACACTTTTCAGTTCAAATATCTACCACTTTTCAATAATAAGATTACACTTTTCAATAATAAGAATTACACTTTAACTGAAAAGTGTAATTCTTATTATTGAAAAGTGGAGATTTTGTTACTGAAAAGTAGTAAATATTTTAACTGAAAAGTGTAATTCTTATTATTGAAAAGTGGGAATTTTGTTACTGAAAAGTGGTAACTATTATTATTGAAAAGTGGAAATTTTGTTACTGAAAAGTGGTAATTCTTATTATTGAAAAGTGGAGATTTTGTTACTGAAAAGTAGTAAATATTTTAACTGAAAAGTGTAATTCTTATTATTGAAAAGTGGGAATTTTGTTACTGAAAAGTGGTAACTATTATTATTGAAAAGTGAAAATTTTGTTACTGAAAAGTGGTAATTATTATTAGTGAAAAGTGGAAATTTTGTTACTGAATAGTGGTTACTGTTATTAGTGAAAAGTGGAAATTTTATTAATGAAAAGTAGCAACTATTATTATTGAAAAGTGGGGGTGAGTAACGAAAAAAAAAACGAAAAAAAAAACTAAAAAAAAAAAAACGAAAAAAAAACAAAAAAAAAAACCGAAAAAAAAAACTAAATAAAAAACGAAAAAAAAAACTAAAAAAAAAAAGTTTGAAAGGACTGTAATTTATTAATTAATTAATAAAGTAATAGATTATAAATAAATTAATTAATTAATTAATAGAAAAAAATAGAATTATAAACATAAATAGAGAAAAAAGGATAATAAGTTAGAATAGGAGGATAAGGACAAAAGCATGTGCACACATGGTGCATTTGAGAATTTCCCTATTTTGAAAGTTTTTTTTTTTTTCCTTTTCACAATGATATTTCGCGTACAATGAATACACACGGCTATTTCCAAATAATATGTTCGTTTTTACCCTCCCTTTTCCAAATGTGAATAATGATTAAAAGAATTTTAAGATGTAACCCTGTAGAAGAATCGTAGCAACTCATTTTTTGGATGCATGTGCAGTGTACGTTTACGCGCTGAGCATGGACAAATTGGTGGGGTATTTTCGTAAGAAAAAGAGAGGAATATATTGGTATTATTGTACACACAAAAGGAAAAAGAGGAACATTTACACGGACTATAGTAATTAAAAACAAAAATAGTACTCCGTAGTAGACAATTTCGAATTGACACGACAGGTTTTTGTGATAGTCACTTTTGCAGGATAAATATGTGGATTCCACTTTAGGTCAACAAGACTAGGTCAATTAGAAAAGGACAGGTCAACCAGGTCAACGATTTTGTCTTTTTATTAAAAATAATTGCCCACCTAATTTTTTAAAACATATTTATGGTCTATTAGTACACATACACATTTCATCCAGGTTAGTTGAAAAAAAAATCCCTCCCAAGTTTAGAAATGTTATGCCAACTTTTCTAGTAATTTAAAAATAATTACATGAAATTTTTAATACAATATAATTTAATAAATAAAGCAAGATTTTCATTGTTTCAGAAAAAAAAAATAATTGTATTTATTTAATCAAGTTCACGTTATGCTAATCATATATATTCTCAAAATTCAATATTTGAAAACAAATGTTATAATGGATTTTTTTTAAAAAGAAAACCATTAACTCATTTGGGAGATGCATCACAAGAGTATTTCGTGCAATTTTCAAGTTACAATAGTCTTTGTACAACATTTTCACACAATTGATCTCATTTGTAATATATGTTTCTTGCGCAAATAATGATGTACTCCACTTATTTGAAATATTTCTTGTGCAAATAATGATGTATGTACGTACTTAGAATTAATTTGAGTGGGTGTAGCATTTTGTTCAAAGTAATGGATTAGTTAGGGAGAGTACGTAATTGAGATGGGAAAAAGTACTGAAAGTGTTTTCACATGCATTTTCCAAACACAGTATTGTTGGTGGTGGCTTTAATATAAATAAAGACATATCTATATGTCCAACCTTAAATTAATGAACAAGAATTTGAACTCTCACGTACATTTAAAAACTAGTTTAATGGATATTCATTAATTAATTAATTAATTTTTCTGTAATTATGATTTGCAAAATTAAATTAATAAAAAATGAAATGAAATTTGCAGGAAAAGTTTATAGAGATCTTGTTGGGAGTGCTTACTACGTGGCACCAGAAGTACTGCGAAGAAACTATGGCAAGGAAATAGACGTGTGGAGTGCAGGCGTTATATTGTACATTCTTTTAAGTGGCTTTCCTCCTTTTTGGGGTGGTAAGTATCTACCAATCATTATAATTAATCACCTAATTAATTGTACTACCATTTTTCTAAATTAATCCGGCCATTTAATTTAATTTATGGTTGTGAAATTTGTGTGTGTTTTAGAGACGGAAAAAAGTATATTCGCAGAAATATTGAAGGGGCATTTGGATCTTGAAACATCACCGTGGCCTTCCATATCAACGGCTGCCAAGGATCTTATCAAGAAAATGCTCACTCTTGATCCAAAGAAGAGAATTACTGCTGCTGACGCCCTAGGTCAGTATAAAATCAAACACTTCCACCAATTCTACCGTGTAATTCGATAAAAAAATGTTCGATCAAACTATTTGTTTTGAAATTTTTTCAGGAAAAATAAAAAAAGTGGTCGGAAAATATTAGTTTAATTATGTGATGAAAAATATCAACCTTTATGAAAAATATTAATTGCATATTGTTAAAAAGTACTATTGTTAGAAAAGTGGCTGGTGTAATATTGTACACCCTACAAACTAAAAAAAAAAAAAAAAAGTCGTTTTTGTTAAGTAGTCGAACTTGGGTCAAAATTGAGTAAAAGTTGAATAATTAAATTGTGAATGGCAGAGCATCCGTGGCTGAAGAAAGACGGTGAAGCGTCTGATAAACCGATTGACAGTGCAGTGCTAATCAGAATGAAGCAATTCAGGGCAATGAACAAGCTCAAGAAGCTTGCTCTGAAGGTACCTATCTCTCTCTATATCATCGATCACAATTATATTTCGAGATAAAAAAAAAAAAAAAAATGGAACTAACATGTATTTTATTGGAAGGTTATTGCAGAAAATCTATCAGAAGAAGAAATAAAAGGGTTGAAAGAAACGTTCAACAATATAGATACTGATGGAAGTGGGAGTATCACATACGATGAACTTCGGACAGGGTTAACTAAGCTAGGATCCAAGCTCAGTGAAGATGAAATACTACAACTTATGGACGCTGTAACTATCTAGCTATTTCCTATCTCTCCAATCTTTTTATCAGGAAAATAACACTCCATTTAAAAAAAATAAAATAAAATCCTGTATTAATGATAAAAGTGGATATTCAATTGGTGCAGGCTGATGTAGACAAGAATGGGACAATAGACTACATTGAGTTTATTACGGCAACCATGCATCGCCACAAACTGGAGAAACAAGAGAATTTGCACAAGGCTTTTCGCTATTTTGACAAAGATAATAGCGGGTACATTAATTTGTATTATATATTAATTCATTAATTTCACTATATATAATCTTAATTACTTAATTTGTCGATCAATATTAATTGATTGATTAATACCATATATATAATATAGGTATATTACAAGAGATGAGCTGAGACATGCTATGACACAATATGGGATGGGAGATGAAGCTACAATCGATGAAGTTCTTGATGATGTCGACACTGACAAAGTATGTACAGTAATCATTCCAATATCTTTCATGATCTTCAATTAATCAATGTCATACTACATAAAAAATCACGACACCAGCTATGGGCATATGACAAAATATATAACAACACTATATATGTATCTTTGATGTCACCCACGAATTGCACTAAACCCATTAAACTATCGGTAAAATTGCAATTAAATCACCCAACTATGCAACCCCCCTCCCCTTTTTTTTTTTTTTATCCACACAAACTACTGAAATTTCTCCCCGTTTTTGACATGTGCATCGCACGTGATATTTTAATATGACATTTTTGGCAAATTCTACATACTAATTAGTGTGAACCTTTATCCCTCACTCATTCTGCATTTGATTCACAAACTCTTACTAAAGTACTGAATTCTAAATCTTGAGCTCGCGAAAAAGTTTGTGCTTAGTATACAATATATATATATGATGGAAATACCTCTTTAAAAGTCGTCAAGTGCAATGCACATGTAAAAAAATTGATAATTCACAAAAATAAATCCCCCGCATATGTTTGAATTCCGATTTGATTCCCCACTGCAGGATGGAAGGATCAATTATGATGAATTCGAGGCTATGATGATGAAAGGAACAATGGATAATTATCCTGATCAACAGATAAGGACAGAATAATTTGTTTGTTTTGTTGCAATCGCATTTATTTGTGATGTCTCGCATTCGCGCGTGGGATTTATTGTCAAGTTTTCACATTATTATATCTGCTTTTTGGGCCCAGGTCTATTTCTTGATTACGATTCCGCTTTGCTTCTCATTATATATGTATCTTAATCAAATAATTTGAATGTCGTATATGTAAATTAAGTAATATATGCAAATAAATTTGTATTTAACAAGTTGATTAGATATATGATTACTCATTTTTAATTTTGTTAGGTAAGTGCAATATTTATAACTAATTCATTAATATGAATCAAAATAATTGAATTTAAACTTTCTTTTTTGGCAATCAAATGGAGAGGAAAAGGAAGGATAGAAATTAGAATTTAATTTAATTACAGGAGGAGTAATATTGTTTTTTTTTTTTCAAATATCAAATGGGTGTATTTATAAATATGTTGGTGTGCAAATGATCTGGTCCTAGTTATTTTCTTCAATTCTTAGTGAGGTGTATCTGGGCACCAAATAACTGCTAATGGGCCGCCGAAATGGATAAAAAATGGCGTTGACTATATACCCCTCCAACTTTGTTAAATCTACTCCCCCATTACATTTATTAATTAAATATATATGTAAAATACCAAATTTGTCCTTTTAATAAAGTATCTCATAATAGATACACTCCCCTCAAATTAACTCTAACCCTAATTGAAGATGCAGCTGTCACCGACCAAAACTCCGGCAGTCGTCTCCGATCAAAACTCCGCCAGCCGTCACAGCAACCTAAATAAATTAAAAAATTCGAAAAAAAAAAACTTAGAATTTTTTCGACACTGTTTTGTTAATGAAAGACATTCTTGTCGACACTAGTTTGTTGACGAAAGACACTCTTGTCGACACTAGTTTGTTGACGAAAAACACTCTTGTCGACACTGGTTTGTTGATGAAAAACACTTTTGTCGACGTCATTTTATCGAAAAAGGATTTTTAAAAAAAAATCAAAATTTCGACAACTATTAATCGAAAATATACATTATCGTCGATAAATAATTGCCGACGATAATGTATATTTTAGACCAACAGTTGTCGAAAATAAGAAAAAAAGAAAAGAAAAGAGTGAAACACCTCCGGCCCGAGAGAGAGAGAATGAGAGTTGTCGGCGTGTTGGGGAGGAGGGGCAACAGAGCCGTGGAACGAGACCGGGGGGGGGGGGGGAGCTGCAGAAAAAAAGAAAAAAAAACAGACGGTGGAAAGGGAGGGAGGAAGGGACAGCGACAGTGGAAAGGGAGGGAGGAGGGGCGGCAACAGTGAGAGGGGGAGGAGGAGAAGTTATAGAAGAAAAAAAAAAAAAAAAGAGGGCGGCACCTGGCGGTTGGGGCGGCGCTGAAATCGGAGGCAGGGGCGGCGATGTGGCCGGAGACGGGGTGGTGGGTGAGAGGAATATATTTTTAGTTTGGGGGAGAGGAGTTTGAGGAAGAAGAAAGAGATAAGGGGAAGGGAAAGGTTAGGGTTCTTAAGAGGGAAGAGGGCAATTTTGATAATTCAGGGGGGAGTATATCTAACGCAGACCACATCAGGGGGAGGTATATGTATCTGGGGAGTAGAGTTAACAGAGCTGGAGGGGTATATAGCCAACGCCTAAAAAATTGATATAAAATGGCTGCAATATTTCTTTGGGCGCGGTTATACACTCACCAACCTATTGAGGACACCTACCGGTACACATATTGTAAGTTGAGGACACCCACCTGGAAATTCCAAAATTACCCTACTCCAAATTAAAATCTAATTCCTTACTTCATTTCTCAAATTCAGGACAACCACCTACCAACTCCATTTTTGCCCCCTCCGACACTCCTCTTCCCTCCATGTCATTGCCTGGCCATGCCCCTCCACGCCGTCGCCTGGCTGCCACCTGCAACAGCCCTGTCGCGCACGCAAACGCCGTCGCCTGACCGCCACCTACAATAGCCCTGTCGCCTGGCTAAAGACGTCGCCGCTTCTGCTTGAAAAAGAAGGCGGCCGACGGCGCCGTTCCTCATCCCATGTGTCGTCGCTGCCCATATGTCCAAGCCCCCAACCGTCTGTCCGTTCGCCGCCCCCTCCGCCCGTAAGTAATTTCGATCGAACGGAAAGTATTAAAATCTGGAATCTAGATCGTTTTTTTCCCTAAACTCTAAATGTAGATCGATTTTTTCTTGAATCTAGATTGGAAAATATCAAGATCTAGAATCCTTCCAATTTTTTTTTTTTGATTTTTGATCTATATTTTTTTTTTTTGAAAAGTAGATGTCCGATTTTTTTTTTCGCACAAATTAAAGGTGTTCATGAATTTTTTCGAACACATTAAATTTATTCGTGAAATTTTTTCGGACATCTTAACTTTGTTCACATAAAATTTTCGAACAACTCTTTTTTTTCGAACATTGTTGATTTGTCCGAAAAAATTCCCGAACATCATTTTTTTTTTCGGACAATGTTGATTTGTCCAAAAAAAAAAAATCCCGAACATCTCTTTTTTTTCCGGACAATGTTGATTTGTATATTTTTCTAATTTTATGTTTGTTAAGATTTTTTTTTTGAAGACTATGGTGATGGTGGAAATGATTTTGGCAAAATGAAATGGGTAGGTGTAGAGCTGTCAAAATTGGCTGGACCCGTTGGGCCGGCCCGCCCCCGCTTATTAATATGGTAAATTGGACCGTGTATTTAAAAACCCGTTTAACAGCGGTCCCGTACAGTCTAGACCGTATGGGTCGCGGATTGGACCGCGGACGGGGCGGGTTGGCCCGTGGGTTTATTTTATTTTTTATAAAAAAGAAGGAAGGGCTCTAAAACCCTAAAGTGAAAAAAAAAATCACCGTCTCCACGAGCCACAACCATCGCACAAGATGCATGGTACGTACACTATATACACTCAAGCTATGATTTTGTATTAATTATGAATTAAATTTCACTTATGAATTGATTGGACATATGCTTATATTTTTGTTTATAAATTGCTACCTTGATTTAGTAGTAATTTTTTTTTATTACACGTTGTATATACGTTTTCATGAGAATTTATTTAGCCTTTATTCATATTAATTGCAGATTTTTAGACAAACAAAGTCATGGAGAATATTAAGTTAGACAATACTCCTAATATTCTAGGAGAAAATTTCAAGTTAAAGTCTAGACAATTTTCTGATGTTTGAAATTATTTTACAAAAAAGGGACTGGAAAAGATTGTGTTTCTGAATGAAAATGCTGCAAAAAAATCTATAAAGAGGGGGGGGGGGGGAGGGGGAAGATTTTATGGGACTTCTACTTTGAAGCGTCACATGAAAGTATGTTAATGAGTTTTTATATGTACGTTTTATTTATTTGGACTATTTTGTGGACATTATTGCTTGAATTTTAAGTTTATGTAAACTTTGTTTTTTTTTTATTAATTGTTTATATTCTGTTTATAATATAATAATAATATATGTAAAAATATAAATATTTAATGAAAAAGTCTGTGGGCTAGCCCGCCACCCGCCATGGGTTGAGTTGACTGTTTTTCAACCCGTACCCGCCGTAGACCGGCCCGTCAAAGTCCGCAAAATTATGGGTTGAGGTGGGTTTTGGACCGGCCCGCACCGTTAGCCCGTTCTGACAGGTCTAGGTGGGTGTACTCATCTTCGTATTTTTTTTATTTTACGAAAGGGGTATATAGGACATTTTACATGTCCTTTAAGATGAACCAAATGTCTGGTGGGTGTACTCAATAGGTTGGTGTGTGTATAACCGCGTCCTATTTCTTTTAGTCGTGAGTTATATGCTCCTCCAAGCATATTTAATGCACTCCCACTCCACTTTTATTAATTAAATATTTGTGTAAAATATCAATTTTGACCGTTTAATAAAATATTATAGACACACACCCCCTCAAAATCCTAACCCTAATTGAATTAATCCTAATTTTGCAACACTGCCGCTGCCGCAGCCACCATCACCTCCGACAGCCTACCAAAAAAAAAAAACTTAGAAATTCAAAAAAAAAAATCTTATTTTCGACAAATCAGAGTCGACCAAACACACTCCCATCGATTCTGATTTGTCGACCAAATCCACTCCCATCGGTAAGATTTTATCGAAAGAATATTTTTTAAAAAAAGTTAAAAAATTAAAATTTTCGGCAACAAAGGCTCGACCACAAACACTCTCTTCGTCAAATTGTTGTCGATGAGAGTGTTTATTATCGAGCCTTCGCGCGAGATGGAGGCTACCGTGAGTTTGGGTCAAGGAGGTGGAAGGGGGCGGTCGTTGGGTGGAGGGCGATGGGAGGTGTGGGTGGGTTGTCGAAAAAAGAAAAAAAAACAAAAAACCGTAACAGCTCGGCGGGAGGACGACGACCTTGGAGCCCAAGCCTAGGCAAAGCGGCGGTGGCGGCGCAGGTGGGAGGGGGAATGGGGTGGATTGCACAACAAAAAAAATGAGGGGAAGAGAGGAGAGGGTTGGGGCGGGCGGTGGGATGTGGGCAGGAAGGTGGGAGGTAGAAGAAGAATGAAAAAGATGAAATTAGGGTTTTATGTTTGGGGAGTGCATTTATTCAATGAAGATTTTGAGGGAAAATGATATTTTAGATAATTTGGGGAAGGGGGGAGTGCATTAGAGATGTTTATTCGGGCCGGGCTAACCGGGCTGGCCCGTTTAACCTTGAAAAATACAGGGTTAGGGTTCATGAATTATAGACCCGTTTAAAACCGGGCTTTTTTGACCCGGACCGGGTAGCCCGTGGGCTAAACCGGGCCAGCCCGCAGGGCTACAGGGCCAACCCGCTAGCCCGAATTGTTACGTTTTTTTTCTTTTTTTAAAATAAATAACCTAAAATAAATTTTGGGTCATTTGACCAATAACCATAATTATGAGCATTAAGAAGCTCATTACCATCCATTAGTCATTATTACTACTATTTTTTATTAGATTATGATATTTATTAGGTTTATTTGGTCATATTGAGGATCAATGAGTTCTAGAATTGTGTTTAAATTATACTTTTATTTTCTCATTTACTAATCATTAATTAATTATGTATTTTTCTATTTTATTTGCTTCTTGGACGTGCCAATTGAGACCTTTAATTTTAAAAGAAAAAAAATTTAGTGTAGCCCGTTAGTGGCCCGTTTAGCCCGTGGCCCGCTAGGGTTAGGGTTAGGTCCCAACAATTATAGGCCCGTTAAATATGAACCGGTTAAGGCCCTAACCCGTTTAGCCCATAACCCTGTAGGGCTGGCCCTATAGGGCTAGGGCTAGCCCGATAGACATCTCTAAGTGCATCTATAATATGTGTATTTTTTGGGAGTGCGTGTATCGGAATAGTACATCTATCATTGTTGGAGTGGCATATATGATATAACCCACGCCTTTCTTTTATTTACTTCTCTTTCCATATTTTGCTTGTTTTCCCCTCGTTCTAATTTTTTCTCTCAGTGTAATCTTTTGACCAGCTTCAATAAAATAATTGATCGTACGTAATTTATTTATAAATATTATTTTTACCTAAAAAATAGCGAAACATAATATTTCTCTCTTTCAAGTGTATTGAGCAAAAATGAGAAATAAAAACATGAAATTAAATAAAGATTCGACAACAATTGTGTAAAGAAAATTAAATTAGGTTTTTGTCAAGTTGTTCGAGTGAGATACTGTGATGGGTTATGCAGTGAACTATTCAAAATATATTTATTTACTCACTAATCCGGCTAATTACTCCCTCCGTCCCGGAGGAATTTGCACCCTTTGACCGCACACATTTTAAGAAATGTGTAAGAAAAGGTGTAATGATTGATGTTTTGAGGGGTAATTTTGTAAACTTTTATGAATAAAGTAAAGTAAAAAGTAGATTGAGTGTGGAAAAGTAATGGCATATGGGTAAATATGAGTATATTTCAAGGGTGGGGGTTGTGAAGATATTTCCTTTTATGGAGTGTGCAAATTGGTATGGGACATCCATATATGGAAAGTGTGCAAATTCCTGTGGGACAGAGGGAGTAATTATTTATAACAATTGATTAATTTTTAAGGTAAATTCTTTTATGTAATTGAGCGTAAACATACACTTGAATTTTAATGTTCAACTTGTTATATTTAATCTTTGATCTCAACATTACAATGATATAGATGCACTCAATTACACCTAAGTATCACTCTAATTTTAATTATGTCAAATTTGTACGCGCATAAAACAAATAAAAAGGTTATAAAACACTTTCACGTGTTAAAAGATGCAATCAACGTGTTAAAGATGCAAACAAATAAGAAGGTTATAAAGTTCATATACCTAACTTTCTGTCACAAATTCTGTCATATATCAACGTGCTTTTTAGTGAATGAAATGCAAAACAAAAAAAAAAACAAAGTTAATTAGTCTATAATAATAATAAAAAGTATGCAAGACGGAAATTGAAACATTGTGAGATTAATAAACTTTTGGAAAGGAAACCTCATTTAAGTATTTCAATTCATTTGGCAATAAAATCATTTAACATAAATTGATTAATTATTATTGCGAAACATGAATTGTGGACCGTCTCCCATGAAAATATGACACATCAATAACTAAAAAAAACATAACTCGTTTTAATCATGCCACGCACGATATTAAATGAGACATACTCATAAAGTGTGTGTTTCTTTTCCCGCGAAGTGAACATTTTTTTTTTTTTTTGAAAAATATACCCTTAACACACTTATTTTATCTTTTCTTTTATTTACTTTATTACTCCCTACGTTCAATAGCGTTCACAAAACTAAGAATAGTGTAAGAGTAGATGAATTTTCTATTTTATGAAATTAATTGGGTAGTGTAGTATAATAATTTTATTAAATAATAATAATACTCCCTCTGTCCCTTTTATAAATGGATGTCCCATATCAATTTGTACACTTCATAAAAGGAAATATCTTTATAACCCCCACCCTCAAAATATACTCTTATTTACCCATATACTATTACTTTTCCACACTCAATCTACTTTTTACTTTACTTTATTCATAAAACTTTACAAAACTACCCCTCAAAACATCACTCATTACACATTTTCTTAAATTGTGTGCCCACCCAAGTGTGTGGGACGGAGGGAGTATTAATTTAACATAAAAATATTTTTTTAAACCTACTCACTCAATAATAATAATAATTTAAAATAAATTTATGAAATACTATTACATTTCATTCCCACGAGGACGTATCAATTATAAGAATTATCATTCACCCAAATTCATTCCATCTTACTGATTATACTAATCTCTCAAATTAATAAGCTATGAATATAGATACTCCGTATAACTTAAAAAAGTATTGATTAGGATTTGCTCTAAAAGTAATGAGCAATATTTTATTACAACAGTAGATGTAAAATAAAAGTGAATAGGTCAATCATTTCCCATTCAGGCAAAGGAGCATATAACACTGATAAACCCAACCAACCCTAATCAATCAATCAATCAGCTTTCAAGGTGTTGGCAACATCAATCACAAAACGATACTTCACATCCGCCTTCACAAGCCTCTCCATCGCTGTGTTCACATAATCCATCGGAACCACCTCCACGTCCGCCAGTATATTATGTTCCGCCGCAAAGTCGATCATCTCCTGCGTCTCTTTTATCCCCCCGATCATGCTCCCCGCCACCGTTCTCCGCTGCGGGATCAGGCTGAACGCCGGCACCTCCAGTGGCTTCTCCGGCGCCCCCACCAAAATCAGCTTCCCATGCGGCTTCAACAGGCTCAGCAACGCCGGCAGCGAATGGAATGCAGAAACAGTGTCCATTATCCCATCCAAACTCCCTGCCGCCGCCTCCATCTCCGACGCCTCGCGGCTCACCACAAACGCATCCGCCCCAAGTTTTCCGATGGCTTCCTCCTTCTTACTCGCCGATGTGCTGATTACTGTTACCTAAACAAACGGATCCCACAATTTCATCCCTTTTATATCATGATCATATCAATAAATAAAAATAGGTGCAAATTTTTTTAAGGCAATGGAAAAAAAAAATATGCATAAATTGAGTAGTGTTTGGTTAGAGCTAGATTGTATTGTAGTAGATTAATTGAATTGAGATTGAAAAAATGGATTGAACTAATCCATTTTGGATAGAGATTAAAAAGTAGGGATAGAGCTTTATGTTAAATTAAAATTAAAGTAATTTTGTAATAATGAGTGTGACAGACAGAAAGAAAAAAAAATATATATATATATTTGATTGTATAAAAATAGATGTATTGTGTTACCTTAGTTCCAAAAGCCTTGGCGAACTTAACAGCGACATGGCGCCAATGTGGAGGCCGGGCTTATCGAGGCCGAAGTATTTCAAGGGGCTGTAAGTGGTGATCCCGGCGCAGAGCAAGGGAGCACCCTTATCAAGAGGGAAGTTCTCGGGCCACCGGATAATGAAGTCCTGATCGGCGACCATGACGTCAGAGTAACCGCCGTAGGTGAGGGATCCGTCAGGCAAGCCGGAGTTGTAAGTTTGGACGGATTTAGGGCAGTAATTCTCGAGGTTGTCAACGCATTGATCGCAATCCCTGCAAGAATTGACCAAACAACCGACCCCAACTTTGTCGCCAACCTTGAATTTGTCAACCTTTGAACCGATTTGAGTGACGACGCCGACGATCTCGTGGCCGGGAACGAGTGGGTATTGGGCGATGCCCCAATCGTTCTTGACGGAGTGGAGATCGGAATGGCAGATGCCGCAGAAAAGCACCTTGAATTGGACGTCACGGTCGCCGGCGGCGGGGCGGCTGAACTTGTACGGAGAGAGAACGCCGCTTGTGTCCCTGGCGGCCCATCCGATTGCATTCACTGGTGTTGCCATTTGGAGTGAGTGGGGATGAAGGGAAAAGAATGTGGAATATATATATAAGTAGGGATTTTGTGGAAATGAAGTAGTAGTAGTTAGGGCAGGGGCGGATAATTAATATAAATGCAGCACCTTCTCACACCAACCCTAATTCTACAAACTTACCCAACTTTACCCATATGAATATTTTGTGTCTGATTCTATTCGATTTCTTAAGGTAATTAACACATTAATTTGTTAATAATTGATTTAATATGATACCAAAATTTAACACTAAAAATTTTAAAAATCATGTCATTATAACTTATTTGAGGTCTTAAAGGATAATTGAGATGTCACCTAAACAATGAACCCATTAATATGAGCCATTATATTTCTTACATTTGATGAACTGTTTGCACTTGATATAGCAGAATTCATTCTCTTACATTGCACTTAATATCATTTTTTGTTGTGTATATTGCACTTTTAAATTAAATTTAATAATTTTAAATATATAATTATAAAATTAAAATTTTGTCCTCACATAATTAATAAAAAAATAATTGATTATATATAATTTTTATTTTAATTTTCATATCATCGTCCCTTTTTGAGTTTTAAGAAATACGGAGTAATAATCTAATTTTAAACATAAAATTAAATTAAATATTAAAAAAATGTTGATGTTGCCCCATTTAATTTTAATACTAATATCAATATTATTTTTAATTTTAATGGAGGGTAAGATAGTAAATAATAAAATAAAATTTTAAAAATTATTTAAGAATGTTAAAAATAGGTGACAGAAGTTAGGACGACACTATATGATGCAATTCGACATCCACCAGATAGTTTAGGCGACACTAAACTATCCTAAGAAAACTCTAACGTATTTATCTAAAAGTTATTCATGACGAAAAAAGAATTAATGAGCTATTAAAAAAATTAAAAATCATGTCATTGAAACTTATTTAACACTAAAAGTATTTTTTCTCTTTATCTTGTATCATGTCTTGTCATATCAATAAAAAAAATAGTGTTGTTATATTGTCGTTTCGACATGTATTTTTATCATGTTAAGATATTGTCGTTTCGATATGTACTTTTATCATGTCGTTAATCTTATTATGTTATGCTACTATCATGTCCACTTAAAATATATATTACATG
Source organism: Galeopsis tetrahit (assembly GCA_963675135.1). Classification (NCBI taxonomy): domain Eukaryota; kingdom Viridiplantae; phylum Streptophyta; class Magnoliopsida; order Lamiales; family Lamiaceae; genus Galeopsis; species Galeopsis tetrahit. The sequence continues at coordinate 74,925,167 of OY776121.1, read as the reverse complement.
ATAGCACCATTTATCAAACATCAAATATTTTATATGTACAATATTCATTATTAATTAATTTGAAATGTTAAATAGTTAGTCCAGTCTATTAAATAAAAGCTACTTTTTATAATTTAACACAAATCTCAATTCTATTTTCTTGTTATTATATTCAATTTGCATATTTAACTAATTCAAGTTATCTTTCAATCTAAACTCACATATATTCATTTGCATGGCATGTTTTATTGCCTTACTTTGACAAGTAAATTTACGACATTAACATTGCATGTGAAAGATGAGGTCAGGGATGTGGTGGACTGGTGGGTGTGAAAATTACAAGCACAGAATCGCCGCAACTCCACTCCATGTCAAGAATATATTTAATTTTGTGTATTGATAATTGATGTGTGAGGTATTTATATAGTTGATATTTGAAAAAATATAATGATTTGTATTTTATGGTCATAATAATTCATTTAATCACGCAAGCTCAAAGTTGAAAAGTGATAGTATAATTTTAATAAAAAGTGATATTCTCTTTTTTGTATAAATAAATGGTTTTTTAGCATCATATATTTGTACACAACGGAAATGATATAGAGCCCACCAATTGTGCCCACCAGTTTTGCCCACCGCTAATATCAATATTCTAATATCAATATTTAATTTTTTTTATCCATATCAATATTTAAAAAAAAAAATTTATTTAATTTAATATTATCTCTATCAAATTACGCTAACTAACGCCATAAATCTTTTCTCAAATCTTTCCATCACCATTAATTTTTCTCCACAAAAAAAATTAAAGAAAATAAAAAACAATCTCATTGTCATAACAAAAATTAACTAAATGTCAACCAATGAAAGAAATATAAAAATTCAGCAACATGCAAAAGAAACACAAATAATAAAAAAACTCAGAAAACATTCTCTGATTGATCTTCTACAGAGAATGTTTTCTGAGTTTTTTTATTATTCGTGTTTCTTTTGCATGTTGCTGAATTTTTATATTTCTTTCATTGGTTGATATTTAGTTAATTTTTGTTATGACAATGAGATTGTTTTTTATTTTTTTTAATTTTTTTTGTGGAGAAAAATTAATGGTGATGGAAAGATTTGAGAAAAGATTTATGGCGTTAGTTAGCGTAATTTGATAGAGATAATATTAAATTAAATATAATTTTTTTTAAAAATATTGATATGGATAAAAAAAAATAAAATATTGATATTAGATTAAGTTTAAATTAAATATAAATAAGAATTTATTAACGTGTAAATGCCACATAGGCGGTGGACAAAACTGGTGGGCACAATTGGTGGGCTCTATATCATTTCCGTTGTACACAATTAAACAATATTTTTTAAAAAATATTTTCTCCCAATTTTATCATCTCTTTAATTTTGAAAAATATTCCGAATTTTTTATTTACCTTATTTATTTTTTAAGGAAAGCTATATATATATCTTTTAATGAAAAACTTATATATTATGTTGTAAGAGAATTATTCATTAATTAAGAAAAACTTATGAAAGCATACTCATTTTTAATTCCACTTGAAAAAAAAGGCTAAAAAAGTTATTTATTTATGAAACATTATAGTCACTTTTAATTATCACTTTTATTAAAATCTTATCACTGTTTATAAAAGAGAGAACATTTTATGAAAAGTGATTTTTAATTTTTAATTAAAAAATTTCACACATTATTGATGATGAGGTTCTGATTTTTGGCAAGTAAAATCTCAGGATTTGGTGGTTGTTTCCTTCCGTAGTATGATCTTCCATGTCCATACCTTCAATCTATCGAGTTTCCAGGATTTTCTACAATTGCTTCTCGTTTTTATGTTTGTGTTCTTCCGAAATTGTTCTTGACACAGGAATTTCAGACCCTCATAATTGTCCCTCCACAAAACAACTTCGCTTTGCAAAATCATAATTTTTTCAAGAATTCCATCCAACCATCACAGCTAAATTAGATTGATGATGATTTTTTAAACATTTGGATATAATCATTATTTTGCAAATGATTAATACGGAGTAGTATTAGTCTGAAATTTTGGAATGAATTTATATGTTTCAAAAAAATATTAAAAAATTCTAAGAATGATCATTCACTAAAAGCCATCATTCTCAGAATTTGGTTTTGAATATGAAAAAGGCAGGTTGCATATTTCTCATGAAAGTGCAAAAAATTACCTTTGAATATTCCTAAACTTGTTACATAACATCAAAATGAACTTGTTACATAACATCAAAATGCCTGCCTGCCTGCTGCATCTAATTCAAATCTCCCGTGCACCAAAAACATCCTGCATTTATTCAATGCAATCTACACTGGTAAAAATATTATTTCAAAAATTGTATGCTTAACATTTTCGCTATCCTTTTTAAGCACTAATACTGCATGATGCCACTAAATAAGAGTTTTTTTTTTTTTTTAAGTCTCGGGTATCCGGTACAAGGGCCGACTAATCCCGGGGGACCAATCCCACCGCAAAATATGAGTTTAGCCCTAAACTATCATTGAAATTTCATATAAACCACTATCAATTTTTGACACATATCGATTTTTTAGATGTGCATCACATGTGATTTTCAAGAAGGTGCTAAGTTATACCGTCAATTTAACAGAAAAGAAATACAAATACTTAGTGAATTGTGATTCTCTATGTAAAAAATAATTACAAGAAAGGCAAGTTTGAATTTGCATCTAACCTTTTTTTTTTTTTTATCTTTGGCGTATTCAATCAGCATGTTCGCGGAAGCGTATGATTTTGCTAATAAAGGGCTTCTCCTTTTGATAGCTGATAATAAGAATATCAACTTAAGAATTTTTAGAACAGAATGAGTTTACAAAGGAAATATATTCCAAGAAGAGAAAAAATGCACTCACATTACAAAAGCAGATGAAACAAAACAGCACAAACCGAAGGAGAAGTGAATAAGAGAGGTAGGCCAGAAGTTATCTCTGTCCAAATATATCCTTTCAAGGATGAAGGTGGCTACACCTGAAACAAGTAGAAATTCATAGCCTGCAGGCATGCAACCTCTAAAAGAAAAGGAAGAACCCTGCAAAGAAGAAATATAATTAGTCAAAAAATGCAACATGAAATTACTGTAAAGTTGAAATGTCTTGAGAAATAACTATCAAAATATAGGGTATTACCTTGAAATATTTTCTGATGAAAACTGCTGAATAGATTATCCTGAATATCATGTCTTTATTGAGGTCAAGGAAGCAAAATGATTCAAAATATCAATTGGAACCCAAACTAATCATCTAACTCATAATATAATTTATTCAAGAAAACTCCAACAGCGAGACTGACAAACTAACTACTAAGAATTACATGTTGATTCAAGGGCATAACATCTATCCGTAAAATAAAGATTCAAGGGCATAACATACCTGGTAAATAAAAACAACATGAGAAATCATATAGTCAATTAATGATATACATTTTCAACAAAGGTGGCAAATATTATGATGAGAAACACCCAGGGGAAGAGGTAATCACAAAATCAAAAAGTCAATTAAGGATACTCAAAGAGTTTGCTAATATCAATCCAACTGCACCTGCTGATCTTATAAGTAAGACATTCAAGACTAAGTAAATTACTGAGAAGATCAGCAATGAGTCATTCGACTGTTTAAGTTGTTTCTCTGTTGCGACTGCATGCAAAAATGCTTCTGACGTTCCTGATAAAGAATAAAGTATAATAGCTTATAACTCCATGTGACAATGATGAAAACAAAGCAAAAAGTAATATGTATAATCAGTTACCATTCATGGCCAAAACTATCACGTAAAGGCAGTAATATCGGAGCGCAGTTGAAGCTTCTCCATCGCTCCATTTACTACCATACAACAACCTGATGAGGGAATAGGAATAGCTTGGACCAAACGCAATGACCACCAGACCTAGCAAATTAAAGAAAAGTAAGTGTTTTAGAAAAGAACGAAATACGCCACTGTATTTTATCAAGGAACATTTCTTACCACACTGAAAAAACAAGAAAAGATTTTAACCGTAAGATATGAATTTACCTATTAGTAAAACAAGCTTCAGAGCATCTGTTAGACTCCTCCCAAGGTTCTTTCTCCCCTCCTGACCTCCTGAATGAAGACATGGTTAAAAGGGATTTACAACAGTGAATACTTTTTTCCATGGAGACAAACCCCTCCGGAAGAAGCGTTCTCTAGACTGAACTCTCTGTGAACCTTTACAATTATGCCTTTACTTCTGACGAAACTCTTCTTACCTTGAACCCAAATCCCTAAAAAGCCTTAATTCATTTGTGAGAAATAGATGAAATTTAAATTGATAATGAGAATATCTACCCTAATCAAACGACTCTATGTGGGCTTCCAAGTAATTTGTTATTTCAAACTTATATTGCACACTTGATTCCTCAAGAGCAATTATCTAGAAGAGTCACTTTTATCCATTGTTCCTTTATTGCTTACATTCTTACAATTACTAATGCTGATTTCATGAGTAATACTAATATAAACAAATTGATAGACTATCCATGAATTCGTTAATAATATGCACCTAACTTAACTTCACTTGAAATTCTCAACTGTCAAACTTCAGGGACCCCTTTAAATAATGGCTCAAGTTACCAAAAATCACACCAAGCACTGAAATTTGGTTATGAAAATTTTGCAACAACAGCACAACCCACCTCAGTCTAAACAAGTCATTCCAAAAATTGGCCCCTTTTATGATTAAAATTTTCCCCTCCCAATAAAACATGAGGAAATTTGCAATCAGAATACTAAAGAAAATTGATGGGAACTACTTCAGCCAATCTACCATCAGAATTTCTGATTATGAGATTCTTGTGAAAGTTATTCTCTCAATCAGACAACATGAGTACATTAGCATCTGTTTAATGCTGGAATAGGACAGTCTTTAGGCAAAAAGGTTTGTATCTGATCACCTGTAAGATGCTATCTAATAGTTTGATGTCAATGCCAGCTTTGTGGTTAGAATGTACACAGAAACTCGAAAATAAAACAGATAAATTTAAATGAAGGGCGGAGTAAGCATATATCCAGAAAAATGCTTCAAAATTATAGACATTTCCAAAATGTTGGATTAGTGATTGTGAATAGGCACGACAAGACTACATCTGAAAGTAAAAAGGGTCTCTGAATTATGTGATTATCAGAAAAGATATCCCCTAATCCATATATAAACATAGTAAACAGCCAAATCATTCTTGAATCTTGATTGCAAAATAGTTTATAAAAAAACATTGTTAGGATGTGATAATGAGAACAAACAAATAAATAATAAAAAGAAGAGATATAAACCTGATGCAGACCTTGCAAATGTTGAATAAGAACTTTCTTCAAATGGAAGAAAGATCATCCTCACCACTAAGCTCCCTGAGAACAAACTGTATTCTATTAAAATACTGCCTAAATGGTGGAAGGCAGATCCTAGAAGATCTAGACTTGCAGAATTCATTATCAACCAACAGCAGCATCCTCCAGAAGAAACCATGCTATATTGCAAATAATAATAAAATAAAATAAGGCACAGGGCCATGATTGACTTACCTAGTTTGTCTACAAGTCCATATACAGCTTGGTTATATGGTGTATCCAACCACACAAGAACCATCTTTTCACCTTCTTGAAGAATCAACTTCCGAAAGGATTGAAAAGTAAAAATCATACACATGTTTGCAAGTGGTCCATCATAGCTCAATATACTTCCTATCCTGCAAAAGTTTATAGTGACTACTATAAGCAGTGACTGATTTTTCACTTGAAGAATCAACTTGACTCAAATTGGAAAACAAATAAATAAGAGAAGAAGTTGGTATATTAAACTAACTAACTATCGTATAGACAACACCACATAAAATATGTGTGTGTGATTATAATTTCATCTTCAATTACTGATTAACTCCTGATGCATATCCAACAACGGCAACAAGAGGGATGTATTACAGTGAATACCGTACACAACAACTGCATGGTCCAAGAAAATTGCACTAAGATCATCATCTTTTGGAAACAATACAATATTATATTTTTGGAGATCTGACGGCAAAATGGCCTGCCAACAAAAACACGTATCTCGTAATTGAAAAACATAGATAGAAGTAGGCTCGAAATTCAGGTTAACATGTCGTTCTCGTGTTTGAATTGAGTTTTTGATTTCAGGCTATGCTCAAAATACTACAAATCATTGAATACTTCCTTTGACCAGCTATCTAAGAGTTAGCTTACTCACTATTCTTTAACACAATGATGAAGTCAAATACAGATGGATCAAAAGACTGCTAAAATATACGGAGTATTAAAGATTCTCAAGGGTTCAGAAGAAATCACAAAAAGCATTTTATTCCAAAAAATAATTATGACAAAATGATCCTCCAGGTATTTAGTCATTTAATTTCCCTACTCAAGTTTCTTATAAGGCAGATGAGCAGCTAAAGATAATGACACAAAAAGGAAATCAGTACCTGAACGGTAACAGAACAGAAGTTTTATATACTCGAAAAAGAAAAAAGTAGCCCCAGTAACATAAGAAAATAGATGTCCCATATGCAACTTGTGATAGGCCAAATACAATTGATTTCTCCTGCAATTCATAAAATAGTTGAGTAATCAACAGGTGCAGTTAAACAGCTTTGGCAATACACAGCAGATAAAAATCTTGCACAATAAATAGTTAAGGGGGAAAGAATATATTCACCAAGATAAAAAGAATGGTAAGGAAGACAATATACAAGTGTAGTATGTGACATATTTGCCAAATCAAGAGAAGAAAACATAACAAGTATGTAAGAAATTCATAGAGTTGCATCAAAAAATTAAGTACTGGAACTCCAGAGAAGCTGAAAAAATGAAGAAAATAAAAGAGCATGAAAGGCACTCTTTCAGGCATGATTACACTTCAAAGAACCATTCACAAGACAATGGAAAGAATCAGTGGAAGGCAACATGAGAGAGAAATAAGAATCAGTGGAAGGCAACATGAAAGAGAAATAAGAATCAGCTGTAAGGCAATAAAGTTACAATTGAAGCTTCAGAATGTTGAAGTGTTTTCTATTTAAAATCTTACGGTTCATTCTGCATCCCCATGCCACAACCAAAACTAATTAAGAAGAAATACATAAATATACAAAATACCTACACAAACACAACCCATAAGTGTATCCATAAGCAAAACGTAATAATCTTTAATCATCTCAGAGTAGAGACAGAATTCATATAAGCTTCCAGTATCAGCATGCCTGAGATAAAATGATAGCTTTATCCAAATTTTGAAGCTCAATTTTTTAAATATAGTAAATTAGTAATAAAGGACAATAAAAATCCTTTAGAAGAAAGCACACAGCTTCAGTCAAATTTCTTGCTCATCTCTGAAGTAAAGCAATAAAAGACTAGAAAATTTGAGAAATAAAAGGGTAATAGTGTATATATCAATCGTTAATATTTTACCAGGCTTGATAACTTCAGGATGAGGATATATGTTACTATACAGCGTGAAAAAGTGGCAGCAGTTTCAGCAACCAGCCGCAATCTGAGAAGAACCAAAGTCTGGGCCAAAATATAAAACGGTTCTGCCAGTAGCTCAATTACACATGCAAAACCTGCACATGCTTGAAAGATTAAAACGAAAGTCCTAACTAGAAATATTTGATCACAAGAAATATTTCTAACGCACAAGACTTCAGCACCTACTTACTGCTCTATTAATCTCAAATTTGAACAGAAGCAACATAAGAGCAAAACTCATCCATGCTGAACCTAATTTCCTGAGCCCACTCACTACAGTTAACCAATAAACAAAAAAGTACCTCATGCTTACAGTAACAGCCTTTTAACAGTGATACAACACCAACAAATTATGCATATGATGGCGAAACAATGAAGCGGAAATAATGATTTAAAAAAAAAAAGAAAAAGGCAAAGATACCAAAATACATTTTCCCCCTTTCTGTGCAGCTAAATTGTTAACCCATCATTTCTGCATGCAAATATTTTCAAATGTACCTTTTGTATTAAGAATATTTTCACTCTTATTTTTGCCCAATTCTAACAACCCAATACACTCGCATCATCTATCTTTTTATTCTCCCAATACACACAACAATATAATAATACAATATCAATCAACTTTTCCACCATCCTACTCTATGAAATCCCAAACAAACATATATTTTAACTATTCATTAGGATTTTCAAATACTGGGATATCTAAGTTCAGGATTCCCCCCGCGCACTATAATCCCATAACAAAAATACCCTAAAGTCCTACCTTCTTTGTTTGAGTGCACATAGATAGTTAGAACAGTGAAGCATGCAATTGTTTCTAATTAGCTTATCATTGATCAAGATAGCTTTTGCATACGGGCTAGAATAACTAAGATCTTGCCACCAGAATACAAATAAACATGCTGCGAATGTAACTAGTACTCCTAAAGGAAAGGATATCCACGCGACTTTCAAAAGCTTAGCTGCATTTAATCCTGTTGCTGAAACACCATCACTGCTAAATAGATTTTCAGAGACAATTCAGAAAACCGAACACGACTAACGATCCATGCATGCATTTGTTGCGGGACTTCCATCAGAAACATATCATTGAAAGGCCAGATCACTTGGCAAACATAGGTATTCAGAAAATTAGAAGGCAAAAAATAAGATCCTACTATAGCTCTCATATAGTCATATGATAAAATTAGTTTACGTCTTCAATTACTATTACAATATAGTCATATGATAAAATTAGTTTACGTCTTCAATTACTATTACAATTAGAAACCACAATTGGCTTATATTGTTGATATGGAGGATCTTCATTTAAACAACCCTTTTAAACACAATGAAAGTAACATTATGCATCCAGACTATTTCAACCATATGACAGACAGAGTTGTTCTCAAAAGTATGGCATAGAACCTTCATGATACCATGCCAATGTATCACCAAGATCAAATCGTTAAATGTTATCAACTGCTTAAGGGAAGCAAGTGATCCAGAATACTGAAGGCAAGTGAGTGCGTGAAACAAGTACAAGAGCAGGTACCAAATATGCATATTGAAGGCAATAATAACTGTAGTGAAAGTATTCAACAATACCGTCTGATATCAGCCCTCATGCATGCTCGACGAAACCCCTCTCTACTAAGAAACAACACACAGGTAACAAACAGATGGAACTGTACAGCATAAATCTGCAATGTATTAAAAAACTGACAGTTAAGAGAGAATGAAATAAAAACAAACAACAAAGGATAACAGTACGAAATAATTAGACAACAATAGGATAACAGTAAGAAATAAATTTACAATGATGCTACAATCAATTTTCTCTACTAAACTCACATTATTACTTCCAAATGTGACCCAAAAAAGGAAAAATTAAACAAATGACGAGTTCTAAGAAATATACTTACCGCATAATCTTCTTCAGAGAGGTGTCTAACAATCCAAGAATTGAATATGAACGGGATTCCCCTCGACAGAAACTGTGTAGCTACACATAAATATCATTATACATAAGTACTGTATCACATAGTGAAAGGATTCAACTTCAACAAAACGATACCAATTAACGGAGGTAAAAGTAATAATTGATCAAACCTAATAAATATTTAAAAGTGTGGTGGAAACTCGCAGCTGCGCCGCCATCTGCAGTTGACATCTCTGAAACCATTTTTTTCTGTTCTCTATAGAATTTACGGATCCTTGAGGCAGGTAATCAACTTCTCCTGCTCTTTGGAGATGTCAAATACTGGTTTAACTTGGATTTGGGTGCATAATCGGGCAAAGTAGGAACCAAATCAAATCGAAACTTGTTCCGTCGAAAGGAATTTGGTTTCGATTTTTCAGTTTGATGCGTAGGATAGAAAACCGAAATAATTGAATGAAGAAGTGGTCCGATTTTTCACCAAACAGAACAAAGATGGATAGAATTAATGGAGATCATAGACAGAAATAATGATGGCAATTGAACACTTTATTATTGGATGTTTGGGGGAGTGGATCGATCATAGATAGTAGTAAGAAGATTGTAGTGATATCTCCGTCGTTAAGGTCAATAGCCGGTGAACAGCGCCGTGCCCAGTTACCCTTTGTGTGATTTGGATTTCTGCTTCTGCTGATTCGGACCGTTCGGCTAACATAGTCTACACATATACTCCGTATAAAATGAGCAGCAACTGGTAAGCAGAAAATGCCATATTCCCAGACTTGCTAAACAGAAATCCAGAAAACGATTTTGCAATTTCAATTCCAGAATACCCATTATCAAATTTCAATTTCCACAATACACATACATCAATTATCAATTTAATTTGCAGTTCACACTTCCACAATACTCATTATTTAAAAAAAACAAAAACGAATTTGCAGAATTTACGCAAACCTATATTAATAGTACAAAAGAAGGGGACTAGGAAGGGAGGCGCCGGATGAGCGCAAGAACGGCGGCGCGAGAGCACTAAAGAAGTTCACTGTGCAAATTGCAATGACAATACACTAACCGCAGGGGAGGTCCCATGACTCCCATTGACCAATTTTTACTTCCAATAAAAATATCAATTCACATGAAAATGAAGTACTGATTAGACATTTTTTAAATACATTCATATCTGAAAAATACTCATAAAATTACCTAAGTAGAGAGAAAAAAAAAAAAAAGGCTCAGTCTAAGCTGTCCCTGAAAATAAAGCTCAGTCTCCCGTCAAAAAAGAAAAGAAAATAAAGCTCAATCTAAGCTGTGGTCGGGACAATAGAAGGGTTTTGAAATTAAAAGGAAGAAAGAAAAGATAAAGTTTATAAGTTCACAATTTGAATCAAAGGACAGGGTGTCATTGAAAAATGGAACATCCTTAAATACGATCTAGCAATAATTAAACGTGATTAAAAATTCCGAAAAAACTGATCAAATCAAGGAATCTGAAGCAGGGTGAAGGACTATGGAGGGTCAAATGCATTGCCCAAACTGCCCTTGAACTTGGAGACATGGGTGAAATCATTGTCAAGCTATGTCGATATACTGATAGTGTAGTTCGTGTAGGCTCTAGCCTCGAATTCATTGATAGCCGTTGTCCGGGATTTGGTGATGGGATAGGCTCCCCCCAAGCATCTTGGGGCTACTACGTTTCTCCGTGGAACGAGTCAAGGCTGCCCGAGTAGGGGTAGGAATTGAACGTCGTTGGTAGTAGCCTCCAAATTCGGATTGTTGTTGGCCGTTGCAGCCATAGGTTCCTCTGAGGGCTCACCTGTGCTGAGACTAGAGAAAGAGTTGCTCACAGGACCGGATCGACTTCGATATTCGAGGAGGGGTTTCGCGGGGGCGCTCGGGGCTGGAGGTCCGAGGGAGAATGCCTCGACCGTCTTCTGTGCCGGGTCCTACCACGGGAATCGTCGCGAGGAGGTGGCGGAGCCCGTCCCATAGCGCAATGAGTAAACACGTGTCCAACTACCTTACAGTGGCTCCAAAACTCCGGGAGCTGCTCATATAACACCTCCACTGTCACAGACCGGTCCTCACATTCAAGGACCAGCCGCTCAAAAAAAGGTTGTTTCATATCCACCTCGACCAAGATTTTAGCATACTGAGCCATGGTCTTAGCCGTTGTATGACTGTCCATCTTAATGAGTTTGCCAACCGCCGATGCCGCAACCGAGAGAACCGTGGACTACAAAGTTCAATCGGGAGGCCGAGGAGGCGTACCCAAACTTGAGCCGTCGAGGTTGGCGCCTGATTTGGATTGAAACCGAGAGACCATTTTTGTAGCCGGATGGAACCTGGGCCCATGCAGTTGCCAATCTCGTCTCCTAAAAATATGGTCGCGCTCTTCTAATAGGTGAAATTTGAGAATAACAAATCATTTTCCAATTGGCACAATAGAGAGAGGCTCCCATGGAGGGATCAAGTCTCGACGAGCCTTTTCAACAACTCAGCATACGGGATCAGAGCTTTTTCACGAGGGGTGATTAAGCGACCAATCAAGACATCCTTGAATTTGTTCACTCCAGCCTATAACGTGGCATTATCGATCGAGATCGTGAAGTAATCTCCCTTCTTACATGGGTGTATGTGTTCAGGGAAAACGACTGGACTCGTGGAGGAGGGGCCAACGGGCAAGACGGACATCTCGGAAGAGGGCGGGGCCGAGTTGCTTTGTCCAATCAAAGCAGACACGAACAAGATAAGAGATAGAGATCAACCCATTTTGATAGTTCTACACGCACGATTTAGGTTTGACATCTTATAATTTCTAATTATATAAATAGAAAAATTAATTTAATGTATTTTGAAAAATAAAAAATAAAGTAGAAATAATATATATAAATAAAAAAAATATATGTTTAATCTCAAATGCACCAAGGAATAAAGACCTAGGGTAAGAATGGGTCAGACTACTCGACATAAAATATTTACGACTTGACCTATTAAAGTTCGGCTCAACTTATTTAATAAACAAGTAAATTCAAGATTTTTTTAGAACCTATTTAGTTAAATTGATCGGGCTCGAGCTTTTTCTTAGACCTTTTAAACTTAATATGTCGGTCTATTTAACTCCACACACATATATAATATAGTATATAATAAATAAAATAAAATAAGAAAGTTTAGTAATACTAACTAGTCGATAATTATACTTTCATTTGTAATAGTTGAAAAAAATATTTGAACATTCTTTATGAAACATTTGATAAATTTTTTATTACTTTTATTTTTTCATTTTGAGATTTAAAGAGTCAGTTTTATTACAATAAAGTGTTGTAATTTTTTTTTTAAATGCACTAATATGACTAAAGATGTTTTTTAAAAGGTTTTGGGTCATACATATTTATTAAAATAGTGGGGCCAAACCTTTTAAAAAAGACAATGACATGTCATTGGTGAGGCTTGGCCTAAGAATTATGTCAATACTTTGTTTTCTAAATAATTAATATTTTATCTTGCATAATTTGTAAACAAAATATGAATTATTTATGTTTTGTGTGGTGACCCGTGGATATTACGTGTGTTATGATATTTGATTGATGTTCAATGATCCATATATATTCATTCAATTCGTAACCGGATTACACAAAAAAGAATATACATCTTAATTGGGTGTCCGTTGCACAAAAGTAAAGCAATCCATTAATACACGAATTCACAAGAGGAGATATAATATATATCAAGACATTAAATCTCATGTTGATTGCACTGTGCAAATAGTAAAATTCCTGATCGAACAACGAACTCCATCTGGTTAGTTGCCCTTGCGATGATCCTTTGGAAAAAGCAAAATATATTAATAATGGAGCATCAGAAATGCTCCAGCAATGAAAAAAATAAAAAAATCGAGCATAAACTAGCTAGGTTCCCTTACTCCAAGTTTGGAAACAGGTTTAGGGGTCAAATTGGGGAGCGATGGAGAAAAGTGGTTTGACACAAGTCGTGAATCAAGAATATCCAGTATTGCCTTGTCCTTAACACATCTAGGCACCTTGTACTGAGCAATAGACGAGCCTTCCGAGATTGCATGCTCCATTACCTCTTCAAATGTCCCCTTTTCCACAACTCGAATCTCTAATGCCCCAACTGTTTTAATCGTTACTCGTGAAATTCGATACTGTTCGTCAAGAGACTCCTCCATCGCTACACAGCACTGCTCTAGCATCTCATCGCTAGGCGGCCCAGCCCCATCCTTTACGCCTAGCTCCAAGTATATGACGTAGTGACCTGGGAATGATTTTGTATCCGCAAAGGTCGTGTACTCCACCACACTTGCCTTGATTTCACGGAGAAGTCGCCCTGCATTATCCACTGCTTCTTGCAGCTGCACCTCATCCGTCTTGTCCATGTCGATACTCAGCACCACATTTTCTCTCCTAATGAATTCAAATGTTGGGGCCGAGTTGTGAAACCCCACCACTCGGAGTATGTCGCTCATTTTGTACCTATAGAGTCCTACATACGTGGTGACCACCATTTGATACTCCTTACCAACTTGGACATCGACCAGGTCAACGAGTTGTTCCTTGTTCGAGTCAACTCCAACTCCATAGGGCAAGAACTCGTAATATGCCATGTTTGGCATGACGGTGTATGCAACTTTGGATGGAGCAGACATGGGATTTAGGTTGATTCCGGCATAGCACTCGGAACAGGCATAACACATGCTTACTATAGGCAGCCCTCCGCTGTAGTAATCAAGAGTAGGGATATACTGAGACATTGTACCGGTAACAACCGAATCAAGAAATTTTGCGTTGGGCCAAATTCTGGTGATAATACCCTCCCAATCATCCTTCCCACACTCTTGGGCAATAAAGTCCGCTAAGACCGGGTCAGGGGGCCGATTGATGCAAGATTCACGAATGGAAGGGTCGGTGAGTTTGGGGTTGAGGGTCCCAGTTTTGATATCATGTGTGAGCTCGTGCCAGTTGAGGTGAAGGAAGTTGATTGCTGCAATGAGGCCGTTTGCGAAAGCAGACGTGAGCCACACCACTTGTTGGCGGTGGTAAAGACCGGAGAGCATCTGAGTGTACATGCTTTGGAAGGGATCTAGGCAGAGTATGGCTTCTTTTGGACTTGTGTAAATAGTTTGTATGTGTGGCATAGAGGCTAAGCATTTGAAGCAGCTTGTGCTCAATATTCGCGCACTCAATCCACCTTCAGTCTTAATGTCATCTTTTATAAACCAGAAACAAAGTCCTTTCCCATTCTCCATTTCTTTAAAATGCCTGTATATACATACATTTCATTCACACCAACAAGGACAACTATTTTTATAATTAATTTATTACTTTCTCCGTTCCATAAACAGACATCTAAGAAAGTGCAATAAAGGGAGTAAAATGTAGTTTTATAAAAATTATTGTAGTACGTTTCAAAAATGAAAGTAGAGTGAATGGTAAAAGATATAAATATGGATTACCTCTTCAAAATGGGACTATAAAGGCTGAATATAAATAGAATGCGATCCAATTCATTTTGGGTACATGGTATAAGCTTCCTTTGACCACCTGATGTTCCGGTGCTGTAGAGACAGATATATTACTTTAGGCATGAAATAATTAAATTACATTATGAAAGTGACAAATTAATATTCACCTTAAATGAAACCAGGAAATGGGATTGGCAGTTAAAATAGGAGATTGATCGCCATCGGCTATTCTTCGGATCAAGGGTTGGATATCTTCGTAAATAATCATCGGCACTTTGGACTTGAAATTTGATATTTTGGGATGAGAGGTAATTTCATCCACGAGATTGAAAGGCCTAAGGTATTCAATATTACCATTTTCGCTTATGATTTCTGTTAATACATTTTGCTGTACTGATTTTGCATTGCGGGTAACCTCTTCAATGAACTGAAGCGATTTCTCCTCATTAGAAGCCATATACGTACAGAATGATACGGTTGCACAATATTAATTGTGAGAAAGACAAGACAAGATAGAGGATGGGTTGATAATTTACCATATATATACAAAGTGTACCATATATATGACACGCAAGTTACCATATATAGGGCGTGGGTTATATACCCCTCCAGCTTTGTTAGATGCACTCCCCCGATACACGTACCCACCTCAAAACACATGTAAGATAGATGCACTCCCCTAAATTACCTATTATACCCTTATCTCTTAAAATTGTGTAGGATAAATACACCTTCCCTAAAAACCCTAATTTTTCCTACATCTTTCCCAACCTTCATCTTCTACATTTAACCCTAACCCTACATCTTCTCAAACTGTCCCAGCCGCGGCCACCGTCCCAGCCATTGCCTAGCATAGCTGCCGCCGTCCCCACCCTCTTCCTCTATTTTTTTTTTAAATTTCTGCTCTCTCTGTGAAAGAATAACAACAAATACAACAAATGATAGTATTAGTTAGAATAATTGTTTTAGTTATAACTTCTATTTTAGTAGTTGTAACTTTCATATTGTAAAACTAGAATAATTACTCTAACTAATACTCTTTCATTTGTTGGCTTGACTTGTTGTTATTCTTCACTCTCTCTCTCTACGCCATGGTGGTCGGCCATGGAGGTCCGCCGCCCTACCCCCTCCGTCTCATTCCTCCGCGGCCTCATCCTAACGCCCCCTCCCATCCCCCTAGCCTCCCGTCCACGCCCGCCCCCGCGGCGGCCGACCATAAAACCAAGTTTTTTTTTTCTTCTTTCCTTCCTTCTGTGCTGGTCGGCCCTTCCTCCACGGCCCCTTCTCCCCCAACGACGACTATTCCCTCCTTTTCCCTTTTTTTTGTTATTTTCGATGAGATATTATCGACCATAAACATTGTGGTCGACAAATTGTTGACCATAATGTTTATGGTCGACAATATCTTGTTGAAAATGAAGATTAAAAAAAAAATCATTTGGTAAGATGTTGTCGACTGGAGTGATTTTCGTCAACAATCCATAGTCGACCATATACTCTAGGGTCGACAAACATACCAGTGTCGATCGACACTGATTTGTCGAAAAAAATGTTATTTTTTTTTAAATTTTTAGATTTATTTGGACGACGGCGGTCAGAGGTGGAGGGTTGGCCGTCGACGGCGACGACGTAGGTGGGACGGCGGCTACGGCGACTGCTTTATTTAGAATTAGGGTTAGGGTTAAAAATTAGGGTTAGAGTTTAGGAAAGTGTATCTATCTAACATACTTTACTAAAAGGGCAAATATGATATTTTATATACATATTTAATTAATAGGTTAATTGCAAAAAAAATCACGAATTTTATTAGATTTATCAATTACAACATATCCTATTTTTCTTTGGAATTCGATACACCATCTTTTTTAATTTTACAATTTAATGCACCGGCAAAATTTTCAATCAATTTAAAAATGATGTGGCACAGAAAACATTAAAATCGTCACACGGGCGCCAAGTAGACTGTCAACTAATTAATTTTTTTTTAATAAAATATAAACTAATTTTTTTAGAGCGATAAAAAAAAAAGAAAAAAAAGTTAAAACTCCAGAAAAAATACAAAATTAAATCAGCGCTTATTTGCACAGAAATCTTAAACGCACAAGCACACGTCATTTTATTCAAATAGAATTCACAAGACCTTCAATTACACGGAGTTTTTTGTTTTTGCTCTTATTATGAGTATTTTATGTCCATAGTGTCGTTTAAGAACTCTTCTAGGGTTTATATATAAGTGTGGTTTGTGCGATTAAATTTTGTATATTAAATGAGGGATTGAAGAACACTTGTGCGATTAAATTTATGTGCAAAAATAAGGGTTGATTTAATTTTGTATATTTTTTAGAGTTTTAAAATTATTATTTTTTTATAAAAAAAGAATAATTAATTAGTTGATAGTCTACTTGGCGTCTGTGTGGCGATTTTGATTTTCCGGCACCACATCATCTTAAAATTGATCGATTTTTTTTTTCGGTGCATTAAATTGTAAAATGAAAAAAGATGGTGTATCGAATTGCAAAAAAAAAAAAGAATACGTTGTAATTGATAAATCTACTAAAGGTCGTGATTTTTTTTTTTTTTTTTTGCAATTAACCCTAATTAATAAACGAAATAGGAGAGTGCATTAAACAAAGCTGGAGGGGTATATACCCACTAGGAGTGTGTAAAAAAAAACCAGACCGAAAAAAAGATCGAAACCGGACCGATCAGTTAGTTTTCGGTTCGGACTCCGATCCATTGAATTTTAAGATTTCGTGTGTCCGGTCCGGATCGGACCGGAATTTTTTTATTTATATTCTTTATATTTTTCTAATAATACAACCTTAATTATTATAAACTAAATAAAATTAGGATTGCTAATTTGAAAACTTTGAAAATATTTCTTTCATTAAAACTCTAAAAAAGAATGAAACACAATATGCTTATAATCAAATAATTGGTGAGGATTTGAAGTAAAAGTGTTGATTTTTACTACATTTTTTCAAGTATATAATTGAACAAAAATAATCAATTTACTTTTAGTGTCAAAATACCACTAATAATATTGTAAATAAAATTTACATTGGTGGAAATTGATCTTAAATGAAGAACTAACACTGATTTTCATACACAAATTCATTATTCTTATTCTTGCTTCCAAAAACTTAAAAAAACTTAAAAAAATAAATAAAAAATCGGTCTTAACCGGTCCAAACCCGGACCCGATCCGAGTTTGAACTGATTCATTCCGGTTTAATCTCCGATCCGACCATTAAAGTAGATTCCGGTCCCGATCCAAAATCGGACCGATGCACACCCCTAAATTACCCACGCCCCATATATACAAAGTGTTCGCATGGAGCCCTAACACAAACGGGCCTAATAATGTATTGAAGCATGTGGGCCACAACAATAAGTAAGCCCAAATAAAATAAGAATAAAACTATTCTCAATAAATATTATATATTAAATGAGGTGTAGGTATGAAATCAAGTATATATATGAAATTGAATTGAACAAGTCAACTGTGAATCATTGACTGTTGACTTAGTCAATTTTTTTTTTCGTTAATTTTGTTTTTGATAATTTTTTTAGTGTTATATTTTTTGACTTACACTTTTCAAAATAATATTTTCAGTTGTTTAATTTCTTGGCACTGTAATTTCATTTGGAAGTTGTAATTTCATTTGGAAGTTGTAACTGGACTATTTTTCCAGAGTACTCCTAGTACTCTATAATTCTCAATACAACCTTTTTTCCTTAAAAAAAAAAAAAGGAACAAGCATAGCAGAAATTGTGGGAAATAATTTTTTTTACGTCCCATAACTTTACAACTTTTTCAAAAACGTCCCAAAAAAGTTAAGTTTTTCAATTACGTCCCAAATTTTAGCTAACTTTTTCAATTGCGTCCCAAAGTCGCCGGAAACATCAAAACGACGTCGTATTACGTTATGGTTACGACGTCGTTTTGATTTTCCGACGACTTTGGGACGTAATTGAAAAAGTTAGCTAAAATTTGGGACGTAATTGGAAAATTTAACTTTTTTGGGACATTTTTGGAAAAATTAAAAAAATATGTAACTAATAAAATTTTAACACTAATAAACATGACAATATTATATATTCCGTATAATATTTCATTGAATTATTATATACACATATAATATATTAAAATGTACACTAATATTAAAATTTTGAATTGTATAAGATAAATTAATATTAAAATTATAATCATCTACTTTAAAAATAATTAATAATAATAAATAAATAAATAAATAGATTGATAATAAAATTTCATATACTCCTTATTAATTAAAAATTATGAATCGATTTAACTTTAAAAAATTTTAAAAATTAAATATAAAAATTAATAATTACCATAATAAATTATGCTAATATTAATGACCATAAATATAATATTTAACAAAATATCATGTAATTCTGTTCAGTATAATTTTATATTCTAAAATTGAACGAAATAAAGGCTAAATTTTTTGAATTGTATAAGATAAATTAATATTAAAATTATTTACTTTAAAAATAATGAGTAATAATAAATAAATAAATAGATAATAAAATTTCATATATCCATATTAATTAAGAAATGTGAATTGATTTAAATTTAAATTTAAAAAATAAAAATATTAATAATTACCATAACGAATTATACTAATATTAATGACCATAAATATAATATGTTAACAAAATATCATGTAATTCTATTCAGTATAATTTTATGTTCAAAAATTGATTGAAATAAAGACTAAAATTATTATAAAATAAATAAATGTGATAACATACTATTTAATATTATCCAAAAACTATAATTACTAATTTATTTATATAAATAATATATATATATATTGATTATATTCCTTTATGGCGACGAGGATATACCGATAATAAAATATAAGTAAATTTATTTGTTTAGATTTACATTACAAAGAATTTTTTTTTAAAAAATATAAATATCAAGTATATAAATTAAAAAAAAAAGTAATTAAACATATACAATCAATTAATCAAACAATTTCAATAAAATATATTTTTAGGTCCATAACTATTCTATTTTTTCAAAAACGTCCCAAAAAAGTTAAGTTTTTCAATTACGTCCCAAATTTTAGCTAACTTTTTCAATTACGTCCCAAAGTCGCCGGAAAATCAAAACGACGTCGTAACCATGACATAATACGACATCGTTTTGATGTTTCCGGCGAATTTCGGACGTAATTGAAAAAGTTAGCTAAAATTTGGGACGTAATTGGAAAACTTAACTTTTTTGGGACGTTTTTTGAAAAGTTGTAAAATTATGGGACGTAAAAAAATTATTTCCCAAAAATTGTTGAAAATAGTTTTTTTTTTCTAAATTTTTTTAAAAAGAATTTACCGGTCCGGACCGGAAAATGGATTTTTAATTTTTTTTTTTTAACTTTTTTTTTATTTAACATTCTTCATATTTTTTTAATAATGTAATCTTAACTATTATATAATAAATAAAATTAGGATTGTTAATTTGAAAACTTCGAAAATATTTCTTTCATTAAGACTCTAAAAAAGAATAGAAACACAATATGCTTAGAATTAAATAGTTGATGAGGATGTGAGGTAAAAATGTTGAGATTTATTACATTTTTTCAAGTATATAATTGAACAAAAATATTCAATAAACTTTTAGTGTCAAAATACCATTTATAATATTGTAAATAAAATTCACGTTGGCGGAGATTGGTCTCAAATGAAGAACCAACACTATTTTTTCATACACAAATTCATCATTCTTGGTCTCAAATGAAGAACCAACACTATTTTTCATACACAAAAAAGCTTGTTCTCGCTCCGGTCCACCCATTAGGTTAGATTTCGGTCTCAGTACAAACCAGTCCCGGCCTGGTCCGATTTTAGACTGGTGCACACCCCTAACAAAGACGACGATTGAGCCAGTCAATGAGTGATGGGCAAAACCAAGGAAATCCTCGCGACTATGGGGAAGGAGAAGGTGGATGATTGCCACCATGACAGCCATATAGGTGATTCCTATAGGCCGCAAGGTTCCAGGGGAACCATATAAAGTCTCTTAGGCGAGAAATCGAGGGCACATGGTGCCCGACGACATGATTACAAGGACAGGGGCAACAGAAGGCATGCCCCTATTGAGAATGATATGCGACCAGCTCCACCTGCTCGTTCAGATGATAGGAGGTCAGTCCAAGACAGATTGGGTCCTCGATCGACCAGCCCACTCAAGGAGACCAATTCAATCTCGCCTGGGTCCGAATCTAGTTGATCACCCATATCTAGTTGATCGACAGCCCCGACTCCTCTACCACTTCCCTTGGTCGCAGTGGCCGAGGATAACCAGATGGTAACACTCATGCAGGCCCAGGAGAGAATGTAGAGACAAATGGAGAACTTAATGGCCAAGTTGGAGGCCACTAAGGAGAATACTCCTCTAATTACAATGTCAACCTCGCCTTTAAGCGTACTAATACTTACAACCCAAATCCAGAAGAAAATACAAGTTCTGACCATCCCAGCCTATGACGGAGGGACAGATCAATCCCCGCATCCACTTGGCAAAGTATACAAACCGCATAGCCTCAGTCGGAGCGACTAATGCTACTCAAAGCAGAAATTTCTCACTTACTTTGGGAGATCGGGCACATAGGTGGTACTCGACCTTTCCAGCAGGGTCGATATAATCTTTCACACAGTTAGGGAAACATTTCCTCACCTACTACATCTATGTCGCTGCTCGCCCGACATCGAAACAAAGATTGACAAACATTGAACAGACTGAAAGTGTGCTGGGTGTATGGTATGAAGTGTTTAAGTGAAAGTAGAATAATGTTGTACTAAATGTTGGGACAAATTGTACAACACCGACTCTAACAGAATATCAGAAATAAAGATACACAGCGGAAGACTTGAAACACTAAAAATAAACGAGACACAATGGAAATATTTTTCACATAGATTTTATAAATAAAAATCTATGTGAGCCTTACGACGAAAATCAATACTTATCTTCAAGTATAAATGTTGTGTGAAATGTTACAGCAATAACCTTCACAACTGAAACTACAAACGAGGCAGGTGCCTTGTTCTAAAAACGATCTAAGTGTATAAGAGATTACACACTGTCGAAATGCCTAGTCTATCTATGATTACACTCTCAATAGATAAGAAGACACACAACCGTACGGGTGGGATACTTCGTATGAACTAAATGGTAAAACTATTGGCCACAATTCCTAACAGGGATCAACACTCGGTCTAAGATATTGATCGAATAAAATACACTGAATTATGAAGCCTTCCTTAGGTATTTATAGAGTAGGGTGCGAATTCTAGAGGCTTCCACATTGATGTCCTATTTTTTAGGAGCTCAACTTCCATGATCTTTCTAGATCCTTCTTGTATGCTCCAGGTCGTTCTAAATGGTTCCAGGCTGCTCTAGCACGTTCTGCAATGTTCTGGAATCTTCCAGGTTCCAGATCCTTGTAGAAGCTTCTAGATCCTGCCAGAAATGCGACAACATTTAGATCAACATTTAATGTAGCATTTCAGAAAAGACTTAGAAAAAATCTCGGAAAGTCAAATTAAGATGTTGTTGATAATGTTAAAGCATTTAAGAGTTAACAACATCTACAATCTCCCCCAATTTGACCTTTCGACTACAACACACCTGATGCACATATATTTCTATACATACTCAGTTTTATGTATTTAGTTGAGGTTAACATCATTGCTAAATACTAGTCAAGTTAACACCTGTTGTAATCGTTGGATCAAATCGAATGAAGATCAAGGATAATCTTACAATGATCCGTCCCATAAGATCAAGATAATTTTATCCAAAACAGATCGAACAAGTATAAACAATACACTTATTCACAACATAAGTAATTTACTAAAATCATAAGTTGAGTTTGGAAGAAAACTTAAGATTTAAGTAAGACACAAAAGAATAGAAATCAGAGCAAAAATAAAAAGAAATACAAAACAAATACTAACAATCTAAACAGACCTAAAAACAAGACTTATATTATCAATAGGCAGTAAGCATATGAGAATTTTGAAAGATGTATACTTCAAATCTATTAAGGCAAACTATTTAATTAAGTACTTAGACAATAAGCCAAAAAGAAGTGTACTTCTTGTTTATTCTCAAAAGCAAACAATTTAAGCAAATTGAATAATAAGACAAGTTAGAAAGACAAAACAAGCAACAACTAACGAAGACCTAAAATCAGCAAGCAGTAAGCCAATAAGGATAATTCTTTAAGGCAAACAATTTAAGCAAACTGAAAATAGAGCAAAGTTAGGGAAAAAACAAATACAAAAAACAACTAACATATACAACATGCAGTAAGCAAATAATGATAAGTAAGAAAACAATTTAAGCATAGAAGCAGTAATCTATTATCATAAATGCAAACAAATTAAGCAAGTTGAATAAAAGACAACCTATCAACTAGGAAGGAAAAAAACAGAATCTGTAAATCAACTTAAACACAGTAACAACAATGCATAAGATCAAGGGAAGTATAAAAGGCACAAATACTTAAGAAACTAAACATGTGACATATATTGCTGTAATTAACAACAGCTGCAGCATCATGTTCCTGCACATAATCACTTATAATGTTCAGCCCTCCCCCTGTCTTGTATCAACCTGTTCAGTTGTTACCATAACCTGTTTAGATGTCATAAAGAACATACATATGTTCATCAGCATCAACAAATTAATCCTTCTCCTCTTCAACAACAGTGCACGTTGTAGCAAAATGAACTATAACATCTGGTTCAACAGTTTCTTCATGAATAGCATCAGGTACACAATCAGCTTCTGGTACATCTTCATGGAGCTCTTCACTTCGAACCCCAGAAGTTGATGGTGTTTCTCCCCTTGTGGTAGTAGAAAGCGTCTCTAACCACTGGACTTTAAGGAACTGAAGGCCATCAATAGAGTCCTGTAAATGTTTCAGTTGAAGTAAAATAAAAGATCTGGAAACAGAAATATTTTGACCAATGTGACCGCCAATGTGTTCACATTCGGTGTAGTATTAATTTCTCCGTTCAGGTCTTGTTGGAGCTGGTCGAACTGGAATAAGAGCTTCTCTGTGATCAGAACCATCTGAATTTTGTAACAAAGCAAATCAACAGTCCTTTCATCAAGTAACAAAGCAGGTGAGATAGTCATCAAGGGTACCTTGCCTCAAATAACCTCAGTTTCCTCAGGTTTAAAAATTCATGCCTCTTGAGGTATGAACATATCAGCACAGGCACTACAAGAAAAATGCAATTTAGCCTCAAAAAAATTTGTCGCTAATTCTAATATTTTCGTCGCAAACGTGAGTTAGCGATGAAATAAATTTGTCGCAGGATTTGTTGCTATACACCCGTCGCTAACGTGTTTGTGACAAAAAAAATTAATTTTGTCGCAAATATTAGCGATGAAAATTTGAGTTTCATCGCAAAATATTAGCGACGTAAATATGAATTTCATCGTAAAATGTTTGCGAGAAAAATCAAACATTTGTCGCAAACACGTTAGCGACGGGTGTATAGCAACAAATCCTGCGACAAAATTATTTCATCGCTAACTCACATTAGCGACGAAAATAATAGAATTAGCGACAAAAAATTTTCGTGTCTAAAATAATAACTTCTTACTTAATTTGTCTCTAATTTTTTGCGATAAATATTTTAATTTCGTTGCAAATGTTAGCGATGAAACCCATATTTTTTGTCGCTAATATTTTGGCTATGGATATCCGATTTTCGAATTGTTCTCTAAACTCACTTCCGCACTCGACCAACCCGACCCGCACCCAACCGACCCGCACCTACACCCAACCCGCATACCCCTCCCCATTTTATTTAAATGACTATTTATTTGGTCTTTGTGGGAATCGATCCCGGGTGGATGGACACCCAGCTATGGGTGTCCACCACTCGGGCAAACAACTCTTTAGTTCAGTTTTTAATATTAATTATATATGTATTCAATTGTTACTAATTTAGTTAATTTTACTCATTTAATTAATTTATTTCACATATATTAATTGATTAATTTTTAACTTGTAACAATTATATATATATATATATATTGTAATTTTTAAAACAATTTCAATTGTAAAAAATCAATGTTACTTTAACAATTCCAAAAAAATAATAAATATTACATTCATTCATCATCATCTCATCTTTATGTCCATTTTCATTTGCATCTTCATATTTATAAATATTTTTATAAACATTCAAAGTGATTTATATAAGACACAAAATTTTGGAGAATTATTAAACATTTAAACCGATTTTCTAGATTTAATATGCATAGTTGAAGTAATACTCTTCCCTCATGCTCAGGAGAAACAACAACAAATAATTAATGAAATCAAGAAAATAGAAAAATATAAAACAAATTATGTATAATGAAATCAAGAAATTATACCCCAAAATAAATCAAACAAAAAACTTAATATGTCAAATTAATGAGTGTAGATAAAATTATATTGATCCTATTATTTCAAACATCATAGTGATATAATCGTCTCTATTGTTTCACACTATGCATGCACTCAAACTTTTTTCCTTTATTATGTTTAAACGACAACCATTTTTAATTCATGAGAATTAAACATGAAAATTTATATTTCATCACTAAAATATTAGAGACGAAATATAATTTGTATTATTGTTCTGATTATTAACAATAAAATATTATTTTGCTAATAAGGTGATGAAATATTTTAATTTTCTCGCAAATATTAAATCCACAAAATTAGTCATACAAATTTCAACTTTGTCGCTAAAATATTAGCGACGAAATATAATTTTCATTGTTGTTCTGATTATTAACAACAAAATGAAGCAATTTGTTGCTAGTATAGCGATGAAATATTGTAATTTCATCACAAAAATTAATTTCAATAAATTAGCCACGAAAATTTCTATTTCATCGCAAAATATTAGTGACGAAATATAATTTTCATTGTTGTTCTGATTATTAACAATAAAATGAAGCAATTTGTTGCTAATATAGCGATGAAATATATAAATTTTGTTGCAAAAATTAATTTCAAGAAATTTGCCACGAATTTTTTTATTTCATCGCTAAATATTAGCGACAAAATATAATTTTCATTGATGTTTTTATTATTAACAACAAAATGAAGCAATTTGTTGCTAATATAACGATGAAATATATAAATTTTGTTGCAAAAATTAATTTCAAGTAATTAGCCACGAAATTTTTTATTTCATCGCAAAATATTAGCGACAAAATATAATTTTCATTGATGTTTTGATTATTAACAACAAAATGAAGCAATTTGTTGCTAATATAGCGATGAAATATATAAATTTTGTTGCAAAAATTAATTTCAAGTAATTAGCCACGAAATTTTTTATTTCATCGCAAAATATTGGCGATGAAATATAATTTTCGTTGTTCTTCTGATTATTAACAACAAAATGAAGCAAATTGTTGCTAATATAGCGATGAAATATATATATTTTGTTGCAAAAATTAATTTCAAGAAATTAGCCACGAAAATTTCTATTTCATCGCAAAATATTAGCGACGAAATATAATTTTCATTGTTGTTTTGATTATTAACAACACAATGAATACATTTGTTGCTAATATAGCGATTTTGTTGCAAATTTTAAATCTAAAAATTTAGCGACGAAAATTTCTATTTCGTTGCAAAATATTAGCGACGAAATATAATTTTAATTGCTATTTTGATTATTAACAATGAAATGAAGCAATTTGTTGCTAATATAGCGATGAAATATATAAATTTTGTTGTAACTATTAAATTTAAGAATTTAGCGACAAAATTTTTTATTTCGTTGCTAAAAATTGATTTTAGCGATGAAATTTAGATTTGTCACAAAATTTTCATCGCTATTCCCCCTGTTTCTTGTAGTGAGGGTAAAGTAAAATCCCTTTATAATAAATATCACTATAAACTGCATATGGTGAAAATAGTTAAATCCAGATTGAAATTCTTCAACACAATCATCATATAAAACAATATGGCTTAATCCTTATTCACCTTAGTGGAATTTGTAGAGGGTATCATATTGTAGACAATCAATTTATGGAGTACAGAGTATAGAGATGTGTGATCTTTAGCAAGCATAAAAATATGTCACCTAGTTAATCTACCCCCAGTTATAGAAGTAGCAACCAAGTTCAAATCAATTCGTCGAAAGGTTCGACAAGGTCATCATGGATGGGGAGACAGTCAATGACGACTCAAAATTAATATCTATTGTGGGAGGACTAAAAATTTGTTCTCGCCTCTGGGAATCAGTGCAACTGAAGTGACCGAGGCATATGTCGAATTTAGAGATAGAGTTGGCGACATCATCCGGGTGGATGAAATGTTACGAGCATAAAAAGCACTCGGGAAACATGAGGCACCAAAGAAAGGTTGTACTAGAAAGAAAACTCCTACTCCACCAACTGCAAAACAGCGGCGCCGACATATACAAGGCCCAACAAATTTAAGCCATTCGAAGAACCTGTTGACGTTGAGGAAATGAGAGAGATGTTGGTCGCAATTGCCACTTCTCCAAGAGTAGTTTTTGAAGGGATTAAAGATCAAAATTTGCTTCCACTGACACGTATTTTTATAATACTATCCTCTCAAGTATAAGAGAGACCTAGTAATAAAAGTAGTGCCCGGTTAAATATCGATCCACGAGACTAAAATGTTAAAGTAACCTTAATGTTGTGTATTTGTACTTGAATATAATGACAAGACATGGTTTGTGCAACGAAATGTAAATGAAACTTTTAAGAAACAACTAATGATTAACAAGAACTAATGTGATGATGATATGAGTCAAATGATGAGGAAGAGTGTTTGGGTGTTCGTCATTATGTGAAAATGTTGTTAAAGCTCGACTTCTATGTGTAATTCGTTGGTTGGTGCTTGGTAGAAGCAATCACTAATGCATATGTCAAATAAATCACATAGGATCGTGAGGAAGAATAGAGATTAACTCAATTCACTCTCGTTGCGATAACCCAATATTAACTCAATTCACTCGACCCAACCTCGATTATATTATCTATCAAGATTAACCAACTCGTGTTGCATTAATCGAACTTCACATATAATCTACTAATTGAATTCTAGCAAATGATCATTTAAAACCCATAAACCTAACCAATGCAGCTTCCAATTGAATCACACAATCAAAATTAAGTTAATAACATAAATTTCATCACAATTCCAAAAGATCCAAACACAAATATGCTTAGCTCATGGCTAATTTAATGAAATTCATTAAGAAATGGAATAGAATCAACATACACATAATCAATAATAACAAAATGCTTCAATAATAGTAAGATATCATCTCTTTGAATTGAAAAATGAAATAAACCTTGAAATCTTCCACAAAATCTTCAATCTCTTGCTTGGAAATGAAATGACAACTAAATTGCACTATATTCTATGGAAAATTAATTAATTATATGGATTAAACTAGCTATTTGATGTGAAAAATGATGAAAAATGGTGTGGGTGAGCTTCTACATACTCTCCAATGGTTGGCCTCCCCTTCAAAAAACGAACATATGAGCTTTTATACCCTTCCCAACAAGTTTGGCACGTATCCCTAGGTCAAATGAGGAAAAGAGTGAAATTTTTACGTGACTCGGCCGAGCTGCCTTTAAGAAAAACATGGATGCGACTTTAAGATTCAGGAGCTTGGCCGTCCTATCCTGATTGCTCCACTCCCTGTGGCATGGTCGTCGTGCTCGAGCTTTGGCTCGACCGAGCCATTTTTTGTTCTCGGGCTGACTCGGTCGAGTTGGGTGACTCGGCTGTGTCACATTTATCTCTTATTTTGTGCATAACTTTTGATCCGGAACTCCGATTTGCTTGATTCTTATTTTATTACAACCCCCTCTTCGATATTTTTCATGTGATACACTCTTTGGATTTATCCATCAGCCTGAATTTTCGTGATTTACTTCAAAACACATCATTTTACCTATAAATCAAGGAATGATCGTGTATCGAAGTTTCGACCATTAAAACACAATCACACGATTCTTTGGAAGCTTAGAATGAAATTTAAAGCATAATAGGAAAATTGCACTTCTAGTCCTGTTGGAATATGTCCAGATCACTTCTGGTCCTTTTTTCTACACTTTTGATCCTGTAAAATTTAGTCAGTTAATTCTAATAGAAAAGATGACAGTCAAGTGAGTCAAATACATTTTTTTTTAGTTAAACTCAATTAATAAATTTATAATTACAATATAAATGCTTGAATATTAAAATTTAGCCCGAACTCAAACATTTTTTGGCGAGTGGCAAGTCTCCCTCTCGGCAGAATTTTCTGGCGACATCCTGAGCACACACAGCTGCACCGCATATACATTGTCCCAACTCCCAAGCCCGTCAAGACAAAAAATGACACACTCACGAGCCCATGGGTTGTTCGCACCAATATCTCAAATCACACGACCACCCTCAGCCACACCCTGTCGCCAGAAGCACCATCCAATATCACACCACGCCACTAGCCCCAATCCCAACACGAATACAAAAAAAATCAGAAAAATCTGCAAAAAAATTACAACTAAACTTCTCAAATTGGAGATGAAGGAGGGATCGAAATTTAAAATTGACAAGGGACTTTGATTCCTAACACTGACACAAGGCTAGAGTGGTTAGACTCTATGAGTTTTGTGACCGAATTAGAATTTTGTAGCCGGAATTTTCAAGAGATTTTAGAAGAATATGGGGTTAACGCAGGGGGTGGTGGTGTTGAGGTGTGGTGACGGGTGGCGACAAGGTGTTGGCGAAAAATAGAATGGGTCCAGAGTGACGGCGACTGGGGTGGGATGGAAACGCTCGTCGTCTAGAAGAAAGAAGAAGAAGAAGAGCAGGGACCGAGAGTTATATGCATATACCTACTGTGTATATATATATATATATGTAGTTTTTTTCTTTATATTATTTATTATCTTTAGTTTTTTTAATTTGTGTTTATCTAAATTTACATTTTAAATATTATTAATTAATATATATGAATATTTTATTAAAAAATTATATAGAGTAATTCCAAAATTTAAATTGGATTATTATTTGGTTTGAAAAATTACGTTTAGTATTTTTGAAAATTATGAGTATTTTCTAAAGTTAAAAGGAGGATAACATTGAAAGAAATGTTACAAAAAATGGTTAAAACATCATTTAATTGTGTACAAGAATAAAATGGAGAAAATAACAATTTTAGTCCTGTAATTTAGGCCTAGTCGAAATTTAGTTTAGTAACTTTACACTTTTTCAATTGTAGTCCTAAACGTAACAATTTAGTCCTGTAACTTGCATTTTCTTAATTTTAGTCCTACATGTATCAATTTTAGGATAAAAACAAAATTATTTATGGCCTGTAATTTTCAACTTTTTTTAAAACGTTCCAAAAATGTAAAAATTTAATTTACGTCCCGTAATTTTGTAACTTGGTTAATTCGCGTCTAATTTTTGTTGGAAACACTAAAACGATATCATTTCGCTCACACTTCTCACGTACGCATAAAATTTATGTATAAGCGAAGAAATTAGAACGTGGCTGAGCTTGACTTGTATAGCGTTGAAAAACAATGACCATGTGAATTAAAAAAAATTACATTTCACTATTTACAATTTGCGAAATACAGAATTATTATTTAAATAACCCAAGTTACAAAATTATGGAACATAAATAAAAAAAATTAAATATTTTTAGGACGTTTTTAAAAAAAGTTAATGTAATTTTTTTTCTCATTATTGGACGTAAAAAGGCGTAAATTGTATGTAAATCAAGAAGTTATCAGACAAAATTGAGTGTTTTTTTTTTTATCTTTTTTAAGAAGTTTTTTAAAAAAGGTGAATGTTAAGAGTCCTAAATAATTTTTTTCTCCAATTTCAGTGCAAAATTACAGGACTAAAATTGAGCTCTGCCTAAGTTACAGGACTAAAATTGATTTTTTTTTCCGAATAAAATACTACATCATCATTGTTGGTAGAACTAAGAAGGGATTATTTTATTGTACAATTCAAAAGACCACATTTCTAAAACAATTTATAATGCATGTACCTACAATTCTAGTTATTTCCCGCCTACATGAACTTCTCAAGAAAAAATATGAATTATTTATGTTTTTTGTGGTGACCCGTGGATATTTTGTGTGTTGTGATATTTGATTGATGTTCAATGATTAATTATTGACAAATGAATTTGTGAGTTTAACGATATGTGAAACTTAAAGGAAAATTTGTGCATGTTGCATTGCAGCATTGCAGCAAGCATATTATACAACAACCAAATATTACATCTCTATCCAAACATGTATATAATTAAAATAAAAAGTATTTTTATGAAGCTAAAATAATTATGTTACAACTTTCCTCTGAATGCAGTAAATTAAAGGCGGTAACAATTATTCTTATCTCTACAATATATATAAACCAATCCATGCATATATATTCATTCGTAACCAGATTACACAGAAAAGAATATACATCTTGGGTGTCCGTTGCACAAAAGTAAAGCAACCCATTACACAAATTCACAAGAGCAGATATAATATCAAGATATTAAATCTCACCTCTTTAATTTCCTCAAAAAATTGGTCCAAACTCAAATCTCTGGTTCTCTGTCACAAAGGATTCTATATAGGAATGGAATACAAGCGATTGAGGAGCATTTGAAGAGTGCAATTCGATGAATTGGGGGTTGGCGAGACACACTCTCACTTGCCAACGGGAGCCTTACTAGGATTTGCACAAGGACATTTAATTGTATACGCCAGTTGTACAATTATCAGCTTAAACCTTACTCAACTTGTATTGAACTCTAGCTACTCTTCTGATAGATAGAATCAGATGACATATCAATATTGAATTATTCTTAACAAAAATTAATATCTATTGTGGGAGTACTAAAAATTGGTTCTCGCCTCTGGGAATCAGTGCAATTGAAGCGGTCGAAGACATATGTCGAATTTAGAGATAGAGTCGACGACATCATTCATGTGGATGAAATGTTACGAGCACAGAAAGCACTCGGGAAAGTGAGGCACCAAAGAAAGGTTGGACTGGAAAGAAAGCTCCCACTCCACCAACTGCAGACAGCCGGGCAATTAGCAGCGCCAGCATATACGAGGCCCGACACATTTAAGCCATTCGAAGAACCTATTGAGGTTCAGGAAATGAGGGAGATGTTGGTCGTACGTAACTGCCACTTCTCCAAGAGTAGTTTTTGAAGGGATTAAAGATCAAAATTTGCTTCCACCACCAAGGCTCATGCTAGCTGAGAGGGAATCTTTCAATCCGTTCTACAATAAATGATGTTTTTTTGTTTGGAATTAAGGAGTGTGTTATATTGACAAGTCCGTCCTTAATTAATGAATACAATTATGTAACACAATTCAATAATTTTAGCTTACCATAGTAAGTTAAAAATTATGTGTTTTTTTTAAAAGCTAAAAGGGGGATAAAATTGGAAGAAATGGTACAAAATGGATTAAAACATTATTTAATTTTGTACATGAATAAAATGGGGAAAATATTGATTTTAGTCCTGTAATTTAGGTTTAGTCCAAATTTAGTCTTGTAACTTTAAACTTTCTCAATTGGGAAAATATCACTTTTGATCACTGAACTATACCACTTTTCAGTTTTAGTCACCCACATTTAATCACTATCAAAATTGGTCACTCACTTATTCTTTACTATCAAAATTGGTCACTCACTTATTCTTTTTTTATCAATTTTGATGCTGCTGTTAGTGAATCCGCCATTTACTAACGAAGAAGAGGTTTTGAGAGCAAACTTTTATTTTCTCTCTTTTAATTCCTTAACCCTAAACTCCCAAACCCATTTTTTTTTTATTTTACTGAATTTATCTCCAATTAATATTACTACTGTTTGGTTAAGAATAGATTATCAAGTCCTAATAATTATAAATTGGGAAATGAATTCTAATAATGAACTATTTTGAAATAATTTTATATTCCCCATCATTATACAAATTCAATATGAAAATCAGTAATTGAAATATTATTCAAAAAAGTCTGAAAAAACAGAGTACAAAAGCAAGTCTGAATAATTTTCAACCACAGTGAATACAATAATTATAAACCATCGAACTACACACTATAATTATAAAAACATAGTACAAAACTAGTACATGACCAACACAATTTAACTAATTATTAGGACTTGATAATCTATTCTTAACCAAACAGTAGTAATATTAATTGGAGATAAATTCAGTAAAATTTAAAAAAAAAAAAGAAGGGTTTTTGGGAGTTTAGGGTTAAGGAATTAAAAGAGGGAAAATAAAAGTTTGCGCTCAAAACCTCTTGCCGTTAGTAAATGACGGATTCACTAATAGCAGCATCAAAATTGATAAAAAAAGAATAAGTGAGTGACCAATTTTGATAGTAAAGAATAAGTAAGTGACCAATTTTGATAGTGATTAAATGTGGGTGACCAAAACTGAAAAGTGGTATAGTTCAGTGACCAAAAGTGATATTTTCCCTTCTCAATTTTAGTCCTACAAGTATCAATTTTAGGAGAAAAACATATTTTTTTTTAACGGAAAAAAGAAGTTTATTAAAAGAGTACCAGAGGTACTCTAAGTTTGTGCACATTTACAGAGTTACAGGGGGGTGTTACAAATGCTTCAAGAGGATTCATTCCTATATTGTTCTAGGATTTGAGCACCAATCATTAAAGGAGGAAGTGGGTTTACAAAGGTTGTTATGTTGTACCAGGTTCCACACAATGACTCTAACTTCTTCGAATAATTTCTCAGGCCTGCAATCATCCTTGGCGAAGACTCTGCTGTTTCTTGCTTTCCATATGTGCCAGACGAGGCAACACCACAGTCCTTCCATGACGTTCTTCTTTTCTTTAACTGTGAGCATTCCCCGGTATTGGTGAAAGTGTGTTGCTGTCTTCAAGGGGGAGGCCATTGGGGTGTTAAACCATGAGTGGCATAGGTTCCACACCTTGATAGAAAACCTGCAGTTAAAAAATAGATGTTGAATCGTTTCTTCGTCGCTGCCGCATAGCCCGCATGTTGTGTCGTCGTTTGGTCCAAGGATGTTTCGTTTCCTCAGCTCCGTGCGAGTGGCCAGCCTTCCTTTGAGGACTTTCCAAGCTAAACTTGAGTATTTGGAGGGAGTGAACTTGTTCCAGATTCTGGGGAAGGCATCTCTAGTTTCTGCATCAATGGGCCGACCTGGGTCTCGGTTCGGCATTCCTTCATAGGCTGACTTGGAGGAGTATCTCCCGTCCCTCGAGAGCTTCCAAATCCATCTGTCCGGGGTGTGTTCCTGCAAATTAATGTTCTCCAGTGATTGTAATAATTGGATGTACATGTCATTTTCCCTAGCAAGCAAAGTACGTCTCCATTTTAATTCCCAAATCCAAATGCCACTTTCCCATCTGCCCATTTCTCTAACATTAGCCTCCTTATTTAAACTTAGCAAGAATAGTCTAGGAAAAACAGCACATAATTTCAAGTTACCAATCCAGCAATCATTCCAGAATGAAGTACAACTCTCATCTCCCAATTTGTTTTGACATATTCGAATCAAACCAAGTAGAATTTAAATTTGAATTTGTAAAACAGAGGTCAGAAATATCTTTCCACCAATTTGAGCAAGAATTACGAGTCGCATTGCCCAGTGTAGCAGCAGCCGAATTCACTTTGTATTTTGATTCGAGTATCCTTACCCATAAGGAGTTGGGTTCAACCCGAATCCGCCATGCCCACCTGCCAAGAAGAGATTTATTAAATAATTCCAGATTTTTAACTCCAAGGCCGCCCTCGACCTTTTTCTTACAAATGTCATTCCACGAAACCCATGGAATTTTTGAGGAACTCACACCTCCCCCCCATAAGAAATTTCTTTGTAGCCTAACTAACACTCTCAAGGTTTGTTTGGGCATAGGGTAAAAGGATAACTAATAAATGGGCAACGAATTGAGTACCGCATTGAGAAGGACAATTCTACCACCCAACGAAATCTATCGATCTTCCCAAATGCTCAGCATGTTCTTAACTTTCTGGATAACTCCTTTCCAAGTTTCAGATTTACGGTGGTTGATGCCCACTTGTATGCCAAGAAAGTTCAGTGGGAGAGAGCCTACCTCGCATCCCAAAAGTGAGGACATTTCGTGCAAAATATCTCCATCAACGTTAACCCCTAAGAGGCTGCACTTTGAGTAATTGATCTTAAGTCCGGAGATAAGTTTGAAGTTGATTAGGATGCATTTCAGCGCCTAGATATTCTTTGGCGTTGCTTCCCCCACCAAGATGGTGTCGTCCGCGTATTGAAGATGTGAGATTGGGACATTGTTCGTTCCCACTCTTGCAGCGTCGTAAAGATCAGCCGGAATTGCTCTTTTCATAAGTATGCTTAGACCCTCCACGGCAATAATAAATAGCAAGGGGGAGAGAGGATCCCCTTGCCTCAGCCCGCGATTCAGTTTGAGTTCAGCCGTATGACTTCCGTTCACGAGGACGGATGCGGACGCAGTGGAGATACATTCTGTTATCCACTTACACCAAAGTGGGTCAAAGCCCATCGAGTTCATCATATCACCCAAGAATCCCCAATTTATTGAATCAAAGGCTTTTGCAAAATCTATCTTAAATAATAGCCGCTCAATCTTCTTCTTTTTTGCCTCGTCAATCAACTCGTTCAGGATGAGGACGCCATCAGCAATATGTCGACCCGGTATGAAGCCAGATTGGTTCACCGAGATGATGCTGCCTATTATTTTTGAAAGACGCCGAGCAAGCACCTTTGCCACGACTTTGTAGTAGCTGTTGATCATAGAGATTGGCCGAAAATCCCCAATGTAGGCTGGGTTCTTCTTCTTTGGAATGAGGGCGATGAAGGAGGGATTGAAACCTTTTACTAGTTTTCCATTCTTGTGAAACTTGTCGAGAAGCATGTGAAAGTCCTCCTTAAGGAGGTGCCAATGTTCTTTAATGAAAGCGAAGCTAAATCTGTCCGGCCCCGGGCTCTTGGATGAATCACAGCTCCACACGGCGTCGCAGATCTCCTGTTTAGTGAATGGCTCTGTGAGGAACTTGTTATCAGCTGGGCTAACTCTGAGATGGGCGAAATCTTGTGAAATTTTGGGGCGGTTTGGTGTATCATCTTGATAATGCTTTTTGAAATGCTCAAAAACCGCACTCTTAATTTTGGAGGGGTTGGAGAGCCAAGATCCGTCGAAGCATAAGTGGGACAGGTCATTGGATTTTCGGTGGCCGTTGATACATTTGTGGAAATTTTTTGTATTTGCATCTCCGCCCTTAATCCACTGATGGCTTTTTGACACAGGAAACATCGCTTTGTATCACAGTCCTGATATATCATGCTCATGAGATTGCGTCTGAGTTCAGTCTCCTCATCATCTAAACCGAACGTGTCGTCCATGATATCAAGCTCCAGAAGCTTCTGTTTGTTTTCTTGAATTTTGGAGTCCAAATCCCCGAAAACCGCTTTACTCCACTCTCGAATTTTTTATTTTACCATTTTGAACTTCTCTTTGATGACATAACTTCTTCTTCCCTCAACCTGAGTGTTCTTCCAGCAATCTAGGAAGAAATCCTTGAATGATGGGTGTTGCATCCAGGCGTTGAAAAATCGGAATGGTTTAGGGCCCCAATCAATTGGTTGATCCTCTAACATTAAGGGGCAGTGATCGGATATTGATCTTGGGAGCCCCAAGAGTCGTGACGGTGGGTCAGCAAGTAGCCATTCCTCGTTCAGCAAGACGCGATCCAATTTGCTTTTACATGAGCCATCGGCCCTGTACCACGTGTAAGTTTGACCATGGAGGGGGAAGTCCGTGAGATTAGCGTTTGTAATGAATGAGTCAAACTCCTCCATTTCCTTTCTGTTGTGATGACCAGATTGCCCAATTCTCTCATTTATTTTCCTTACGGCGTTGAAGTCCCCTGCCACACATACAAGTTTGTTCTTGTTTTGCTCAACCACCAATCCCAGGGTGTCCCATAAGATTCTTTTCTCATGCGGGCTGCACGGGGCATAAACGTTTATGAGGCACAAATCGGCCGAATCCTTTAGGCGGATTGCATTGACAACTAGGATACTGGTTGTGTACCAAGAGCTTACACACTGCAGGTGATCCGTATCCCAGAAGGTGGCAATGCCTCCCGAGCGGCCTTCGGCGGGACGAAATACCCATCCACATTTCATATTTCCCCATATTCCTCTACACGTTCTTTCGTTGATGGAGTCCATCTTAGTTTCTTGTATAAAACACACCTCTGATTTATGTTTCTGAATCAGTGCCTTGACCTCATTTCTCTTTACACCAGACCCCAGTCCTCTTACATTGTAACATAATGGTCGCATTAAAATGTTTTGTAGCACCATTGTATACCAAATAACATGAGGAAGGTCATACGTTTGAAATTATCTCAGTAATCTGTTTGAGGGTGCAACTCCCCTGTCCAGATTCTTTGAGGCCAATTTGACGGCCGAATTCCCACGTCTTTCTTGCCGCTTCTGTCGCGTCTTCGTCCGAGAAACCTTTAGCAAATTTGCTCCATTCAGATCTTTCGATCTTCTTCCTGATACTTGGGGGGATGTTCTTCTTTTTTACTTTGGTGTTCTTGTGAGACCTAGCTGCTTGGGGGGGTTCATGATGGTCAGGGTTGCCGGACTGATCGTCCAGGGAGGAAGAGGCGAAAGGGA
This sequence comes from Galeopsis tetrahit, assembly GCA_963675135.1. Taxonomy (NCBI): domain Eukaryota; kingdom Viridiplantae; phylum Streptophyta; class Magnoliopsida; order Lamiales; family Lamiaceae; genus Galeopsis; species Galeopsis tetrahit. Next base: position 74,887,506 of record OY776121.1, on the reverse strand, counting down.
TTTGGATAGGACTTCCCGGATGGGCCGGGGAGGCCGTGACATGGGGGTGGTTGATATCTGGGGAATTGCGGGCGGAGGGGAGGGGGAAATTGGGTGGGGGTTCGAGGTTTGAGGGGGGTAGGATACAGGGGTCGGGCGGGGCCTCAGAGCCAAGATGTTCCAAGGGTAGGGTTTGGACGGAGGGATCAGGGGAGATGGGATGGGCATGGGAGCAGATTTGGGCCGTGCAAGGGTTTTTTTAGAATGGGTCCCACGGGAGGCAAACATGCACCCTCATTCAATGCGCATAACTCCATATTCAATTCCTCTTTTTTGGACTCTTCAACAGCCGTCTTTGAAAAGTGCACTGGCGTAATTGCAGTTTGGGACAATGTGTCATGAGCGGTTTCCAATGAATCGGGGACAATTGTTGTGGAATCGTTATCAAGGTGGGCCCCCCCTAGTAAATGCATGTGTCTCTTCGCTTGGCTCTCCACCGCCGTTTCAATCCTGTTCAGAATCGTCGCCGTCCCCTGAGTATGCAGGCTCCGCCTCCGTGACTTTCCAAGCATCCCCTACGTCTCCGGCATCGGAGTCGTTATCAGAGTGATCCGAATCAGAACTTGAATCATCTGGAGGTGGGGTAATCTCCTCTAGTTCCTCCAAGGCTCGGATATAAAATGTGTGATCATCGATTTGGGGTGTGATGCATCCATTGATGGGCGACGAGTCTGAAATAAGAATCTGGATCCTTGCGAATGACAAACTCGACCTAGAGAGCATAGACGGGTCGATATCGACCAAAGTTCCAAAGAGGAGGGTTAGACGCCCAAAGAACCTCCTGTTCCAGGCCTGTAGTGGGACGCCGTACAATCTGACCCAAACCAGGCGTTAGTTGCAAAAATCAGTGGGTTCCCAGGGGCCAATGAATTCGAACCAGTGTAGAGCCCATTCATCGAGCATTTTGAGTACTCCTTCAAGTGGCTCATTCTCTTTGGATTTTACAAGGACAAGATTTCCACCCATGTGTGTTATTTCAAGTTTTTGACAGCATTCTCCCATCAAGTCATCTTTAACGTTTGGCCAAGAGAATGTACTCCTGAGCTGGCCAGTGAAACATCCATCTATCCATGCCGAATCCTCCGGTGATGTCTTGAACACGAAACGGGGGGATGTCCGTCCGTGCACTGCGTTAGATGGTTGTGCCTCGATACCTTTATGGACCTTGGTGACGGGTGGCCTCAGGCTGTTACGCACCTTTTCCGCGAAGGATACACCAAGCTTCGTTCTGTTCGGGGATGAGATAGCGAAGCTCTTGGGAGGGATAGGGGCTGGCGTCCTACCCCGGGAGTACTTCGACCGATTTGCTCTGAGTTTGTAAGAGCCAAACCAGATTGAGTTGAGGCCTTCTTCAATTTTCAGGGGACATCCGCTGTCCGAGAAGCGAACGAAACCGAAAGACTCCATCTTCTATTTTGCTTCTTCGATATGTAGATGTCCTTCACCCTCCCGATGTGTTTGAAGGATTCAAGGAGGGCTGGTATAGATATCTCCAGTGGGAAGTTTCGGAAGAAGAAGGTGAAAGTGGTGGCTTCAAGCCTCTTAATCCATTCTGGTACCTTCGTGAATCTCCTATCTCTTTGGGGATCCTCAATGTTTGTTGTCCATGAATTATCTATCCTATGGTTTGGGTTGCGTATCTGCCTCACAGGGTTTCTCTCGGCATGGTGGTGGTGGCGGTTGAACCTAGATTCTACCCCTCTCTTCCTTACCCACTCCACTCCCTTTCTCTCTCTAGCTCTCATCTCTCTCTATTCCAGAAAAACAAAATTATTTACGGCCTATAATTTTCACCTTTTTAACAAACGTCCCAAATAATATAAAAAATCAATTTATGTCCCATAATTTTGTACCTTAATTAATTCGCGTCCAATTTTTGTTGGAGACACTAAACCGATATCATTTCACTCACACTTTTGTCACGTACGCATATAATTTTTGGATAACCGAAGAAAATTAGAACGTGGCTGCGTTTGACTTGTATAGCGTGAAAAAAACAATGACCATGTGGATTAAAAAAAAATTACGAGTCACTATTTACAATTTCCGAAATAAAGAAAAATGATGTAAATAAACTAAACTAAGTTACAAAATTATGGAACATAAATAAAAAAATTTAAATATTTTTTAGGACGTTTTTAAAATAAGTTTTAAGTTACGGTACGTAAATATATTTTTTTTCTTGTTATTGGACGTAAAAAGTTAAAAATTGTATGTAAATTAACCAATTTAAGAAATATGAGACATAAATGAATTTATCTTTTTTGGGACGTTTTTAACTTACGAGACCTAAATAATTTTTTTCTGCAATTTTAGTGCAAAGTTACAAAGATTAAAATTGAAAAAAAAAAAAGTCAAATTACAGGAATAAAATTGATACATTTGGGATTACAATTGAAAATGCGTAAAGTGACAGGATTGAAGTTGGACTAGGCTTAAGTTACATGACTAAAATTGATATTTTTCGAATAAAATGTTACATCATCATTGATGGTAGAACTAAGAAGGGGTACTTAATAGCACAATGTGAAAGACCACATTTCTAAAACAATTTAGAATGTACCTACAATTATAGTTATTTCCCGCCTACATGAACTTTCTCAAGAAAAAATATGAATTATTCATGTTTTGTGTGGTTGTTGTGATATTTGATTTGATGTTCAATGATTAATTTAACTCCCTCTTATGAAAATAAACATGACATAATACACATTACACAATTCAGGGTGGACGGAAATAAATCAAATTAAGGTAGTACATGATAAAAACATACAGTAAAATCCCCGAACAACGCACTCCATCGGGTTAGTTTCCCTTGCGAATTTTCTTGGAAAAAGTAAAATATATTAATAACGTAGCATCAGAAATTCCCCAGCAATGACAGATAGTACAAGATTTAAAAAAAATAAAAGCAGAACGAACAAAATAACATGAAATAATAGCGCAAACTAGGTTCTCTTAACCAGTCACTAAATGAATTCCAAGTGTGCATAGTTATTGTTTGGTACCAGGTTTAGGGGTCAAATTGGGGAGCGATGGAGAAAAGTGGTTTGACACAAGTCGTGAATCAAGAATATCCAGTATTGCCTTGTCCTTAACACATCTAGGCACCTTGTACTGAGCAATAGACGAGCCTTCCGAGATTGCATGCTCCATTACCTCTTCAAATGTCCCTTTTTTCACAACTCGAATCTCCAATGCCCCAATTGATTTGTACGTTACTCGTGAAATTCGATATTGTTGGTCAAGAGATTCCTCCATCGCTAAACAGCACTGCTCTAGCATCTCATCGCTAGGCAGCTTGGCGCCATCCTTTACGTCTAGCTCCCAGTATACGACGTAGTGACCTGGGAATGATTTTATATCCGCAAAGCTCGTGTACTCCACCACAATCGTCTTGAATTCACGGAGAAGTTTCCCTGCATTATCCACCGCTGCTTGCAGCTGCACCTCATCCGTCTTGTCCAGGTCGATACTCAGCACCACATTTTCTCGCCTGACGAATTCAAATTTGGGTGCCGAGTTGTGAAACCCCACCACTCGAAGTATGTCGTCCATTTTGTATCTATAGAGTCCTGCATACGTGGTGACCACCATTTGATACTCCTTACCAACTTGGACATCGACCAGGTCAACGAGTTGTTCCTTGTTCGAGTCAAGTCCATCTCCATAGGGCAAGAACTCGTAATATGCCATGTTTGGCATTACGGTGTAGGCAATTTCAGATGGAGAAGACATGGGATTTAGGTTGATCCCGGCATAGCACTCGGAACAGGCATAACTCATGCTTATTTTTGGCAGGCCTCCGCTGTAGTAATCCAGAGTAGGGATATACTGAGACATTGTACCCGTAACAACCGAATCAAGATATTTGGCGTTGGGCCAAATTCTGGTGATAATACCCTCCCAATCATCCTTCCCACACTCTTGGGCAATAAAGTCCGCTAAGACCGGGTCGGGGCGAATGATGAAGCATTCACGAATGGAGGGGTCGGTGAGTTTCGGGTTGAGGGTCCCAGTTTGGATATCATGTGTTAGCTGTTGCCAGTTGTGTTGAAGGAAATTGATTGCTCTAATGAGGCCATTTGCGAAAGCAGCCCCGAGCCACATCACTTGTTGGCGCTGGTAAAGACCGGAGAGCATCTGAGTGTACATGCTTTGGAAGGGATCTGGGCAGAGTATGGCTTCTTTTGGACTTGTGTAAATAGTTTGTATGTGCGGCATAGAGGCCACGCATTTCAAGCAGCTTGAGCTCATTGCTCGCGCAGTTAATCCACCTTCGGTCTTAATGTCATCCTTTATAAACCAGAAGCAAAGTCCTTTGCCTTCTTTCTCTACTTTAAAATGCCTGTATACAGGGTAGATTCAGGAATCGAAATTAGGGAGGTCCATTTTTTTTGTTAATGATCCAAAATACTGTAATGTGTATAATTATAAGGCTTCAAAACAATATTTATTAATAGGCCCTTTTTTCCGATAAAAAAATAGGCTTCTCAAATACATTAATATGTCTTTAACTTATTAGACTTTTTTTATGTCTCGATATTCAATTCAAATACCGACTAATCCGCAAGATCAATACTACCGTCTACTTGTGGGGGACCGTTTAGGTTACAAATATATACAAATACACATTTATATTAAACTAACTAATTAAATATTATACATACATACATGTATACAAATGCACGTTTATATTAGAAATGATAATGTTGAGTTAAAAAAATAATATATTTTTGTGCATTTTATCATCTTGTATCAATAATTGAAAAAATGAACACTAGGATTATAATTGAACAAGGAATACTTTATTTACTTATGTTATTTAATGTGATAGTAATTAAAATTAAAGAAATTAACAAATTTAACTATCAAATAAATTTTCTTCAACAATCCTTTTTTTAAGGGCTAAGTTTTTGTTATTTATATAATACTACTCCATGAATTGTAAAATTAATTTAAAAAAAAATCAAAAGTAATTTCTTTTTGGGGTTAAAATTTTTTTGTCCATTAAGTTGCCACTATTTTAATTTTAGTCCACTTGATTATCACCTTGAATTTAGTCAATTAAGTTTCATATTATTTTGAAATCAGTCCATTGACCACTATTCAAGGTATTTCAACGGATTGTCTCGTGGCATTTATTTTTTATTTTATTTTTTTCAAATTTCAAATCTTAAAAGAAAATGGGACGGGGGTGGGTAAAGAAACACGAGTTGGGTAAAAAAAAACACGGGTCACTCCTTCTCCTTCTTTCTTCTTCCCAAACTCAAAAAAAAAAAAAGGAACCGGTCTCATTCTTCTTTCTTCCAAAACCATTTTTACAGGTCTTCTTCTCCCCTAAACCCAAAAGTTAATAACCCTTGCATCTGAAGCACCTTCAACAATTTCCAAACTGTGTTTGAAAATCTGTTGCCTCAATATTTGATTTTGTTTGAATTTAAAAAAAAAAAAAAGTAAACTCTGGTAATGTTTTGCTCTGTTTCAGTTTATATTCTTAAAAATTAAAAAATCGCGAGATGATTGCTTAATCTCCTATATCTAAGTTTGTTCTGTTTTGGAAATATGTTATTTTCTAAGCTGAGTAAATCCTATGAGGCTCCTTATAATTTTTGAAATTGGTCTTTGGCAGTTTGTTTTTAATAGATATCAATTTTTTGGGTTTCTTGGCAGTTACAATTTGTATGATTGTAACTAGTACTTTACAATTTTTGTTTTTTTATTGATTCATTTAATTGTTATTATAATTTTTTTCAGACAAAAGATGTTAACTCTGATATGGAAGCTGCCAAATGATCACAGGAAACATTTACAGCTCCTCATGTAGAACTGAAAGAGTCAAAGAATAAGGACGCCATTGTTTTGGTTAAAGGGTTATTGACTTTAGTTTTCAAGACGTAGGTTTGGTTGGGCTTCCATTTAATAGCATCAACCACCAGGGACTCTGTTTTTTCCCTCTAAAATTCTGCTCAAAGGTGTTTTTCCTCCGATTTCAACAACTAACAGATTCTGTTTACTATTTAACAGCTAGGACCATTTCTGCAATAAAAATGGCCATTTTCGAATGATAGGACTGTGATTTGACCTCATTTTTATAGGATCAAAAGTCCAATTTTCCTTTTTAGAATATGACTAGTCAAAAATAATCAAATTAAAATGAAAACGTTGAAAGTTATTACGTGACGAGTGGAGTATTATGTCTATAGTAAAAGATATAAATACGGATCCTGGCTAGCTTACCTCTTCAAAATGGGCCCATAAAGGCTTAAGATAAATAGAACGCGATTCAATTCATTTTGGGTAAATGGTATAAGCTTCTTTTGACCACCTGATGTTCCGGAGCTGGAGAGACAGATATATGAAATAATTAATTACATTTTGAAGTAATTAATAAACACACAAATTATATATATATTGGGATGAATCGATCACCTTAAATGAAAGAAGGAAATTGGGTTGGCAGTTAAAATAGGAGATTTCTCGCCATGAGCTATTCTTCGGATCAAGGGTTGGATATCTTCGTAAGTAATCATCGGCACTTTGGACTTGAAATTTGATATTTTGGGATGAGAGGTAATTTCATCCACGAGATTGAAAGGCCTAAGATATTCAGTATTACCATTTTCGCTCAGGATTTCTGTTAATACATTTTGCTGTACTGCTTTTGCATTGCGGGTAACCTCTTCAATGAACTGAAGCGATTTCTCCTCATTAAAAGCCATATACGTACAGAATGATACGGTTGCACAATATTAATTGTGAGAAAGACAAGACAAGAGAGGAGAGAAGAGGAGAAAAGATGAGAAGAGAAGAGAAGATAAGGGAAGGGAAGGGAAGGGAGGGGAGGTGTGTTGCTATTTATATAATTTTATAATTCTAGCTCTGAGATTTAATTTTTTTTTTTTTTTTAGAGAGGATAGTGTTTAGTTATTGTTACTAATTGAATACTGCATTGCTTCAATTCGATTCGTTTAAAACTCTACTCATGACGACGTAATCCCAAAATCTACACCAAAATTCCAAAAAAATTTATGATGTAATCTGACACCAAAATCCTCCATCTCGCCACCCCTATTTTCCAACATCTTCACAACCTAATTTTAGATTAAAAATTACAAAAATCACGAGTTTCAAACGACATAATTTTTTTAGAATTACGTCATGTCGTTTGAAACTCGTAATTTTTGTAATTTTTGACAGTCGAACTAATTGAGTCTAAAATTGCAAAAAAAAAAAAAAATTAAAAAAATTACAAGTCTAATTTTGCTAGCCACTTAAAAAATAGGGTGAGTCGTACTTGAGTGGACTTTTAATTGTCAACAGTTGACCGTTGACCAAATATTTTTTTTTCGATTTTTTCTTTTCTTTTTTTTTACAGAATTTTTTTTACATTTTTCAATAATATTTTTAACTATTTTAACATACACTTTTTAGTTATGATATCATACACTTTTCAGTTATAATAACATACACTTTTTAGTTATTTTTTAGTTATAATAACATACACTTTTATTTAATAGAACATACACTTTTCAGTTATAATAACATACACTTTTCATTAATAAATTATATATTTTTCGAATATAATAACATACATTTTTAAGTTATAATTTTTTAAGTTATTATTTTTTAGTTATAATAACATACACTTTTATTTAATAGAACATACACTTTTCAGTTATAATAACATACACTTTTCATTAATAAATTATATATTTTTCGAATATAATAACATACATTTTTAAGTTATAAGAACATACATTTTTTATTAAATATAACATACACTTTTCACTTATAATATCATACATTTTTCAGTTATCAGAACATACACTTTTCATTACAAACAATGTTGCACTTTTCAATATACTAACATACATTTTTCATTAAAGAACAAAAATGCACTTTTCAATATACTAACATACACTTTTTCAAAAAAAAAAAATTGAAAATAAAAATATAAAAAAAAGTCAAAGTTTGACCTTAGTCAAAGGTCAACAGTTGACCAGTTCAAAGTCTACTCAAGTACACGGTGTACTTGAGTACATACAAGACTTTGGCTAAAAAATATATCTCATGACTTTCACGTACAAAATCATCCCGAAATTAGGTCATTCAATCTAATTTGGTCTGAAATTGCATATAAAAATAAAAATTATGCGTCTAATTTTATCCGCTGGGAAAGTTGTGGTCCTCTACCACCCCAATAAAGTTATGGTCTTGAAAAGTTTTTTCCCTTTTGCAAGAATAACAATGTTATCTCCAATGCACGTAATTATGTCTCCAAAACACTGCCCTGTATTATTTTGTGGCATTGCAATCTGTAAATTTTAGAATGAGATAGTGTTTCTACAAGCCTGTAATTGTACAATAACCCCAACAACTAATTGCTGAAAAATCCATACCAAAGAAACCAAAACAGAAAGAAAACATAACCAAAGAGAAATCAGAATTAACCAGATTCAAGACTTCAAAATATGATTATATAGCGAAGAGAGTCAAAGTAAAAATAACTAATTTTAATCCTATCATCCTTATTAATTATGATGCATTTGGGCATATACCCGGCCAAGAATCAAATTGCAAAAAAAGAAGAGGATCAAACGGCCCAGTCTCACCACATCAATTGACGCTGTTAATTTTTATTTCGCTTGAATTATGAATTTGTTCATAATATATTATAATTATATATGCAAAATTCATAAATAAACAAATGCAATATAGTCAATATTTCATAAAAAATAAAACCATTTTTTTCTATATAGGAGTAGTAGAGAAGATAAACTGAATATTAAACTATTTTAGTATTGTCAACCTTTCATGTATATTTAATGTGTTTCAGAAGCAGAGTACAATATAAAAAAATCAATATACAGTTGAATATATATAACAGTATATTGTTTATTGTACATATATTACATATAAGTATATTTACAAAAGCTGTTCTTAGTAATAGTAAACCTATAAATTTTCTTTTCAAGACGCATGTTTATAAATCCAGTGGAACTGTGGTCCGTGCATGTCGGCCGGAATTGCCATCAATAATGGCAAAGCCAGCTGCCCAAATCAGCTTTTTTCATGTGCTTTTCTTCAAAAAAATTACTAATACAAGAGCTTTTCTCCACGATAATATTGGCCCTTTCCTCGGGTAATGGTCCAGAAAAGCTTCACATACATCATGCAATTTTTACTTTTTAATTGAAAAAAAGCATTTTTGATTATGTAAATATGAGTACAATCACTTTCGATCATTTTTCACACTTTTAATTTTATATTCAATTTTCGTTAGTTTTAATGGAAGAAAATTGTGTGAACCTTTAAAAATTGTACATTTGATCCTGTAAAAATGAGATAAATAATACCTAATTAAACAAATTCTCATAAAAAAAATACTGGAAAACAAACCCTAATTCCATCCCAAAAAATCGGACTCAAATTGAACGAAAATCGAACGAAATTTACAAGAAATGTACGAGTAACGTGCTGCTTTCATAAAAAAAAATACAAGAAAACGTTTATTTTTTCATTATTAGGTTTTGGTGATGTCTTGACATAATATAATAAACTACTCTCTCCGTCCATGAAAAGTTTTTATACTTTTTTTTTTTTTTTGTTCCAAAAAGTTTGCATACCCCAAAATAGAAATAATCATCACAATCTCCACCCTCACAATATACACATATTTACCCTTTATGTCATTACTTTTGGGACTCACCATACACTCAACCCACCTACTTTATTTACTTTATATATAAAAGTTTACAAAATTACCCCTCAACATTTTCATCATTACCCTTTTTTCTTAAACCATGTGCCCAAGATTACCCGCAAACTTTTCGGGGAACATTTTTTGTCATTTTTGCCCATTTTTTTTAAATTGCCAGAAATAAGATGGGGCTTCTGGCCAAACGTGTAATTTTCAGCATTTTTTTGTATATAAAAATACAATTTTTGTATAATAATTTAAAAGTTATAATAAAACTAAAATGTAAATATTAAAATATTTTTTAAAAAATTTAATGTATCTGAAAATACGTGAAATGGAGATAAAGTTTTAAAAATTGGTTTGACCTTGAGTAAATTTTAAATATATATTTAGCATTATTTATATAAAAACACTACACCACATATATAATTCCATTAATTCTAAATAATTACTGGATCAGATTTTTGAAAAAAAAAAATATAATTATTAAATACAAAAGCATTATTGTAAACTAAAATATATGTACTAAATATGAAATTCCCTCTTCATTAATGGAAAACAGTATCTCTTGTTCTCAAATTAATTAAATTTTGTTTTTAAAAAATAAAATTGAAAAAGATATCCACATATTTATTGGATGTGTTAGGGGCTAATTTATAGAAGGAATGAGTCATTTTCTTCCAAAAATTGTGTCAATATTTTTTCTTCAATTTCAGCAATTAGGGTATGTTTGTTTTGGGATTATGTAGGATGAGGGAAATTCTGGATGGGTAAATCTTGGATGGGGAAATCCTGATGAATAGTAATTGTGTGTGTTTGTTTTGGGATTTTGAGTAGGATGAGATGTAACTTTATGTCAAATCAAATTGTGTAAGTGTGGTTGGATGGGATGTAATAGTAGGATGTTATAGTAGGATGTATAGGTATTTTTAGAAATGAGTGTAGTTGGATGGGGAAATCCGGATATGAAATCCCGAAGTAGAACAAGGACGTGGGACGTTACGTCCCACGTCCGGACGGGTGAGTCCCAAAACAAACATGCCCTTAAGGAATTTCGTTAACTATTTAAAGGACAAAATCATTTCTACAATAAGAAAAATACAATTTTCTACTAAATCGAACACGTGATACTTTAATTAATTCAAGTGATGCTTTACTGACCCGTAGCATCACTTTTTTTCTTTTTTAAAGCTGTCGGATAGAAAGTAGAGGCCCGATGGGGTGCAACTCTCCACTCAGCTCTTCTACCATCATTGGATTAATAAAGAGATAATAATTCATGAGTCAAATTAAATTTTAAGGAAAGAAAAAAAATAAAAAGAAGAAATCATTAGCAAAAGAATCACATTTTTAAAAGGTAAAGTCGAGTATGCATTCGAGTGCATGTTGTGCACTCTAGTCCATGTTGCATTTTTCAGTTTTACTGACTTACACTTTTTGGTAAATGGTGTACGCACTTTTCAATTATTACTAAAAATATTATTATATAGTTTAATAATTAAAAAGTGCAACGTAACACCATTTACCAAAAAGTATAAATCAGTAAAACTGAAAAGTGCAACATGGACTAGGGTGCACAACATGCACTCGAGTCCACATACCAACCCTTTAAAAAATAATTTTAAAAAAATAATGCGTCTAGATAGATCGATGCATTTTCTTCCTTCATTCTAAAAAAGAAAGTAACTAAAACATCATTTAGTACCCCTTGTCAATTCTTTAAAAAAATATATTAAAACATTATTTGTATAAAAGAGTAGTGATATAGAATCAACTTTTAAATTTTTTATGGAACCAATTGCTGAGGTGTCACTCCGCCTCATCATCCACATAATTCTTATTAATATATTTTAAAAGATAATTTAAAACAAATTTTATTCATTAAAATATATTTTAATTTTTTAATATGTAATCTCTCATTTAACGTTAGTGAAAACCAGAAAACATCTCTAAAAATCAAATCTTCCATTTGCCCACCAACGTACCAACGATTAATTTTTTCTGATTTACGAGTTTTCTGCAATTGTTACTTATTAATCAAATTTTGTTGTTTCATAAAATATTTTAGAAAGATTTGATGTATCATAATTAGAAAATTCACTTGTATATAATGGACAAGTTTTTATCCATGATTTTTTTTTTCAATTTATTGGAGTTAGCAATAAAATGATAAAAAAAATATGATAATATTGAATCAAAACAGAGTCATTTATTTAAATTTATTTAAGAGACGATTAATCCAGTCACTTATAGGATGAATATTATAATATGAAACAGTGCAATGTCGAAAGCTATTTGATTCGTTTGTAAATGCATAAGATTTCATTCGTTTTAGTGATAAATTTTGATGGTTTTCATGCATTTTCACACTAATATGCTTGATTTGATTGAGAAAGGTGTTTAAGCTCGTTTTGTAGGAATACGATGTGAATTAGGCATTAAAATCGCAAAAATGAGTGTACAATCATCATTTGCACTCACTGGACTGAAGAGAGGATTGCACCATTGGATTCGTCTAGAAAAATGGAGTGGAATGGAAAAAAGAATCAAGTCAATCGTAGGTCGAAAGCTCGAGATATGAAGGGATAAAGACGGAGGACGGAAGTTGGGCCGAACTATCCGCCCAACCAGGCCACAATATATGCACCCAACTTTTTGTTAAGTTCACCCCTTGCGCGTATTTTGGTAAATTTCAAATTACGAAAGTATCGCCCGGTCGGGCCACTCAGCCGCCCGGCCACGCCACTTACCCACCCGGCCGGGTGGACCCATTTTCTACGGTTTTGACCTATTTTCTTCATATTTCAAGGGTCTAATTGCAAAATTGATTCAAGACTTCTACCCCAAGTATAAATAGAGTTCATTTTGAATTTTAGAAGAGTCTTCCTCTTTTACAAGCTATTCTCACACTAATTCACATAGTAGTAGGTGTTCTTCATAGTTAAGTTTAATTTCTTCATTAGATTAGATAGAATAGTAGTTTTTACTTCGAATCAAGCTACGATTATCATCGGGCATTGTCTATTACATTGGTTTGTAGCTAAATTCTCATGATCAAGGTGATATTACTCTATTTTGCAATTCAATTTTGTATTTTCTTAATTTTATCAATCTCTTGTTATTCTACTATGAGTTTGATGTTATTTGTTGTTGTAGCCATGAGATTCTCTTCTAGAACCATGGGCTAAGCTCTTATTGCCTTGGGTGTGAACGTTTTGATGGGTGTTTATGTTTCTAGTGTTGTGATTTCCATGATTCAATTGATTAATTCACCCTATTAATTAGCTAGCATTGTTGGTTTTGTCGACTTCAACGACCGTATTGGGTTGCATGATTAAGAGTGTGGGTGTGAACTTGGATTAATTGATTAGAATTCACATAGTAATTGACTACACCGATTGGGGGTTGATTGCTTAGATCGACAACACTAAACACTAATCGATTAGAGGTCGTCTATTAGATTAGTGAAAGGGCGTCTCATAAACATTAGTAACTGTGTTGAACGTGTTTATGAGACATTATCTTATGAGCTTATGATATTGATTAGACCCTATAATTGCTAATCAATGCACGTGTTCACCTAAGCCTCACGGGGGATTGGTCTACACATAAGAGTGATAGCCTTTAGCTTAATCCAAAACCATAGTGTAACTCATGCAATTGGTTCGTTAACTCATTGAATTACCCACAAAACGGAAACACCCAAGGAAATACCCTTCTCTTGCACTTTCTATCGAAAGTTAGATAGTTCGTTATTTCTTTTGTTATATTCTTGTTATCTTAGTTAATTTAGTTTAATACTTTCGTTCTAATTCCCGAAAATCCAATAAAACGTGTAGTTACTACAATAGCATGAAAACTCTTAACTTTAGGGATTCACTTGCATTCAACTAGATTCTTGGACGAACAAACTACTTGATCGTACTTACGTACTACAATCAGACTCATACGTGGGGATCGTATTGTTAGGCCCCATTTGGTGGCAAAGATACATAATCTTAGTTTTATGGCATATATAAATCATATGGACTTTAGTCACGGACAAGGTATTAGTAAGTTATTTGGTATACACATATTGAAGGTGTCATTACAATACTCAATTCTATAGAATTTTACCCTATTGTCCTCAATAAAAACTCATTATACCAAAATTGCCCTAATCCATTGCAAATTCTTTCACTCCCCCCAAATTTCAAGCTGATCTTTCTTTTTGCTGCAAGTTTTCATAGCAAGCATTTCATAAAAAAAAAAGGCAATCACAAGCAACTTCTGAAGGTGCTGTTTCTTTTTGCTACGGATTTCAAGCATTTCATAAAATACCTTCTTCTTGCTGCAAGATTCCATCACAATGCCGATCTATCTTGATCTCAGATGCAGGATTCAAGACCTGAAAATACAAATTACAATGTTAATTAGTTTTTATAATCAATTATTCACCTACATCTGAAGGTGAAAAAAAGAATACACCGGCGGAACACTATTGCACCGGAAAAATCAGCATATATAGAAATCACTTGGTAAATCGGAAAAAAAGAATCAACAATATAAATTAATGCATCTCATAAAAAACCCCTAGTGCCTTTTCCTGAATTTTTATTGTCGTCTTCAATCTTTTTACCGGCGACGCAATTGTTGCTGGTGTGCTCTCAATTTAAAACCACAAGGTACGGATCGATCAGAAATACAGTTTGCTACCAACAAATCTTGAAATTCACAATCAAATATCATTATCTTTTCTCTAAATCTGCCTCAGATTCACAATCAAATACCACCTTCTAAATCTCAACATGAAAATCACTTTCTAGGGTTCTTGATTTTGCCAAAAAAGTAAATAACATCCTTTAGAAGCGAAAATGTCGAAGAAAAAGAATCGCCTCTTTGGGGAGAGGTAGGGTGAGAGGTAGGGTGCGGGAAAAGAAACTTATGAAAATAAGTACTCACTCCGTCCCGAAATTGTTTGCACCACTTTACGGGCACGTAAACTAAGAAAAAAGTGTAATTTTGTAAAGTTATATGGATAAAGTAAAAAGGTGATTTAATTGAGGGTAAAAGTAAGAGAATTTTTATAAAAAAAAGTCATTCATAGCCTCACCTTCTTAATAAAAGACCTAAAATATAATCTTTTTAAAAAAGGACAAAAACGCATGTTAATAACCTCTTATGCCCTTATATTTAAATATGGAAATTAATTTATTAATTAAATAACAAGTCGTCATCTTCCTTATTTGTCGCCATATATTCAACCACATTTCACTCAATAAAGAATCCTTCTGTTTAATATGGCAGCTATGTAAATAATAATCTGACCTTCCTTATTCGTATGCAATTAAACCAATCACAATTATTCTCAGATTCAGTCAATTCCATAATTACAATCAAAGATGCACAATTATTCTCAGATTTACACAAAATCTGTAATTTTTCACCACCGCTCACCGACACGGGCTGATTTTCTCCGAGTCGACATCTCGGATCCGGGTTAATCGGACGGTGTGGACGAGGGGGTGATTTCTGAGAGGCGGGAGAGAGAGTAGGTAGCGGCGGGGGATGTGACAGCGAAGGATGGCGGAGAGGATGATTGGATCCGTGAGTGTTCGGTGTGTGTAGACGAAGAGGACGCCAAAGGTGGTGGAGGAGGCGGAGGTGGGCCTTTGACGACGATTTTGTCGCCTAGGAGTGGGGCGACGCAGCGTATGGTTCACATGGGAACCATTAATCCGGTGAGATGAAGAGTTTTGCCCTAAAAATTCTCTAATTATATCTGCATATATTTGCGAATCTCACGGATGGAGACTGATTTTTAATCGTTTCTACATGGCAGATCTTCCTTGCCGTCATCGTTCACGATCGAACCCCCCCACCCAATCTCATTCGCTGCGACGTGACAATACAGACACGGTGCAAGTGACTGGTTCAATTTTTGCTATTATTATAGGGTTTTCTGATAAATAACAGATTATCAATCAATGGATTATTTCGTGATACTCAAGATCGAATTCGATGGGAAAACCAAGTTGGTTTGTGCTAATCAATCTTCAACATTTCTAGAAGCTAGTCTTGAATCAAGTGACTGGTATGTGGTCTACATTAATAGACGAATTTTATTATTGCAGATCAAATTTGCATTAAAGTCATTTTTGTGCATAATGATATTTGTATATGCACATAATGTACTGCACACTTCTGCATTATTTATATGTTGATGCAACTTTAATTCTGCATTATTTATATGCTCATGAAATTTTAGTTTTTTTTTTTCTGCATTCAGCGATTTTGAATTCCTGCAGATCTTTCTGCATAATCAAGTCAGAGATTTTTCTGGAGAAAATATCTAATTTGATTTGACGATTTTTGTGCAGATCTTCAAGTCTGACAATGAAATTGAATATCAGAGCTTTGGGAAAATGCGATATTTGTAAAAGACTTGAATATCAAAGATTTAGGGAAGAATTGAATACCAAGATTGGGGATGTAGAATAATCATACAAAGATTTCTTCCCCAAAATTCTGCAAATCATTTAATTGATTGACCGGAGCTGTTGAGAGGTTTTAATTTTGGAAGGTGTTAATTCATTAGCGTAATTCACGGAGTTGATAGGCATTGATTTAAATATAAAAAATTTATTGACTTTCTCTATATTAATTCCGAAAATTAGATAGTAAGGGCATGATGGTACATTCATATTACATTTTGTCCTTAATTTGAAACTATTTTAAACCAGGTCCTTATTTAAAAAAACACTAGGTGGAAAGACCTTTTATGTGAAATCCCCTAAAAGTAATGACATTTTGTGTAAATATGTGAATATTGTGAGGGTGGGGTTTAAAAAAATGTTTCATTTTTGGGAAGTGCAAACAATTGTGGGACAGACGAATAAGGAAAGAGTGCAAATAATTGTGGGATAGAGGGAGTAGTGAGTTAGGGTTTGATATTAAATATGGATAGGGCTGTTACACGAATCGAGTCGCTCGTGAGCTCAGCTCGGCTCGGCTGGATAAGGCTTGAGTTCGGCTCGGCTCGATAAGGCTCGAGTTCTGCTCGGCTCGATAAGGATCGAGTTCGACTCGGCTCGTTCGTTAAATGACCCGAGCTCGAGCTCGTTAGATACTCGATTTACTAACGAGCTGGCTCGATCTCGACTTGTTAGGCTCGATATCTAATTTTTTTTCTTTGATTTCCATTAGGCTCGTTAGACCCTTTAACAAGTCGAGCCGAGCTCGTTTCTTAGCTCGCCAATGTTATCGAGCCGAGCCGAGCTCGAACTTCAAATACTCGGCTCGGCTCGAATAACATATTTAGGGCTAGGGCATTTTAGTCTTTCTACATAATAATTTGAAATGGAGTTTTTCAAGATAATTTATCTGCCCATTTTGGTTAGATTAAAAACGCATATATATCACTGAGTTGTGGTGGGCCTGAACTATATCTTGGGCCTGACCGATAGCTACCAAATGTCAAATTACCCCTGATAAAGCCCTTATCACCCCCTTAATCTTGCCTACCAAAGGTGCCCTTACGTGTGTAAATGTAATATTATATTCAGAGGCACTTCATGAATAATATTATATTTAGAGACATCTCATGAATTTGAACAAAAATGTTCAAATGGAGTGAAGTGGTAAAAACTACAAATTAGAAGATAATGAGTGGTTATGATTTTCGTAGTCGATGAGTTCCAGCATATGTGAAACCGAAATATACCAAAATGTTAGGCCAATAGAAAGACAAATGGTCAATTTGTTTTGTGTTTCCATAAACAAGCAAATTTGTACACAAAGAGAAACTTCTTATGCTTTCATAAACATAAATAAGTTGAGAAACTTTTTGTGCTTCATAAACATAAATAAGTTGATGATGCATTATATTAATCTTGAGTCTAGTTGCAAAGAGAATAATATTGAGTCCACTTGCAAAGAAAATTAGATTTAGGTTGTTCGAAGGGCTCATACAATTGATGGAAGCAGGAATTCTTTTATACAAGTCATGCAGCTGTAAAATGTTTGAGTTTGAAGGAATACCATGTAGACACTTGCTGATATATTTTCGAGTCAAACAAGTCCTAGAATTAGCTAATAAGTACATCCTCCATTTTCGAGTCACAAGAGTTGTTGAATTAGGCAATAAGTACATTCTCCATGTGGACAAAGATAACCTACAAAAGTGGTACATATCAATTTTAATTCAATATTATCATTTATTTTTATCATGTTACTGCTAAATTATAAATTATGTTAGTAAATTGAAAAAAAATTTTGCTAAGAACTTGTCATTATATACAAGTGAATTTCCTAATCTATGATACATCAAATCTTTCTAAAATATTTTATGAAATAACGGGTCACACTTACGTGTCTACGGGTGCATCATGCCTACATCACAAAAATGGAATATGGGTCAAGGGTGGATCAGAACCGGGTCAAAGGCACAAATAATAATAAATTAAATTAAAAAATAAACAGAGCGTAAAAGACGTGAAGTCCACCATCGCCGCTGCTTTCTGTCGCACATCGCCGCCGATTACTGTTGCCCCATTGCCGTCGATTTCTAGCCCCACCGCCGTCGGTTTCTTGCCGCCGCCGCCGATCCTGCTGTTGCGTCGACGGTTGTGTGTTTAAATCTCTAATTTCACAATACACAGTTGATTCACGTATTATGCAACACTAAAATACACGACCGCAAGTATACGATGTCTATCATAGCGTGATAAGTACGAGGTCGGTCCCACGAGGAGGTATAGTATAAAAGTGAAGTTTGTTGACGGAATTCTAAATAGACGTGATCGATTAAGTAGAATGGTGTGATTACCCCCTAAATTATCTACCAAGTTGTTGATTAGTGTGAAAATTGCTTGAAATTCATGTGTATATTTTGCATAATTTGATAGGATTTCTTGCATTATTTACACTAAATTGACTAATTGCACTTGATTTGGAGAAATTGTGTTGTTTGCTATTTTTATAGGGAAAATGAGGATTTTTGGAGCAAAACACGCCTCGATTATATTGTGAAGTCAATTGAAGAGAAAAATCGAGAAAAAAGTTGAAACGAGAAAGTGTTGAAAGTGAAAATTATTTGGGCCAACAATTTAATTGATGGGGTATTGAGTGATTGGGCCCAAGAATTACATGGCCATTTATCAACCAATTTAGCCTTGATCATATATAGAAGGGTGGCGCATCAATTAATAAGCCCACATGTCTTTTTAATTAACTGAAGGCCCAATGATTAATTGGTTAGCAAAGTTAATAACTTGCAGCCCATTTGATCATGTCGGCCGATATTTACAAGCAGCAGGCCCATTTGAAAAGTTGGCTTTTCGGCCAAGACATATAGGACACGCGAAATTGGGCAGAACAGAGGGCTCGACTCCATACGCAGCTGCGCTGTGAGCACAAAGCGATCTATTCTTTCGCCTTTTACTAAAGAATACCGTGTGCACGCAGCAATTCAAGCAGCATACGCCTCTTTTTGGAGGGTTTTTTCTTTTGGAAAAACCCAGCAAATCTAAGTCAATTATTTTGTTTTTAGCTATTTATTTACTTGTATCAATCAGAGGGCTCGACTCCATTGGGGAGAAATCTCTTCTCCTCCCCCACCACTCCACTCATTAGATAGTTTAATTTGTTATTTCATTTCATAGATAGATTTCAATTTAATATTTCATTTTATTGTTGGTGAGATTGAAGTATTTGAAGACAATAGAGGTGCTTTCTTTCCTTATTTCAATATTAGTTGGTTATTTGATTTTAATTCATATTTTGTAGTTTAATTTTCATGAGTTTTATTCTAGTTGTTAATTTAGACATGGGCTAATCTCCAATTGTCTTGGTTGTGGATGTTTTGATGAGTGTTTAGTGTAATTGTGAAGTAATTGTATGATTAGCTTAGAATTTGGGTTTTTATGTTTCTATAGTTGTACTTTGATTGATTCATTTGGTTGATCAACCCTATTAGCGAGCATGTTCGATTATGTTTATTGCAACGAGAGTTGGGTAGCATGATTGGGAGTGTGAGTGTGAGCTTTGGTCAATTGAATAGAAGTTAATTAGTAATTAGCTAACCGAGAAGGGGGTTAATGGCTAGACCGACAACTTTAGACACTAAACAAATAGAGATCGTCTAGGAGTTTGGTGAGAGGGCGTTTCATAAGCATTAGTAACCGTGTTGAAAGTGCTTATGCAACACTATCTTAGGAGCTTATGGTATTTGGTTAGATCCTATAATTGCTAATCAATGCACGTTGTATACCTATGCCTTTCGAGGGGGTCTACACATAGATGTGATAGCCTTTATCTTAATCCGAATTCATAGCTAATTCATGTAATTGGTCCACTAACTCACTTAATTGCTCACAAAACGGAAACACCTGAGGCAATACCCTTTCCTTGCACTTTCATCTTTTTGAGAGTTAGTTTTAGTTGTTTATTTTCTTAGTTGGTATTTGTTTTATCCTCCTATTTAGCTTCTATAACACCATTTTAACTTATAGTTTCGGGGCTCCACATTCATTCAACTAGGTCCTTGGACGATAACTACTAGGTCGTATACTTACTCAACTATAACGAACCCATACGCTTGTGGGGATTGTTATTGTTGTACTAAAAAGTGTGCAAAATACGAACCAAGTCAATGAGTGTTTAATTTAGTATTTCAATTTAATGTTAGCTTTGAAGAATTTGAAGACAAGAGGTGATATTTTTCTATTATTGCAATTTTAATTTGGTAATTTCATTTTTAAAAAAAAAACTATACAAATATTTCAAACTACCTTTTAGAGTTAACCATTCGTCGGTTCAACTCTTTGTTTGATAGGTAGTGATCGTCTTCGCCACTACCTTGCGAGCATCTTTAAACAAGAGTGCTCGTCTTTTGTTTCCTAGATGGCTACGCAGAGCCTTGTCTAAAATTTCAAACTTATCTAACACTTGATGGAAATTTAAAACTTTACTTGTATTGAAATGATGATTAGATACAAACTATACAAATATGAAAGAATTAAAAACTTACTGGTAATACTTCTTCAGCTTGACCGCGTTCCATGGGTACTTGCTCGGCTTGCCCTCCAGATCTTCTAGCTCGTACGATCCGTTCAGGAGTGTGCGCGTTATTCGGTACGGACCCTCCCAAGTCGGGCCAAGTATGCCGATGGACTGCTCCGTCGCCCTCCGAAGTACGAGCTGGCCGATAGTGAACTGGCGAGCACGTACTTTGGTGTTGTAGTAGCGTTCTGACCTTTGCTTGTAGACCACATTCTTCTCGTCCGCTGTTAGCCTTCGCTCTTCTAGGAAGTCCAAGTCGGAGAGCTGTGCATCATTATTCAATTGCTCGTCATAATTTGCCACTCGAAAAGTTTGGACTTGCCCCTCTGCTGGTATGACAGCTTCGGTTCCGAACGCGAGTGCGAACGGAGTTTCACCAGTAGAATTCCTCGTGGTCGTCCGATATGCCCACAGAACCATGTGCAGCTCGTCCGCCCATTTGCCCTTCAATCCATCCAGCTTAGCTTTCATGGTGTGCTTGATGATTTTGTTGATCGCCTCTACTTGACCATTTGATTGTGGATGATAGGGTGTTGAAATTTTTTTCTTGATGTTCCACTCTAAGCAGAAATTCAGCATGTCATGACTTGTGAATTGACGTCCGTTGTCGGTCACTATTGCTCGTGGTAGGCCGAACCTGCAAATTATGTTCTTCTAAATGAAGCTTGTCATTTGGCCCGTTGTGATGGTCTTCAACGCCTTTGCCTCTGTCCATTTGGTGAAGTAATCGACTGCTGCGACTACGAAAGTTACTCCCCCAGCAGCTGGTGGGAAAGGTCCGATGATGTCGATCCCCCACTTCGCGAAAGGCCACGAACTATACACCGAGATGAGCTCGTCTGGTGATGAGTGAATGGCGGGAGCGAAGGCTTGACATCTCTTGCACGTCTGCGCGTAATGGATTGCATCTTTCTTCAGTGTTGGCCAAAAGTAGCCTTGCCTTATGATTTTTAAAGCGAGCGCTTGCCCCCCTGTATGATTTCCACATGCTCCCTCGTGGATTTCATGCATGACGATCTTCGCTTCGTCTTCTCCGAGGCATTTCAATAAAGGCATTGAAAAACCCCGTTTGTACAGCTGGTCGCCCAAAATTGTGTACCTTGCGGACCTGAGTTGCAATCTGGTTGCCTTCACCTTGTCTGCCGGGAGCTCACCGGTCTTGATGTACTTGGTGACCGGCGTCCTCCAGTCCTCGTCGCTGGTCGCTTCAACCTGTAAAATTTGACCTCTGTTCACCGATGGGGAAGAAATTTTAGTGATGGTTGCTTCTGAAAATATTGCCTCCCCCTCTGAAGTGGCCAGCCGAGCTAACGCATCTGCTTGCGTATTTTCCTCCCTAGGGATTTGCTCGATGTGGAATTGATCAAATTGCTCGAGTAATCCTTTCACTAGGTCTTGATACTTTATCATTTGATCGCCGCGAGCCTCGTAGTAGCCCGTAATTTGACATACAACCAGCTGAGAGTCAGAAAAAATTTTCAGTTTTCTGGCGCCCACGGCCATAGCCATCTTGATTCCTGCAACCAGAGCCTCGTACTCTGCTTCGTTGTTGGTCGCCCGATACTCGAACTCGATCGCCGAAGCAAACGTCTGTCCGGTTGGGCTGGTGAGGACAACTCCTGCCCCTGCTTTGGTGCTCGTCGACGAGCCATCGACGAACAATGTCCAAGGAAGTTCGATTCCCTCGGCCAATTTCTCTGGGAAAGTGAGCTCTACAATGAATTCTGCCAGCACTTGTCCCTTGATTGCCGTTCTGGGTGCGTAGGTGAGACCAAATTGCCCGATCTCCACCAACCATTTCAAGAGCCTTCCCGTGGTATCCGGACGATGCAGTGCTCGTCGGAGAGGAAAAGTGGTGAGGACGACCACCTCGTAGTCGAACAGATATTGCCTTAATTTTCTAACATTCATGACTAGTGCGTACGCCAATTTTTCCATTGGAGTATATCTCAACTCCGCATCTCTCAGTGTTTGACTTACGTAGTAGATAGGCAGATGTGTGCTCCCCTCAGCTCGGACGAGCACTGAACTGATCGCACAGTCAGTGGCCGCCAAGTATAGATACAAAATTTCACTGGGGACTGGCTTAGATAGGACTTTCGGATCCGACAGATATTCCTTTAATTTTTCGAAAGCTTTCTCACACTCATCGGTCCACTCGAACTTTCCTTTTTTCAGAGCGTCGAAAAAAGGTTTGCAACGATCGCCCGTTCGTTCAATGAATCTATTCAGCGATGCAAGGCATCCTGTCAACCTCTGTACTTCTTTCACGTTCCTTGGGCTTTGTATATTGATGACTGCTTGAATTTTACTCGGATTCGCCTCGATGCCCTGCTGGCTAACCAAGTGCCCCAGAAATTTTCCTGAGCTAACTCCAAAACTGCATTTCTTTGGATTTAACTTCATGTTGTACTCTTTTAGGATATTGAAAGTCATGGCAAGGTGGTGTAGGTGATCTTCTTTCCGTAAGCTTTTGACAACGATGTCGTCGATATAGACCTCCACCATCTCACCGATGTGTTTCTCAAACATCTTGTTTACCAGTCTTTGGTACGTTGCCCCCGCGTTTTTAAAACCGAAAGGCATTCTCTTCCAGCTATACATATCAAGCGCAGTCATGAAGGTCGTATGTCGCTGGTCGTCGGGATGCATTACAATCTGATGGTACCCTGCGAAGGCATCCATGAAAGTTAACATCTCGTGCCCCGCTGTGTTATCTACTAGGTGATCAATGTGGGGCATCGGAAAGTGATCTTTCGGACAGGCGTCGTTTAAATCTGTGAAGTCTATACACAATCTCCACGACCCAGTCGTTTTTTTGACGAGCACTGGATTTGCCAACCACTCGGGATCAGTTCCAGTTTTCTCGATTAATTTGTTGTCGATCAATTTCTTGATTTCGACCGCCAAAGCCGCACTTTTATCAGGCCCAAATTTTCTTCGTTTTTGGGTGATGGGTCTCCTTGCTGGATCAATATTTAATTTGTGGCAGGCATGATTCGTGGGAATGCCCACCATATCTTCGTGCGACCAGGCGAATGCACCGATGTTTTCTTTCAAAAATGCGACCATGTCTGATCGCAAATGTTCTGGTAAATTCGAACCTATGAATACCTCGAGTTCTGGACCAGCTTCATTTAAATGGATGGTTTCAAGGTCCTCCGCTGAAGTCGCCCGCTCTTTAGGCTCCTTCCAACGAGGGTCCTCAATTCCGAATTCTGGCTCAAAGCCTAACCTAGGCTCCAGATCTGGAAAGTTCTCTGGAGACTGGTCGCCCGAATCTGTCTGCTCGTCGATTTCCATTGGGGTGTGGTCGTCCATTTCCATGGAGGCGTGTTCGTTCACCTCCACTTGGTGGTCGTCGGAACTACGATTGCACTCCCCAACTTCAATCTTTCGGTACTTGCTAGGAAGACCCTCCAAGTAGTTCACTTGTTCTGTTTGTGTTTGACACTCAATATACTTTCCAACCATAGTACTTTCCTTAGAATGACGTTTTGCAAAACGGACGAGACACTCCCTCGCCCGCGTCTGATCGCCCTTGACGGTTATAACTCCCGCTGGGGTTGGAAATTTTACACAGTAATAATAATTAGAAACGGCCGCCTTGAACTCGTTGAAGAAAGGTCGGCCGAGGAACACATTGTAGGATGAAGGCATGTCGATGACCAAGAAGTCGAGCTGCCTAGTATGGTGCGTCTCAGGCTCTTTTGACGATGCCAACTCCAGAGACAGTCTGATTTTCCCAATGGGAAGGTTGCGTGTGTCCCTGAAACCTACGATTATATCATCGCAAGGCTCGATGTAATCTGCATATCCACCGAGAGCATCCAAGGTATGCTTGAAGAGGATGTTGGTGTATGCCCCCGTGTCGACCATCATTCGATGGACGATGGTTCCCATTATCTTCCCCGTGATGACCAACGCATCATTGTTTGGGTGCACCACGCCGTTCAGGTCGTCGTCTCAAAAAGGATTTGATGAGAAGGAGGCTTCTCGGCGGTCGGAGCGACGCACACCTGGTGCACGTTGTTGAGTGCTCGCTGTTCGCTCTGGGCCCGGTGAACAGACAGAGCAGTCCCAGGGGGCCTTCTATCACATTGCAGGCTCCGCCCACGTTATCGATGTCGCCACCAGGATTCTTTGGCATGGGAGGAGTTAGCTTGGGACGATTCAGTTGTTGGCGCAGGTCGTCGCTGTCGTCGCGACGTTTATTTCCCCTGTTGTCGCCATTTCCAAGGGGCTTGATGAATTGGGCGAGCTTGCCCTCATTGTATAGCTTAAAAAGATTTCTCACCAAGTCCCGGCACCCATTTGTGTGGTGGCCAATAGAGTTGTGGTAGTCGCAGAATTTGCTACCATCGAGGTTGTCATCACTTGTATGCATTGGCTTAGCCTGGGGGAGCAGATTCTTTCCCCTGACTGCATTGAAAATGCCCCTAGGATCAAGAGCGAGAGATTCTCTGAACTGGATGATCTCAGGAGACTCCTCGAAAGGCCTGAAGTTCGCTGGGCGAGCACTGCCAGCTTGAGTGGTCGCCTTCTTGGGCTGGGAAGATTCCCCAGTGTTGGTGTTTTTCTTGGGCCAAACTCTCTTGGACGTGTCAGGCTGCTCGTTAGCCCTGGCAGCGTCCATGATTTCCTCCATTTGGATGAAGTTCCCAGCCCTCGTGCGGAAGTCCGCATAAGAAACTGGGAAAGTAAGGTGGATAGATTCCCAGAGCTTGGTACCTATCCTTAGACCGGAAACAGCCGAGATCAGCTTTGTCTCATCGTTTACGGCCTCTCCATCGATCACCAGCCTATCAAAGCGCTCGATGAAGTCCTTTCCTGACTCATTTAGTGATTGGCGAACGTTTGCCAAACGTTGCTTTGATGCTGGGCGGGCAGCAATGGACCCGTAGTAGGTCAGAAAGTATTGTCCCAGCTCATGGAATGAGGTGATAGATCCGGCACTCAATGTTGTGTACCAACGATGAGCCCGATCTCCCAAGGTCAGGGAGAAGTTTCTGCACTGGGTGGCGTCCGTTGCCCCGATTGAGGCCATATAGTTGGAGTACTTGGACAAGTGTACTCTGGGGTCGGACATCCCATCGTATGCCGCCATGGAGGGCATTTGGATCTTCCTTTGAATTGGGGCGGTAAGGATTGCAACACTTAGTGGAGGTGCGGGCAGAGTGATAGGCGGAGTGGCCCCTTGCTTCGAGGCGACCACCTCTGCTCGCAGAGCATCCATCTCTAGTTTCATCAATTTTTGTGTTTCGAGGAACTGGGCGATTTGCCCCTCCTCGGCAGTTTGTGCTCGGGGGATGACGACCTCGTCGCGTCGGCTCCCTTGGGATGCGGCCGGGCGATCATCATGACGTGATCGCCTGGGAGAATGCCTATCAGAGTGGTGGCTGCGATAACTCTTTGCCGGAGCTCGCGAACCCTTCCCTGGTCCCACTCGATCTAGAGCTGAGACTCTGTCGCCCTGATCTCTCTTGTCAGCGCGATCCCGGTGGTTAGCTTTTTCTGGTCGGCCGTCCACATTGAAAGGCACTCGGCGAGGAGCCCTTCCATCGTTATCGTCCATCCGGTTGAAAACCGAATTTCTTTGTCGCGAGTCTCCCGTGTGGCTATTGTGGGAGTGCTCGTCGACTTTGTTTTTGCCTTTGTCTCGGGGGCGAACAGGATGTGAGTGATAGGAGCGGTCATCCTCATTCCCCCTGTCTTTGCGAGCTTCGTCGAAGGCCCGATCTTTGGCCTTTTCAAGCTCTTCATTTTGCCTCTTCCTCTCCGTGAGGTAATCACAGAGGTCTTTCAAATGCTGGGGATCATTCAGAATGTCCCCCATGTTCAAGTTAGCAAAAGGGTTTGCCGTTGGAACCACCGGCGGCGGAGGGTGCTCGTTCCCTCCGTGCGGTGGGATTCCGTTAAGATTCGTATGTTGAGACATCGTTTAAAGAGTGTCTTTTCTTAGATTACAAAGTAATGATCTAAAAAACGAAAGATTAAAGTTCTTACGCAGAAGAACGTGCTATTACAACTACTAGATTTAGCAAAGTAACAACAACAGAAGCTTGAAAACACAAATACAAAGAGATCAAACTCCAAAATATGCTACGAAAACTGAAAATGTTCAAGAACACGAAGAACACTAAAGATCGTAAATGAAGCTTTAAACGGTAGATATACCGACTAAAACTTGAAAAGGGGAGTTTGCTAACCGATCGCTCGATGATCGGACGAAACTTTGATGATAAACACGTAAAAATTCCCCTCCTTCTAGCGCCAAATGTTGTATGCACTTTTATCGGGTTGACTCGGATGTGGACTGTTTTTAGTACGATACAAACATATATGATTAAACGGGGGTTATCACGTGTTTAGGGAGTATTGATGATGATCTTGATGATCTTGATGATCTTAAAGAAGAACAAAGCTAAGAAGATCAAGAACAATGATATAGCTTCTTGGAGAAGCTAAAGCTTTTCAAGCTTGGGAGTGTTTATTGCTTGGGTTGGGAGTGATTCTTCGGAATAATGTAATTTGTGTACAAATGAGCCCCTTTTAGGCATTATATAGTGGTTTCTGGGGGCTGCCCGTCCTTTACACGTGGCATGCCCTCATTGGACCTATCTTCTGCCCGAAAAGGTGATTTGATGGCGCATTTAATGCTAAACCGCCTTAGGTGCTCGTCCTCGCCGAGATGTCGAGGAGCTGGGCCATGGTGGTCGCCGGAGGACCTTCGAGGAGTGTGGTCGCCACGCTCCATGCTGTCTCCCAAGGCTTCAATACTTAACTTCTCTTGCTAATAAATAGGCATGTGCTCGCCACACATTTGGGCGAGCAGCTAACTAAACATGTGCTCGCCAACATCTTTGGACGAGCACTCAAATATATTAAATACATTTATTCTATTACATTTTCTTGGTCTTGTTGACTAGTCGTCGCACGACTTTGTTGACTGGTCCTCGCCACGTAAGATGGTGACTAGGATTGACTTGTTAAAGATTGACTTCTTTGACTAGCACTACAAAATATTGCCCAAAAGGCATCGGCATTTTGCAACGGCAAGCGGGCCGATGCGAAAAGAGGACGACATTTAATGGCCGATGCAAAATGGCATCGGCAGTGGGCCCCGATGCGAAATGGCATTGGCATTTAATGGCCGATGCAAAATGGCATCGACATTTAATGGCCGATGCAAAATGGCATCGGCAGTGGGCCCCGATGCGAAATGGCATCGGCATTTAATGGCCGATGCAAAATGGCATCGGCATTTAATGGCCGATGCAAAATGGCATCGACATTTAATGGCATCATTATTTTTGGGTTAATTCTATTATATATATATATATATATATTATTAATTCAAGATTTTAAACGTAATTTAAGTGAATATACGTAATTTAAGTGAGTATACATAATTAAGAGCGACAGATGTATAAATTTATAAACTATTTACCAATTTATCATATTTAATAACTAATGTAATGATTTATATTAATTTATCGATTTTACTTAAAATTATGTTACTTAAAATGAATTTTACTTATTTTTAATTAATATACTAAAAAACATTTATTTCTCAACATATAGTGTTTAGGGTTTAGGGTTCAGGGTTTAGAGTTTAGGGTAAAGGGTTCAGAGTTTAGGGTAAAGGGTTTAGGGTTTAGGGTAAAGGGTAAAGGGTCCGACTACTCCTTTCAACGTGTACACTTAGACTTCATTAATAAACAAACTTCAAATGTGTATTATGAATTTATATTCAATATGGTAACTTATCCCCGAATACTCGTTTCTCAACATATATTGTTTACGATTTAGGGAAAAGGGTTCGGAGTTTAGGGTAAAGGGTTTGGGGTTTAGGGTTTAGGGTAAAGGGTCCGACTACTCCTTTCAACGTGTACACTTAGACTTCATTAATAAACAAACTTCAAATGTGTATTATGAATTTATATTCAATATGGTAACTTATCCCCGAATACTCGTTTCTCAACATATATTGTTTACGATTTAGGGAAAAGGGTTCGGAGTTTAGGGTAAAGGGTTTGGGGTTTAGGGTTTAGGGTTTAGGGTAAAGGGTCCGACTACTCCTTTCAACGTGTACACTTAGACTTCATTAATAAACAAACTTCAAATGTGTATTATGAATTTATATTCAATATGGTAACTTATCCCCGAATACTCGTTTCTCAACATATATTGTTTACGATTTAGGGAAAAGGGTTCGGAGTTTAGGGTAAAGGGTTTGGGGTTTAGGGTTGTTAAAATGAAATATTTTACACTTAGGGATTAAAAAATTCATAGTTTTACACCAAGATTGTTAAAATGAAATATTTTACCTTTAGGAATTAAAAATTTTCTAATTTTACACCAAAATTGTTAAAATGAAATATTTTACACTTAGGAATTAAAAAATTCATAATTTTACACAAGGTTGTTAAAATGAAATATTTTACACTTAGGAATTAAAAAATTCATAATTTTACACCAAGGTTGTTAAAATGAAATATTTTACACTTAGGGATTAAAAAAATTCTAATTTTACATCAAGGTTGTTAAAATGAAATATTTTACACTTAGGGATTAAAAAATTCATAGTTTTACACCAAGATTGTTAAAATGAAATATTTTACCTTTAGGAATTAAAAATTTTCTAATTTTACCCCAAAATTATTAAAATGAAATATTTTACACTTAGGAATTAAAAAATTCATAATTTTACACAAGGTTGTTAAAATGAAATATTTTACACTTAGGATTTAAAAATTCATAATTTTACACCAAGGTTGTTAAAATGAAATATTTTACACTTAGGGATTAAAAAAATTCTAATTTTACATCAAGGTTGTTAAAATGAAATATTTTATAATTAGGGATTGAAAAATTCATAATTTTACACAAAGTTGTTAAAATGAAATATTTTACACTTAGGAATTAATATTTTATACTTAGAGATTAAAAAATTCATAATTTTACACCAAGTTTGTTAAAATGAAATATTTTACACCTAGGAATAAAAAATTCCTAATTTTACACCAAGGTTGTGAAAATGAAATATTTTACACTTAGGGATTAAAAAAATTCTAATTTTACATCAAGGTTGTTAAAATGAAATATTTTATAATTGGGGATTGAAAAATTCATAATTTTATACAAAGTTGTTAAAATGAAATATTTTACACTTAGGAATTAAAAAATTCATAATTTTACACCAAAATTGTTAAAATGAAATATTTTACACTTAAAAATTAAAAAAAATCATAATTTTACACCAAGTTTGTTAAAATGAAATATTTTACACTTAGGGATTAAAAATTACTAATTTTGTTAAAATGAAATATTTTACACTTATAGATTAAAAAAATCCTAATTTTACACCAAGTTTGTTAAATTAAATATTTTACACTTGGTTATTAAAAAATTCCTAATTTTACATCAAGGTTGTTAAAATGAAATATTTTACACTTAAAAAAATCATAATTTTACACCAAGTTGTTAAAATGAAATATTTTACACTTAGGGATTAAAAAAATCATAATTTTGTTAAAATGAAATATTTTACACTTATGAATTAAAAAATTCCCAATTTTACACGTTAAAATGAAATATTTGTTAGATTAAGGTTTATTAAAATTAAATTAGTGTTTGTTAGATTAAAATTAAAATTAAAACAACTCATCTCTATCAAATCAATTTCAATATTCAATATCTCTCCCTTTTTAATTAAATGGATAAGTGAATTCATATTTTTAAATGGATAAGTGAAAATAATTATATATATTTAATGTTGTGAATTGAAAACTAGAATGAATTTAAATGATGTGATTAGAATAAATTTAAATGTATAAGTTAAAATAATTATATTCAATGTTGTATGTAATTATAATGTTGTGAAATAAAAAATTAGAATGAATTTAAATGTTGTAAATTGAGGATTAGAATAAATTTAAATAGTGTGAATTGATACCGTAAATAAATTATTTAATTTGAAAAACATAATTTAGTTAATTTGAAAAACATAATTTATAAATAATTATGATATGCTTTGATAAATAATTTAATAAGCAACAATTAAAGTTAGAATGTATTGAATTAATTAAAGAATAAAAAACTCAAATTAAATTGAATATATATTAATTGCATTCACAACATGTCGACTAAAAGCTCCTAGCCTAAACGGCACACAGGGGGTGCTCAAAAGCCTTCGAGACCGCGAGGTCCCGAGTTCGAACCCCAGAAATCGCGAAAATGTGGTGGCCCAGCGGTGGTGGGTGGGTGTTGGTGGCCAATCGACCTGGGTTCGAAACCCAGATTCGCCTTTTTTAAATTTTAAATAAAAAGGCATCGGCAGTGGGCCCGATGCCATTTGGTAACGGCGCTTTCCCCGATGCGAAATGGCATCGGCTGTCCCCGATGCAAAATGGCATCGGCAGTGGGCCCCGATGCCATTTGGTAACGGCGACCTGCCGATGCCAAAAGGCATCGGTTTTCCCAAAATCCGATGCCATTTAAATGGCATCGACCATATTGGCATTGGCACACTGCCGTCCCCTTTGCCGTTGCCTTCATCTGTGGGGACGGCAGATCCGATGCCTTCCCCGATGCCATTTTTAAAGTATTTTGTAGTGTAGGTATAACAGTAAGTTATCTATTTCACTATCTTTTCTATCTCAACAATATTAATTGAAGATATATCGATGATGAATTTAATTGCAGGATCCAAATATATGCTTGAGTGATGACACGATGCCAGACGGGATGAGCCTGAAGAAAGGGGAAGAATGAAGTGTATATATATGGGGTGACGATGCACTCGATTTCAAACCTGAGAGATGGATAGACGACAAGGGCTGCTTCTAGCCCCTTCAAATTTACGGCTTTTCAGGCGGGCCCACGAACGTGTTTGGGCAGGGAATTCGCCTACATGCAGATGAACATATTTTCTGCCCTTCTTCTCAGGTTCTTCATCTTCAAATTGAGTGATAAGCTGGACCACACTCCCAACTACAAAACAATGCTAGTGTTGGGTTTCGGTGCCGCCAGCCGCCACTCGTACTCGCGGGTTATACGAACGGGCTCAAACTCTGTGTGGGATTCTATCGGAATTGTAGTGGAGATAACCAAACGCAAAGATGGGTTCACCCCTATTGTTCTCCACTCTCCAATCTCACATTGTCGTCTCGTCTTTTCTTCTTGTGAATGGAGAGGGTGACCCAATATATAGGAAGGCTGCCAAGAACTAGGGCACCAATAAGTTGGGCCCTTGTGTGTAGGCCCAATGGCCAAAACCACACTTGGGCTAAATCCCAACATTTCTCCACCTTTTTGGCCATCCCCAACTACAATCCACAATCCACAAACAATTTTGTCATCATCGCCCAACCCACTTCCACGTACCTGTAAAAGACAACACACAAAGAAAACACAAAAATTTTCTACGTACGTAGAAGTTAGTTCACAAAGAAAAACTCACAAAGACAATGCTCCACCTCACTTGGAGCATTCACAAAGACTTGCACAAAGACACAAAGGCACACAAAGACAAGCTCCACCTCACTCGAAGCACTCACAAAGATTCACACAAAGGCACAAAGACATGATATCATAACGTATACATAGCTCACAAAGACAAAATCACTCCACCTTACTGGGAATGATCTCCAAACACTAAGAAACAATCAATCATTCATAATCACACAAAGAGAAGAATGCATTGAAGAAGCACACAAAGATCAAGACACAAAGCTCAATAAACATGCTCAAGACACTAACATGCAACTAGATGAAAATGGGGTAGGGGGAAAACATGAAACCACGAGTCATGCATAACACACATACATATAACCATATACTCATAATTCCCACGAAACCAACAAGTATAATCATGCAACCATTCCCCCACCTTCCCACTGACCCATCATCTACTCATGCATCACAAAGAAATCACAGAGCAACACAAAGACACAAAGCACAAAGAACAAATAGCACAAAGGAGACATAATCACCAAGAAAAATAACCACAAAGACACCAAGAAAGCAAATTACATGCATCAAGAGATTAACCACAAAGCGACTTATAAAAATTGCACAAAGAAACCTCACAAAGACAAATACACGAAAACACTAAGCATAAAGATAATCAACCACAAAGAACCTATCACAGAGAACAAGCGGAAGTAATAACATTTACGATGCACACAAACGTAAATAAAATCACAAAGAGACAAGACTCACAAAGATATCCTAAAACCTACAGCACACAAATCTCAATCACATAATAATCCCCGTCCAGGGACTATGCTACAAAAGCAGTAAAAGATTGAGTTTAGCTGTCATACCAACACCGAACACGAGTGCCACATAAAATAATTAAAACAGATTAATCTCTAATTAATTTCAATTAATCAGCAAAACCAACCAATTTGAAGGCAACCCAAATCAATCAGGGAATAAACAATTTAGCCCTATGACCCTACTGCCGAAAACAGAAAGAAATAATTTCATTCTCCACCTCCAAGCAAACAAATAGCTCATACTGCGTAAACAAAATAAAAATTAATATACCTTCTCACCAACCTCTACCTCACTCTGCAACCTACACCTCTCTCCCCCCAAAAACTTACAGCGGCGGAACGGGAGGCTACACGGCGCGGCATCTGGTCGATCACAGAGGCGGCGGCGCGACGCGGAGAGCGGTGGAGGCTGCCCGCGGAGGGGCTTCGAGCGGCACGATCTGGAAACGGGCAGCTATAGGCGGCTGATCTGGTAGTGCACTAAGCGGTGGCGGCAACGGAGATGAGCAGCGATGACGCGGTTGCTCACGGCTGCAAGGATTGGTGCAGCAGAGGCGAACAGTTGCAGGTCAGATTCTGACTGAGGGAGGCGGACTAGCGGCTTCACTAAGGCAGCACAGGCATCCACGGAGTTGGCTCCTAGGGTTCCACCCACAAAGACGGCGGACGGCGGTGGAAGACGATCCGGTGAACAAATCCGGCGAGATAAACAGTGGCAGGGCGGCCGACGGCGAAACCAGGCTCTGATACCACTGTTGGGTTTCGGTGCCGCCGGCCGCCACTCGTACTCGCGGGTTATACGAACGGGCTCAGACTCTGTGTGGGATTCTATCGGAATTGTAGTGGAGATAACCAAACGCAAAGATGGGTTCACCCCTATTGTTCTCCACTCTCCAATCTCACATTTTCGTCTCGTCTTTTCTTCTTGTGAATGGAGAGGGTGACCCAATATATAGGAAGGCTGCCAAGAACTAGGGCACCAATAAGTTGGGCCCTTGTGTGTAGGCCCAATGGCCAAACCACACTTGGGCTAAATCCCAACAGCTAGCTTACTCTCCACATTCACGGGGGCCCCAGCTGATCAATAATATCAGCTTAATTAGCTAGACAATAAAATCTATCTTAATTTAATTTGCTTAGCTTGTGTAATATATAAATCAACTCCAACGGTTAGTGTATGGTGTGATTGCTTGAAATTCATATGTATGTCATGATCAGTACGGTAATATGATAATTTCATGAATATTTTAAGTGCTTTGATTCAATTTGTGCTGAATTGTGCATAAGGGTATTTTTTAGTATTATGTTTTGAATTGTAGTGATCATGAAGAGAACCAAGTAGCTAGTAGTGAAGACGTAAAAACTTTCGTTTGACAAACGAATAAATTATGCAACAAGGGGTTGCCACTCGATCGATCGAGTGAGTGAGGGTGTTTCGATTGATCGAATGCCCGAGCTGATTGGCAAGCATACAGGACCCCACTTCATTAATGTCAAAAAAACTTCCTTGGTCAACTATTACTCACGCTGGACCCCACCTCAATCATGAATTAATGGATATGCAGCTGTTTTCTTGAAGCACATCACCGATTAAATGGGCTTATTGTTAGTTGAATGGCCACGGTTTTACAACCCACAGATTTGTTGAGTAAACCCACCGGGATTTTATTTACAAATTATTTGTGTTAAATGTTAGTTCTAGAAAAACTCGTGATTAGTACACCCACCCTATACCATTTCGCAGCAGAATTGCCCACCATTACCACCCCGCCTAAATCGTCTTCCACCATCACCATAAAATCCTGAAAAAATTTGACACGTGAAAAAAAGAAACTCATGACAAACTGCAAACTAGTAAAATTAAAGTAAAATACCAAAATAAATCATTCAACAACAGTCTCATTCGTCTTTTCTTTTTTAATTTTTTTTTCTTTCATTCAACCACTGTCAAAAAAATAATAACATTTTTGACAAAAAATTGAAAAAGATCCTAATTCTTGAAAAAAAATATCGAAACAAATATAGATTTTGGAATATGCCCAAATTTCGGTAATTTTTTTTTAATAAATACAAGAATTCCAAAATAAAAAAATTTAAGAAAGCAAAAATTTCCAAAAAAAATATATAAATGTATTACAATCTTGATTTTTCAGATCTAAAATTTTAAGCAATATCAATATTCGTAAAAAAAAAAAATCAAAACTAACCTAATCACATAAAATCAAGATCGGGAAGAAGAGGGTGCTACCGGCGGGAGTCGTGAACGAGGAGGAGGGGGTACGAACGGCTGGTGTGGCCTTCTCTTCAATAGTAGTGGCGATAGCCTTCTTCAACAGCCGCGATCGTATTAAGAATATTATGTATTAGAGATTATGGTTTACTATTATATATCTTGACCCACAAGTTAACCTAAAGTCCATCCCTACTTCCTTATATATCTTGGTCCACAAGTTAACCTAAAGCCCATGTTTATATGTTTATAGTTTAACATAAAAGCACACTATGTAATCTATATATACTCATTCTCATTGTTAATAAAATAATATTTTTCATTCATACATTCTCTACATGGTATCAAGAGCTTCTTTAGGTTAATGCCTTTTTTTCGATCCTCACGATCAAACCTCTATCTCCGAGATGCAGGAATATTTTCATATCTCCTAGATCCTATTTTTTTCAGGCCAACTTCTTTTTTTCGATCCTCACGATCACACCTCCATCTCCGAGATTCAGGAATA
This sequence comes from Galeopsis tetrahit, assembly GCA_963675135.1. Taxonomy (NCBI): domain Eukaryota; kingdom Viridiplantae; phylum Streptophyta; class Magnoliopsida; order Lamiales; family Lamiaceae; genus Galeopsis; species Galeopsis tetrahit. Next base: position 74,851,702 of record OY776121.1, on the reverse strand, counting down.
TTTTCCATCTTCTAGATCCTAATTTTTTTTCTTCAGACCAACGCCTCTTTTTCGATCCTCACGATCACACCTCCATCTCTGAGATTCGTGAATATTTTTTCATCTTTCAGATCCTATTTTTTTTCTTCTTCTACAGGCTAACACCTTTTTTTTTTCGATCCTCACGATCACACGTCCATCTCCGAGATTCAGGAATATTTTCCTATCTCCTAGATTCAAGATTAGGTCTATTTGATCTCTTCTTCATTAAACCCTACCAAAAAAAAATCCACACACATCCCTACATGCATCAACTCCATCTGTTGTTCGCCTTCGATACTAAGACTTATGTCTCGTTTATTTTTATTTTCTGATCTCGGGATCAACAAAATACACCAAGATTTGGTTAGCAATACTGCTATCAATTCTTCTCCTCAAGTTGTTGCATACGCCCAAGAGAATTCACTCTCTTCTGCAATAACTCATCAAAACGAGACCACGTTCTTCCAAACCCAATAAGAAGAATCTTCCCCTTCTCCTCAAGTTGTTGCATATGCCCAAGAGCATCGCCCTCTTCTGCAACAACTCATCAAGAATGAGACCACGTTTTTCCAAATCCAAGAAGACGAATCTTCTTCTCCTCAAGTTGTTGCATAAGCCCAAGAGCTTCTCCCTCTTCTCACAGTAGTATCTACTGTGTCTTCTGTCGATCCCGTCCTCGTCTTCAACCACCTGTGAATAAGATTGGAATCACCAATGGTGTTTCATCTTGAGGGGGTGTATTAAGGATATTATGTATTAGAGATTATGGTTTACTATTGTATATCTTGACCCACAAGTTAACCTAAAGCCCATCCCTACTTCCTTGTATATCTTAGCCCACAAGTTAACCAAAAGCCCATGTTTATAGTTTAACCTAAAAGTACATTATGTAATCTATATATACTCATTCTCATTGTTAATAAAATAATATTTTCCATTCATACATTCTCTACATGGTATCAAGAGCTTCTTCAGGCTAACGCCTCTTTTTCGATCCTCACGATCACACCTCCATCTCCGAGATGCAGGAATATTTTCACATCTCCTAGATCCTATTTTTTTCAGGCCAACACCTTTTTTTCGATCCTCACGATCACACCTCCATCTCCGAGATTCAGGAATATTTTTCCATCTCCCAGATCCTATTTTTTTTTCTTCAGACCAATGCCTCTTTTTCGATCCTCAAGATCACACCTCCATCTCCGAGATTCAGGAATATTTTTCCATCTCCCATATCCTATTTTTTTTCTACAGGCTAACGCCTTTTTTTTTCGATCCTCACGGTCACACGTCCATCTCCGAGATTCAGGAATATTTTCCCTCTCCTAGATCCTATATTTTTTTCTTCAGACCAATGCCTCTTTTTCGATCCCCACGATCACACCTCCATCTCCGAGATTCATGAATATTTTTTCATCTTCCAGATCCTTTTTTTTTTCTTCTATAGGCTAACGCCTTTTTTTTTTTCGATCCTCACGATCACACGTCCATCTCCGAGACTCAGGAATATTTTCCTATCTACTAGATCCTATAATTTTTTTCTTCTACATTTTCAAGATTAGGTCTATTTGATCTCTTCTTCATTAAACCCTACCAAAAAAAAAAAAAAAAATCCACACACATACCTCCATGCATCAACTCCTTCTGTTGTTCGCCTTCGATACTAAGGCTTATGCCTCGTTTATTTTTATTTTCTGATCTCGGGATCAACAAAATACACCAAGATTTGGTTAGCAATACTGTTATCAATTCTTCTCCTCAAGTTGTTGCATACGCCCAAGAGAATTCACTCTCTTCTTCAACAACTCATCAAAACGAGACCACGTTCTTCCAAACCCAATAAGAAGAATCTTCCCCTTCTCCTCAAGTTGTTGCATACGCCCGAGAGCATCGCCCTCTTCTGCAACAACTCATCAAGAATGAGACCACGTATTTCCAAACCCAAGAAGACGAATCTTCTTCTTCTCCTCAAGTTGTTGCATAAGCCCAAGAGCTTCGCCCTCTTCTCACAGTAGATCTTGTGTCTTCTGTCGATCTCATCCTCGTCTTCAACCACTTGTGAATAAGATTGGAATCACCAATTGTGCTTCATCTTGAGGGGGTGTATTAAGGATATTATGTATTAGAGATTATGGTTTACTATTGTATTTCTTGACCCACAAGTTAACCTAAAGTCCATCCCTACTTCCTTGTATATCTTAGCCCACAAGTTAACCTAAAGCCTATGTTTATAGTTTAACCTAAAAGTACATTATGTAATCTATATATACTCATTCTCATTGTTAATAAAACAATATTTTCCATTCATACATTCTCTACATGGTATCAAGAGCTTCTTCAGGCTAACGCCTCTTTTTCGATCCTCACGATCACACCTCCATCTCCGAGATGCAGGAATATTTTCACATCTCCTATATCCTTTTTTTTTTCAGGCCAACGCCTTTTTTTCGATCCTCACGATCACACCTCCATCTCCGAGATTCAGGAATATTTTTCCATCTCCCAAATCCTATTTTATTTTTCTTCAGACCAATGCCTCTTTTTCGATCCTCACGAACACATCTCCATCTTCGAGATTCAGGAATATTTTTCCATCTCCCAAATCCTATTTTTTTTTTCTACAGGCTAACGCCTTTTTTTTTTCGATCCTCACGGTCACACGTCCATCTTCGAGATTCAGGAATATTTTCCCTCTCCTAGATCCTATATTTTTTTTCTTCTACCTTTTCAAGATTAGGTCTATTTGATCTCTTCTTCATTAAACCCTACCAAAAAAAAAAAATCCACACACATCCCTCTATGCATCAACTCCTTCTGTTGTTCGCCTTCGATACTAAGGCTTATGCCTTGTTTATTTTTATTTTCTTATCTCGGGATCACCAAAATACACCAAGACTTGGTTAGCAATACTGCTATCAATTCTTCTCCTCAAGTTGTTGCATACGCCCAAGAGAATTCACTCTCTTCTGCAACAACTCAATAAGAACGAGACCACGTTCTTCCAAACCCAAGAAGAATAATCTTCCCCTTCTCCTCAAGTTGTTGCATACGCCCAAGAGCTTCGCCCTCTTCTGCAACAACTCATCAAGAATTAGACTACGTTTTTTCAAACCCAAGAAGACGAATTTTCTTCTTCTCCTCAAGTTGTTGCATACGCCCAAGAGCTTCGCCCTCTTCTCATAGTAGTTCCTGTGTCTTCTGTCGATTCCGTCCTCGTCTTCAACCACTTGAGAACAAGATTGGAATTACCAATAGTGCTTCATCTTGAGGGGGTGTATTAAGGATATTATGTATTAGAGATTATGGTTTACTATTGTATATCTTGACCCACAAGTTAACCTAAAGTCCATCCCTACTTCCTTGTATATCTTGGCCCACAAGTTAGCCTAAAGCTCATGTTTATAATTTAACCTAAAAGTATATGTAATATATATATACTCATTCTCATTGTTAATAAAATAATATTTTTCATTCATACATTCTCTACAGACCGCATAGTTTGGAGGAGGGGCGACGGCGGCCGCAGAGCTTGGGAGAAGGAGCGACGATGTTTGCGTCGCTTGGAGTAGGGGGACGGCGGCCGCATCACTTAGAGGAGGGGAGACGCGACGACTGACCTTTCTTGGAAGGAGGAGAATAGGGGTGTCCAGCGTGAAAATGAGAGAGGGAGGGGGAGGCTAACAGATAGGAAATTTTAGAGTATTTACGTGTACTCATCTCAGGGCGGCTGTAGTAAACGAGTGGGTGTCCCCAACAAAGCTGTGTGTGTACCGTGGCCTAGTTGAATCCCTTCCCTGGGCCGTCAGTTCAGTGCCTACCAGCAACAGTAAATTCAGCTAATTAGCTGAAAGGTTTACTTCCTCATAAAATAATTAAATTCATTTTTTAAAATAATTATATTTGTTATTCTAATCCAATTTTAAATTTGTAATGATAATTGACTTAATTACTTAATCTTGTCATTAAAATTTTGAAAGTTATAAAATACATTTAAAGCGTACCACCACACTCACTTTTTAGAAAAAGTGAAAGTTTCTTAGAAAAAATGTGAATAAAATTGCTTGGTTGATCAACGCTTGATTAGATTGAATTTTTTGATGTAGTTAAGCATAATGATTAAACATATCAGTATAAAATTTAATATCATTGATTGATTGAGATCGATAATGATTAAACATATTACACATATATAATTTTTTTTATTTGGGTATGATAATTTTTTATTCTTAGATATGATAGTGTCATCATATGGTAAGATCATACACAACATAATAAGAATATGTGTCGACATGATACAAACATGATAAAAAAATAAATAAACTTAAATATATATAAAAAAAAGTTATATATCTAAAATTATCATGTCGGTATTAAATTATTAACAAGTACCTATCATTATCATGTCGTTACTATCGTACAAGTTACTATCTTATTAACGCGTTAAGGGGACATTTGCTAATTTTATCGATTTTAATAAATTGATATCAATTATCAATCATCTGTCAAAAAACAAAAAAAATGATATCAATCCAACACGAACTCATGGAATTTTTATATTGTTAACTCCGTAATATTTATATTATTTTTTGTTTTATGCTATCATGATGTAGTGTCTTGTAGACACGAAATTTTTTTGAATCATTCTGATATTGACACGTAGATTGAGAGATTCAGGAGATTATTTTAATTGTATGCTTATTAAAATGTTGCTTCAAATTTTAACCCATGTTTGTTCAAAAAAAAAATAAAAAAATTAACCCATGTAGCCACGATTGCATGAGTTGTGTGTGTTGAGTGTTTAAAGTGGGTGCATTTGTATTTTTTAACAGTAACGGTATACAAGCCGTATGTATTGATTCTTATAATGAACAATACATATGTGTTTATATATGATGAATGTTAAAGTTAAAATTACATTTGAGTTGCATATTTAATTTATTGTTGCATTGCAATTATTTTATTGAACTTTTTCTTAAAAAAGTGAGTCCTCCCTCATATGGAAGTTTTACGGAGGGAGTATATATTTTTGCTTTTCTAAAAAATCAAGTACAGTATAAAATATTGAAATTCAAGAAAATAATAATCTTCATTAAACAAGTAGCAACTTTCTTGAAATTTTGGGTGTCATTTTTTGGAATCTTCCACTACATCTTAAGGTTCAATCATACAACATTTTGATTCATTTAGTATTTTCATTGATTTTTTTTTGTTATTATTAATTATAGATTCTAGTAGTATTATTTAGTAGCTATAATATGAGCTCTTGAATTGATTAGTTGCTAACCAATACGTAATTAGAACTAGTTTTTTCTTCTTTTAATAATCAGATTCTTTTTTTTTTTGTATTATATGTTATTAAATAATTGAACTTGACTTGATGGATTGGGCATTTCTGTGATGGAAAATAAAATATAATTGAATCACCTCTACAATATCCCATCTCATGTTTACTTGTATTTTAACTTAATCCTTCCACCCTGATTGAAAACTTAACCCGAGTTAATTTCTGTATACCATATTTGGTTAGTATGAGAACGTACCCACCTAAGTCCCTTCTAAATGGTGTACAATCTAAATCACAACCTACATCAAGAATTTCAAAATAATACTCCACAACCGCTTTGCTTGGCTTTCTTTGGATAACTCTTATTACACTCTTTTAAAAGTCACACTTATTTAATTATTTTAATTGTAGAATGCAATTAAACCATAATTTTAATTTATTTTAATAAGTGCGTGTTTTTAAAAAAACAATTGCATTTGAGTTAGTCTTATATGAAATATTGCATAGATGCATTCCATCCCAATTAGACAAGTCAAAACCCTAAGTTCAAAAGTCAAATTAAGTCAATTTTAAAAAATTCGTGGGTCATATGCCTGGATCCGGGTGATTTGTCGTGAGATTGTTCGAATTATGGGTGAATTATGCTCTAGATATCAAGAAATTCTTACAACTTTCGTGTGATCATGAGCTAATTGTTCGATATGTTGATACATGAATGTCTTGTTTGATTTCTAGGTAAAGTAAGGAGTTTCGATGCAAATCACGAGAAATACAGCTGTTGGATCAATCCAATGAGTCAACCACAGGAAAGGCATCAAGAAGAGGGTCGAAATGAGACGAGAATCGAGTCGATCGGGCACCCGGATCGAAAGATATGAGCAAAACGAGGATCAAGAGGAAGGGATGCACGACCGAGCCCGAGTCTCGACCGAGCTGGAACAAAGGACAAGAAGGGCTCGACCGAGCCCAAAGCACGGGCAAGGCGTGCCCGAAACAGGGATTTTGGAATTCTGAAGTGCACGGCCGAGCTCGAGGTTGGAGAAGAATGGCCAGGGCACGGCCGAGACACAAGCACGACCGTGCTCCTGAAGGAAAAAATCGCGCGCACGTTTTTATGCACGGGCAGCTCGGCCGAGCCCCGTGCACGGCCGTGCTCCAGCTAAAAAATTCTGCTCCTCCACTTTTGACCTAGGGACACGTGCCAAGCTTTTTGGGGAAGGGTATTTAAGCTCCCAAATTCGTTTTTCTTGAAGGGGAAGCCATTGGAGGCCACACAAGCTCCCTACACATCCAAATTTCATCATCTTGCTCCATTTTAGCTCGTTTTTCTTAGTTTAGCTACAGAATTAAGTGGATTTCCTTAGTTTAATTGAGATTGTGGGTTGTAATTTCATTTTCAAGCAAGGATTGAAGACTCCATTGAAACATTTTAAGGTTTTGTCTACATTTTCAATCAAAGAGGTGATATCTTACTTTAATTTGAGTATTTTGTTGATTATTTAGCATGGGTTTGTTGATTATCCCTATTTTATCTCTTAATTTCATTAAATTAGCCATGGGCTAAGCATTTTGGTGTTTGGGTGTTGTACAATTGTGATGGAATTAATGTTATAGCTTGATTTCAATTGTGGAATTCATTGGTGGGGTTTATTGGTTAGGTTTATGGGTTTTGAGAGATCATTTTACAAGAACTCAATTATTAGGTTGTATTAGAAGCATGATTAGTGCAACGAGAGTTGGTTAATCTTGACGATAGTATAATCGAGGGTTGGGAGTCGAGTGAATTGAGTTAATATTGGTTTATCGCAACGAGAGTTGGGTAAATTTCATTAGAACCCCATTTATCTACATTAATTGCTTTAATTGACATTTAAGTGATTAGTGAGAAGACCATAGGAGCTTGGTTGTTAGTATTCAAGTGGAAAAGCATAACTAGGGATTAGTTTAGTTTAATTAGGTAGAGTCGAACCCCCTAGCCGTGTGATTACCCGGGTAAGAACACTTCTATTCATCCTCTCGATCCTAGGTGCTTTGCTCGATATATGCCTTAGCGATTGCTTCTACCAAATTCCATCCAATGAATTACACATAGACTTCGAATTTTAACATCGATTCCACACAAGGACGAACACCCGAACACTACCACTCTCACTTGATTTCTATCATATTTTTCTTAGTCATTTGCTTGTCATTAGTTGTCATTGGTGAGTTTCATTTACATTTCATTGCACAAAACATGAGTTTTCATTATATTCAAAGAACAACATACACACTAAGGCTACTTTCACATACTAGTCCCACGGATCGATAATTTAACCGGGCCTTGCTTTTATTACACGAGAACCTCTTACACTTGAGGGGAACGTGTTGGTAAAAACACGTGTCACCGGGTTGCCCAGAAAATTCGCGGGTTGCAAACAGGTGATTTACTACATGACCAAAATATTGTTACTACAAGGCCAAAATATTACCACTACAAGACCAAAAATTTAATACTACATGTCAAATTAAACATTCTGAAAAATTCACCAAAAAATAAAGTCTCCAGAATATTTTTGAACATGTAGTAATAGACTTTTGACCTTGTAGTGATAAAATTTTGGTCTTGTAGTAACATTGTTTTAGTCATGTAGTAGCCGAATATGTCAAAATTATTTTAGTAATTTTGCCCCCAAAAAATAAATGTCCAGAATATTTTTGGACTTGTAGTAATACACTTTTAACCCTTGTAGTGACAAATTTTAATCCTTGTGGTAACATAATTTTGGTCATGTAGTAAAATAATAATATATTAGAGTGAAAATAAATATTTTAATTAAGGTTGACCCGCTTTGACCCGTGTTGACCCACGAATTTTGACCTAATTTATCTTAATTAGTCATATTGCATGTATGCAATATTGCATATAAGTTTTTGCGATTGCATTTTAGATTCTGTCCCCCGTCATCCTGTTTAGGATAAAAGGTGATGATTAATCATAATTTCAGCCCTAAAAATGTGATTTTTATAATTGAAATAAAGGTACAATTTTTTATTTTTAAAAGTTTACGTTATACAATTTTAAAATAATTATTTCCAAAATTGTGAAGTTTATCTCATTTTTAATTTTTTGTAGTTCATTGAACCAATTAATTTGGGGATCAATTCCACCGTACATTTACGCGGGTCCGTTTAAAATTAGAGCAAAAATTATGTGAAAATATTAATATTTCATAGAGATATTGAGAATTAATTTTTATATATTAGTAATTCATAATACTCCCCTCAATTATGGACCACATTATTTCCTCTCACCCTTTTTGGGGAGGAGCCTTAGTGTAAATGTAAGCCTTTGAGACTGTAATAACATGAAATAATTTTATCTCATTAATTTAATATGAACTGACATAAAGTTTGTCTCTCGTTACTCATCCCCATTAAAAGAGAGAATCTTGGCTGTCTCCCACTCACTCTCTCATTTTAGTAAAGAACCCTAGTAATTAAGCTGTCCGCCATGTGTATGGTGATTTACATCGCGTTAACCTTGGTGATCATCGTTTTATCCGTTCGAGTAGTGTTGTGTGAGAAGAAAAGGTATCATCCGATCGGCGGGACCATATTGAACCAGCTCATCAACTTCGGAAGATTGCATCATTATATGACTCATCTTGCCACCAGATACACCACCTATAGATTGATCACCCCTTTTCGAAGTGAGGTCTATACGTCCGACCCTGCTAATGTCGAGTACATACTCAAAACCAACTTCGATAATTATGGCAAGGTACCTATAATTTATTTATTTATATATAATTACTCCCCACTTCATATTAATAGTCCTTTTTAATACCTGTATTAATTAAATTTTAGTTTACTTATTTTCTCCACATTTTTTCCTAGCTAAATTATCTCTATATATATATATTAACAATTTCTTATTTTAATTAAAATTATATTTTATATATCCTCTGGACCCTCTTTCATCGGTCATCCATGGTAATGAAGATAAAGTTGATATTTTTCTTTTCGTTTTCTTATTAATTGAAGGAAAAATCACCACTTAATAGAAAACAATAAAAAAGCCAAATATAATACTTCTCAGACTAAAAATACTTTCATAGGTAGGTGCATACGCATATTAAAAAAATTGTAATAATGAGTGGAGTTTTGAGGGATAATTTTGTAAAATTTTATGTATAAAGTAAAAAAATAGGTTGACTTTTGTGTATGTATGAAAAAAAAGTAATGACATTTTTGTAAAATTGAAGATATTGTAGGGTGAAGTTTATAAAGAGTTTTCCATTTTAAGGGTGAAAAAGTTTTTGTGGAACATTTCGAAAAGGAAAGTGTGAAAGTAATTGCGAAACGGATGGAGTTATTAATAATTTGTGTAAAAGTATTTTTTATGCCATGACATCACCGATACATTTTATTGGGGATAGAGGATATATCATAATGAAATCTTGCAGGTGGCACTTCTCTTTAATTGAAATATTTTTTAAAGAGCTTTTATACTCCATCATTTTGCCTATAATCTTTACATTTGGATGATTCCACTGTATTTATGTAAAATTATTGATGGAAAATATAAGAAAAGTAAAAAGGTAATATAAAAGTTGAAGAAATAAAAAAGATGGAAAGAGAAAATAAAGATGGGTAACAATTAATGTAATTTTATGTAAAAGTAGAAATGATTATTAATAAATATGTGGGTCAGAACTTATTAAAAAAATGTAAAATTAATTTAAAAATATATGATGTTGAAAATGACAAAATGTAAGGAGGAAGTATATGTTATTATGTGTGTATATCAATCTTATTTAGAGGATATTCATTATTTTAATTATATTTTATTTTGAAAGGATACATTATGGAATCATTTGATATTTGTAATATGTATGTTACACTCCCTTTTTTAATTTGTAAGTTATCCATTTACACATATATACCTAAGATTTTGACTTTAGATTAAAGCATACTCTATTAGTGAATTGTGCTCTATATAACTAAAAATAATCAATCTTTGGCTCTCATAAGTCAAAGGAAGAAAGTAAAAAAGATCCATCATCCATATATGGCAAAAAGTAGGGTCTTCATTATAGGTGGGACTGGCTAAATCGGGAAGAATGAAACCTTGCAATTGCAGGTGGCGTTTCTTTTCTCTTGCAGGTGGAGTACTTCTCTAGTGTTTTTTTTTTTTTTTTTTTTTGTTGCTTATATAATTTTTTTTTAAATATAATAACACTTATTTTATTTCTTTTTTATTTTATTTTCTACTTTAAATTAATAATATTTTTAAAACCTGTAAAAAAAAAACATACGTGGTCATGTTTTTATGTGTGAGTATATATCAATCCTATTTAGAGGATATTCATTATTTTAATTATATTTTATCTTGTTTCCTTTCAAAAAATACATTTATGTATTATTTGATATTCGTAATATGTATGTTATAATTAGTTTAGAATTTACTATGAAAAAATAAAACCATTTTTAAAAGTTGGGTTATTTGTATAAATTTCATCTCTAAATCTATAAGGTTATAATAATTATTATTAGTTTTATAAATCTATAATACATCCTAAGACCGCAAAAAATCCTAAATCATAGTGTAATTTGTTCTTTTTAAATTGCATTTCTTATACTCTACTACATCGATCGTTTCAAAATTGTTGGTAAAAATGGAGCAATAATCCTTATTTTAAGATGAACTCTCACCTTCCAGAAGAACAAATTAATGAGTGATGGTCTGTGCAGGGACCGCACAATTACAGCATTCTGAATGATTTATTAGGTGATGGAATTTTCACAGTTGATGGTCAAAAATGGAGGGAACAGAGAAAAGTGTCAAGCCATGAGTTTTCTGCCAGGGCTCTAAGGGATGTCAGTAGCTTAATTTTCCGGGAAAATGCCGTAAAGCTTGCTAACGTTGTTTCTGAAGCTGTGGCTTCCAATCAACCTATGGATATTCAAGTGAGAATCCTTAATTCATCAATAGCTAATTAAAACAGTTATGTCTATTGAACATTTGAACTGATTCTGATATTTGCAGGACCTTTTCATGAAATCGACCCTTGACTCGATATTCAGAGTTGCATTCGGATTTGATCTGGACAGCACGTGTGGTTCGAATGAAGAAGGCGTAAGATTCAGCCGTGCTTTTGATGATGCAAGTGAGATTACTGCTTGGAGATTCGTCGATATTCTGTGGAAGATCAAGAAAGCTCTGAACGTTGGATTGGAAGCAAAATTGAAGGAGCATATTAGAGTGATTGATGAGTTTGTGTATAAGCTGATCCGTAGCAAGATCGAGCAAATGCAAAATTCGGAAGATGTACGTTGTGTAAACGAGTTGATTCCTTGATTCGTTTCTTGTTTCGAAACATCACATTCTGTTTCTCTCTGTTGTTGCAGGTGCATTCCAAGAAAGAAGACATTTTATCAAGATTTTTGAAATTATCCGAAGCTGATCCTAAGTACTTGAGAGACATAATATTGAACTTTGTAATGGCTGGAAAAGACACAACAGCAACAACACTTTCCTGGTTTTTTTACATGATGTGCAAGCACCCGATTTTACAGGAAAAAGTAGTGCAAGATATTATAGGGGCAACGAAGTCTAATGGCGCGGTAAATGTTGTGGAATTTTCAGGCAGGTTGAGTGAAGAAGCTCTGGACAAGATGCATTATCTTCATGCTGCCCTCACTGAGACCCTCAGGCTTTATCCTCCTGTTCCTGTGGTAAGAAAAAAGGCCCGATTTTTAACGTATATATATGTGATACAAGATTGAAGTGAACTGATATGAATATATATACTTTAGAATCCGAAAATGTGCTTCTCAGACGATACAATGCCAGACGGTTTCCATGTGAAAAAAGGCGATGTGGTGGCGTACCAACCATATGCAATGGGAAGGATGAGATTCATATGGGGTGATGATGCGGAGGAATTCAGACCGGAAAGGTGGATGGACCACAATGGTTGCTTCCGGCCTGAGAGCCCCTTCAAGTTTACAGCTTTCCAGGTTTGTACCTAAGTTATTTATTTCAAAACTTGTAATGTGATGATTTCGGGCCTGTTTTGAAGAAATTGATGAAACAGGCTGGGCCAAGGATCTGTTTGGGGAAGGAGTTTGCTTATAGGCAGATGAAGATACTCTCAGCTGTTCTTCTCAAGTTGTTTGTTTTCAGATTAAGTGATGAGAGAAAGGCTGTGAAATACAGGACGATGATCAATCTTCACGTTGATGGAGGACTCGTTCTTCGTGCTTTTCGGAGACTAGATGACAACCCTATCTGAGTTCAATTTGACATATGCCTATCAAGATAGTTGTGTAAATTCATCAGTGTCCCACTGTCCTGTAAGAGCTCATTTGGGCCTGGATCCTCTGTTACAGATTGTGTGTAATCTTGGATTTTTATTTGTTTAATCTCAATAATGATGGTCTCATTACTACACAAGGGAAGAGATTAATTTTAAAAAAAAATGAAACAATATTTTGCAATTGATATGTAAAACAAAATAAAAAAACTCGCCCAAACACAGACCAGAACAAACTTGTTGTCTTTTAATTTCCCTATTGTTGTAGTTAAATTATCCATTAATATATAAGGGTAGGCTGATGTGGCCTCTATAAATTCACGAGGATAAACTAGTTTGATTTAAAAATAACGAATTTGTGGTCCATGTAAAGTGAGATTAATTTTTTTTTTTTTTTTTTCAAATAAATATTGTGACACTTGTTTTATTTTCAATTACATATTGTAAAACACACTGGATCTGTCAAACTTGAGCCATTGTTGACGAGAATTCTCCCATTGACTAGCCTAATTAGTACCTCTTTTAGTTTACTGTGATTTGTAACTCCCTAGTTTGTAGGCTAATTAGTTTAGGCCTCTTGATTCTTTCTTATTAATATGTAATAGATTCAATACACATCCACGGCAGGTGAATTTCATATTTCTTTTAACCATGATCCGCTGCAGCACCCTATTTCTTCTAATTATTTCCTTGTTCCAGGTGCACTCACAATCCGACACGACCTCATTTCAGATTGATTCTTTCAAACCAACCTCCGACATCTTAACGTACGAACGAGATGCGTTCGTACCATCGCATTCGAGATACCTACGCTTGATAGCAACAGACGAATCGGGTAAGCCACGAAAATCAAGTGTGGGCCGAGTCTTGTACTCGTCCCCAGTGAAATTTTGGACACACGGCAAACAAGCGTCCTTCGAGACTAGCATAAATCTTCGCATCAAATCAATAAACAACAATCCCGCGGACGGCATAACCTTCTTCATCGTACCTGTCAACTCGACCACACCCAAAGGTGGAAGCGGAGGGAACCTCGGAATTTTCAACGCTGATACCCCCATTTTGGCAGTCGAATTCGACACCTATGTGAACAACCCCGATGATCCGAAATTTAGGCACATTGGCATCGACATCAACTCAAAAGTATCAAAAAATGTTACAAGCTTCGAGGAAGCGACGGGGAAAATTGTGACTGCACGCATAAACTACGACGTGCCTACTAGTGTTTCTAGTGTTGTGATTTTCATGATTCAATTGATTAATTCACCCTATTAGCTAGCATGTTGGTTGTGTCGACTACAACGATCGTATTGAGTTGCATGATTAAGAGTGTGGGTGTGAGCTTGGATTAATTGATTATAATTCACATAATAATTGACTACACCGACCGGGGGTTGATTGCTTAGATCGACAACACTAGACACTAATTGATTAGAGGTCGTCTATTAGATTAGTGAAAGGGCGTCTCATAAGCATTAGTAACCGTGTTGAACGTGTTTATGAGACATTATCTTAGGAGCTTATGGTATTTGGTTAGATCCTATAATTGTTAATCAAAGCACGTGTTCACCTAAGCCTCACGAGAGATTGGTCTACACATGAGAGTGATAGCCTTTAGGTTAATCCAAAACCATAGTTTAATTCATACAATTGGTTCCTTAACTAATTGAATTACCCACAAAACATAAACACCCGAGGCAATACCCTTATCTTGCACTTTCTCTCGAAAGTTAGATAGCTTGTTATTTATTTTGTCTATTTCTTATTATCTTATTTAATCTAGTTTAATACTTGTATTTTTAATTCCCGAAAATCCAACAAACATACTACAATAGCATGAATACTCTTAACTTTAGGCATTTACTTACATTCAACTAGATCATTGGACGAACAAACTATTTGGTCGTACTTACGTACTACAATCGAACTCATACGATTGTGAGGATCGTATTGTTACGCGTGTAAAAAGTGTTAAAAAATGATACAAGTCACTTAACCACAGTTATACACACAAATTTATTGAGGACACCCACTGACAAAAAAAAATTAATAAACAAGAGGGTACGTAAAATATTACATATACCCTTTGATGAAATTTTGAACAAAAAATAAAAAAACTGCAGATGAGTACACCTCCTTCATTTTACAAAAGAATCATCTCCACCATCACCATAATATAAAAAAAAAAAAAAACCCATCAACAATCAAAATAACAAAAAATGATAAAAAAAACCAAAATTTACAAAAAAAAATACAAAAGTTCTTGAATTCAGAAAAAACTTTCGGACAAATACAAAAATTTCGAAAAAAGTAACTGGTTACGGCAACACTTTCGGACAAATGAAAAAATTCGAAAAAAAGTAACTGAATTCAGAAAAAAAAAATCGAAAAATAATTAATTTTTTGGATTTGCCAGATACTGAATTATACACACACCTATTTTTTTCTAAACCCTAAACTTACCGGAAGGCCGCGGTTGGGTGGCGTGTGCGGCTTGGGAAGGGGAGGGGCGGACGCGGGCGGCGAGGGGAGGGGCAATGGCAACGTGCGCAACCAGGAGAGGGGAAGAGGAACGAGCGGACGGAGGGGCCGACGGTGACCTTTTTTCTTCAAACGCGGTGGTGTTTGTCACTTTCAAACGGGGGTGGACGACGACGGCTGCAAGGCATGGCTGGAGAGTGTTGTGAACAGGATGGAGAGGAGCTGCGGCGGTGTGGCAGGTGGTGGCTGGCGAGGCTTGCGAGGGTAAGTGAAGAGAAAGAAAAATTGGGCGGCTGTGAGTGTGTACAATAAAAATGAAAATTAGGGTTAAAAAAAAGAGAAGAAGAATATTTTAAAAAATTTCACGTGGATGTCCTTACTCACAGTGTTGTTTAGCCAGTGGGTGTGCTCAATAACCTTGTGTGTATAACCGTGGCAATGTACCTTACGTGTCACTAATTGGGCTGCCCACCAATTTATCGGACCAACTAATATTTTTGGGGGTCTGACTATATGCACCTCCATTTCGGTTTGATGCACTCCCCTTTCAATTTTATTAATAAAATAATAGGTAAAAAACCTAAAATACCCTTCATTAAATATACACCATACTAGATGCACCCCACCTCATTTCTTTCACCTTCCCCTAACACACAACTTCCGGTCGCCGGCGACACCATTTCCGGCGACCATCAACTCAAAAAAAAAAAAATGTATAAGTATCAAAAAATGTTACAAGCTTCGAGGAAGCGACGGGGAAAATTGTGACTGCACGCATAAACTACGACGTGCCTACTAGACGGATAAGTGTCGTGGCCACGTACGGATCAAAGAATTCGACGGTTTGCTATGTGTATGACTTGAAGACCCTTCTTCCTGAGCAGGTTCAAGTCGGACTCTCTGCTTCGACGGGAGAGCAAGTTGCGATTTTTGACATTTTTAAGTGGCATTTCACTTCCACCATGGTGGCGGATAACAACATTAATAATGAGGATACATATATTAAAAAAATGTCGCGACGTCGCTTACGACAAGCCATCCATTGATGTGAATCTTGTGTTGGTCACAACAAATTAAATCATTCAAATTTTTACTACTTTATATATATGTCCCATGTTTGAACTCTATTAGTTATATAACTTTAATTTTATTTTTATCAAACTCGAAAAAGAAAAACTAACGCCATTATCTTCATTAATTTAATCTTTGATATAATGTTTGATTATCGTTTAAAATAAATGTAAAATAACTATATAATAAAATTAAATTAGATTAGATTAATGAAATAAATCCAATTGAAAACACGTGAAACACATATATTAATCAATTAGTTCATAAAATAAATGCAGAAAAATTATTGTAATGTAATTAGTAATGAACGAGTAATTAAAATAATAAAGACATTTTTAAAATTAGATCAATTATACTACATATGAAATAAATAATACTACTATTTTTTTATTTTTTTTTGGTGAAATATGTTTATCAAACAGTTAGTTCATAAAATAAATGTTGAAAAAATTATTGTAAAGTAATTAGTAATGAAACTATAATTAAATTTATAACATTTTCAAAGGATATAGTTGATCATATATGAAATAAATTAAATAAACGATTTTTTAAAATCGTGAATTATTTCAAACACATTATTAAATTTAATTATTACAATAAATTTTTCATAATTATTCGAAAACATTATTAAAGTGCGGTTTTGAATGATTATCGAGCCTACAAGCACTCTAATAGTCACAATCACAATTCACACTTTAAAAATTAGAAGTATATGCTAACTTTTGCTAGAAAAATAAATCTTTTGAATTAAAAATAATTTTAAATTTGTATATGCGTATTATTAATCAATTAAAATAGCACATAATCACCTTTATTCAAATGTTTTGACGAAAAAAAGGGCGTTTAATCACTTGATAAAGGGCCCCTTGATAAAAGGGTCTGACTATTGACACCTCCATTTAAGATAGATGCACTCCCCTGATGAGTCGGGATTATTGACATATTATTGTGCTTTAATTGGATATTCTATGTGATTTAATTTGTTAATTAAGTGTATTTTTCCGACTCATTATTTTATGGTGATAAGTACTTTGATATTTTATTTTCATAATTAATTCAGGAAAAAATTGGAGCATTTTGATAATACATCGAAGAGGACTAAACTCCTGGCCATGTTAGAAAAGCCCATGCAATATTGGATTGAAGCCCAAGAACATAAATGACCCGTGAGAGTTGAAGAAAGAATAATAATAATTAAACATGGGCTTTGTTTTGATTTGGGCCCTATAGTCCAGGAGGGAATGGTAAAAAAATAAAAGGATTTAATTCGCAACATATAGGGCATACCGGCGAGCCGCGGGAATGGAAGCACGCATTAGCTGAGGATTGGAAATTATGTAATTGGCGTGAATTCTCGGAAGAGGCAGCAGGCTGGAGGCATTGGGATGTTATGCTTTTGGTTTGAGATTTTTACTTTTGTTTCTTTCTTTTGAGATTGATATTTGTGATACGATGAATCATCCATTTATTTGTGTTGTTTCGTTTATTATGCGTAGCTAATCTCTTTACTCTAGCCCGAGGACGTGAACCCTTATATTGATTATGTTTGATTGATTAAATAAGCCCTGGTTGATTTTTATTTACATCTCGATTTTGTTATTACTTGAGTAGATGCTATGCATGTTTGAGTTAGGAATTGAATAGGCTTGATCACCCAATTTTATTCCTATTTCAATTCTAGTTATCCTATAAATTATAATCCGTAATTGTTATAATATTGTAGGGATCGTAGCAACTAAGGCAGAACACCTTAGGGAGTAGTAACATTTAGGTTGCATGAAACGAGCGTCTCGTCTTCATGGTCTAATTTATCCTATTGTTTTAATTCTTGAATGCGTCTCTCGAGTTGAACCTTAGATACATGTTTTAGGGTTATTCGTAGGGGTAGATTAATTGGGGGTCGTACCTGCTGATTAATTAAACATAAGAAGCAATTCGAACTAGTTTGGTCGTACCACTGGTTTAGGGATAAGATTCGAGAATAAATTGAGTTAACCGGGTTTGTTGATTAAATTGGTATAATTAATTAAGGGGACACTATCCGAGGGCTAGACCTTTCTTACTATTTGAATACTATTATTTTACTTGCTCTTTATTATTATTTTCTTGCTCTTTAGTAGTTATTAGTCAACAAATCCAAAACCCCCCTTTTTATTGCTTTCATACACAAATTGATTCGATTAAATTACACCGTTCCCTGTGGATCGACCCTTACTTGCCCTACTATATTAGTGGGTAGCTAAGGAATTATTTTTGGGTGCCGGCGACAGCACACCAAATTTTGGCGCCGTTGCCGGGGAATCGGTTGTTAATTCAATTGAATACTTTGTGTTTTCAATTTTTGTCAAAAAATCAAAAAAAATCTGAACATAAATTTTGTAATTTCTGAACAGAAGCAAAAAAAAAACTTATACCGTGGCCTTCTGTTGTTGCTGTGAGTTGTTGTTTTGCTGATTTGAACTAGCACTGAACCCTCAGTGTTAGTTCTGTTTTTCTTTGTTTTGTTTTCAGTGAATGATCACTCGATCAAATCGTAGTGAACGACTTGAATTCAATCCAGAAGTAGAGAGAACAGCAAGGCGGCTTAGGAAGGAAACTCGTACACGTCGACAAATTAACTTTGCATCGACAAGAGAGACGAGTAGTGGTGAAGAAAGTGATACTCGTGAAGAGCCAATTTTCGAGCAAAATTTTGAGAATATGGCTGAAGAAACTCAAGAGAGAACAATGAATGAGTTGGCAAACCCAACCATCACTCGTCAACCCCTTTGCATTACGATTCCTACTCTTGCTGCTAATGTTAATTTTGAATTAAAATCAGGACTAATTCATTTGTTGCCTTCCTTCCATGGTCTTGCAGGAGAAAACCCACACACATTCCTCAAGGAATTCCATGTAGTATGCTCGAGCATGAAACCAACCGGAGTCACTGCAGATCATGTCAAGTTGAGTGCATTCCCGTTTGCACTCAAAAGCACTGCAAAAGACTGGTTGAATTTCTTGCCACCAAATTCAGTGAACACATGGAATGACATGGAGAGGGTCTTTCTCCAACACTATTTTCCAGCCACCCGAGTGGCAACCTTACGGAAGGAGATTGCAGGTGCTATGCAAGGGTCAGGGGAGTCGTTGTATGAGTATTGGGAGCGTTTTAAGCGACTCATAGGTTCATGCCCACAACACCAGATTGGTGAACAACTGCTTATCCAGTATTTTTATGAGGGACTTACCCTCTCGTAACATGATTGATGCAGCTAGTGGAGGAGCTTTGATGGATAAAACACCAACAGCTGCACGTGAGCTAATATCTAATATGGCAGCGAATACTCAGCAGTTTGGTGCACGAGATTCCATGCTTAGGCCGGTTCTTGAGTCAAAGGATGATGCCTTGGAGAAAATTGCTAGCATGATGCAGATGATGATGAAGGGAAAAACTTCAGGAATCCGACCATGTCGAATTTGCTCCACCACAGATCATGCCACTGATGATTGTCATATTTTGAATGAGGAAATAGGGCAGCATGCTAATGCAATTGGTTTTGGAAATTCTCAAGGTCGAAGGTATGATCCACACTCCAACACCTATAATCCGGGGTGGAGGGACCATCCTAATCTACGATATGGGAACCAACAGAACTATCAGCATGTGGAAAATCAAAGGCCTCAACACCAGGATCGTAAGTTCCAGTTTTTTAGAGGAAATGATCATAATGCCGAACCTGTGGGACAGAATAGTGGTGGAAGTTCAAATATGTCTTTTGAGGATATGTTGAAGTCATTGGCATCCACGACATTGAAAGCTCAACAAGAGAATCAAGTAGTCGTGCAAACTTTGCAATCTGGACAAAGAAATCTAGATGCCGGGCAAAAGAGTTTGGAGGCCGGACAAAAGAATTTAGAGGCCCAAATGAGTCAGATAGCTACAGCCCTCAACCAAATGCAAGCCCAAAACAGTGGTAAACTACCATCTCAGCCCGAGATTAACCCTCGAAATGTAAGTGCCATCACTTTACGAAGTGGTAAGAAGTTAGAAGAAATTTCGGCACCCGAACGAAGTGAGGAAGATGGAGGGCAGGTTGGAGCAAGTGATGAGGGGCAGTCCCAGGTCCCTAATGGTCAGATTGATGCTCGGGACGAGCTGGTTGGACCCGATAAAGCTGTCCGAAAAAATCAGGATGCAGATTTCAGTAACACTGACCCCCTCAGTGTCAGTGTCCCAGAAATAAAAAATGAGGTAAATGCTCGTAACTCAATTCCTATTATTACTAACCCTTTACCTTTCCCGTCCAGATTTAAAAAGGCAGAAAAAGGTGTCAAGGACCAGCAAATACTCGATGTGTTCCGAAAGGTTGAGATCAACATTCCGTTGATTGATGCCGTTAAGCAGATTCCAAGGTATGCCAAGTTCTTGAAAGAATTATGCACTAATAGGCGTAAATTGGCTGGGAACGAGAAGATCTTCATGGGAGAGCACGTCTCCGCCGTCTTCCAAAAGAAGCTGCCTCCAAAAAGGAAGGATCCGGGTATGTTCGTTATTCCTTGTACAATAGGGGATCACAAGATTGAGCAAGCTATGCTTGATCTTGGAGCCTCTATTAATGTCATGCCTCGGTCTATATATGAGAAGTTAGACATTGGACCATTGAAGGAGACGGGAGTGACTATCCAACTAGCTGATAGAAGTGTCACACATCCAGTTGGTGTAGTTGAGGATGTTCTTGTACAGGTGGATAAGTTAATTTTTCCTGCTGATTTTTATGTGTTAAATATGAATGATAATCCAGGACATTCCATACCTATTTTGTTAGGAAGACCATTTATGGACACTTCCCAAACAAAAATAGATGTTCATGGGGGCACCCTCACAATGGAATTTGACGGACAAATCATTCATTTTAATATATTTGATGCTATGAAATTTCCTAATGCTTCTGACTCTCTTTTTGCTGTGAGTGTCATAGACCCAATTGTGCAGGAAGTTTTTGAGCTTGATTGCAAGAATGAATTAGAAAGGTTGCAAGAAATGAAAAAAAAAGGACGAAAAATCCATAATTTTGGAGATGTCAGATATGTATGAGGTTGTCTTTGATAAATTGCCAGACATTTACCCAAAAACTCTTCCATCTTCCTTGCAGGCCTTGGATCTTGAATTGAAGCTACCTCCTGAACACTTGAAGTACACATATTTGGGCAAAGTTGGATGACATATATTTTTCAAGTCGAGCCACCGACAATAAACAAGACGCTTATTGGGAGGCAACCCAATGTTTATTTAGTTTTTATTTTGCTATTTTTGTTTTTAATTTTGTTTTTGTGTGTTTGAGGATCAGAAGAGGATTTCAGATAAGGCGTGGGCACGCCTTAAGTAAATACTTCTCCTGGAATTTATCTTTCATTGAAGTGGCAAGATAAGGCGTGGGCACGCCTTAACAAAACACCTCTCCTGGAACTTATTTTTTTTTTACGTGATTCTTTTTATTTTATTTTGCTTTTCACTTAGTTCTTGCAGGCCCAGGAGTAGAAGCCCATCTCAGAAACCCTACCCCACCTGATTCGCCACACACTCCGCCTCCCACATACCCTCTCTTCGTCGTCCACCCATTCATCACCGTCGCGTCGAGAACGGAGCTGCGCCAGCAACACCGCCGCATTCCACCATCGCGCGCGGCCCCCCTCTGCAGCGCCGCGTCTCCAACGCCGATCGCGGGCCCCCCTTTCTTCGCCGGAAATTCAGGCCTAAGCCTCCGCTTCTCACTCCACCGGCGACCTCCCACCAAGGCGAGTAAATCCAGCGGCGTTCCAACTTCGTCACCCACTGATCGCGTGGTCATACTCACCGGAATTACAGCAGCCGTGATTTACCGGCCAGCGACTTGAGCGGCTATTTCACCACCGCCGCGTCGCGACCGGAGCTGCGCCGCCCACATACCCCCTCTCGCCGGACCACCCCAGCCAAAACAGCGCCGAGCCACCGACATGCCCAATTCCAGACCCACTGTTGAGGACACCACGCGCCACCACCTACACCCATCTGTTGCAAAGCCGCGACCCTCCAATCTTCCCCGCCGGAATTTCAGTGGCTGTGGTTAACCAGTAGCAGAGCCAACGCAACACACTCCACCGCCGGAACAATAGCAGCACTCACCACACCTTAGAATCCGGTACCCCCGTTCTACTCTGTTTTCATTTTTATACGGTGTTATAATTTGTTTATCTCTTATTTTAGTGCTAAGGGACTAGCACCTATTTAAGTGTGGGGGGGGAGTGAATTATCATGTGTGGCGTCTCTCTTGTTCTTGTGTTTTGTATATATTGTATTGGGCATTCTTGAGTGTTTGAAACTTGATGATTTGAGTATTTGCATATGAGTCTAGAGGATGAATTTTTCTTTTTGTTAAATATGCTGTGATCTTTGGTAGTTTGTCCCGATTGATGATTGGATTCGATATTCATGCTTGAGTGGTGAAATCGAGTTGATTTTTGGTTATTTTGGTGCTGAAGTAGTCCTAGATTTCTTGTATTTTGGGTAAATTTGTTTTTGGTTCTCTTAAGAAGGAAAATCTGAATTGGTGGACGAAGTCGAAAATAATGAAATGATTGTGGATGGAGAAAAAGAAAAAAAGGAGTTGAGTTGAAAAGCATTGAAATGAAAAAAATAACGAGGGGCTGAAACAGCTACCTACTTGAGGGGGCTCATGTGCTTTGAATGAAAATTAATAACACAAAAAAGAGCTAAAACCCGAAAAGTGGAGAGGAGCTGCAAACCTCGTTTGAAAGTTGAAAAAAAAAAATTCCAACTCCAAGAAAAAAAAAAAAGAGGAGACGAAAAGAGGAGACGGACGCCACTCAGATTAGTACTTTGATAGAGGATTGAAACAAATGGACCGGAAACAAGGTTTTAAGGAACTACTGATGTACTTGGGATGATCTTTAATCGATGAGTTTCATGCTTAGGTGTGAGTAAAAGGTCTTAGTTGTATAAGAGGGACGAATTACTTTTGATTATGGCTCAAAAAGCAAATTTAAATGCTAGAGTTGTGTAAAAGTATTCTAGTTAATCTTGTTTGAACATTTAAGTAGTCGGTGGTTGTTTTGATGATGTGATATTGTGTTCTCTTTGATTATAATTGTTGCTTGAGGACAAGCAATGATTCAAGTGTGGGGGGATTTGATGAGTCGGGATTATTGACATATTATTGTGCTTTAATTGGATATTCTATGTGATTTAATTTGTTAATTAAGTGTATTTTTCCGACTCATTATTTTATGGTGATAAGTACTTTGATATTTTATTTTCATAATTAATTCAGGAAAAAATTGGAGCATTTTGATAATACATCGAAGAGGACTAAACTCCTGGCCATGTTAGAAAAGCCCATGCAATATTGGATTGAAGCCCAAGAACATAAATGACCCGTGAGAGTTGAAGAAAGAATAATAATAATTAAACATGGGCT
This sequence comes from Galeopsis tetrahit, assembly GCA_963675135.1. NCBI lineage: Eukaryota > Viridiplantae > Streptophyta > Magnoliopsida > Lamiales > Lamiaceae > Galeopsis > Galeopsis tetrahit. The sequence continues at coordinate 74,828,087 of OY776121.1, read as the reverse complement.
TTGTTTTGATTTGGGCCCTATAGTCCAGGAGGGAATCACTACAAGAAAAATTACTTTTAGTGACAAAAATCCTGTCCTTATAGCTTCTCTAACTAAAAACCTTTAATGACAGGAATTGACTTTTAGTGACAAATCCTGTCATTAATTCTCAATTTCCTGTCACTATAGACCTTTAGCTAAAGAAGCAATAGTGAGAGGATTTTGTGACTAAAAACCAATTTTCTTGTAGTGAATGGTAAAAAAATAAAAGGATTTAATTCGCAACATATAGGGCATACCGGCGAGCCGCGGGAATGGAAGCACGCATTAGCTGAGGATTGGAAATTATGTAATTGGCGTGAATTCTCGGAAGAGGCAGCAGGCAGGAGGCATTGGGATGTTATGCTTTTGGTTTGAGATTTTTACTTTTGTTTCTTTCTTTTGAGATTGATATTTGTGATACGATGAATCATCCATTTATTTGTGTTGTTTCGTTTATTATGCGTAGCTAATCTCTTTACTCTAGCCCGAGGACGTGAACCCTTATATTGATTATGTTTGATTGATTAAATAAGCCCTGGTTGATTTTTATTTACATCTCGATTTTGTTATTACTTGAGTAGATGCTATGCATGTTTGAGTTAGGAATTGAATAGGCTTGATCACCCAATTTTATTCCTATTTCAATTCTAGTTATCCTATAAATTATAATCCGTAATTGTTATAATATTGTAGGGATCGTAGCAACTAAGGTAGAACACCTTAGGGAGTAGTAACATTTAGGTTGCATGAAACGAGCGTCTCGTCTTCATGGTCTAATTTATCCTATTGTTTTAATTCTTGAATGCGTCTCTCGAGTTGAACCTTAGATACATGTTTTAGGGTTATTCGTAGGGGTAGATTAATTGGGGGTCGTACCTGCTGATTAATTAAACATAAGAAGCAATTCGAACTAGTTTGGTCGTACCACTGGTTTAGGGATAAGATTCGAGAATAAATTGAGTTAACCGGGTTTGTTGATTAAATTGGTATAATTAATTAAGGGGACACTATCCGAGGGCTAGACCTTTCTTACTATTTGAATACTATTATTTTACTTGCTCTTTATTATTATTTTCTTGCTCTTTAGTAGTTATTAGTCAACAAATCCAAAACCCCCCTTTTTATTGCTTTCATACACAAATTGATTCGATTAAATTACACCGTTCCCTGTGGATCGACCCTTACTTGCCCTACTATATTAGTGGGTAGCTAAGGAATTATTTTTGGGTGCCGGCGACAGCACACCAAATTTTGACTCCCCCAATAAATTTATTAATAAAATAAAAAATACCTATCACTAAAATACAGCATACTACATATACCCCCTATTGAACACATCCTCTATTGTTATTCCTTTCACCTTTCCCCTAAACCACTACTTCCGATCGCCACTGACACCATTTTCGGTGACCATAAAAAAAAGTTTTTGTAGAAACCCCTAACTAACCATGGGAGCGACGGCGGCGGCCAAGGGAGGGGGTCGCCCCGGTGAAGAGAGGGAGGGGGCGGTCGCTGGCAGGAGTTTTTTTTTTTTATATAGAAAAGGGGAAGGGGGAGGGGCCGCGACGGCCTAGGGCAGTGGCTGGGCCGCCGCGGCGGGGGCGGGAGGCCATGGCAGCTGGTGGACATGGGTGGCGGGCGGATAGGAGGGTGTGGGGAAAATCACAAAAAATGGGGGAGGGAAGGGGCATGACGGCTGCGGGGGAGGTGGTGAGGGCTGACGGCTGGTGGTGTGAAGTGAGGGTTGGGGGAATGAGACGATGAAGATGAAGGATGAAATTAGGGTTTGGAGGGGTGTTGGTAGTAATAGGAATTTTGTAGAGGGAAGTGTATTTATGACAATTAAGGGGGGAGGGGTGTGACCCGATTTTGGGGGATTGCATCTCTCCGAAATGGAGGTGTAAATAGTCAAACCCTTGATAAAATTTGCAAGCAGACAGTTCAAGCCCATCTCCTTGTATAAATATACCTTGGTGATTCGGTTGTAAATTGCAAAAGATTTCATGTGTTTTATTGATAAATTTTGAGGGTTTTTCATGCATTTTCTCACTAATATGTTTGATTTGATTGAGAAAGGTGTTTGAGCTCTTTTTGTAGGAATACGAGGTGAATTAAACATTAAAATCGCAAAAATGAGTGTTCAATCATCACTTTCACTCACTGGACTGAAGAGAGGATAGCACCATTGGATTCGTCTCGAAAATGGATTGAAATGAAAAAAAGAATCAAGTCAATCGGAGGTCGAAAGCTCAAGATACGATGGGACGAAAAACGTCGAGGCCAGACCACATTTCCACTCGGCCACAGTGCTGTGCACCCACGTTTTTTATTAGTTCACCCATCGAAGGTTTTGGCCGCGCAGAACCACCCGGGCGTATCACTTTGGCCCGGCCATGCCCTGTGCCATCAAAACTTTCGTATTTTGGCCGGGTAAAACCACCCGGCCACGCCCTACTCACTCCGTTTCGTTCATATTTTGGCCGGGTGGCATGCCCGGGTGGTACCACACGGCCGGGTGAGATGAAATTCGGGGGTTTTGTCCCATTTTCTCCATATTTAAAGGGCCTAATTGTAAAATGATTCAAAACTTCTACCCCAACTATAAATAGACCTTATTTGAGTTTTGAAAAGGGTCTTCCTCCTTTTACAAGCTATTCCACGCACACAAACACATACTAGTGGGTTTTCTTAGGATCATTTCTCATTAGATTAGCTAGAATATGTGTTTTTACTTCGAATCAAGCTATGATTATCATCGGGCATCGTCTCTTATATCGGTTTGTAGCTAAATTCTCATGATCAAGGTGATATTACTCTATTTTGCAATTCAATTTAGTTATTTCTTAATTTCTCCAATCTTTTGCTATTTTACCATGAGGTGATATTACTCTATCATCGTCTCTTATTTGTTGTTTTAACCATGAGATTATATTCTAAAACCATGGGCTAAGCTCTTATTGCCTTGGGTGTGGATATTTTGATGGGTTTTTAGTGTAATTGTGGATTAATTACATGATTAGTTTAAGATTTGGGTGTTTATGTTTCTAGTGTTGTGATTTTCATGATTCAATTGATTAATTCACCCTATTAGCTAGCATTGTTGGTTGTGTCGACTACAACGATCGTATTGAGTTGCATGATTAAGAGTGTGGGTGTGAGCTTGGATTAATTGATTATAATTCACATAATAATTGACTACACCGACCGGGGGTTGATTGCTTAGATCGACAACACTAGACACTAATCGATTAGAGGTCGTCTATTAGATTAGTGAAAGGGCGTCTCATAAGCATTAGTAACCGTGTTGAACGTGTTTATGAGACATTATCTTAGGAGCTTATGGTATTTGGTTAGATCCTATAATTGTTAATCAAAGCACGTGTTCACCTAAGCCTCACGAGGGATTGGTCTACACATGAGAGTGATAGCCTTTAGGTTAATCCAAAACCATAGTTTAATTCATACAATTGGTTCCTTAACTAATTGAATTACCCACAAAACATAAACACCCGAGGCAATACCCTTATCTTGCACTTTCTCTCGAAAGTTAGATAGCTTGTTATTTATTTTGTCTATTTCTTATTATCTTATTTAATCTAGTTTAATACTTGTATTTTTAATTCCCGAAAATCCAACAAACATACTACAATAGCATGAATACTCTTAACTTTAGGCATTTACTTACATTCAACTAGATCATTGGACGAACAAACTATTTGGTCGTACTTACGTACTACAATCGAACTCATACGATTGTGAGGATCGTATTGTTACGCGTGTAAAAAGTGTTAAAAAATGATACAAGTCACTTAACCACAGTTATACACACAAATTTATTGAGGACACCCACTGACAAAAAAAAATTAATAAACAAGAGGGTACGTAAAATATTACATATACCCTTTGATGAAATTTTGAAAAAAAAATAAAAAAACTGCAGATGAGTACACCTCCTTCATTTTACAAAAGAATCATCTCCACCATCACCATAATATAAAAAAAAAAAAAAACCCATCAACAATCAAAATAACAAAAAATGATAAAAAAAACCAAAATTTACAAAAAAAAATACAAAAGTTCTTGAATTCAGAAAAAACTTTCGGACAAATACAAAAATTTCGAAAAAAGTAACTGGTTACGGCAACACTTTCGGACAAATGAAAAAATTCGAAAAAAAGTAACTGAATTCAGAAAAAAAAAATCGAAAAATAATTAATTTTTTGGATTTGCCAGATACTGAATTATACACACACCTATTTTTTTCTAAACCCTAAACTTACCGGAAGGCCGCGGTTGGGTGGCGTGTGCGGCTTGGGAAGGGGAGGGGCGGACGCGGGCGGCGAGGGGAGGGGCAATGGCAACGTGCGCAACCAGGAGAGGGGAAGAGGAACGAGCGGACGGAGGGGCCGACGGTGACCTTTTTTCTTCAAACGCGGTGGTGTTTGTCACTTTCAAACGGGGGTGGACGACGACGGCTGCAAGGCATGGCTGGAGAGTGTTGTGAACAGGATGGAGAGGAGCTGCGGCGGTGTGGCAGGTGGTGGCTGGCGAGGCTTGCGAGGGTAAGTGAAGAGAAAGAAAAATTGGGCGGCTGTGAGTGTGTACAATAAAAATGAAAATTAGGGTTAAAAAAAAGAGAAGAAGAATATTTTAAAAAATTTCACGTGGATGTCCTTACTCACAGTGTTGTTTAGCCAGTGGGTGTGCTCAATAACCTTGTGTGTATAACCGTGGCAATGTACCTTACGTGTCACTAATTGGGCTGCCCAGCAATTTATCGGACCAACTAATATTTTTGGCTGGATTAGAATGAACCAAACCTGCATCAATCTCCAAAAGGAAACAGTTATACGTACACACGAGTTTTATGAGAACACCCACTCTCTTAACACACCCATTCAATAGGTACATATATCATGAAAGACCAAAAATGCCCTTTATTATATACTACCCTAATTCTTTCATACAATTCATATTCTCAAATAATTATGAGCACACCCCTTTCCACCGTTCCATTTGCAGCGCTAGAATCCCCTTCTCCTCCACTGTGTTGCTGCTTCCCTGTATAGCTGTCGCAGCTGCCGCTCCTAGCTCTATGTCCTCATCAATGTCGTGTGTGAATACTTGTACCCTCTTAAAAAATATACAGTAAAAACTCTATAAATTAATAATTGGACCACCAAAATTTATTAATTAAAAGAGTTAAGGAGTATTAATTTATATATAAATTAATAATTATTAATTTATATATTAATTAATATTTAATTTTATTAATTTATGAAGAAATAAAATACTCAATTTATAAACACTCTTTCAAACTTTCACCTGTAATTAATTATTGTATATCGAATGAATGAATGATCTAATTTGAAAGAATTCTTAAATCTATCACATTATTATGATTCTTGTGTTCATTGTATCACTTTAAATGGACATTAAAAAATATTTTCTATATTTTGATCTAACACAAACAAAATCATACACACAACATAACTTTTCATCTTACATGTGTGAAAAAAATAACAATGATCGACGAGATTCGAAAAACATTATTTCTCACTTGAATAACTTATAGTATCTCTCACTTAAATCATTTGTGGTTGAGTTATGAAAAAACGACACTAGAAATTCTTACAATGATAAGGAAAATTAGAGATGAGATTCAAGATGAAAATTAATTTTCAAAGAAAAACAATACTCCCTCCGTCCCAGGATTGTTTGCACCAAAAATGGGGCACGCAAACTAAGAAAAAGGTGTAATGAGTGGAGAGTTGAGGGGTAATTTTGTAAACTTTTATGAATAAAGTAAAGTGAATGATTGGATTGAGGGTAAAAGTAATGACATTTTGTGTAAATATGTGAATATTGTGAGGGTGGGGTTTATGAAAAAGTTTCCTTTTTGGGTAGTGCAAACAATTGTGGGACGGACGAATATGGAAAGAGTGCAAACAATTGTGGGACAGGGGGAGTAATAATAATAATAATTGAGTTATTTTTCAAGAAGCATTCATCTAATATAGGAGGTAGTATATAATAAATTATTAATTTATATTCTATATGTTTTTTTTTTTGATCGGTCAATATAAACTTTTATTAGAAACTTGGGTATAAGTTATATGATGCGAATACGGGCCGTGGGCTCAAGAACACGTACCATCGAGAGCCGGGTTAGCCAAAAGAAGGGCTGCAATGCGGCTTGTAGAAGCCTTTATATCAATTTGGGTCCTATTACTGCTTTTAATTCTTGAGATTTTTTACTACCCACTCCCAACTTGGCCCACCTATAGCAAATGGCTCCCCCAACTTTATGCCAACTTTATGCCTCGCATCCAACTCCCAAAATAGTGTAAAATTGACCATTTTGCCCTTTTTTCATTTCATTTTTATATTTATTTTATTTTAATTATTGGGGCCCAATTCAAATCAATAATTTTATTTTCTTCTCTCTCTCCACTCTCCTCTTTTCTTCATCTCCATTCTCTCCTCTTCCCTTCTGCAAAGACCGCAGCTGTCGCCCCCAATTCTGATGCTCGTCTCCGCGCAGTTTCGAAACAAGGTAATGCATTCTTGCTGAAAATTATTTAGAAATTATTAAATTCAGAAACTATTCTTGCTGCAGATTCAGTTTTTTCAAATCCAAATCATACGAAAAAAATGAAGATTCAGGACGACAGGAGGATGAAGAGAGCATGTACCTGTTGTTTGTGTTTTCTACGAGGGAGGTTGAGCGGACGCTCGGAGAAGGGAATAGTAGAGGCGGTGGCCGGAGAAGGGAGGAGGAGAAGCTAGCCGCGACTGGAGAAGGGGTAGGAGAGGGAGGCGAGGCGGTGGCCGAGAAAGGAGGGACGGCGGCGAGCGGAGGCTCGAAGAGAAAGAAGAGACGTATGGAGAGAGGGAGGTGTAGTGGTTTTTTTACAACCTTTTCTTTGGCATTTGCAGAAGAAATTTGAGAGAGAGAGAGAGAGAAAAAACTCCATTAATAAAGATGAACAAAATTTGAAGGTATTCATTTTCCTTTTTCTCAAATAGCCATCTGCCTCAACGCGATTTTTTGCAATTTGGGAGAAACTTCAAGATTCTTTCATCCACAAAGATAATCAATACCAAATTTGTACTTGAATCAACAATATAATTTTTTCTCTCTCTTCCTTACAGCAAGAATGCATTACGTGGAATTAGTGCTTTGAATTTTATGAAATGAGTAATAATTAAGATTTTAAACAAGCAAAAATTGTTGAGGAAATTAGTATAAAATTGCAATATTTTCCTAGTTTTGATTGAAAAGTGGTGTGTACTGGTTGTCAAGTGTTTAATTAGGAGGAATGAGGGAGAAAAAGTGAAGAAAGTAATAAGTTGTTTCATCGAAACAAAACCGAGAAAATGTACTAAATTGATTCCTCCATTTTCATAATCCCTTTGTTGGCAAGTTAATGAAAGCAGGGTGATTTGGTTTATTTGTATTTTTAGAAAATTGATTATAATCAATGGATGACATAAAAAAGTAAAATTGAGAATGAATGAGAAATTAGGATTTTTGAGAAGAGATGAGAGATTTATATAGAAAATAAGATTAAGAATATAAGGTCAAGATTAAGTTTTAATATTTAAATTCTTAATATTCCTATAAATCCTTAATATTCCTATAATATTTAAATTCTTAATATTATTATACAGTTTAATAATTGAAAAGTGCAACATCATTTTACTAAAAAGTGTAAATCATGAAAAAGTGCAAGTCAGTACAACTGAAAAGTGCAACATGGACTAGAGTGCACAACATGCACTCGAGTGCATAGCATGCCAACCCTTTTGAAATAGAGTGATTTGAGAAGAGAGAGATTGAAATAGACCAATAAATTTTCATAAACTTTGAGTTTGAATGTTATATAAGTTATTAAAACTTAAATTGAAATCAAATTTGAATATTTCATTAGTTATCAAAAATTTAAATTGAAATTAAATTTGAATATTACATAATTTACTAAACTTAAATGATATAAAAGTTACCAAACATAAACTTTAAACCTAAATTGAGTTTGAATATTACGTAAGTTACTATAAGGTAAAGTCTAGTATGCACTCGAGTGTATGTTGTGCACCCTAGTCCATGTTGAACTTTTCAATTTTACTGACTTACACTTTTTGGTAAATGGTGTTGCACTTTTCAATTATTATACAGTTTAATAATTGAAAAGTGCAACACCATTTACCAAAAAGTGTAAGTCAGTAAAATTGAAAAGTGCAACATGGACTAGAGTGCACAGCATGCACTCGAGTCCATAACAGACCAACCCTTACTATAAAATATTAAACATATAAGGTACTAAACTCTAAATCTTAAATCTTAAATTAAATTTAAATATTACATAAGATACTAAACTTAAATTTAAATTTATTTATTAAATTTACATATATAACTTGAATTTAAAATATAAAGTACTAAACTTAAATGAAAATTTGAAATTGATTCATTACTAAACTTAAACTTAAAATTGAAATTGATTGATTGATTCATTTATTAAATTTACATATGGAGAGAAAGAAGATTAAGAAGAGATGTATAAATTGAGTTTGAATATTATATAACTTACTAAAACTTAAATTGAAAATTGAATATTTCATAAATTAATAAAACATAAATTGGAATTGAGTTTGAATATTACATAAAGCGAATATTTGAATATAAGGTACCAAAGATAAACTTTAAATCTAAAATTCAAAAAATGACACTCTTTGTTAAGATATTCACCCTCTGTGTTCAAATATTTGTCTTAGGTTTAAGGTTTATGATTAGTACCTTGTATACTATTTAAGTTTAGTAACTTCTGTTATATTCAAATTCAATTAAGGTTTAAATTTTATATTTGTTACCTTGTATATAGCATATAAGCTTAGTAACTTATGTAATATTATTCAAATTCAATTTAAGTTTTAGTAACTTATATAATATTCAAACTCAATTTAGATTTAAGGTTTATGTTTAATACCTTATATACAATTTAAGTTTAGCGCTTATGTAATATTTTAATTTAAGCTTTGGTAACTCATGGACATTCACTTTATATATGAAAATTTAATGAAGGAATGAATCAATTTCAATTTTTCATTTAAGTTTAGTACCTTATGTTTTAAAAATTTAGCGAAGGAATGAATCAATTTCAATTTTTCATTTAAGTTTAGTACCTTATGTTTTAAATTAAATTTATATATGTAAATTTAATGAATGAATCTATTTCAATTTTTCATTTAAGTTTAGTATCTTGTGTTTTAAATCCAATTTATATATGTAAATTTAATAAATGAATGAATCAATAAATTTCAATTTTAAGTTTAAGTTTAGTAATGAATGAATGAATCAATTTTAAATTTTCATTTAAATTTAGTACTTTATGTTTTAAATTCAAGTTATATATGTAAATTTAATAAATAAATTTAAATTTAAGTTTAGTATCTTATGTAATATTTAAATTTAATTTAAAATTTAAGGTTTAGAGTTAGAGTTTAGTACTTTATATGTTTAGTATTTTATAGTAACTTACGTAATATTCAAACTAAATTTAGGTTTAAGTTTTATGTTTAGTACCTTATATACAATTTAAGTTTAGCAACTTATATAATATTTCAATTCAATTTAGGTTTAAGGTTTATATTTGATATCTTATATACCATATAAGTTTAGTAACTTATGTAATATTATTCAAATTTAATTTCAATTTAACTTTTAATAACTTATGTAATATTTAAAATCAATTTAAAATGGAGAGTGATTTTATGTGACAAGTTGAGAATGTGCAATGATTCAATCTCAATTTCAATTTCAATTTCAATTTTAGTAGCTTATGTAACATTCAAACTTAATTTAGGTTTATGGTTTAATACTTTTTGTACAATTTAAGTTTAGTAACTTATGTAATATTCAAATTAATTTTTTATTCAATTTATATAGTAAATTGTTTTGTTCCTATTTATAACGGATATCTATTTATGATTGTTTTGTATCGTGTTGTATTTATATTACATTGTGTTCTCGATGTCAATCTTGAGATTGAAATTGGAGTAAATTTAATAGGAAATCATAAGAATCACATTTCTTCGGTTGATAACTTTGAGTATTTTTTCAACTTTTAGCTTTAACCCAATACACCTACATATATTAGGAAAATAAAACAACTTAACATTTTTTCTAATTCTTCTCTACTGAAATCCATTATTAGGAGAAAAATTCAAAAAAATACCATCCTTGTTCAAATATTCACCCTTTGTGTTCAAATATTTACCTTCGGTTTAAGGTTTATGTTTAGTATCTTGTATACCGTTTAAGTTTAGTAATTTATGTTATATTCAAATTCAATTATGTAATATTCAAACTCAATTAAGGTTTAAGGTTTAAGGTTTATATTTGGTACCTTGTATAACATATAAGTTTAGTAACTTATGTAATATTATTCAAATTCAATTTAAGTTTTAGTAACTCATAGACATTCAGTTTATATATGAAAATTTAATGAATGAATGAATCAATTTCAATTTTTCATTTAAGTTTAGTAAGTTATGTAATATTTAAATTTTATTTAAGATTTAAGGTTTATATTTTATTACTATATATGTATTTCAATTTAAGTATGTAATATTTAAATTTTATTTAAGATTTAAGGTTTAGATTTTATTACTATATATGTATTTCAATTTAAGTTTAGTAACTTATTAATATTCCAACCTTAAACCTTAATTGAGTAGTATAAGAAGATGTACTCCTTCCATAATATTCCATCTTTTACTAACACCTCTTATATTAATAAGATATTCCATCTATTACTAACACCTCTTATATTAATAAGATAATAAAGGTTATTTGATAATTAAACGAATACGGATATTCAAATATTTTTCTAAATACGAATCGAATATTGTGGTATTCGCTTCGATTCGTTTACAACCCTATTTGTGACATAAGAGAGAGTTTCTGTTGTAATTTTTCCCCTCCCCATGACTCGAACCCAGGATCTAAGGCCTATGTAGTGGTGCTCTAACCACTTGAGCTATCCCACTTTGTCGAGTTTATGTTGTAATTAATAGATTGTTGAATATTACATTTTTTAAAGTTCTAAATCCCCCATAACCCCCAAATTGAAATTGAAAGTGAGTTTGAATATTACATAAGTCACTAAAACTAAAATATTTGAACACTAAGTGTTGAAAAGTTGAACACTAAGCGTTGCAAGATTGAACACAAAGCATTGCAAGATTGAACACTAAAACAAGTGCTCTGACGGAAGATAAAACTTCTTTTGTAATTAATTATGTCAGCTGATTGATACACCCCTTCCTTCTTAATATCAACTGCCATGGAAGAAGAAACCGCCGTAAGAAGAAAGAAGAAGACATTGAATTTGAGGAGTGGGGTGGGGATGCGTACTGTACTAGTTGATTAATGTGAATTGGAATTAGGTTAATTATTGGGTGGGCCTTATATTTAGTTTAGCCCAATAACATATAATATTTAATTTATACTATAAATTGAATGTATGTATGAATTAATTTAACTTTAGTACAATATTTAATTAAATTTAACTTTAGTACGATATTTAATTAAATTTAAGTTTAGTACAATATATAAATTTAATTTCAATTTATGTTCTAGTAACTTATGTTTAGTATCATATATACCATTTAAGTTTAGTAACTTATGTAAATTCAATTTCAATTTAAGTTTTAGAAATTTATGTAATTTTTAAACTCAATTTAGGTTTAAGGTTGAGTACCTTATATTTAAATTTAATTAATGATTTAATTTCAATTCAAGTTTAGTATCTTTTGTAATATTCAAATTTTCTATATAGAATTTATAATTTAGTTTCCTATGGTTAGGATTTAGTGTCTTATATGATATTTAATTTATATATTTAAGAATTGCAATTTCAATATTGTTGTGTACTTTAGAAAATGTAATATTCAAACTCAATTCAATTTAGGCTCCATTTAAATGAAGGGATTTTGGTATATGAATTTTAATTTTAAATTCACAATTCAAATTCACTTCTCACTTGTTTGGATTAAAAAGGAAACAAATTGATTTTAAATATTTAAATTTATGCCCATCTTTTTTCTAGTTAAAATGAAGAGAATTTTAAATTTCACTAAAATCATGTCATTTGAAAATCATGTATTTTTAAAAATTTAAATATAAGGTACTCAACCTTAAACCTAAATTGAGTTTAAAAATTACATAAATTTCTAAAACTTAAATTGAAATTGAATTTACATAAGTTACTAAACTTAAATGGTATATATGATACTAAACATAAGTTACTAGAACATAAATTGAAATTAAATTTATATATTGTACTAAACTTAAATTTAATTAAATATCGTACTAAAGTTAAATTTAATTAAATATTGTACTAAAGTTAAATGAATTCATACATACATTCAATTTATAGTATAAATTAAATATTATATGTTATTGGGCTAAACTAAATATAAGGCCCACCCAATAATTAACCTAATTCCAATTCACATTAATCAACTAGTACAGTACGCATCCCCACCCCACTCCTCAAATCCAATGTCTTCTTCTTTCTTCTTACGGCGGTTTCTTCTTACATGGCAGCCGGCGGTACGAACTTGACTACAGCGGCGAACGACGATAGTTGCACACCGGCGGTGAGATTTCTATTTTTTTTCAATTGCTCGCAACTCGTTGGCGGTCGGCGACGGAGGCTCCCATGGCAGCGAGGTTGTTTTTCTAAATTATATGGCAGTTGAGCTCAAATCTTCAAGCCAATCCATCTTCTCATCTTCAATCCAAGCGAGTCCAACAATAAGCATAAATCAAGTTCAGTAACTACTCTTCTTATTTAATCGCCGGCCGGACAACATTTGGGAAGAATGTGAAATTTGATTTTGGGGAAGTAAGTGGGAAAGTGACATATATCAGCTCATTGGGAAGATAAAAAGTGAAAAGCAAAAAGCAAGTAAATGAATTCTTTAATTTTAAAACATATATCAACTCAGGGTTAATAGTGTCTTTTTCATCATAAATTGGGAGCTCAATTTCGCGTGGGTTTTGTGTGGGAGTGGATTGCTATAGGTCTTCCAACAAGGGACCTAATAGTGATCCCCCCTTAATTCTTTGGGCTTGCATATTTTACTTGCAATTTGTTTTTGGGCCTTCATATTACGTGGCCCACTTCTTTTAGTAGTTTAGGGCACATTAGTAGTTAGTTGCATATTCATATAAATAGTGTGTAAATGGCAGCAGAGGGGATATTGGAAAAATAACAAAAGTTTTAGTACGCAAACAGTGAGTTGCAACCGTTGAACTTGTCGGCCTGAGCCGGGGATTCGTCGGAATTAGAAGTTGACGTCGTGGTTCTCATCAAATTGGTGCTTTCATTGAGAGTATTCGAGAATCACGACAACCATGTCAGGAACTCATCGCGAACGAATCGAACTATTGGAGGCGCGATTCGACTAGTTGGAATCAGGAATGACTCACATTGGAGATCGAATAGACAAGATCGACGGCGTATTGGAAAGATTGGCACGAACAAGATCCAAGAAATCCAAGAAAACATCCACCAAAGGCTCGAGTAGTCCTTCAAGAGGGAGTGAAGATTCTGAGTTCAGCTCCAAGGCATCAAGTTCTACCGAAGAAGAAATTAATCCAACGCGTAATGATGATAAGGACGGTCGAAGTAGACGAGAGTATCAAAGGGATGACCGACGAAAGGCGAAACCAAAACTTTTCCGCCCTACATTTGACGGAACAGACCCGACAACTTGGCTGAGTAGAGTAAGTAAGTATTTTGACCTAAATGAAATCGAAAACGACGAGAAGGTTAGATATGCAGCGTATTACCTTGAAGGGGAAGCAAATATGTGGTGGCAGTGCATAAGTCGAGTGTATAGAAAGAAAGGTAAAAAGATTAGGTGGAAGGAATTTGAACGAGAGCTGCTTATCAGATTTGGGCCGTCGAATTATAACGATTACGACGAAGCTTTAGCACATATTAAACAAATTGGAACATTGAGGGAGTACCAAAAGGAGTTCGAAAAATTGGCTAGTCGTGTAAAAGATTGGCCGGAAAAGGCACTTGTTGGGGCGTTTGTAGGAGGGTTGAAGGCAGATTTAGCTTCAGAAGTTCGTGTGTATCAACCAAGAACGTATTCAGATGCCATTAGAATTGCTCGTTTGCGAGATGACCATCTAACAGTTATGAAACAAGCATGCAAGATCGAACCAAGAATGGTAAAAATCAACAATCAAGAAACAAGAAAGAGTGAAGAAGCAGCAACAGCAACAGGAAATTCGTCCACAAGTGGTGCCAAGTCCATTCCTTCAGAAGTCACGCGTTTAAGTTGGGAAGAGATGCAGAAAAGGAGAGAAAAGGGGTTGTGTTTTAATTGCGACGAAAAATTTATGCCCGGACACAGATGCAAAGTCAAACAAGTTTTCTTGATTGATCCCGCGATGGATCTGATTCTGATAGTCCCCCGGGTTAGCCAAAAGAAGGGCTGCAATGCGGCTTGTAGAAGCCTTTATATCAATTTGGGTCCTATTACTGCTTTTAATTCTTTGGACTTGCATATTTTACTTGCAATTTGTTTTTAGGCCTTCATATTACGTGGCCCACTTGTGTTAGTAGTTTAGGGCACATTAGTAATTAGTTGCATATTCATATAAATAGTGTGTAAATGGCCGCAGAGGGGATATTGGAAAAATAACAAAAGTTTTAGTACGCAAACAGTGAGTTGCAACCGTTGAACTTGTCGGCCTGAGCCGGGGATTCTTCGGAATTAGAAGTTGACGTCGTGGTTCTCATCATTATACTCCTACCTCATAGTACATTTTACAACCTGTGCGAATAGAAACAATACCCCACTTACAGATTAGATTCTAAAGTGCTGCAGTGGATTGAGCACCCAGCTATAAAATGAGGTATCGTCACTCCGTGGATATTTGATGTTTACCCAGCTCCATATCCTCTATTTCAGTTCCACCATACACTTTGAGATAGAAAATACCTCGTTTTTGAAGATGATATCGTTCCTCCATTTCCACAGTAACCATACTACTCCGAGCCATACACATGATAAGATATTTTTGCCTTTTTTACCCCTGTGCAGGCTACTGAAATTTAGCAGATTCTTTGTTGTTCCTTCATGTAGTGCCGTCGATATTCGGATCCATTTCAAGCAGCTTGTCCATATTGGGTAGGTGTGAGGACAGTTGAAGAAAACATGCTCCTCGGTCTCGTCGTGATTACCACATAAAACACATCGTGAATTGTCGCCCTGTTTCAAGATACCTCGCTTTCGAAGATTGGATCTCGTTGGTAGTCTTCCCCACAGGAGTCTCCACGCGTGTGCTTTTACTTTCAGAGGTGCACAATTGTTCCATACCAGCTTGAAGCCCTCTTGCATTTCCTCGGTTATCCGTTCTGCGTTTCCTTGCTTGAAGATCGAATGATATGTATCCTTTGTAGCAAAAGTGCCAGACGGTGATACTCTCCACCAATTTATATTTTATATGTGGTCTCTATAAAAATTATAAAAAATGTATTATTTTATAATTTTTGTAAATTTATTAATTTAGCACCCTATTTTTTAGTCGGGATCGATCAAAAATATTATTTTAAAAAATTAATTAATTAATTGAGTATTAATTTATGGAGTACAACAAGGGGTTACCGGGCGACGGTTCAGCCCAACTTTTTTGTTAATTAATAAAAAAATAATTACGAACTAAATTTAGTTTGAGCTAAAATACACCAACTCGGAGAGAACACGAAGAGTTATAATTAACCTAATTAAATATCGTAAAATTTTAAATATTGCAAAGAAACTAGATAATAGAATAATTAAATGCAAGTGAACATTTTTCTTTTCACATGCAAGAATATGTACATAACCTATAGAAGAAAAACAATTTTTATGAGACACACACATAAGACGGATCTCATTTAACATCTTATATTCTTATGTGTCTTGAGATCAAGTTTATGAAACTCATGTTTTAAAACATATATATATATATATATATATTATTGTGGAGTTTTGCCTTATTTATAAGACAGTGTTACACAAAACATTATTTATTATTAAAAAAAAAAAAACGATTTCAAATACAAAAAATCATTTTTTATATTTTTAAAATATAATTAATATAATTTCCATAATCCAAACTTATCAAATCGTTCAACAGAAACGCCTTTTATTAAATTTAAATTACAATCCATATTAAAAAGGAAAAAAAAATACTCTATTCGTCTCTTCAAAAGTGTACTCATTTTTTTTTTAAGTTTATAAAAAGTATGTTTATTCTAATTAAATAGTTCATTTTTAAATTTTATTTTATTTTAATAAAAAGATTAAATATCTGCCAAATATATTATTTATTGAGGGAGAATAATAAATCATCCAAAACTCAAGAAAAAGCCACTGACCGAATTGGCCCAAGCCCGCGAGCCACATGTGTTGGGCCTTATCGCTCAATTTTCTTTGGGCAGGCTATATACCCCTCCAGCTTTGTTAAGTCTACAACCTCACTCCTTTATTAATTTAATAAATATGTGAAATTCTCAAACTACCCTTTTAATAAATTTGGTCTACTAAATCTCATTTTAAACTCTAATCCTAATTATACTGTAGTTGTCGTATCCGATGTCACCCATCACCCAAATTCCACCCAAACATAACCAAAAAAATATTTTGCAAACAAACCAACATAAATTAATTCTCTACACCTAAAAATATTTTGCCTACACACAAACATAAATTCCACCCAAAATACTTTGCACCCAAATTTCAAAAAAATTAAAAACACATTTTCGACAAACAAGTGTCGATAGAATGCATTGCTGTCGACAACAATTTGTTGACAAGAATGCATACTATCGACATTGGTTTGTCGAATTTTTTTTTTAAAAAAATATTTTTTTTAAAACTTTCGACAAACCAGTGTCGAGTAGATTTTGTCGACAATAGTGCATCTACTCGACACTAGTGTGTCGAAATTGAAAAAAAAATACTTGAAATTGGAGGGAGACGACCTCGATGAGGGAGGGGTAGAGCCGGGCAACCACGATCGCGAGAATGGAGGGGGAGGCGGCCGCGAGAATGGAGTGGAGGGCGGCGACGGTCGATTTTGTGGTGGGGGGAGGCGGCCGGCCGCGATAATAGAGGGAGAAGGAGGAGGTCAGCCGACTCATTGTTGTTGAAAAAAGTAGTACTACACATTTAAGCTTTGAGAGCTGCACTTGGAGAGCCCGTTTTTTCAAACAACTCTCCAAAATATAGCTTGGAGAGCGATTTTATTAAAAAAAAAAAACACATAGAAAGCAGTAAGTGAAACACTTGGGGTGTGTTAATTCGGGTGGAATTTACACAATTTAGAGGCACATGTGAAGCATGTTTTTTATGAGATTTCATTGATTTATGCATGGATTATGATGATTTGAGCCGAAATGAGAGAAAGGTTATGTTTTGTCGATTTTGTAGGTAAAATGATGGAATTTGGAAGCAAAACACATACCACAAGTGATCGGACCGGAAAGAGGATGTCATGGGTATTACAGAATTACAGGTTGAAGGAATGGAGAATTTAGCTGGGTTTGATGAAGAAGGTGAGAAAAGCTTGTGAAGATGAACTTAGATGATGAAAAGTGATTCTGACACAAGATAGATGTTATGTCTGAAGAAAGGAGGAACGTTGGATTAAGAGCAGGTGGATGGAATCTAAACTATTGATCACTATTTTATTATTTCCCTAAAAGAACTTATTTTAATTTGCATTTTAGTCCATATGTTATGTTAATTTACTTTGTAAGGGATGGTCCCCCACTGGTTGTTATTATGCCAGCTTTGGCAAATGAAATGGGCAGAAAAATTAGTACTCAACAAACGTTTCTCTCTCTCTCAATTCTCTCCCCTTTCTCCATCTTATCCAACAATCATCTTCTTATCAAATATATACAGAAAATATAAAAAATTCATTCAAAATATGTTACAATCTTCATCAGAATAGAACAATTGGTAATCAGAGCCAGGTTCTTCGTGCGAAATGGCGGAGGGTACACGGTCCAAGGACCTACAAGAATCACAGAAAAAATTAGAACAGTGGATGCAGACAAAAACACTCAAATGGGAGGCTACAGATGCGAAAATACAAGATTCTATGCAAGAGATCACCTCTCGAGTCGATGATCAACTCAATGGAGTCGTGGGCAGACTGGATCACGTGACCAAAACTCTGGCAGCAATGCAGCTGCAACTCATGAATCTGGATAAGGGAAAGAGTCAGCTTGAACAGAAGTCAATATTGGGGGATCCTGCTCTAGGATCAAACACCTTTGGGAGCTACACACAACCTTATGAAAACTCAAGAAATAGGCAGATTCAAGAACACACAGGAGCTGTTGTACACACACCACTACCCAGGATTGAGTTCCCAAGATTTGATGGATCAAATCTTAGAAACTGGATATTGAGGTGCAACTCCTACTTCAAATTGATTCCAAATGTTCCAGACTCTCACAAGGTAACTCTTGCCTCTATGCACTTTGATGGTAAGGCAGCCTTGTGGTTTCAAAACTATAATGAAAAACACATTGATCTTCCTTGGTCACAATTTCTGGAAATTCTCACTATTAGATTTGAGGATATGAGGGAATCTAGAGTGATAGCTGATTTTAGCAAGTTAAAACAAACTGGGTTGTATTCTGATTATGTGGACAAATTCGAAGAATTAAAAGCTTGCATGATGCTGATTAAAGGGGAAAAGTTTTCTGAGAATTACTTTGTTGCAAGTTTCATTAGTGGGCTTAATGATGAATTGCAATCAGCTATCTCCATGTTTGAACCTAAAACACTAGAGCATGCTATTAATCTGGGTGAAAAGCAGGTTCTAACTCTTGATGCCCTTTCCAAAAAACTCAAGCCAGTGACTAGAAGCTTTAATTACCAAAACACCTCATACAAAAAGCCTGAAACCAGTATTGTTCCTCCATCTAAATTCCCATTCCCTGGATCAAAAACTCCTATTAAAATTTTAACTCCTACTGAGATGGCTGCTAGGAGAGAAAAAGGGTTGTGTTATAACTGTGATGAGCCATATACTTACGGGCACAAGTGTAAACAGAAAATAACATATATGGTTATGGCTGAAGAGGAAGAAGTATGTATGGAAGAACATGGTGAGGAGGCAAAAATTGCACTCATGGATGAGATACAGTTAACCTTGGATGCAATATCAGGGGAAAGTGGTATTACTACTATGAGATTGTTGGGAGAATACAACAACCAAAGGCTGCACATATTGATTGATACAGGCAGCACCCTTAGCTTTATACAGTCAGCTACTGCTAAGAGGCTAAAATGTCCACTCACTCCAACAGATCCCATAATAGTAAGGGTAGCTAATGGGCAAAGAATGGTGAGTGCTAAGCAAGTGGATCCATTCTTTTGGAAAATGCAAGGGTATGAATTTTCTTATCCTTTAAGAATTCTGGAGAATGAAGGATGTGATTTGATACTTGGGGGAGATTGGCTTAAATCTTGCACTCCCATTGAGCTGGACTATGATAAGATGACATTTACTGTTACAATGATGGGACAAAAGATTAAATTACAAGCACTCACTTCAACTGCTGATTGCAGAATGATATCAAACTATAGCTTGTTTGAAATGTGCCACAGTGAGAGCTTGAAAGATGTGGAAGAGTTATATTTAGTTAACATTCATCACATTGGAAAAGAGGTGGATTCTAAGCTGCAAGAACTCTTGGTAAATTACCAAGATATTTTTGAAGAACCTACAGGGCTGCCACCGGAGAGGGGGGTGGAGCATCAAATACTACTTAAACCAGAGAGCCAACCCAAACAACAGTACCCTTATAGTACTTCACACACACACAAAGAGGAAATTGAAAGGATAGTCAAGGAGTTGTTGAGCACAGGAGTAATTCAGGACAGTAAGAGTCCTTTTGCATCTCCAGTGATACTTGTGAAGAAGAAGGATGCCACATGGAGAATGTGTGTGGACTATAGATACTTGAATGAGTTGACTATCAAGCATAACTATCCCATACCCATCATAGATGAACTCTTGGATGAGTTGTATGGAGCCAAATTTTTCTCCAAGATTGATCTAAGGTCAGGGTATTTTCAAATCTTAATGACACCAGAAAGTAGGGCTCTCACAGCTTTCAGAACCCATAGTGGGCACTATGAGTTCTTGGTGATGCCTTTTGGATTGTGTAATGCTCCTGCTACCTTTCAATCCTTAATGAACAAGGTATTCAGTGATTACTTGAGAAAATTTGTTTTGGTTTTCTTTGACGACATTTTGATCTACAGTGTTGATTTGGATGAACATCTAAGGCATTTGGAGATTGTGCTCCAAATTCTAAGGGACAATAAATTATATGCAAAGAAGAGAAAATGTCAGTTCGGGCAAGGTCAGATTGAATACTTGGGGCATATCATATCTCAGGATGGAGTTTCTACTGACCCTAGTAAAATCTCTAGCATGGTGCAATGACCAATTCCTAAGAATGTCAAGCAACTTAGAGGATTTCTTGGACTTACTGGATACTATAGGAAGTTCATTAAAGGGTATGGTATGATCAGTAGGCCATTAACAAACCTACTTAAGAAGGATGGATTCAGGTGGAACAATGAGGCTGAAATTGCTTTTCAGACGCTTAAAAGGGCTATGGTCTCAGCTCCTGTTTTGGCATTGCCTGATTTCAACAAGAAGTTTGTGGTTGAAACAGATGCAAGTGGTAAGGTAATTGGGGCAGTCCTTATGCAAGATGGAAGGCCATTATCTTACATGAGCAAAACACTTTGCCCCAGAAATCAGGCTTTATCAGTTTATGAAAGGGAATTTTTGGCTGTCTTGATGGCCATTCAGAAGTGGAAACATTATTTACAGGGGCAGAGGTTTATCATTAAGACTGATCAACAGTCACTCAAGCACTTGTTGGATCAGAAAGTACTCACTCCACTACAGCAAAAATGGATCACTAAATTATTGGGGTTGGATTATGAGATTCAATATAAAAAGGGAAAGGACAATGTGGCGGCTGACTCTTTATCCAGAAAAGATGAGGAGAAGGCTGAGGTGTTTGTCTTAACAACAGTATCACCTCAATGGGTGGAGCAAATCAAGCAAAGCTATACCAATGATGATTTTATCCAAAAAATCATCACTGCAAAACTCTCCAACAATGGCATGTATCCTAATTTTCAGTGGAGTGGAGGTCTCTTGAGGTACAAAAACAGATTGGTAGTTGGTTTATATGCAGGGGTGAAGGAGTTATTGCTAAAGGAATTTCACAACACAACTTATGGAGGTCACTCAGGGATCAATGGTACTTATCACAGACTAAAAAAGGCATTTTTCTGGCCTAAATTGAAAACTGATGTTATTGATTGGGTGAAGAGTTGTGATGTTTGTGCTCAGAACAAAGCTGATAACGGGCCTTATCCTGGGTTACTACAACCCCTTCCTATACCTAACCAAGCTTGGGTTCACATTTCCATGGATTTCATTGAAGGCTTACCTAATTCATGGGGTAAGAATGTTATTTGGGTGGTTGTGGATAGGTTCACTAAGTATTCTCATTTCATAGCCCTATCTCACCCTTACACAGCCCAAACCCTTGCCAAAACATTCTTAGATATCATCTACAAATTACATGGGTTGCCTATCAGTATTGTTACTGATAGAGACAAGGTGTTTACTAGCTCTTTCTGGAAAGAATTGTTCAAATTGCTTGGTACTGAGCTTCATATGAGCTCAGCTTATCACCCACAGTCCGACGGACAGACTGAGAGGGTTAACCAGTGTTTAGAGCAATACTTACGGTGTATGGTTCATGACAATCCTAAACACTGGTTGAAATGGCTACCTTTGGCTGAGTATTGGTATAATACTAATTATCATACCAGTCTCAAAATGACCCCTTTCCAGGCTCTGTATGGGTATCTACCACCTACCCTTGGGCTAGACATAGACATTGATTCAACTCACTCGGAGGTAACAAGTCTTATTCAACAAAGACAACAATTGACAGAACAGATCAAGGCGAATCTCCAGGTTGCTCAAGAACGAATGAAATTTTTCGCAGATAAACATAGACAGGAGAGGGTTTTTGAGGTGGGAGATATGGTTTTCCTGAAACTACAACCCTTCCGACAGAAATCCGTTCACCTTCGTAGGAACCTCAAACTTTCTTCAAAGTATTTTGGCCCCTACAAGGTTCTGGAGAGAATAGGGCAGGTGGCTTACCGACTGGATCTACATGTGGGGTCTAAGATCCACCCTATTTTCCATGTTTCACTTCTCAAAAAGCAGTTGGGAAAGAAGCACATACCGTCGATTACTCTTCCAGATACAGACGGTGGCGACACACTGCTGGTTCTACCTCTACGAGCTCTTGAAGTCCGCCAGAACCTGACAACAAAAGAACCCATGTCACATATTAAAGTAAAATGGGGAAAAGAAGATTGGGGTGTTGAATCGTGGGCAGAGGCCGCCTATATGGTGAAGTGTTTTCCTTCTTTTGATCCTTGGGGACAAGGATTTGCTTTTTCGAGGGGTATTGTCATGGGTATTACAGAATTACAGGTTGAAGGAATGGAGAATTTAGCTGGGTTTGATGAAGAAGGTGAGAAAAGCTTGTGAAGATGAACTTAGATGATGAAAAGTGATTCTGACACAAGATAGATGTTATGTCTAAAGAAAAGAGGAACGTTGGATTAAGAGCAGATGGATGGAATCTAAACTATTGATCACTATTTTATTATTTCCCTAAAAGAACTTATTTTAATTTGCATTTTAGTCCATATGTTATGTTAATTTACTTTGTAAGGGATGGTCCCCCACTGGTTGTTATTATGCCAGCTTTGGCAAATGAAATGGGCAGAAAAATTAGTACTCAACAAATGTTTCTCTCTCTCAATTCTCTCCCCTTTCTCCATCTTATCCAACAATCATCTTCTTATCAAATATATACAGAAAATATAAAAAATTCATTCAAAATATGTTACAATCTTCATCAGAATAGAACAGAGGAGTGCACCATTGGACCCGGCTCGAAAAATGGAGTGGAATAGCCAAAATAATCGAGTCGATCAGAGGTCGGAAGCTCAAGAAACAGAGAGACGAAGTTGGAGGACGAAAACGAAGGACGGAGCCAACTTACGAAAGTTTGGCCCGGCCGGGCGGTCGCGTGCCAATTTCTGGGGCCATTTTCGAAGTTTTGGCCCGGCCGGGCGGCCGAACAGGCTAACACACCCCTCCGTTTACGAAGTTTTCGCCCGGCCGGGCCGCATGCCCCCTGTTTCACCCTTGGTCGACCAAGACCTCCACCCGGCCGGGCCACTTCCTCACCCGGCCGGGCCGCCCCATTTTCGGTGCCAAACGTGAAATTTCTCCATTTTTAAGGGACCAACTTGCAAATATCACACCCAAACCCTACCCCAACACTATAAATACCCCACTTCTTGAATTTCATAGAATCTTAGCTCTCCTTCAAGCATCAAAACACACAATCACACACACTTGGAGGTTTACCATCATCCACTTCTCAATTCTCCACCAATTCATGCAAGGAGGCCACCACTATCTTGGGAATTCAATTCCTCACCACACCATAGTCTAAGCTTTCTTTTATCTTCACTTTTTATTGCTTTGATCTTTGTTTTATTTGTAATTTGAATATGTGGTTGATTGGCTAGAGCACTTTTGGTTCTAAAGCCTTGTACATACTTTTGATGATATCTATGAATTAATGTTTTGCTTAATTGGTGTTTGTGTGGTTTAGTTCTATTTGGATGCTTGGTTTTTGTTGCAAAGCATGTCATTATGTGTACAATGGTGATGTGTTGATCATGGTTAATTGAATTAGGTTGAGAAATCTAGTTTGGTTGATTGATTGCAAGCATTTGACCTAATTTTATTGTGAGATTGAAAGATGATCAATGATTAGGAAGATGTATGATGATCTTAGGAGCTTGATTGGGTCTTATTGTGCAATTTAGGTAGAGATACTAAGTTGTGTAGTATTTCCTTTGAATTACTTGGATTGAAAGGACTTTTAATTTATTATATTGCGATCAATCTTATAGACAAAGCATGAATACCACTTGAGTAGATAGTTAATCATAGATGGATTCACTAGTAGTGCATGTGCTTTAGGACCTACCTTCTCTTAATTGAGTTTACATCCGTTTCACTTTCGTTTTCTTGATTCATATGGTATTTGATCGATTTTGCATTTACTCTTTCGTTGTCTATTTGTGACATATTGTTAGACAATCTTAGGGGTAATTCAACATTCAATTTATTCCATCACGTCTACTTAGAACTCAATTAACAAACTACATTTTTACGCTAAACCTCCATGTGGGATCGACCTCGTGCTTATCACGCTACGATAGACACCGTACACTTGCGGTTGTTTATTTTAGTGTTGCATAACACGCGAATCAAGTTTATGGCGCCGCTGCCGGGGAGTGTTTATAGCTCTAGAGTGTAGGTTAATAGATTTTTAGTTTAGACATTTTACTTGCTTTCCTTATTTTTCAAAAATCCAAAAAAATATTTGTGTGTTCTACTTTGATTCCACTTGTGATTCTTACTTTCTTTTGAACTTTTGTCTAGACATGGCATATGATCACCCGAGCTAGGAGAGATCAACAAGTTTTGCTACCGCTAGACCCGGAAATTGAAGCTCGTTGTCGAAGACAAAACTCCGAAAGAAGAAGGATTGAATTGGGAGCCATGAATAGAAGGGAAAATCCGATAGTGGATGAAGAAAGAAATCAAGAGGATATTGGAGGCATAGTAGAGCCAAATGGGAATGGTGGTAATAGACCACAAGGAGGTATAAGAGATAACCTCAACCGGAGGATGGAAGAGAATGTCAATGTGGAAGGAGATGGAGAGCAACGGGGGAATGAGGAAAATGGGAATCAAAGAGTCTTGAGAGACCACTTCCGTCCCATCCCTAGACCATATGGAGGAGCGGGTAGGGAACCCGTAGATGCTCATAACTTTGAGCTCAAACCGGCGCTAATCATGATGGTCCAAAACAACCAATTCGGAGGGTTGTCGAAGGAGGATCCTAACCTCCATTTATCTCAATTCTTAGAGATAAGTGGAACGGTTAAGATCAACGGGATGGACCATCGTACGAGAGGGATGGACCATCGTACGAGAGGGATGGTAGATGCCTCGGCCGGTGGAGGTTCTTTGTTGGGGAAGACAACGGAAGAGGGTTATGTGTTATTGGAAGAGATGGCAAAGAACGGGAACCAATGGCCGTCTGAGAGAAGGCAAAACCGGAAAGTTGCTTCCACAAGAGAATCAGATGATTTTACTACTCTATCCAACAAGGTGGATAAATTGACTTCGATGATGGCGGCCAAGTCATTAATGGGACCTAGTGACGATCAATATGAAGAGGCCCATTATATGAACAATCAAATGGACCGTCATTTTCGAGAAAGAGGTTGGAATGAGAGGCAAAACCCTTCTAATCCAAATCATTACCATCCCGGGTTGAGGCAACATGAGAACTTCTCTTATGGAAATACAAGGAATGCCATCATACCACCTCCAAATTTCAATGTTATAGATGGAGCTATTGTGGAGTCTTCATCAAAGTTATCGTTGGAGGACATGTTTGGTGCATTTATGGGGGAAACCAAAAACTTCATGAGAGAGACTAGGGATAATGCAACCAAAACATGGCAAAGACTTGAGGAACAAGGGGAAATGATCAAGAATGTGGCAAACAACGTGAAGACCATAGAAAAGCAAGTGAGCCAACTCTCTAATGTCATTGGAAGTCAACACACTCCGGAGCAATTTCCTTCAAACACGGAGCTTAACCCCAAGGAGCATTGCAAAGCTATAAAGCTAAGAAGTGGGACAAGCTACGATGGGCCAAAGATGCCACAAGAGGAGGAAATGGTAATAGCACCCGAGGGTGTTGACAAAGAAGAAGGACAAGAGAAAGAAAGGCAAGAGGAGATAGTGAGGGAAGAAGAGAAAGTAGAGGAGAAGAAGAGTGAGGAGGCAATCCCTCCTCAAGACAAAGGCAAGAATGTGGTACCTCTCCCATACCCTCAAAGGTTGAAGAAGAAGGGCTTGGACAACAAATTTTCTAAGTTTGTGGAAATGTTCAAGAAGATCCACATCAACATCCCCTTTGCCAAAGCTCTAGAACAAATGCCCCATTATTCCAAGTTCTTGAAAGAAATCATGTCAAACAAGAGGAAGATTGTGGAATATGAAACGGTGCACTTGACCGAGGAGTGTAGCTCTATAATCCAAGCCAAGCTACCTCAAAAGCTTAGAGACCCCGGATCCTTCACCTTGCCATGTGTTATTGGAGATGGAGGTACATTTAAAGCTTTGTGTGATTTGGGAGCTAGCATTAATCTTATGCCTTTGTCTATATTCAAATCACTTGGTTTGGGGAAGCTTACACCAACCACAATGAGCCTTCAATTAGCGGATCGATCCATGATATACCCCTTGGGTATAGTAGAGGATGTGTTGGTTAAAATTGATAAGTTCATTTTCTCGGTGGACTTTGTGGTGTTGGATATGGAGGAGGATAAGTACATTCCACTCATCTTGGGAAGGCCATTCTTAGCAACCGGTGGGGCCATCATTAATGTGAGGAAAGGGGAGTTGGAGCTTCAAGTGAACAATGAGAAGGTGTTGTTCAACATCTACAAGGCCATCAAGTTTAGAGATGATGAGGATGAGGTCTTTGAGTGCAACATGATCAATAGTGTGCAAGCTTGTGTGGATATGCACATGGAAAAGAGCAACTTAAAGGACCCACTTTACCTTTGCATAAGAAACTCTCTTAACTCACTTTCCTCTATTCCTTTTGACTTCAATTTTGATGAGCTTAATGATATAGAATTGTTTGAATACATGTCTTCTCTTGATGTTTTGAAGGAACTTCCAATCAAAAAGGAGGAGAAATTCATGGAGATACGACAAGAAGCCAAGTTTGGGGGGGGGGGGGGTTCACTTGAAGAGTGTCAAAGAGTTCCTAACAAGAAACTTGACACTTGGCCCTCATGTTATTCGTTGGAAGCACCAAAGGAGGAAGCTAAGGAGGAACCAAAAGCTCAAGAGAAGGGGAAAAAGCTTGACTTGAAACCACTTCCGGATCACTTGAGATATGCTTATCTTGAACAAGGTGACCTCTTTCCGGTTATTGTCTCTTCACACTTGCATGAGCTTGAATTAGAAAAATTGCTTAGGGTGCTTAGAACTTATAAATCGGCTATTGGTTGGGATATTTCGGATTTGAAGGGTATACCGGCTCATATTTGCATGCATAAAATTAGACTAGATGAGTCTATTAAGCCTAAAGCCCAAGGTCAAAGAAGATTGAACCCCATTATGCAAGAGGTGGTAAGAAAAGAGGTGTTGAAGTGGTTAGATAATGATATAATATTTCCCATAAATGATAGTGAGTGGGTGAGTCCAACACAAGTGGTACCTAAGAAGTGGGGCATGACTATGATTACAACCGACGCCTTAGAGGCAATTGCCACTAGGACCATTGTGGGGTGGAGAGTATGCATTGATTATCGTGTGTTGAATAATGCCACTAGGAAAGATCATTTCCCTTTGCCTTTTATTGATCAAATGTTGGATAGGATGGCGGGATACGAGTATTATTGCTTTCTTGATGGTTACTCGGGATACAATCAAATTTTGATTGATCCTAAGGACCAAGAGAAATCAACTTTTACTTGCCCTTATGGTACTTTTGCCTTTAGGAGAATGCCATTTGGATTGTGCAATGCCCCCGCCACCTTCCAACGATGCATGATGGCTATATTTCATGGTATGATTGAAAACATAATGGAGGTGTTTATGGATGATTTTTCCGTATTTGGTCATTGCTTTGATACATGTCTACGTAACCTCTCTCGTGTTTTACAAAGATGCATAGATACTAACTTGGTGCTCAATTGGGAGAAATGCCACTTCATGGTGAAGGAAGGGATTGTGTTTGGACACAAGGTGTCGGCTAAGGGACTTGAGGTGGATAGAGCAAAGATAGTGGCCATTGAGAAGTTACCCCCACCAACCAATGAGAAGGCGGTGAGAAGTTTTCTTAGGCATGCCGGGTTTTATAGAAGATTTATCAAGGATTTTTCAAAGATAGCCAAGCCCATGTGTGCATTGTTGGAAAAAGGGGCTACCTTCATCTTTAGTGAAGAGTGTGTGAAGTCGTTTGAAATCTTGAAAGAGGCCTTGATCAAAGCTCCCGTGTTGGTGATACCCGATTGGAGTCAACCATTTGAGATCATGTGTGATGCTAGTGATTATGCTATTGGAGTAGCTTTGGGCCAAAAGAGAGACAAGCTCTTTCGTGTGATCTACTATGCAAGCAAAACCTTGAATCCGGCTCAAAGGAATTACACCACAACGGAGAAGGAGATGCTAGCCGTGATCTACAGCTTTGACAAGTTTAGAGCATATTTGGTTGGAGCTAAGACCATAGTGTACACGGATCACACGGCTCTCAAGTACTTGATTGAGAAGAAAGAGGCTAAACCGAGGTTGATACGATGGGTGCTCCTTTTACAAGAGTTTAACGTGGAGATAAGGGATAGAAAAGGGTGTGAAAACGTGGTGGCGGATCATCTCTCAAGACTTGAGAATGTGGAGGAAAAGGACATCCAAGTCCCTATTAAGGAGTGGTTTCCCGATGAGCAAATCCTTGCCATCAAGGAAACATGTCCATGGTTTGCCGACTTTGTGAACTACATAGCCACCGAAACACCACCACCAAACCTCTCATTCCATCAAAAAAAGAAGTTTTATCATGATGTCAAGTTCTATGTTTGGGAGGATCCATTCCTCTATAGATGGTGTTCGGATATGATCATGAGGAGGTGCTTAGCGGAAAATGAGTGGGAAAAAGTGATTGAAGAGTGCCATTCATCCCCTTATGGAGGGCACTTTGGAGCAAATCAGACGGCTCATAAAGTTCTTCAAAGTGGTTTCTATTGGCCATCCATCTTTAGGGATTGTGAGGTTTTTGTGAAGAAGTGTGATAAGTGTCAAAGGATGGGGAACATTTCAAAGAGGCATGAGATGCCTATGAAGAATGTGATTGAGGTGGAAATCTTTGACGTGTGGGGGATAGACTTTATGGGGCCATTCCCCATCTCTCATGGATTTTCCTACATCCTTTTGGCCATTGACTATGTTTCAAGATGGATTGAGGCCATTCCAACCACTACAAATGATGCCAAGGTGGTCCTCAACTTTTTGAGAAAGAATATTTTCACTCGTTTTGGCACTCCGAGAGCACTAGTGAGTGATGGTGGTTCACACTTTTGCAACCGGTGGCTTGACCAACTTTTGACAAAGTATGGAGTAAAGCATAGGGTGACCACACCGTATCACCCTCAAGCAAATGGACAAACGGAGCTTGCTAATCGAGAAGTGAAGCAAATCTTGGAGAAGACCATTGGGTTAAAGAGAAAGGATTGGGCCATCAAGTTAGATGATGCTCTTTGGGCATATCGAACCGCCTACAAGACACCTTTGGGCACATCTCCATATCAACTTGTGTATGGAAAATCTTGTCATCTACCCGTGGAAGTGGAGTTGAGAACTCGTTGGGCCATCAACGAGTTGAATCTTGATCTTAAGGTATCCGGAGAGAAAAGGAAGATGATGCTTAATGAGCTTGATGAGTTTAGGAATGGAGCCTTTGAGAATTCCAAGATTCACAAAGAAAGAGCTAAGAGATTTCATGACAAGATGATTGAAAGGAGGGAATTTCAAGTTGGAGAACAAGTCTTATTGTTCAACTCAAGGTTGAGGCTATTTCCGGGCAAGTTGAAGTCAAAGTGGTCGGGGCCCTTTGTGATTAAGAATGTGATGCCCATGGGAAATGTGGAACTCATTGGTAAAGATGGAACAACTTTTGTGGTGAACGGACAAAGAGTGAAGCATTACTTTGGAAACGAGCAACTTCGAATGGTGGAGTCGCTTCGTTTGGATGAAGCTTGAAAGTAGAAAGCAACCGTCCGGCATAGGACGTTAAAAATAGCGCTTCTTGGGAGGCAACCCAAGGTTTTATTGCTTTCATGTTTTTATTGCTTTAGTAGTGTTGATAGCTTAGTTTCTTTTTAGGTATGGATGAGGAGAGTTGTGGATACCTTGTCTTGGAGAATGAAGAAGAAGCAAAGCCAACTTTGGAAAAAGAAAGCAAGTGGTGCAATGGTGATCTTTGAAGAGCATTGGATGTGCAAGGAGGGAGGTAACAACTTGTAGCCCCAAACTTAGAATTTATACATAGTAAAATTCTAAGTTTGGGGGAATTATTTTTCTTTTTATTTTTTTCTACTAGTTGTTATCCTTTGCACCGGCGCACATTTGGCTTTCACATGATTATATTGGTTAAGTTGGTTTTGATCATATGTTGGGTAGTGGATCTTTGGTGAAATGTGAGCATGAATAATCATTGGAATCCATTGTTGAGTAGTTATGGTGATGTCTATTTGCTTTGAATGTAAGCATGATTGATGTTGGAATATAGTATCATTTTGTGTTCATATTTGTGATCTTTGATAGCATGGATGCATGATGTGTTGTTGTTTGGGGACATTTGATGAATGTGAGAGTCCTATTGAATAAACCGGTGAGAATTGAGCCTTAAATCGAGCATATAATCCGGTTTAGTTCATTTGAGAGTGGACTAGGTTATTGCTAGTGATCCTAGAACTTGCCCAAGTTCTTGTTTGAAAGCATGATTGTGTAAAACTTTGTGATGTGATATAGGCCATCTTGTTCTAAAAGAGTCACTTAGCCAAAATTTTCCAAAACCGAAGTAATTTTCCGTAGTTAGCCCCTTGAGCTTATTTCCTCATTTTCTTGGCAAACTACAATGTTAACCACTTAGCTGATGAGTCGGGATTATTGACATATTATTGTGCTTTAATTGGATATTCTATGTGATTTAATTTGTTAATTAAGTGTATTTTTCCGACTCATTATTTTATGGTGATAAGTACTTTGATATTTTATTTTCATAATTAATTCAGGAAAAAATTGGAGCATTTTGATAATACATCGAAGAGGACTAAACTCCTGGCCATGTTAGAAAAGCCCATGCAATATTGGATTGAAGCCCAAGAACATAAATGACCCGTGAGAGTTGAAGAAAGAATAATAATAATTAAACATGGGCTTTGTTTTGATTTGGGCCCTATAGTCCAGGAGGGAATGGTAAAAAAATAAAAGGATTTAATTCGCAACATATAGGGCATACCGGCGAGCCGCGGGAATGGAAGCACGCATTAGCTGAGGATTGGAAATTATGTAATTGGCGTGAATTCTCGGAAGAGGCAGCAGGCTGGAGGCATTGGGATGTTATGCTTTTGGTTTGAGATTTTTACTTTTGTTTCTTTCTTTTGAGATTGATATTTGTGATACGATGAATCATCCATTTATTTGTGTTGTTTCGTTTATTATGCGTAGCTAATCTCTTTACTCTAGCCCGAGGACGTGAACCCTTATATTGATTATGTTTGATTGATTAAATAAGCCCTGGTTGATTTTTATTTACATCTCGATTTTGTTATTACTTGAGTAGATGCTATGCATGTTTGAGTTAGGAATTGAATAGGCTTGATCACCCAATTTTATTCCTATTTCAATTCTAGTTATCCTATAAATTATAATCCGTAATTGTTATAATATTGTAGGGATCGTAGCAACTAAGGCAGAACACCTTAGGGAGTAGTAACATTTAGGTTGCATGAAACGAGCGTCTCGTCTTCATGGTCTAATTTATCCTATTGTTTTAATTCTTGAATGCGTCTCTCGAGTTGAACCTTAGATACATGTTTTAGGGTTATTCGTAGGGGTAGATTAATTGGGGGTCGTACCTGCTGATTAATTAAACATAAGAAGCAATTCGAACTAGTTTGGTCGTACCACTGGTTTAGGGATAAGATTCGAGAATAAATTGAGTTAACCGGGTTTGTTGATTAAATTGGTATAATTAATTAAGGGGACACTATCCGAGGGCTAGACCTTTCTTACTATTTGAATACTATTATTTTACTTGCTCTTTATTATTATTTTCTTGCTCTTCAGTAGTTATTAGTCAACAAATCCAAAACCCCCCTTTTTTATTGCTTTCATACACAAATTGATTCGATTAAATTACACCGTTCCCTGTGGATCGACCCTTACTTGCCCTACTATATTAGTGGGTAGCTAAGGAATTATTTTTGGGTGCCGGCGACAGCACACCATTAACCTTTTTGAGCCGTTTGATTCCTATATCTAGTGGGGGATAAAAGACAAAGTGGAGAAACATGTGCTTGAATGTCTTTGGTGAAAGGAGAAATTGGAAAGGTTGAAAGAAAAAGAAAAAGATGAAAAGAAAATCAATGTAAAAGAAAAGAGGGACAAAGAGCCCCAAAAGCTTGAAAAGAAAAAAAAATGGTTCAAAAGATGAGGTGATGAATGCTTGAAAAAGAAAGGAAAATGAAAAGTGAGGATGGAGTTTGTAAAGTTTGAAAGTGAAAGCACAAATTGTAAAACAACAAGCTTTGTCCTCCACTAGAAGAGTCACAAATTCCCAAATTCATCCTACCTTGTCCAAAGAGCCAATGTTACATCCTTGATTAAGTCCTATTGATCACATTGTTGAGCAATTGATGTGTGTAGAAAGTAGAAGTTGGGCAAGCATATGGTGATTGCATAGCATGACTTGGTTGATGAGTGCATTAATATCCTTAATTTGTTTGTGTGTTTGAGAGAAACACTTCATCATGTGAGTAGAGGACATGAGCATTTGGATTATGTTTCCCATTCACAATGTGTTGTATGTTTATGCATTCTTTGATCCATGAGTGTGAATTGCAATAGTGAGCCTATGACCTTCATTGAGAAATGCACTTTGAGAAAGAAATATCATTACATCTTACTTTGCATGTGTGATTTGCATTGAATATTCCATTGTGATCATTCCACCCTCATTGCTTTAAGTGCTTAGTTGTTTGAGGACAAACAACATTTTAAGTTTGGGGGGGTTTGATTCGGGTGGAATTTACACAATTTAGAGGCACATGTGAAGCGTGTTTTTGATGAGATTTCATTGATTTATGCATGGATTATGATGATTTGAGCCGAAATGAGAGAAAGGTTATGTTTTGTCGATTTTGTAGGTAAAACGATGGAATTTGGAAGCAAAACACATACCACAAGTGATCAGACCGGAAAGAAGAGTGCACCATTGGACCCGGCTCGAAAAATGGAGTGGAATAGCCAAAAGAATCGAGTCGATCGGAGGTCGGAAGCTCAAGAAACGGAGAGACGAAGTTGGAGGACGAAAACGAAGGACGGAGCCAACTTACGAAAGTTTGGCCCGACCGGGCGGCATCACTTGCCCGGCGGGGCGGTCGCGTGCCAATTTCTGGGGCCATTTTCGAAGTTTTGGCCCGGCCGGGCGGCATCACTCGCCCGGCCGGGCGGCCGAACAGGCCAACACACCCCTCCATTTACGAAGTTTTCGCCCGGCCAGGCCGCATGCCCCCTGTTTCACCCTTGGTCGACCAAGACCTCCACCCGGCCGGGCCGCCCCATTTTCGGTGCCAAACGCGAAATTTCTCCATTTTTAAGGGACCAACTTGCAAATATCACACCCAAACCCTACCCCAACACTATAAATACCCCACTTCTTGAATTTCATAGAATCTTACCTCTCCTTCAAGCATCAAAACACACAATCACACACACTTGGAGGTTTTCCATCATCCACTTCTCAATTCTCCACCAATTCATGCAAGGAGGCCACCACTAGCTTGGGAATTCAATTCCTCACCACACCATAGTCTAAGCTTTCTTTTATCTTCACTTTTTATTGCTTTGATCTTTGTTTTATTTGTAATTTGAATATGTGGTTGATTGGCTAGAGCACTTTTGGTTCTAAAGCCTTGTACATACTTTTGATGATATCTATGAATTAATGTTTTGCTTAATTGGTGTTTGTGTGGTTTAGTTCTATTTGGATGCTTGGTTTTTGTTGCAAAACATGTCATTATGTGTACAATGGTGATGTGTTGATCATGATTAATTGAATTAGGTTGAGAAATCTAGTTTGGTTGATTGATTGCAAGCATTTGACCTAATTTTATTGTGAGATTGAAAGATGATCAATGATTAGGAAGATGTATGATGATCTTAGGAGCTTGATTGGGTCTTATTGTGCAATTTAGGTAGAGATACTAAGTTGTGTAGTATTTCCTTTGAATTACTTGGATTGAAAGGACTTTTAATTCATTATATTGCGATCAATCTTATAGACAAAGCATGAATACCACTTGAGTAGATAGTTAATCATAGATGGATTCACTAGTAGTGCATGTGCTTTAGGACCTACCTTCTCTTAATTGAGTTTACATCCGTTTCACTTTCGTTTTCTTGATTCATATGGTATTTGATCGATTTTGCATTTACTCTTTCGTTGTCTATTTGTGACATATTGTTAGACAATCTCAGGGGTAATTCAACATTCAATTTATTCGATCACGTCTACTTATAACTCAATTAACAAACTACATTTTTACGCTAAACCTCCCTGTGGGATCGACCTCGTGCTTATCACGCTACGATAGACACCGTACACTTGCAGTTGTTTATTTTAGTGTTGCATAACACGCAAATCATGTGTTTGGTTTGGGATTGGTCCATCCGGATTTGGATGGGCCATCCCCCATCCCTCTCCATCCAAATACTCATTCAAATACCCATTCATCCCTATAATACATCTACATACCTATTTTTACACAATCACATCACTTTTTTTTTTCTTTTAATCACTCATTCTCTCTCCTACTTTTCTTCCACACATTTATTCTCTCTCCTACTTTCTTCCACACATTTATTCTCTCTCCTACTTTTCTTCCAAACATTTATTCTCTCTCCTATTTGATTTGACATAAAGTTCTCCATCCACACCTATTTTTCAATTTCAATCCAAACACAATTTTTATTCAATTACTATTCATGGATTACCCCATCCATATTTTTTCAATCTCCATCCCCATCCCATCCACCACCATCCCTAACCAAACAACACCTTGGAGAGCGAACCGATGTCCAAGAGTTGATCTTAGGTCAAACTATTAATTCGAGAATCAAAGTCCCTTAAAAAAAATCCAGATCCCTAAATTCAAAAAACGTGCGACAAGAGATGCATGCGGTCGGTGGTATCCAGCGACTCAGGGCAGATGCCCAGGTGGTCGCGCGATGCAACCATGCAGGTGGTTGAGATCGGGCCGCTAGAAATTGGGAGGGGTGCGACAAGAGATGCAGCGCTGTTGGGCCGCCGCTGGATGGTTTCGGCCGTTGTGTCCGATGAGAGAAAGTTAGGGTTCGTGTCGGTGACGGGTCGAGCAGGGGCTGTCGATCACGCACACGATGACGATAAGAAAATAACACGAGATTTGTTTACCCAGTTCGTCTTTCGACTACGTCTGGGGGCGATGCCAAGCCAGGTATTTCACTATGTGTTTTGGATGCGCAATGATTACAATGAGAGAACATCTATTTATAATAGAAAACTTGTCCTAATTAACCCTAAGCCCATTAGGAACAAACTTCCTCCCTACTCCAAGCCCATTAGGAACAAACTTGCCATAATTAACCCTAAGTCTATTAGGAACAAACTTGCTCCCCACTCCAAGCCCATAAGGAACAAACTTGCTCCCTACTTCAAGCCCATAAGGAACAAACTTGCGCCCCACTCCAAGCCCGTTAGGATCAATTCAGGCTCCATACTCCAACAATCTCCCACTTGGAGACTGAATTCTCCATGTAACCATATCTTCTTGATTTTCCTCTTGTATCCGCCTGGCATCGTCAAGCCTTAAACTCCTTTTATTTTAGCACAAGTCCAACAAACTCCACCTTGATAAAATAAAAGAAAACTCCATTGTCTTCACCGACAAACATGATTCTTAAACCAAAGAACCAACATTCTCAACATAGAGAATACCTACTCCACCATAAGAGTAGAACACTTAGAACCACCCATTCTAAGAATTTCTTTCGGCATTGTCTTCACCGACAAACATGATTCTTAAACCAAAGAACCAACATTCTCAACATAGAGAATACCTACTCCACCATAAGAGTAGAACACTTAGAATCATCCATTCTAAGAATTTCCTTCGGCATTGTCTTCACCGATAAACATGATTCTTAAACCAAAGAACCAACATTCTCAACATAGAGAATACCTACTCCACCATATGAGTAGAACACTTAAAATCACCCATTCTAAGAATTTCCTTCGGCACATGTCGAAAAATACCTACTGAAATTTATGGTGCAACTTCTAACTTTTGGCATTCCTAGAAGCCTTCAGCCATCGACATCTTTCACCACACACCTTGCATCCTTGCCAAACCAATGCACATGTGGTCCAACTAACGTCATCACATCCTCGTTCATGGCAGATGGACATGCCATAAGGATGTTCATATCCTCAATCAGAGGACATCATCTTCTATCACAACGTTAGCAACATTTTCGGAGCCAATTGAAGCTATGCATAGTTTCAACTTCTCTAAGGTCGCCATCTTAGTAAATAACAAGTAGTAGTTAGAGGGAGAATACCTATTAGGTGCACGTCGCTCTCTAACTGGTCTCTGCATCAGATTCTCCAGTGGTGGTGAGGTCCTAGGTTCTTCAATAAGAACCTCTTCTTCATTCTGACTCTCCTTACTCCCACTCGAGTTTGAGATGTCTAAATCAACCTCTTGGGTATTGGTCTTCTCAGAATCTGATGCCTCCAATCTGTTCTTGTACATAACCTGTTCATTGAAAACTACATCTGTGCTGTGAATAATCTTTCGGTTATTCTCAACCCAAGGTGTATAAGCGAACTCATCACCACCATAACCAATGAACGTACACTTAACAAATTTAGCATCACTACAAGAGTAGAATGATACTCCAGAATCCAACACCCAGTATTCTACCGGACAACTGACACTATAGACCAACGCGTCTCCAACATCAATTGTGGTTCTGTTTGCTGTCTTCTTCTCGTTCTGTCCCTTCCTGTTTTTCTTGGGTGATGAACACTGGTTCCTGTAGTGACCAAACTCATCACAATTCCAGCACTGGATCGAGTCTTTATCTTTCTTGGATTGACTCTTTCCTCTAGACTCTGACCTGCCACGATTGATCTTGTCAGAATCTGATGCCTCCAATCTGTTCTTGTACATAACTTGTTCATTGAAAACTACATCTGTGTTGCGAATAATCTTTCGGTTATTCTCATCCCAGAGTTTATAACCGAACTCATCACCACCATAATCAATGAACGTACACTTAACAAATTTAGCATCACTGCAAGAGTGGAATGATGCTCCAAAATCCAACACCCACAATTCTACCGGACTACTGACACTCAAGACCAACACGTCTCCAATATCAACTGTGGTTGCGTTTGTTGTCTTCTTCTCGTCCTGTCCCTTCTTGTTTTTCTTGGGTGCTGAAAACTGGTTCATGTAGTGACCAAACTCATCACAATTCCAGCACTGGATCGAGTCTTTATCTTTCTTGGATTGACTCTTTCCTCTAGACTCTGATCTGCCACGATTCTGCCTACCCTCCGATCTGTCCCCTTCTTCCGTGTTCTGCGTTGACCTTGAAGTGGATCCAGATTCTTTCCTGCGAACCTCCTCGCTAATCATCAGATCCCTCACTTCGTCAAGTTTCAGTTTATCTTTCGCGGATGAAGCGCTAACTGTGGCAGCCCAACTATCTGGCAAAGAAGATAACAAAACTAAAGCAAGTACCTCGCCACTGAAGTCGATCTCGACAGAACACAAATGTCCAATGATCATGTTGAACTCGTTCAGGTGTTGCTGCACGGGTGTGCTCTCCGACATCCTGAGGTTGAACAACCGCCTGATCAAGTGAACTTTGTTCGCCGTTGTGGGCTTCTAATACATCTTCTCCAAGATCTGCAGCATCCCCCTTGCAGACTTGGCTTTAGTCGTGTGATAGGCTACGTTCATGGACAGCGATAAGCGTATTGCACTCAACGCCTTTCTGTTCAATAGATTCCACTCCTTCCGTTCCATCTTTTCGGGTTTCTCCTTCTCCTCTAGGGGCACATACAAATCTTTACCATAAAGGTAATCCTCGATCTGCATCTTCCAGAACCCGAAATTCGATCTTTCAAACTGCTTAATTGAAATCTTCTCGTCGCTCATCGTGACTGCTCCCTCTGAACCAGAGGCTATGATACCAGTTGTTAGGAAATAAACACACGCACACGATGACGATAAGAAAATAACACGAGATTTGTTTACCCAGTTCGTCTTTCGACTACGTCTGGGGGCGATGCCAAGCCAGGTATTTCACTATGTGTTTTGGATGCGCAATGATTACAATGAGAGAACATCTATTTATAATAGAAAACTTGTCCTAATTAACCCTAAGCCCATTGGATCAATTCAGGCTCCATACGCCAACATTTCTTTCGTCGGTGGGTACAACTGAAATTCTGCCATTTAATTCTTGTTAGTTGATTGATTGAATTCTCTTATTAACATTAGAACAATTCTGTAATTATTGAATCTGTTTTTGTATTGATTGGTATTTGTGCAAAATACTGGAGTATACGTTTTTGTTAATTCATTTGATTTATTTAAATTAGACAACATGGTTAGTTAAATCGATTCACTTCTCAATTTGAGCTCCCTTTTCTGTAATTTAGTGAAGGAAATTGAATATCCGGAAACAATTCGATTTGAAATGAAATGAAAACAATTTTCGCTCAGATTTCTGATCTTCATCGGGTTGGTGCCGATTGTTATTCTTCATCATATTTATTTACAGAAAAATTTCAGTAGAAAATCTTATGCATTCCCCTGTACGCGATCTAAACCAAAATACTTTGGTTTTGAAAAATTTGTTGTCTCTTCTCATCTATTTTAATGTTTGTACAAGATATTTGGATCTGAATATGGTGAATTGTGAAATTAAAATCATTTGATATGCCACAAAATATTTTGGATGTTTTCTGTGTTGAATTCATCACAATCAGTTAGGTTAATATACCCAAAGGCTTAAAGTTTGGTCATTTGAAAATGAGCCTCACTGCATATAGGATGGATGAATGTTATTCCCAATTTTCTTTTGGATCATATTTTTAAAGCTCTTTGTTCTGAAACATTGTATAGTTAGGAACTTAGGATTGATTCTTGATACTTTTGGAATCTTATAGATGTTAATGGGTTGTTTCTAGTAAAACGTGCTTAACGTTGGCAATCTCGCGCATCAAGTTGTTGCAAAACAAAAGAGATGTGCAGCTAAAGCTCATGAGGAAAGAGATAGCAGAATTTCTGCACATTCACTACTACAATGCTTCTGCTTCTAACTATAACAATGCTTCCAAAACATGTCTGCCTGTGAAGGAAATTACCCCTGCATGTGAAGCCTCTTGAAGAGAAGAAGAATGAGCCTGCTAATACTGCCCCTGCTTCAAAGTGACTCTTAAATTAATTTTTAGTTACAAAAATATGTATTTTATTGGTTTCTCTGTTGCTAATATTTGTTTTCAAAAAATTGTGTGGATATCATCTATATAAATATGTATTTATATAGATCAAAAGATTCAATATACATTGTTACATGCTCGAATGAAAAACTGGAATGGAGTAAGAGGTACAAGATCATTCTTGGGATTGCAGAAGGCTTATGTTATCTACACGAAAGTTGTGAAAGACGAAGACTTTCACCATACGTTCAGCCTGGTCGTCAAGGCTCATTCTCACAAGACCGTTTGGTAGGTACCGGAACAATAGCTGGGATTACATGGTCCTATGGAAGTTGAGCAATGATAATAGGTTTCTAGTTTTATTTTTCTTTATGGCATTACAGAAGAAAATTAAAAAATTGTGGGATTTTTATATTTTTATTTTTCATGGTCGGATGATATATATGTAGATGCATTGAGTGGATGGATTGTTGTTGTTATGCTGAAAGTGAGAATATCGAAATTAAATGGTGGAGAAGAGTTTCTTCATTTTTTATGTTCTTCTTGTTCTATTACTCTTCCTAATTTCACTGTTGATATTTGACCGTGTTTGTACATAAATTTATTTTGGAGAAAAAGGTATTAGAATCTTGTGAAATATTGTAAAAACCTTAAGGCCCTGTTTAGTTAGGGATGGTGGTGGATTGGATGGGGATGGGGATTGAGATTGGAAAAATATGGATGGGGTAATTCATAAAGAGAAAATTTATAAAAAAGGCCATTTAGACACCTAGCTTCTTAATAAAGGACAACTATTATAATCTTTTTAAAAAAGGACAAAAACGCATGTTAATAACCCATTATACCCTTATATTTAAATATGGAAATTAATTTATTAATTTAATAATTAAATAACAAGTCTTCATCTTCCTTATTTGTCGCCATAGATTCAACCACATACCTCTTCAATTGATTATCAACATTGGCAAATGTTACCTGATCCAGGCGCTCATAGTTTCTGCTAGAATCCCATACGGGTGTCTTGGCCGGAAAACTCAAATCTTCAAGTTTTTTGGTTAATCCATGATAAATCAAACATAATCCAGCTGCATCTACAAACGATTGGCCATAGATTTCAGATTGGTGAAGCAACAATCCTCCATTTCCTCTTGAAATCGAGGGATCTTTTTCTTCTTTTAGTTTTTGTTTCAGTTTTGGGTGACCCCTCACGCCCAAAAACTGATTTCCGATGATTCTCAAAGTTTCTGCTGCTTAGAGGCTTGTTCCTCTCTTTCAACGACGGCCATGGCTATAAGGTCTCGTCTCCTTTGCTCTTCCATAATTGTTTCCTCGATCTGTTCTTTCGACTGCACATGATCAAGAGACTTTCCACGCGATCGTTTCTTTATATTACTAGGGGATTCAAACTTCACCGATTTCTTCATTATGGATGACGGACGCGAAGCCGCCGGAGATACAGTAGAAACTTTTAATTCCAAGGGTCAGATGAAGAGTTTTGCCAAGGGTATGATTTTTAATTCCACACGTACACACATAATTTGCAAAGAATTTATGATTTTTTGAGATGATTTTAATTTAGGTTCAATTTGCTCCGTTTTCGTGTAATTGTGATGATTTACGTGCGCGTTGCTGAAATGTAGTTCATGATTATTTATTATTGGTATGGTCAAGGGATAATGCAGCATAATCACATTCTAATATGAAGACACCGTACTATTTTTTCTGCATTATTCATTTTATTATGCAGTTTTAGATTTCATTGTTCTACATTATTCATTTTATTATGCAGATTTAACTTTTATATTACTTTTCTAACCATGGTCTAGGGAGCAAAATGTTCTTCTCACTTCTCACTTCGTCTTCT
The DNA here is from genome assembly GCA_963675135.1 of Galeopsis tetrahit. Classification (NCBI taxonomy): domain Eukaryota; kingdom Viridiplantae; phylum Streptophyta; class Magnoliopsida; order Lamiales; family Lamiaceae; genus Galeopsis; species Galeopsis tetrahit. Next base: position 74,786,600 of record OY776121.1, on the reverse strand, counting down.
TCCGTACTTCACGGTTTCCTTTCTTCACAAATTGAAAAATCCCAAAATTCTGCACAAAATTAAGCTCTTCTGACCGGTGTTAATTAATTTTAGGAAGGTTTTAATTAATTGCGTAATTCTTGGAATTAATGAGCTGATAGAGTCAGCTTTAAATTTCAAACATAAGGTTTTAATTAATTGCGTAATTCTTGGAATTAATGAGCTGATAGAGTCAGCTTTAAATTTCAAACATTTAAAGAATTTATCCATATTAATTCCGAATTTTATGTATTAAGGGCATGATGGTACATTTATGTGCCATTTTGTCCTTATTCTGAAACTATTTTGAATCATGTCTTTATTTAAAAAAACACTAGGTGAAATGACCTTTTATGTGAAATCCCCATTCATAAATAGTAATTGAATAAAAATTGTGTTTGGATAGAGATTAAAAAATAGGTGTGGATGGAGAACTTTATGTCAAATCAATAGTGATGTTGTATTATTTTATTATTGTTAGTTAGTGAAGTAATTAGTGTAACTGTGTAAGGAAGAAAATTAGGAGAGAGAATAAATGTATTAAAGAAAAAGTAGGAGAGAGAGAATGAAGAAAAGTAGGAGAGAGAATAAATGTATTAAAGAAAAAGTAGGAGAGAGAATGAGTAATTAATATAAAAATATGATGATGTAATTGTATAAAAATAGGTATATAGGTGTATTATAGGGGTGGATGAGTATTGAGATGTATATTTGGATGGAGAGGGATGGGATGGGGGATGGCGCATCCAAATCCGGATGGGCTTGGTTTGGGATTGGCCCATCCGGATTTGGATGGGTCATCCCCCATCCCATCCCTCTCCTGGCTCTTCATCCCTCTCCATCCAAATACCCATTTCAATACTCATCCATCTCTCTAACACATCTACATACCTATTTTTATACAATCACATCACTCTTTTTTTCTTTTATTCACTCATTCTCTCTCCTACTTTTCGTCCACACATTTATTCTCTCTCCTACTTTTCTTACACACATTTATTCTCTCTCCTACTTTCTTTCACACATTTATTCTCTCTCCTACTTGATTTGACATAAAGTTCTCCATCCATACCTATTCTTCAATCTCAATCCAAACACAATTTTTATTCAATTACTATTCATGGATTACCCCCATCCATATTTTTCCAATCTCCATCCCAATCCCATCCACCACCATCCCTAACCAAACAGCACCTAAGGAATTAAGTACAGAGATATCAAAGTGATAATATCCTTTTATGTGAAGATAATTATTAAAAAAAGATATATTAAAAAAGATATTATTAAAAAAAAAATATTATAAAAAAAAACTTAGACATCCAAGTGAAAGAATTAAAAAAAAATTACTTAGACAGCGGTTCATAACCGCTGTCCAAGTGAAAGGATAAAAAAATTACTTAGACAGCGGTTTTGAACCGCTGTCCAAGTGAATCACTTGCAAAGCTCTTCAAAACCGTTGTCCAAGTGCTTGTTGAGCTTGGGCAGCTGTTACTTGGAGAGATGTTAAAAACAGCTCTCCTATGCCCTTTTTAAGGGCTGTGCAAAGTCAAATCTGTATTAGTGAAGGCGACGAAGGGGAGGCTGTTGCAGAAAAAAGGGAAAAAAACGGTGGTGGAGCACAACGGGGAGGCTCACGGCAGGAGTGGAGCAGGACAAGCGGCGCACGGTGGGAGCGGAGCAGGCCGGGTGGCGGACGGTGGAGGTGGCGCACGGTGAGGGTGGCAACTTGTGGGGGAGGAATTAATTATTTTGAGAAGAATGAAAGAGAAAATGGTAGATTAAGTATTTTGTGGGGGAGTACATTTCATGGACGGAGGGAGTATATTACAATTTTATTAATTTAACAACATATAACACAATCAATCCTAATTTATAGTCACCAAATAAAAACTTCTTGGAAAAAAAATCTAAAAGTAAAATTTTGGTAAAAAATAACAAAATTTTAGATTAAAAAAAAATCGGAAAAAAATTCAGAGAAAAAAAAAATTGAATCTGAAAAATCTAAATCCAAATCAGAAAATTCTAGAAAAAAAAAAAAACTAGATCCAAAATCTGAAGAAAAAAATTCAAATCAAATCCAAAATCTAATAGTCGCAGATAGGGAGGGTGTGGGTGGCAGGGCGCAAGCGAAAGACGGGGCAACGTACGGCTAAGGGATGGACGCGAGTGGGATTGTGCGTGAGAGGGCCCTAGGGGTGGGATAAAAGTCAACTTAGTCCCTTAACTTTCAACATTTTCTAAAATGGTCCCAAAAAAGTTAAATTTATCAATTTATTCTCATTTTTTGCAATTTGTTCTATTAAATGTATCAATTTAGTCACATTTTTTTTACGGTCGTTCTGTTTTGGTCCCATAAAAGTTAAATGTACCAATTTAGTCTCATTTTATTGCAAGTAGATCGTTCAACACCTGCGGCACAAACCTATTTAATTTTGACCTAATTGGTCCTAGTATCATAGGTGACCGAACGGCCGCCCTCTAATTACTAGACCGACCTGCTATAATAATTCCATAAACACTTAGCGAAGATATGGAAAACAAATAAATGAGCCCTATGTTCGGATCTGACAATACCATACCATAATCAAAAGGTACAACGGCCTGAGCGACCAGACTTAACATAAATGTAGCCACTAGAGCCATTATAACAAGGGAGAAATTAGCACTACTTGGTGAAATAAGTTCTTTTAGAATCAATTTCAAACCATCTACCAGAGGTTGTAACAATCGAAACGATCCCACTACATCAGGATCCTTTCGACGTTGCACAAAAGCCATTAATATTACATTACGTTCAGCTAGCACTAAAAAGGCTACTCCTAGTAGAAGTGGTAGAATTATTCCAAGTATTTCGGCTGGAAGAGCTAGGTACATTTTAGATTTTCTATTCACTCATGATCTGTCCTGGTCGACCTAATCATGATATTGAAGGATGGGACCTTTTCTCGAAAAAACTCTGGATCCTGTGTCCAGAAAGTGGATCTCTTTCTTTACCATTCCGACTTTATTGATAGTTATAATCTATTAAAAAAGTCGGTTCAGTCCAGGAGGCTATTTAAAAATCTAGATTCGCTGAGGTTCACACACTTTTCTTTCTTTATGAAATTACACAACAAGCTTCAAAATCAGGCGATTGGTACTAATAGCTTATAGAGTATAGAGGGGCTATGGAGAGGCGCGCAACTGTGCTTCCTTGCTTCGCCAAGAAAAAGACTTCTTACTGGGTGAAGGGCGCGCTATAGGCCTACGCTTGTTCCTGCGCGAGCATCTCCGGTCGGAGACTGCCTTTCAAATACTAAAGTGGATTGGCTCACTACTGACTTACTATCTAGTTACTAGAAAGATAAAGGTACCATACTGGTTTGCCTAGGACTGAGACCGACAGACTGCTTTAACCGCTTTTTTAGGGGTGGAATGATCCTTTACTGCACTACTAGCGTTTTCAAGCTTTAAAAAACGAGCACTCATACGGATTGGACTTAAACCGTGCTACTAGGCTTAAAATAAAAGCTTTCACTCTCATAGCAAAGAAAGAAGCAAAGAAAGAAGCAAAGCAATGCAACTCATACGTCATTATAAAGATAAGGAAAGGGGATCGAAGTTGCATGCTGGGAAGGGGAAACAAACAAATAGTACTCCCTTCGTCCCACAGGAATTTGGACACTTTCCACATATGGATGTCCCATACCAATTTGCACACTCCATAAAAGGAAATATCTTCACAACCCTCACCCTTGAAATATACTCATATTTACCCATATATCATTACTTTTCCACACTCAATCTACTTTTTACTTTACTATATTCATAAAAGTTTACAAAACTACCCCTCAAAACATCAATCATTACACCTTTTCTTACACATTTCTTAAAATGTGTGCCGGTCAAATGGTGCAAGTTCCTCCGGGACGGAGGGAGTAATAGTTACCCGGGTGTTACGTGGGAATAATGAATAATAGTTACCCGGGTGTTACCGATCGACATTTAGCAGTGGTGTGCGTGGTGGAAGCGACACCAGCCGTTAGGCCTAAAGGAAATGAATCTGTGGATAGAGAACTACCCGGACTTTATATGCCATACTCTGCAATGTTATGAAACCTTAGGATCTTTTACGATAAAGTCGCAGTCGTCGCCCAACCGAGTGGTGGCTTTGCGTACCTGAGCCTTAATAGATATAGGACATAAGTCTGTCTAAAATCTAGTTATGCCTTAAAATAAAAAGAGTCACAAGGAACACCATAAGGCTTGAAAGCAAACGTAGCGAAAGCGGGTGCTTAAGTGAGTGATAGGGTTGTGCGGCTACTAGGAAGAGTGCGGGGCTTTGTATAGTAATAAGGCCTGCCTGCGCACGAGTGATCAATGAATAGCATTCAAGTTTTTTGGGACCAGAATAGAACAAATTGCGAAAAATGAAACTATATTGGTACATTTAATTTTTTATAGGATCATTTCAAAAAAGGTAGAAAATTATGGGACTGAATTGGCTTCTGTCTCCCCGAGGGGTAGAGGCAGGGCAAGGCGCACGATGAGTGTGTCACCGCCAATCCGAATTTTCTTTTGTAAATTCTTCAGAGAGACCTTCATTCTACCGTTTCTTTTAGACTAATTTAATTATTTGAATGTTATTAGTCTATATACGGCTACTCTTTTTTCTTCTAAATGTTTTTTCCATTGGTAGCTAGATTTTGATAATTAAGGTCGGTTTTAAACTTTGGCAGGGTAGTGACAGTACTCTCTTTAATTTTCTTTCTGTTTATATATATAATGACGCGATCCTCTATTTAATTTCTTACAATTATTTGGTAAGGCTTAATTAGTAAATGTTCTTCTCGTAAAAAAAAACAATTATTTGGTAAGGCTTAGTAAATGTTCTTCTCGTAAAAAAAAAACAATTATTTGGTAAGGCTTAGTAAATGTTCTTCTCGTAAAAATAGTTTTCTTTTTTATTAACCCACAATATTTAGGCCCACCAAGAAAATAATTAATCTGGATCGTTTGGGATAAATTATGTAATAAATTTGATACCTTTTTTTCTTTTTAATCCAAATCCAGTGCATGTATATTTAATTTTGTAGCAGCCATCTGGCATTAATTAATTTCTTTTCCTTTTATTTTGTCTTTTTAAAAAAGTGTCTTTTCCTCCTATATATAACGGGAACATGAAGGGGATGAAATAAAAGCATCCACATTGTAGTCTTCGCTCATTCAAATTCACCCTCTTTCTCTCTCGAGCAGATTCAAGTAGAGGCATTCCTAAGTTGATCCAAGTTTTTTTATTCAGGTGATGTTCTATTTTATTTTTTTGCTTTAATTTTTTTTGTTATATAAATTCAGAGAAGCCGTTTTCTGTATCTTAATTATTAATATGTGTGTGGGGGCATGGACTGGAGGAGAAGTCGATCTGTAAGGAAATTTATTTGGAGAAGTCTGTGAGATCTAGCTAATTCATTTCTTAATTCATTTCCGTTGGATATATTGAGTACGAGTTTTCAATTTTGTTTCAAAAATAAAATAAAAGGATGAGCTAGCTAGATAACACATTCTTCATTTCAGTTAGATCTGATTTGCATTGCTATTGCAACAATTTTACTACAAAAAAAGCATAAAGCTAAGATTAAAGATTTTCCGGCCACAAGTTTAGTTGTTTTATAAGTTTGATACCCCAAAATAGTAAACTCAAAAAGGAGGAAACTCTTGCTCTACCAAATATATTTTTGTTTTAATTTAGTCTTTTAACCCTAATAGCTGATTTCTTTATTCCAGGGTCCCAACTGCAATGGATCAAGACTTGTTTGCAAATCTACCACCCGAAATCACTATTGATATCCTCTCAAGACTTCCTATTCTAAGCATTATGGGTTGCAAGTGTGTTCGCAAGTCATGGCTAGCTCTACTCGAGACACCCGATTTTGTCAAATCTCAACTTACTAAAGCAGTCGCCGGTCTGACACTCTTTGAGTCCTTGCCAAGGCTGTACACCGTTTATGAATTTGAAGACGGACTGATCAATCTTGAAAATCGTTGCAAATCAGTCTTCAAATTCAACCTCCCTTTTCAGAATGGATGGATATGGGGTTCAGTTGATGGTTTGATTCTCCAATGCTATCATAGGAAGCAGGATCTCACTCTTTACATATGTAATCCCATCACTCGTGATTACATTGAGATTCAGCCTCCTCAGCAGTCTCGTCCACGACCAGTTGCTCTTGGATTTGGAGTCAGCAAAATAAGTGGACAGCATAAGGTGGTTTCGGTTTTTGTGGACTATAATTACTCTAAGTGCAACTGTTTTGTATACACTCTTGGAACAGGAGGATGGAAAGAAATAGCACCTCCTGCCGACAATCTGAATGGTTGTCGTATCGATGGGGTGTTTCTGAATGGCAATCTTCATTGGTTGGTCTCAGATTTAAGGGACACCCTGCAACCATGGATTTCTTGCTTTGATCTCGAAGATGAAAAATTTAGGTCATTTTCTTCTCCTCTGATGGCCGGAAGTAACACCCGTGCAGTGGTGTTATGTGCTTCGGGGGATTCACTATGTTTATGTGGCAAGAAGTCAGATGTATTTGATATTTGGTTGATGAAGGAATATGGAGCGGAGAAATATTGGACTAAACAATTCGTCATCAAAATCTCGGATTTTGATCATTATTGTTATGAGGTTATTTACCCTATACAAGTTTCCAAAGATGGTGAGATTTTGTTGGCATGGAAACTGAAAAACTTCATATTCTCCTACTCCGAGGAGAACCAAAATGTGCGGAGGATTAATGACAAGTTTGAATCGTGTGCTGATATCGTGCCATTTCTTCTCACCCCGAGTCTTCTTTCACTCAGGAGTTTTGGAAGGGAGAATGTAAGGTCATTTTGATTTAATTTTTTCTATTTATTGAACTCTTTTTATTTAAGATGGGAATGCTCTAATGCCCCCATGTTGTGTTTGTTTTAGACAAGTTGTCTTCATTTGGTTTTTCAATTACTGTGTTTGTTGAGCATCATTAATAGACTATCTTCTAATTGTGTTGTTATCTTTTATTCAAGATATTTGAAATGGAGTGTATCTGTTGATTGAGATCTTTTTTTTCTCTTAATTAGTAATATATGCAAGGTTTTTGGGATTGATGATAGTCACATAATTTTTTCTTCTGTATTTATATACTAAATCATGAGACGGATACATGTCTGAAAGTTAGATAACTGAGACTAGACTTTCAAGGGTTTTGTTTATTCGATTAGTTGAAATAATTTCTCTAATTTGATTTTATAAAATTTCTTTTCCTATCAAAAAATCACTACAAAAAACGCCGAAATTTGCAATGGCGGATTTGCAATGGCCAAAATCCGTTGTTATATTAGCGATGGATTTGCGACAGAATTGGCAAATCTGACAAAATTAACAAAATTTGCGACGGTTTTTCAAGTCGTCTCAAATTTTTGGACGTTTTTTTTTTTACACGGCGTTTTTATTTATTTACTTTGCGACGGATTTAGCGGCAGTTATTTTTTTTAAAGAAATTAATATTTGTTTTTTGTGATATGCACATTTTCATAAATGGTTTATGATCGTATTATCACAACCTAGCTACTAAATTCATTATAAAAATTAAAAACTAAAAAGTAAAGGTGTTTTTATCAGTTACCATATAGTTTTATTTAAACCTTTTAATTTACGATTACAGGTATTTAACAATTAAAAATAACCCATTGATTTTTGATCATTGCTATTATAGTAACTAGTCCCAACATAGAATTTTATCAAAATTAAAATAAGTAAATAAAATTAAAATTAAGTAACTAAAGATAGAGAAAAAATCACAAATTTGTCTATACTTTGCCTAAATTCAGATTTAGTGTCTTTTTTTTCTGATCAACTGCGGACTTTTTGTTATCAAAACAAGTCCTTTACGGCGAATTTCTAATTGCCGGAATAAGCACTTGTCGGTCACATGAGGTATCAAAAATGGTCCTCCTTTGGTGAAAATGCTCTTGTGGCATTGCAACACAACATATAAGCTCCACGTCACGCCCCGTCAACAAATTAAAATATATTTAAGATTCTTAAGGACCATTTTTTTTCTAAATTTATGGGAAATGCTTAATTAGGTCAACATCGTATGAAAGCATTACTACAACAAGGGCTTAAATTTGACCAAAAAGGGATCTGATTATGATTTGTAATAATATCAAGAGATCTTTGGCAATTTAACTATATCACGAGGGAGATAATTAAATTTGATTCAACCTATATAGAACACAAAAGTTAACAATTCATTATCTAGTTAGAGCTATGGTGTGGAATCTGTTACAAACCAAGCCGGAAAAATTGTTCGATGAAGTTAGAGCTATGGTGTGAAATCTGGTACAAACCCATAAACTATGTAAACCTTTCTCCTCTTTCAACGATTGGTGTGCGGATCCAAGATCAGTATAGGCGCGGAACCTCATTGATCGCATGTAACATTTATTTCGTAATCTTGTAATCACTCACATTTTTTGAGTACTTCTGGTACTCTAATAATACACCACTTTTTCCGTCCAAAAAAAATGATCTAGTTAAATTTAGGGTTATCGAGAAAAAACTATTTACGTCCCGTAACTTTCACCTATTTTGAAAAAATCGACGGAAATTGTAATGTGGTGGAGCTTGACTTGTACAGCTTGAAAATATAACGGTTATATGGTTTTAAAAAAAATAAAATTACAAGTCACTTTTCATAATGAAGAAAATTTACGTAAATTAACAAATTTATAACCTTATGGAACGTACATTAAATATTTATCTTTTTTAGGATGTTCTTTTCAAAAAGACGAAAATTGGACGTAAATTGACAAATTTTCAAAATTATAGAATGTAAATAATTTTTTTTTTTGGAACGATTTTAAAAAAATATGAAAGTTACTAGACGTAATATTTTTTTTCTCTAGGATTATAAAATTCTGAAATTAAGTTAGCTCCTGCCATAGAAAGCCACAAAATGACTCAAAATTCAAGTCTGCAGTACAATCCTAACTGATCTTGCATCTTAAAATAAAAATAAAAAAAACTTACTACAAACATTCATTATTTAGCCCTTGATTTAAAGGTTGAAATCATTTGTTAATGATGTTACATCCTGATGATCGAGTTGAGAGGCAAAATCACATTTGTCAGGGTATCATTGATGTGTCTTCACAAGAAAATTGCACTTTTTGTCCCACCCGTCACGCACCCTCACATTTTTGTCGCATGTGTTTCACTTTCGATCCCATTTGCAAAAAAAAATTACACTTTTGGTCCCAATGTCACGGAAAACGTTAAGTATTAATGTTGTGAATTCGTGAGTGATGGCTGCAATTTCTTAGTATGGGCAGATGAGCACAAAGTGTCTGGGCAAGGCATGCATGTTCCCTAGAATGATGAAGAGATTCAACTCCCTAATGTATGAGAACTTGGATTACTCAAGATGCAGCACATGGAGAACGAGAAGTATGCAACTGAAATGGCTGAAGAAATTTCACAGCTGTAAATAATCCTACTGTTTCCACTGCTACTAAACTAAAAATCCAAAACACAAAATAATCTATATATTTGGCACAGTGCATAATAAACACAAAATCAATGCTACTAAACTGAAAAACCACAATGTTCATAACCAGAGAAAACCACAGTGCAAATGCACTTTACAATCCAAACCAATCTAAAACAAACACAATATAATTAAAAACAACAGTGCATTCCACAATTCAAACCAATCTAAAACACATGCAATATAATTCACAACATAATTAAAAACAACAGTGCATTCCACAATTCTTCAGTTAGGCTAGATAAGGGTCAGCCTAAGTATCACCAAAAGGCACAGCAGAAGAGGAACCCGATGTTGGATCAGGAGAAGCCACTGAGACTTTGTTTAAATATTCTTCGATTGGAATTACATCAGTCAGGATTTTGAATGCGAAATCTATGCTTGGGTCCGCCAATACAACGTTCAAAATAGACTGGTCGATCTCCTCCCCGTTGTTATCCTTCAACTCATTACCAACAATATTTTGATGCACTTGAGAAGAGGAATTAATCTCATGAGATTTACCTGCAGTGTTTTCGGTGGTATCGACTTGGGGTGTAGGCGCTGCTTCTCTAGCTACGTCGCTGGATTCTGATTCCAGTGCTGAATCAGTTCCCAAACGAGCAAGCCTCTTTGAGGACCTACGAGGCAAGTTCATCCATTTCTCTTTTGATTTCCTTCGTTTACTTGTGGGGGTTATGCTTTCCTGCTTACGATCCCCCCCCACGGAATCCTTGTCTTCTCTTGGTACAATAGCATTTGTCTCCGATGAAATATTAGTGTTTTCAACTGCAACAGTACCTTTTGAATAAAATTTATGATCAAAATTTTCTCTTTGAATATCTAGCTAGATATGTAAATTTCATGAATCAAATATATGCAGAAGTAGAATATGTTGCACCTGAGTTTATGCTTTCATTAGCATAAAGTATTCTGTCAATCAAAGGCTCTTCTTCTTCAGCAGCAGCAACAATTAACTGGATAACGAAGCAAAAGCTAGCAGTAAGGTTTAATGATCCATGAAATAAAAATCTATGCAAATGTACATTAAGTATTAATTGCCTTGCAAAAATCAAAGGGAGTAGAAGCAAATTTCGTGAAAAAATCTATCTTTGGCTAATTAATGACATGATTTTCATGTATTTGGGTGTCAAATTAGAATTTAATTTAATTTAATTTTACTCTAGAATTCAAACACACCATCTAATACTCCAACCCTAGCTAGTTCTCTTTCTCTCCCAAAATTCAAGTCAAATTAAAGCAGAATCATTACCTTACTAGTATTATTTTGTAAAAAAAATACTATAATATAACGAAATTCCCAAATCCCAAACAAGATTGCTTCCCCTCCCTACTCCATCTACTGAATCAATTAAACACACATATATATATATTTGTGGATCTAATTGATCTGAAGTAAACAGCCAAGCTAAGAAAATATATATATATATATATATATATATATATATATATAGCAGTGTAAACAAATTAAGTTGAACAAATTTACCTTAACTTCTGGCTGAACTCTCACATCCGCCAGTAGCCAATCCGTGAATTCATCATCCATTGCACTAAATAATTACACACACAAACGTCAATTCCAAGGATTTTAACCTAATTTCTCAATTGTTAATGGGTGGTGTACAACGGCAACGAGAATCTGACTAAACAATTCCAAGGAAACCCTAAATGGATCTGTGAGTGAGCACAGCTTCCACAAAATCTACAAATATTTATTGAATTAATGCGCTCTACTTTTCCAGCATTTATTTTCTTTTTCCTCTTTTGCTGTTTTTGATTTTTTTTTTTTGAAAGCAGCAGTTTTTGAATTTGAACACAGTTTTGCTACAATCCACATGTGACCCGCCCTCACTTCATTACACGTGTCTTCTGCTAAATTCGAATATTTTTATTGTTTACTTAATATATTTTTTATTACATATATGCGTACAAAGTGTAAGGGTGTGCGGAGGGGTACGTTGGTGACAAAAGTATTAACCGAGTGAAACAAAATTAGAAATAGATGATGATGATGATGATGATGTTAATCTCTCTAAAATTGTCGACCCTTTGTTTAATTTTAGAGGGTACTGCTGCCTAAGGCAAAAATGAGTCTTTGGAGATGATCATCAGGGTACATTTGTAATTACTTGTCGGACTCTTGTGATGGCAAGTAGAATTCCATGTTGACGAAAGACCTCAAGAGAGTCTTTCGAGGATAAAGGGCCTAGGTTTAGAGAGTGGATGAGACTACTTTCGCGATTTTGTGACTACATGTAATATGATCTTAATTAATTAGAGTCAAATTCTGGATTTTTTATTCGTTTTGTTTGTAGAGATGTCAATGTATTGGTTCGTCGTCTTACTAGGGCATCTCGATCGTTTCCCAAACCTTCCATTTATTGTGATGATCTACGTGTCACTATTTGTTCTTGTTGTGCGCTCATTAATGAAGTTTTCTGTATTTCGAAAAAAGAAACAATAAATGAGGCTATATATCACTACTACTAGTATTTAATTTAGTTGGATGAAGGTCCAATCTCAATTTAATTTAATTTTGACAAAAATGACATGCTTGATTAATCAAGGAGCTAGCGTGGCGATGTTGAATCTATCATGGAGGTGGAGGGCATGGGAGGTGTTAAATGAGAGCTTGTGGGCCAAAGGGAGTGGAATTTCAGGCCTGGCGTGCTTTAGATGTGTGAGGGCGATGAAGGCGAGGGTTAAAGATATGGCTAAGTAGAAGGGGGCATGCCACCAGTGTGTATATATACGACGAATTCGCCATTGTAGTTGAGATGTTATATCTCAAAACCAGGTGACAAACTTTGATATCAGCTGAGTGTTTTTTTTTTCAGCTGAATTCGAGTTAGTTACTTTTGGAAATGTCAAGTTAGTTAGCTGATTAAACTAACTAATTAGGGTTTTTTAACTGCTGTCTGCTGGTGCAGTCTTTGAGATGCATAACTTCCTATTGGGTCGGTGTTTTCACATGAGATTTGTTGATTTTTAAAGCTAACATGTCAGGCTATCTATCAATGCAAATAATAGATACAGTTGAGAAGGGTAAGACTCTGATAAAATCTCTCAAAGTTCACCAAAAGTCAGTTATTGACACTTAAATTCATTTTCTTGTGTTTTTGTATAGAGTGGAGGATCAATTCATTATGTAACTTGTGTTGTAGCTTGTAAAAACTTAGAATTCATAATCAAAGTGATCTTGGGGTGCTTTCAGTTGACGTAGATCAGGTTAATGATCGAACCACTTAAATCTTTGAGTGTTGATTGTCATTTTCATTTTCATTCATCTTGTTTGAGTGTTGTTCTATATTCTTGATTAACTTGTGAGATTATTGAGGGTATTGATTGGTTTCAACACTGAGCAATCTTGACAGTGGTAGAGTAAAAGTTTATGCAGAATCTTGCTGGGAGATTCTGAATTCAAGTGAGCTAGATTCAAAAAAATTCAAGTGAAAAAAAAAAAATTATGGCACTGAATCATTAATTGATTCCGATCAAGGTCGTAGAGTAGCATAAAAGTATATATAGATCTAGGGAAATTCCGGTTGGTAGAATCGTATCCTCTTTTTCTCGAGCCTATTTTAATGAGAAATCCATTTTCTGCATGCAGTCTATCAAAGTTTAGTCTTACATGGGATCGAAGAAAATAAGCGTTTCTCAAATGCAGTACGCGGACGACACAATATTTTTTGGACAAGCATACATCGAGAATATTTTGGCGCTAAAAGACATTTTGAGATTCTTTGAAATGTGGTCAAGTCTGAGAATTAATTTCAATAAAAAGCAGTCTAACTGGGGTAAATATCTCGGAAGCTGATTCTAAACTATGGTCGTCGATTCTGAATTAATATTAATCGATGGGATAATAAATTCCTATCTTCTGGAGGAAGAATCACCCTCGTTAACGTCTATGTACTTTCTAACCTACCTACAATTTTTTGCCCTTAGTTGTGTTTCCCAAAATATTGTTGCTCTCTAAAGATGTTTTCTTTGTGGGAATTAGGTAAAGGAAATGATTGGGTCATCAGTTAGGATACGGTTTGTATGTAGGGATAAAAGCAGAGGGGGTACTATTAAAAATCTTGAGTATTTCAATCGTATTATAGGGGGCGAGAGTTGTTTATTAAATTCAGTGATTGAGTCAAAATATGGGAACTTGTGGGATAGTGTTGAGAGTGTTAGAATGAGTAAACATACGTTTCATTATTGGTCATCTTGGTGGGCTGCATTAGTTAAACATATTGGCCTTAGTAATTGGTTTGGGAGTAATTGTAGGCGAGTGGTTAATAACGGTAGGACTACAAAATTTTGGCACGATAGATGGACCGACGACAGACAGGACGCTAAAAGATTTGTTTCATCGTCTAATATTTATTATTGATCTTGACCCTAATTGTTTCAATATTTTAGATTTCATTTTAGATAGAATTTTTTGGCAGGGAAACACTTTCAATCCAATTGAACAACTTTCTACGCTAATTCCAAATTGGATTGAAAGAGTTTTTTGCGGAAAAAACTCTTTCAATCCAATTTGGAATTGGCGTAGAAAGTTGTTCAATTGGGAGGAGAAATTAACCAAGGACATGCTAGCCAAGACAGCCAACTACCTCCATAATTCTAAAGAGGACGATCGATGGTCTTAGACTCTTTCCTCGGAAGGTTTCTACACAATCAAATCTGCATATAAGAGAATTTTGAAAGATTATACTACAGCAAACGATCAGTTGGACGAGCTTTGAATTATATTTGGAGTAAAATGGTAGGAGTACCTCTTAAAGTTAAGAGTTTTTTCTTGAAAACTATTACAAGATAAAATATCCACATCATCAACCCTTCAGTCCTACCTTGTCTACTATTTGCCAACTCTGTGGTGCAGATGAGGAGGGAGTGGAACATCTTTTTTTCTACTGCCCATTTTCAAATATATCTGGCACAAAATCCAGTCCTAATTTGGTATTAATACGCCTGCATCGGGTACTCTGCTCGACCATTTCAAGAATCACTGCGATATGCAATTCGGCCTCATCTCAATTCAGAATTTTTTGGGCTCTACTTTGGCATTGCAGATTTGTCTAGAGGGGCTTAAATTTGACTAAAAGGGATCTGATTATTATTTTAAAAAATATCAAGAGATCATTAGGAAATTTAACCATATCACGAGGGAGATAGATTTGGTTCAACCTACATAGAACACGAAAGTTATCCAGCTAAATTTAGGATTATCAAGTTCTGATATTAAGAAAGTTAATTTAGCTCCAGCTAAATTTAACCATTATGGCATATCAACACATGCATAACGGTCTATCTTAAAATCACAAAAACTTTCTACAAACACTTATTATTTCCCCGTTTTGAGACTAGTCATTAAAAGATTTCACTACAAAAAACTCACAGAATAGCGAGTGGAATCAATGAGGGTTCGTATTTCCCCGTTTTGGAGAAGCTTGAATGAGATCCCATCGGGCGCACGTAGGAGAAATACCAACACTTCAACTAATTCGATCATTTGGAGAACTGCACAGTGTCTGGTGATCAATTTGATTATTTTACTTTCTATTTTTGTATGATTAAGCTCTGTTGTACGTCGACTATATTACGACTGTATAAATAAATAGGATAAGCAAAGTCAATCCCACAGACTGTTTTAACAATTCAAAGTCTAACTGCAGACTCCATATAGAATCCTCCCATAATTAAATTGTATCGTTAAGAACTCTTTCAAATGTTTCATATTTACAAGATATATCCATTGAGAAAGTATAATTAGTTAGCTCATGTGGAATAATGTTTTGATACATTAAAATTATCTATACATTATTCAAGCATGAGCTTGGATATCTTAGAAAGGAAGTCCATTTAATGCAAACAAAATCATTTACAAACGACTTGAGTTATTAACTAAGGCAATTTTACAAGGGAAAATAAAAGGTGGGTTCTTGATCCCAGATTCTGAAAAGAGCATACACAAAACTATGCAAGATGGTTGCGACTATACTTAGGTACAATTTTTAAGTCGAGCTTGGACCTTCTTTCGTATTGGGGATGGGGATGGGGATAGACGACGTACTTCTTGCTTTCATCACAATTCTGAGCAGGAGTATTCGTACCTGTACACACGGAAACACATCAGGCAGCATTTCCATTTTCTTGTCTCGTCGTTGGCCAATCGCCGTCTATTAGCTGACACGATTCTCCCAAATTTCTCTTTTTCGCAGTTCTCTCTTCATCGAGTATCTGTTTAAGAGAAGAAATTAGAGTTGATATTAGGTAAAACAGTTTTATCATACACTTGTTCAATTCATATTATAATAACTAGTACCTTAAAATGAAACAACTAATACCGACAAATTAATAATAGTATGTTTTAATGAAACAGTTAATACTGTTTCCAAATACAAACCAATTGCACGGTGAAACGGGTAAAGAGTGAGGGTATGTTTGCTTTGATATTTGACATCCACTCAAATCCAAATCCCCATTTGCCAAAATGGATTTTCGTATAGGATTATTCTACCCTATAAGCCTTATTCAAACACAATTTCCCATTACCCAATCAATCAATTAACCCGCATAATCTTAACTCTCAAACTTATTCAAAATCCATATACACATTTTACTATTCATTGATTTCAAATACCAGAATTTCAAGTCCCACAAAATCACTGTACAACTACAACGTACCTTTTTGGCCATGCATCGCAAGATATCGGTAATCTCAGAAAATTCAGGCCTTAAAGATGGTTCTTGATGCCAACACTTTTCGAGCAATTCCACTACCAACGGATGAGTGTGCCTTGGTATTGTTGGCCTTAGACCCTGTAATCCAAATCGAGAAATAAGAAGCAGTTTTAGAGGAGACCGTAAAAAAGAAAGAGTAGTCTATGTTGGAAATACATTAGAATAAATAAAAGTCCGATCTTTAAATGGATACGTACCTTTTGGACGACGCCCAAAGCTGCCTGCAGAGGAGTCAAATGTGCATGTGGAACCTGGCAATTGAAAATTAAAGGAAATCATTATTGAAAAAAAGAAAATTATATTGATATGCATTAGGATTTAGGATATATATATACAGATATAAAAGTACATATACTCTATAATAATACAACCTTTCCGGTTAGAAGTTCCCATAGCATAATCCCAAAGCTAAAAACATCAGCTTTATGGTTATACGGCTTGTGCTCAATAACCTTCCAATAAACAAAAAAATGATGCATGTTATTTGGCTTATGGAGAAGAAAACAAAACAACGAGAAATGCAGTTGTCAAATCTATATGGCAATAGCAAAGAGATTCCTACAGTAAAAGAAGCTGGTAACATGTACCATAAAAGAAGTAGATAAGCATATACCTCTGGTGCCATCCAACGATAAGTTCCAGTTTCTGCTGTCATAACTCCCGATTGTACTTGCACCCGAGCAACACCAAAATCAGCTATTTTTACCACCTGCACTTGTGAAAATTCAAGATTACCCTTTTAACAAAAGAGGGTAAATTGTGGTAATAAATATATTATGT
Organism: Galeopsis tetrahit; assembly: GCA_963675135.1. NCBI lineage: Eukaryota > Viridiplantae > Streptophyta > Magnoliopsida > Lamiales > Lamiaceae > Galeopsis > Galeopsis tetrahit. The sequence continues at coordinate 74,769,495 of OY776121.1, read as the reverse complement.
TGATAGATGTTTTGATTTCTTACTTCGTTTTCATCCATCAATAGGTTGGCAGCCTTTAGGTCTCTGTGAATTATACTGTTTTGATGCAAATAGCTCATTCCCTTCGATACATCAACTGCCACTTTCAATATGGCTGGAAGCTTGAACACGGCCTTCTGTTTATGTAGGAAATCATATACACTTCCACCAGACATAAATTCTACAAACCATAAACACAACTTAATTAAAATGAAACAAAATTCATTGGAAACAAAAATAATTCATTGGAAAAAGTATGTCATATTACCCATAACAATACACAAGAGCGGAGGTCTTGTACATGCACCAATAAATTGTACCACATTTTTATGCCGCACTTTCCTGCATAAAAGAAAAATATCAAACAACGAAAAACGAAAAGCAACTAAATCATCAGATGGAGCATTAATTTCAAGGAAATATAATCAACCGACGAAAACGCAAGGGGAGGGCTAAATCACAATGCACCACAAGTGTTTTAATATTAAATGAGAAACTCAGAAAGTTGGGAAAATATTATTTCTGCACACAATGTTTATGATTGTGTAGAAGAATAGAAAAATGGTTGACAAATGAATCAGACTTAAGATAGCGTCTCAACCATCACAAGAAGCACGAGTTAAAATTCATTTTGGTCCTTAAATTTTGTCTTTTCCGCAGAAAGTCTCAAAAAATAGTTTTTCAATTCAACCTCATATCTTCCTAAATCCTAATTGGCCTACGTATACATTCATCTCTAGAAATTGGATCCACAATTAATCATATGGATCCTTAGGATTGGTATATTCTTTAATATATCCGGTAGTTTCCCCGAATCAAGCGAAGTATCACAAATCTTTCGACCCATCCTGTAAATTGTCTTTTTCGTTTCCGAAAGTCGCTAGAATTTAAAGTATGACATCGTTTTTGGCACGTGAGTTGCCAAATTGGTCTCATAAATTTTCTCTTTTCCACAAAAGGTCCCACAAGAACATGCCCCAAAACAACATTGTACTTCAAATTCCAGCAGATTTGGACCAAAATCAGACCAATTAAGGAGTTAAGGTATTAAATTGAAAAACTTAACTTTTGGGAGACCATTTGTGGAAAAGGCAAAAGTAATGGGATCAAAAAATGGATTTAACTCTAAGAAGCATAGTTACAAGACAACTACTACAATGACATTCTCAGGAGCCCATTTGCAATAATAATAAATTTAGCCGTATACGATCTAAAAATCAGGAATTCAATCCTAATCTTGATTTACAGAGATGTGATTATATAAAAAGAAAGCAGTTAGTTGGACAGTTGAACTAACATAGATTTCCAGCACTCTACACATCTGTCACGTCAAGTACTTTGTCAACCAGAAAATAAATCAAAATAAAAGAAACCACCATTGGAGATTACAAAGATTCTGAACTATCGGAATCCACGCCATTTTACCATAGTCCAGAAATCAACACAACTATTACTTGTTTTTATCTCAAGATATCAGCAAACTCTAAAGCCCAAACTACTCGAGTAAGAATTTAACCTCAATATGTAGACTTCTTGGGTAAACTCGCGCTGCAAATCTCCGGCGATGGAGTCATTCTTAAATATTTTGATGGCTACATCTTGACTACGAAACAAACCTCTGTACCTGTGTACGTCTGTGTTTAGCAATTCAACTCATATTCAAAATATTTAAAAAAAATTGTTGTAGAACTCACAAATCTCCATTTGACCCTGCAGCAATCTTGTATTCAAACTTCAACAAATTGGAATCGATTTCCCAGACATCACCCACGTCAACAGGAATATTCACATGGCTTGATGGTAACTTAAAGCCACTCTGCCCCTGCTCTTGTTTAAAAACCGACTGCTTCTTTGAAAAAAAAATATTGATAATAATGTTTTCGAACAAAATGAGAAATATTTTCTGTAATCTCTATAAATGGTTATTTACTCTTTTAGTACCTCAATGCTTGGAATTTCCTTCATTAGAATATCTCTCAGCTGATCAATCCCCTAAGAATTGGAAGTAAGAAGGCAAATCAACAATTTGCATCAAACTGGAGGAGCAAGGATAAAATCAGAAACTGTAATTATATCAATAATAATAACTGGAAATTTGAAAGTTAGGAGTCCAAAATGACTCTGAAACAAAAAAATAAAAGTGGAGGATTCTTAGTCCAAAATTCAAAATTAGATATCGAAAGTTTAGATTTTATAATGGCCTGTTAGAAACAGAGATTACCTTTTCCCAACCATCAACGACAAAGACATCCAATGAATAGCCATCAATTGTGCAAAAAGCATGAGCTTCTTGAATGTTCAATCCAATCTCAGACATCAGACATGTAAGCTGAAAATTAAATAGAAGAGAATCTCTTATTATCAAGACAAATCAATTGAAAGCAAAAAAGAAATTGATTTGGTTAGATGCAGCATCTTTGAAAATATGTCGCCCTCAAACAACAGTCAAGATTTGAAGGATTTTTTCGGATAAAAGGATTTTTAGAATGGATTTGAAATTCATCGTCCTCATTTTGAACTATTTCAGAGTGATTCAGGTATGAGAAAGCTATGTCGCTATGTCTTATCAGTGTAGTATTGAGAAGGAAAACTGATGATAAAATGAGAAAGGAAAAACTATAAATAATGTGACAATCTAACTTTATAAGAATACACAACACCAGAACTCTTCATTAAATATACCAAATAACTTAAATAGTCATGCATGCAGACATAACCAATGTCAAGATAAGCCGTTATTTCTGTAATCTCATACAAGAAAGGAACTAAATTCCTGTTTATTGTTAATGGCTATGCACGCATGACTATTTAAGTAGATCCATAAACAAGATCATCTGTTGTCAACTTATTATAGTCGGTAAACTCATGTTAGCCGTCCATCTCTTGTTGAGAAAGATGAGATCAACAGATGTGTAACAATTGTTAATAACGATGCAGGATTCTTCATGCATTAAATCTAGAAAATGAAGAGGCTAATATTACCCCACTAAGAAGCTTGGTTTTGTCTTTTGTTGAAATTGTTATTTCATGCAATGGCCTGCTGCAAACATCAGAACTAGAGATAAATAATTAGTTAATAACCCACCAGCTTTCATTCTACTACCTGAAGCCCATAAACTCAAAATGGCTCAAACCTTTTAGAATATTACCGCAAAAAGTTTGATTGCCTACTCACGGAGTTATTCTCATCAGATTTATTTCCTTCAAAGGCAAGTTCGTAATTTGATGATAGCCCAAATGCAGGTGGTGGGGGAACCCTGAAATTAAATACAACAAAAATGAAACTTCAACACAACGTCATAATTTCGTAACTAACTTCTCAACACATATTTAATGACATTAAGCCCGCACCTATCTTGTTGGAGAGCATCCCCTCCATTATAGAAGCTTGAATGGACAGAGTTTCCATCGCAGCTGGGACGAACCTGCATTTGAGAGAAACTATGAAATATGGGCCTACACAAAATGGCAACTGAATAATTAATAAACTAAATGCTACACATGCATCAAAGTGAAGTTCGTCATGGAACACAAGTTTGATGCTGAGATTATCATATTAAATTTTGTTTCACCAAGAAAAATCTGACAAAAATTGTTAATCTGATATTTAGCATCTCAAGTAGCTAAATCCACGACAATCAGTTACTAAAAATCGTTAATCCATATTTAGCAACTCTAACTAAAAATAAAAAGGATAGCTATAATCAATCAGTTACTGATGATAATCATACGGTGTGTACATAACTCCAGACCTGTGTCATCGTATCATCTCCTTTTTAGTTAAACTAATGCCAGAAGCTACAGAAAGTGATGTGGCCCACCTTTTGAGTTTATCCAATCGGATGGTTGGATTGTCGCACTTGATTATGATGTTTTTCTTTTGATTCTGGAATGGGATTAAGGTATTCACAAATTGGAACTGAGTTTTAGCTGGCTGATAGTGGAATGATTGTTACCTGTATTTCTTCAAGTGTTGACGAGACCTTTTCTTCAATGTTTAAACATCTGGATTGCATAATCATTTGGGTTGGACAAGCCAACTTATAACCAAACAACATTTTATCTTGATTTTAAAATAAGTGATAACTTTTTAAACTATTTATATATAGAAAAAGTCTCAAATTGATATACCTAATAGGACTTTAAATTTGTTGTTCCACATATTAAATAATGGGTGTTACAACACATTTAAAGTTCAGTTAAGCCCTACCAATAGGGTAGCTTAGACAAAATCTATCAATTGCATGGTATTAGGGATGTAATCCAAATTAAATTTTTCATGAATTAATCAGACCTTGACTTGAAAAGTGCTCATTTGAGCTCGTTTAATAAAGTTTGTTTAAAAAACAATCAAACTAATAATATTTGATTTATTATCTCGTGAACAAGTTTGCTAGTAAGCTAAACCAACTAAGATCCACCATATGGGGAAGGGAGCCTCCGATTTCTTCAATGTGATCGAAAATGATGAAAATTTGTCTTCATTGACAGTGATGGTGGGATCAGGATCCATATTTAGCAACTGTGACTAAAAATCGTTAGCTAAATCGTTAATCCATATTTAGCAACTGTGACTAAAAATCAAAAGGATAGCTATAATCAATCAGTTACTGATGATAATCATCCGGTCTGTAGACTCTGTACATTTAACTCCAGACCTGTGTCATCGGATCATCTCCATTTTAGTTCAAATTTCAGAAAGCTATTTTTCTTTGGATATTATAGGAAATATATAAACCAATTAGTAAAGCTCTTTTACTCTTCCAAACGGAGAAATCATTTTAGTTAAAAGAGTAGAATAGGATCAATTTCTATAGGGGATGAAGTGCTTTATGTTCCTAGCCTTAACTTTAATCTTCTATCCATCAGTTTCTAACCCAAAATCATATGTTCATGCAACACCATTAAGGATGAAGTTGTACAGAAAATCAAAGATATACCTGCACAAGGCGCACATCAACTGCAGGTGTGGTGAAAGGATCGCGTGCCATTGTCAGCAACTTCTTGTGCATCAGGACATCCTCTGCCCGTTCAGTATTAACATCCAACGCATATCTACAGTAGCACAATAATTTTAATCACGTGTGAATTAATATGTTTCGGTTGTTTCCAAATATTGATGATTAGCAATTCTTTTCCCATAACTAGATAAAATTGCAAATCTTACCGATTTTAAAAAGACTTGTGTGTCTCGTATAGTTGAAACAAAAATTGGTAAGATACCTGCCTCTCTTAACTTGTAGTTTCAAGAAACTCACAGCAAGAATAGAAACTATTTTCAACTAACAACATCTCAATTCAAACATATGATTCACAGGCAAAACTTACATGAGACAGTCTCAATCTCATTTACTCTATTATACGACTCGTGGGCTTATGGAACCCCAACTCAACCATATTTTAACAGAGAACATGACTCAAATACCAAATTGGAGCACACCCCACACAAGACTCCCTCCTGATTAACCAAATTATGTCACTGGAAATTATGTCTTCTTCAATAAAATTAAATGCTTCAATTGTTTCACTTTCTCTATCCCCTTTCATAAATTCTGGCCCTTCAAACATCAGATGCTAAAATCAAACAAACGTGCACCACAAAGCACATAGAGAGGGAAAGAATTACCGAAGAGAAAACGTGTTAAAATGAGCCCACAAATCATCCTCAAAACCCGGTTCAGAAGCCTCATAAACATCCAATTCTCTTAACCTACACAGAACATCATGATAAACTTCAATTTTCTGCTTTCTTTTCCGGCTTTGAACCGGAGACCACTCTGATTGTTGGCTGCTACAGCTATGGCTATCTCCCATCAAACAAAAAAATCACTTTAAAAAAAAAAAACCCACAAAAAAGGAAACACATATAACTCAAGGAATATGCATTTTGATTCAGATTCCAACAAAGAATGCAATAAAAAGGAAAGGGAAAAAAAGGAGTTGGTGGGGCGTGATGTAAGTATGTAATTTTATTCATGAAATAAAGCAAAAACAAATTGACAAACACATTAAAATTAAATCAAAAGGCACCGTTTCTGTAATGAGTGTTGACGAGGATGTGAGCTTTGCTTCTATCACCCTTTGTTTGTCCGTTTTTCTAATGTTGTTTGTTTATACATTATATCCATTTCAAAGATTGAAACTTTCGATTAAACTAATGCCAGAAACTGATATGGCCCACCTTTCGAGTTTATCCAATTGGATGGCTGGATTGTCGCACTTGATTATGATGTTTTTCTTTTGATTCTGGAATGGGATTAAGGTATTCACAAATTGGAACTGAGTTTTAGCTGTGATAGTGGAATGATAGTTACTTGTATTTCTTCAAGTGTTGACCAGACCTTTTCTTCTATGCTTAAACATCTGGATTGCATAATCATTTCAGTTGGACAAGCCAACTTATAACCAAACAACATTTTATCTTGATTTTAAAATAAGTGATAGTAACTTTTTAAACTATGCCTAATAATAAGGGTGGAAATAAGTTGGGTTAGTTTAGGTTTTACATGAAAAAATCTTGGTTAGGTGGTGGTAAACATACATAATTTGTATGTATAAGAAAGGGGTATTTTAATCCATTTCTTATTTAAGTTGTGTTAAAATGACTAATATACCATTAATGTAAATATAATGCTGAAACATTATTTTTGAATAAAATATTCAAATCTGACACTTTTTTTCCCTCTCTTCTTATTTATTCAAGGTGACAAATTTCAATGTTGTATTTAATTAAAAGTCTTCTCTTTCTTTTGTTACTGTTCGTCTCCTACTTTTTCTTTATTTCTACCCTAAAATAACTTCATCTCCTTGCAAAAAAATATTATTATAGCCTACATTCAATTCCCATTCAAAAATTCAAAATTATTTAAGATTAATTTAATAAAAAAAGATTAAAAAATTAATTTAGAATTAAAAATTTTAAAAAAGATTTAATCTTCACTTAATATAAAACATCTAATTGATATAACTGTTGAATTACAAATTAAATTTAAGCCTTATTTACTTAAATTAAATTTTATTTTATTTTAAATTGAACCCCAATATTGTTGCACAAATTAAGTCGTAATTACATAAAATTGATTCTGAATTACATTTGGTGATATATGGAAAAGTAATTTAATTTTTATAAGGATTTGAAATTAAAAATATGTAAAATTAATCCTTAGTTACCTTGTTAAAATTATTGAACATATAATGATATATGAAGAAATCAATTTAATTTTTAGAAGTCCTAGTTAACTTGTTAAATTTTATTTTGATCTATCAAATTTTATTGATGCATGTGAGCCAGATTTGACATTGGTCTAAAATTATTGATCAAATATTTAGTAATATTTACCTAAAAAGATGAGAGATGATGAGAGATGGGATATGAAGATATATTTTTTTCATTTAAGTGTCCCTATTTATACGAAGTGAAGGGGTGCGTTTGAAGTGAAAGATTAAGACAATTTTATTTAATTTCATTTTTGTGGATTTAATTTAATTTAATTTACTGAAGTGACAATTTTAATTTTAGTAAATACTCCTATAATGTAATGATTTATTATCATGTACTTGTAAATTTACCGATTTATCATATTTAATAATTATGGTAATAATTTATATTAATTACCGATTTATTCCATTCTTATACTCCCTCCATCTCATACTTGAAGACTCATTTTATCATTCTGGGTGTTCCATACTTGAAGACACTTACCTAAAATAGTAAAAACATTTTTAAACAATCTCTTTAAAACATCACAATATTACAACAAATGTTAATACTTTATTACGGGGTACTATTTATAAAGTTGAAAAGTCTTTACTACCCTCACTTTATCTTACACATGCAATACTAATAAACAATTCTTTCATTAAAACTCGTGCCCAATTGGTTTGGGTCTTCAAGTATGGGACGGAGGGAGTAATATTTATGTTACTTTAAATTAATATACATCTTAATTTTAGTAAAGATAGTGTAATTATTATTATTCTATATTTAAAATTTTCAATATGGTACACTTATCTTCGACTACTCGTTTCTCGACATATAGTGTTTAGGGTTTAGGATTTAGGGTAAAGTGTCTGATTACTCATTTCAACGTGCACACTCATGATTCATTAATAAACAAACTTCAAATGTGAATTATGAATTTATGTTCAATATGGTACACTTATCTCCGATTACTCGTTTCTCGGCATATAGTGTTTAGGGTTCAGGGTTTAGGGTAAAGTGTCTGATTACTCCTTTCAACGTGCACACACAAGATTCATTAATAAACAAACTTCAAATGTGTGTTATGAATTTATGTTCAATATGGTACACTTATCTCCGACTACTCGTTTCTCAGCATATAATGTTTAGAATTTAAAGTTCACGGTTTAGGGTTTAGGGTAAAGTGTGTGGTTACCCCTTTCAACGTGCACACTCAGGATTCATTAATAAACAAACTTCAAATGTGTATTATGAATTTATGTTCAACATTGTGCACTTATCTCCAACTACTCGTTTCTCAGCATATAGTGTTTAGGATTTAGGGTTCAGGATTTAGGGTTTAGGGTAAAGTGTGTGATTACTCCTTTCAACGTGCACACTCAAGATTCATTAATAAACAAACTTCAAATGTGTATTATGAATTTATGTTCAATATGGTACACTTATCTCCGACTACTCGTTTCTCAGCATATAGTGTTTAGGATTTAGGGTTCAGGGTTTAGGGTCAAATGTCTGATTACTTATGTCTCACTTACTAATTAGTCTAATTTAATTTTTTAAAATGTGCACTTGTAAATACTTAAGTCTGACTCACTAATTTAATTTTTTAAAATGTGCACTTGTAAATAATTAGTGTTAAAATTAAATTAATTATCAAATCTAGTTTTTATTACGAAGATTTGGTTATTCATGGAGAAGGAAAAAACTTGAAGCACAATTAATGATGTTAATGGTTGCTGCAAATATTACGAGTTTCAAATCAGATGTAATGATGATATGTCATAATTATGTGCATTGGGAAATTAATTAATTGAACGTGTGTTGATTAGCAAGAAAGCAACAGAGATAAGTATGTCGTGAGTTAATTAATTAATATTTAGTCATTATCTCTAATTAAGGGCATAATAGTCATTAAGTAATTAATAAAACATTAATTAAATAAAAAAAATTATATGTACAGATTTTGTACACACATCATTACCGATCTTGGTTTAGTTTATAAATATTTAGTCTAAGTCTAACCTATTATCTATGATAAACTTTTTTTATAGGTTTAACCTAACATTTTAAGTAAATAGGTCGAACCTACGGGGGCCTTTTAAAAGCCTATTAAAATATATGTCAAATACAAAACGCGCGCGGTTCAATATTTAAATGAAATTCACAACAAAAATAAATGTATTACAACGATAAATTTAAATACAACCATTATAATGATTTCTCAAATACTAAATAAATTTAATTTGTTTTAATTTAATTTAATATTAACGTTAGTACTAAATTTAAAAAATTATTTATTATAACATATATATAAATATTTATTTATAATTATATATATATAAAATCTTAACTAAGTCGGCATGTTAGATTTATAAGACTTTTTATAAAGTCTAAGTTTGGCCTACTTAATTAAATGAGCTCTTTAAAAAGTCTTAACTCGACTTGTATTATAAATAGGTAAGACCTGACAAAACCCTTAATAGACTAGGTTGTAGGCCCTTGTCGAATGATCCAGCCTATTTTCATCCCTACTAATAGGACTATAATTTGTCGTACCACCTATTAAATAATGGGTGTTACAACACATTTAAAGTTATTAAGCCCTACCAATAGGGTAGTTTAGACAAAATCTATCAATTGCATGGTATTAGGATGTAAATCAAATTAAATGTTTCATGAATTATTCAGGACTTAGACTTTGAAAAGTGCTCATTTGAGCTTATTTGATAAAGTTTGTTTAAAAAACAATCAAACTAATAATATTTGATTTATTATCTCATGAACAAGTTCGCTAGTAAGCTAAGGTGTATAAATTTGTCAGCTCGTTACTAACTAAGATCCACCATATGGGGTAGGGAGTAGGGTGTGCACCGGTCCAAAACCGGATCGGACCGGGACCGGTTTGGATCGGGACCGGAATGTGTGCTAAATGGCGGACCGGAGACTGGACCGTAATTAATTTGGTCCAGACCGGATCGGATCGGTAAATTCCGGTCCGATCCGGGTTTGGACCGGTTGGACCAGATTTTTTTTTAAAAGTACTTATGGAAGTAAGAATAAGATTGATGAATTTGTGTATGAAAATTAAAGTGTTTGCTCTTCATTACGCCATTGTGAATTTTATTTACATTATTATTAATGATCTTTTGACCCTAAAAATAAATTAAATGTGTTTGTTAAATTATATATTTGCAAAAAATGTAATAGATCTCAACACATTTTCACCAATTACTTGGTTTTGAAAAATAATTGAGAGTGCATTAGTAAAAAAATATAAAAAATATTAAAAATATTAAAAAATAATAATAATAAAAAATCCGGTCCAGACCGGAAAATTCCGATCTTGGACCGGACCGGAAGACCGGAATCCAAAATTTGTCGGACCTGAGACCGGACCGAAATCTAACCGATCGATCCGGTTCCGGTCTTTTTTCCGGTCCAATTTTTTTTTTGAACACTCCTAGTAGGGAGCCCAAATTTCTTCAATGTGGTCGAAAATTATGAAAATTTGTCTTCCATTGATCGTGATGATGGGATTAAGATCAATTATTCATGTGAGACATTTTCACCATCCCTATGTGGGATTAAAATTAGTACTATATATTATAGATATTATTTTCATGCGAGATCGGGTAGGGATCTTTAGAAAGGTGGGGAATAGATCTTGATCTTGATCATCACTGTTAATGAAAGATAAATTTTCACCATTCTCAATCATAATGAGAAAGTTCGAGATTTTCTTCCCCGTTCTGGGTGAATCTTAGTTGATAATGAAAATTCTCTGTCTTGTTTCATTCCTAGTTATGGGGTCGACCTCGTCTTCAATATGGGTGAACATTCAATTGATTTTGGTCAATTTTTCAACAGAATCAAATTATATTTATATAAATCGAAGTTAAATTGAAATGAAGTAATGTGAGAATATCAAATCATGACTTAAACGAAGAATTTTGAAATTAAAGTAGACTAAAATCACTTCATTCAACTCGCGCGCTGAACTAAAAATGTAACAAGGCAACTTACAAGTTACAAGACAAAAAAAAAAAAAAAAAAAACTATTTTCCAAAGTAATTAGTTTTAAGCTAATATTTGGACCTAAAAGTATAATTTTGAAAATGATTTGTGTATTCTACAACACTAGAATAAACGACCGCAAGTATACGGTGTCTATCGTAGAGAAGTAAGTACGAGGTCGATCCCACGAGGAGGTATAGCGTAAAAATGTAGTTTGTTAACGAAATTCTAAATAGACGCGATCGATAAAGTGAATATAGTGAATTACCCTAAAGTTGCCTATCAAATTGTCACAAATAAGCAATAAAGAGTAATAAAGAATCGATCAACTAGCATGCAATCACGAAAACGAAGTAAAATGGATGAAAACTCAAAGATGAGAAGGTAGGTTCTAAAGCACATGCAATACTAATGTATCCATCTATGATTAACTATTTAAGTGGTGTTCATGCTTTGTCTATAAGATTGATCACACAATAATGGATTAAAAGTTCTCTCAATCCAAGTAATCCAAAGGAGATATCACACAACTTAGTATCTCTATCTAAATTGCACAATAAAACCCAATCAAGCTCCTAAGATCATCACACATCTTCCTAATCATTGTTCATCTTTCAATCTCACAATAAAACTAGGTCAAATGCTTGCAATCAATTAATCAAAGTAGATTTCTCAACCTAATTCAATTAACTAGGATTAACATATCATCATTGTACACTAATGACATGCTTTGCAATGAAAATCAAGCACCCAAATAGAATTAAGCCACACAAACACCAATTAAGCAAAACATTAATTCATAAACTTCAACAAGAGTATTTATAAGGCTTTAGAACCAAAAGTGTTCTAGCCACTAACTAGCATAGTCAAATTACAAAATCAAATGGAATAACTAAGTAAAAAGAAATAGAAAGAGAAAGTTTAGTCTAAAATGTGGTAGAGAATTGAATTTCCAAGCTATTGCATCCTTGCTTGCTTGATTTGATGAAGAATTGATGAAGATATAGCCAAAACACCTCCAAGTATGTGTAACTATGTGTGAAAATTGAGGAATTGGGGAAGAATGTCTTGGATTTCAAGAAATGGGGCTTATATAGTGTTGGGGTAGGGTTTGGATGCCAAAATTGCAAGTTGGTCCTTCAAAAATGGCCAAAATAGGGAAAAAGCACCGAAAATGGGGGTAGCACGACCGTGCAAAATGGCATTGGAGGCGAGCAGGTGCTCGGCCGAGCTGGGAACTCAGTCGTGCTGCGCGGATGGGAGACATGGGAGTGCTCGGCCGAGATTGGTGCTCGGCCGAGGTGTGCGGAAGCAGGGCAAGCCAGGTGCTCGGCCGTGGCATGTGGGCAAGTGATGTGCTCGAGCTCGGTCGTGCCCTCTCCTTGGCCAAAATCGTTGTTTCGAGCACGGCCAGCTCGAGCATGGTGCTCGGCCGTGCTCGCTCGATCGTCTTCGGCCCCTTTCTCGTTTCGTGCATAACTTTCGCCTCGGGTGTCCGATTGACTCGATTCTTTTGGCCATTCCACTCCGTTTTTCGAGACGAATCCAACCGTGCAACCCTCTTCCTGATCCAGTAAAGTATGGTTGATGTTTTGCTCCAAATTCCATCGTATTTCCTACAAAATCAACAAAACACAAACTTTCTCTCATTTTGGCTTAAACAATCATATTCAATGCATAAATCAATGAAATCTACATCAAAATATGCTTCACATGTGCCTCTAAAACGTGTAAATTCTACCAGAATCAAACTCCCACAAACTTAAAATGTTGTTTGTCCTCAAACAACTAAGCACTTAAAACAATGAGGGTGGAATGATCACAATGGAATATTCAATGCAAATCACACATGCAAAGTAAGAATGTAGTGATATCTCTTTCTCAAAGTGCATTCCTCAATGAAGATCATAGGCTCATTATTGCAAATCACATTCATGAATCAAAGAATGCACAAACACACAACACATTGTGAATGGGAAACATAATCCAAATGCTCAAGTCCTCTACTCACATGACAAAGTGTTTCTCTCAAACACACAAACAAATTGAGGATATTAATGCACTCATCAACCAAGTTATGCTATGCAATCACTATATGCTTGCCCAACTTCTACTTTCTACAACACTCAAATGCTCAACAATGTGATCAATAAGACTTTATCAAGGATGTAACATTGACTCTTTGGACAAGGTAGGATGAATTTGGGAATTGTGACTCTTCTAGTGGAGGACAAAGTTTGTTGTTTTTACAATTTGTGCTTTCACTTTCAAAGTTTACAAACTCCATCCTCACTTTTCATTTTCCTTTCTTTTTCAAGCAATCATCACCTCATCTTTTGAACCATTTTTCTTTTCAAGTTTTTGGGGCTCTTTGTCCCTCTTTTCTTTTCCTTTGATTTTCTTTTCATCTTTCTCTTTTTCTTTCAACTTTTCCAATTTCTCCTTTCACCAAAAATATTCAAGCACATGTTTATCCACTTTATCTTTTAACCCCCACTAGATGTAGGTATCAAAGGCTCAAAAAGGCTAAGTGGTTAACATTGTAGTTTGCCAAGAAAATGAGGAATTAAGCTCAAAGGGGCTAACTATGGAAAATTACTTCGATTTTTGGAAATTTTGGCTAAGTGACTCTTTTAGAACAAGATGGCCTATATCACATCACAAAGTTTCACAACATCATGCTTTCAAACAAGAACTTGGGCAAGTTCTAGGATCACTAACAATAACCTAGTCCACTCTCAAATGAATCAAACCGGATTACATGCTCAAATTATGGCTCAAATCTCACCGGTTTATTCAATAGGACCTTCACAATCATCAAATGTTCCCAAACAACAACACATAATGCATCCATGCTATCAAAGATCACAAATATGAACACAACATGATACTATTCTCCAACACCAATCATGCATACATTCAAAGCAAATAGACATCACTACAACTACTCAACCATGGATTCCAATGATTATTCATGCTCACATTTCACCAAAGATCCACTACCCAACACATGATCAAAACCAACTCAAACACAATAAGCATATGAAAGCCAAGTTTGCGCCGGTGCAAAATGTGACACAAGTAGAATGACGAACCGGTGCAAAGGTAACAACTAGTAGAAAAAAATACAAGAAAAATAACTCCCCCAAACTTAGAATTTTACTATGTATAAATTCTAAGTTTGGGGATACAAGTTGTTACGTCCCTCCTTGCACATCCAATGCTCTTCAAAGATCACCATTGCAACACTTGCTTTCCCTCTCCAAAGTTGGTTTTGCTTCCTTCTTCATTCTTCAAGCTAGAATCTCCAAAATGCTTCTCATCCTCACCTACAAAATAAACTAAGCTATCAAAACTATCAAAGAAATAAAAACATGAAAGCAATAAAACCTTGGGTTGCCTCCCAAGAAGCGCTATTTTTAACATCCTATGCCGGACGGTTCTTCCTTAAGATGGTTTGTCAAGTCACCCCATCATCATACTTGTTCTTGACCTTCTTTCCACATCCAACCTTCTTAAACTCATTGAAACATCCACAAGCTACCACATCCGTCTCTTCAATCATGTCATAAGAAGTTGATGCCTCATTCAACCCTAAACTTGCACAAGTAGCTTTTCTTGATTTGGGGGAGTTTTCGAAGAAAACTCCCCCAAACTTGGCCTTCTTGTCTATCTTCAAATCTTTGTCTTCCACCTTGGGGTTCTCTTTCACAAAGTTGATATTGGGCTCTTTTTCCATCTTCTCTTCCATAGGCCTTGAATAATGATCTCCCTTGGAATACACATACTCTTCCTCCTCATCCTCATCATCACGGAATCTAACGGCTTTATAGATGTTGAATGAGACTTTCTCCTCACCAACATGTAGTTCAAGCTCTCCGTTTCGTACATTGATGATGGCTCCACCCGTTGCTAGGAACGGTCTTCCCAAGATCAAGGGGATTGCCCTATCTTCCTCCATATCAAGTACCACAAAATCAACCGGGAATATGAATTTCCCAACTTTGACAAGCACATCATCAACCGTTCCCAAGGGATAAACTATGGAGCGATCCGCCAATTGAAGATTCATGGTAGTAGGCGTCAATTCTCCCAAGCCAAGTGATTTGAAAAGTGATAGTGGCATGAGGTTTATGCTTGCTCCAAGATCACACAAAGCACGATAAGTTCCCTCCTTGCCAATCACACAAGGCAATGTAAATGAACCGGGATCCCTAAGCTTTGGAGGTAGCTTAGCTTGGATGATGGCACTACACTCTTCGGTGAGGTTCACGGTTTCAAATTCAACCATCTTTCTCTTGTTGGACATAATCTCCTTAAAAAACTTGGCATAGTGAGGCATTTGCTCAAGGGCTTCCGCAAATGGGATGTTGATGTGTATCTTTTTTAACATCTCCAAGAATTTGACGAACTTTGCATCCAAACTCGTCTTCTTGAGTCGTTGAGGGTATGGGATTGGAGGCTTGTGTGGAGATGGAGGCTTGTATGCATCATTCTCTTTCTCACTTGTTTTCTCCTTCTCAACATCTTTCTCTACAACTTTCCTTCCTTGTTGCTCCTCTTCACCGTCTTCCTTTGGCATCATGGGGCCTTCATAACTTGTACCACTCCTCAACTTAATTGACTTGCATTGCTCTTTGGGGTTCAATTCCGTGGTTGAGGGGAATCGACCTGGCTTGTGTTGGTTTCCAACCATGTTAGCAATTTGGCCCACTTGAATCTCAGTGGCTTTCACATCATTCTTGATTCCCATCACTTCATTTGCCAATTGACCAATTTTCTCATCTTGACTCTCAATCTTTTGCCAAGTCTTTGTCATGGAACTCTTCGTCTCTCCCATGAACTTCTTAGTTTCTCCCATGAATGTTATGAACATTTCTTCCATAGTGAGCTTTGACGAAGATTCTTCTCTCACACCATCTCGTGCATTGAAGTTCGACGGTGGTTGAATGGCATTGTGTGGGTTAGCATATGAGAAGTTTTCATGGTTTCTCAACCCGGGATGGTATTGGTTCGGATTAGGAGGGTGATAGTTCCCATGGGCTTGTCTTTCTCCCCAACCTCTTTCTCTAAAATTCTAGTCCCGTTGGTTGTTCATGTAATGAGCCTCTTCATATTGTGCATCACTGGGCTCCACTAGTGCTTTGGCCGTCATCAAAGAGATTAGCTTATCCACTTTTTTGGATAGGTTGATGCTTTCTTCCGAATTTTGAGTGGAGGTTACCCTTCGACTTTGCCATCGTTCGGATGGCCATTGATTCCCGTTCTTTGCCATCTCCTCTAATAACACATAGCCTTCATTCGTCGTCTTTCCCAACAAAGACCCTCCACCGGCCGAAGCGTCTAACATCCCTCTTGTACGGTGATCCATCCCGTTGTAGAAATAACAAATGATTTGATCCCTTGAAAACCCGTGTTGAGGACAACTTCTTATGAGATCTTTGAAGCGCTCCCATACTGATTAGGGTGTCGATTGCTCACATTTCACATGCATATTTGATCCAAATTGAGTTGTTTA
Organism: Galeopsis tetrahit; assembly: GCA_963675135.1. NCBI lineage: Eukaryota > Viridiplantae > Streptophyta > Magnoliopsida > Lamiales > Lamiaceae > Galeopsis > Galeopsis tetrahit. The sequence continues at coordinate 74,752,744 of OY776121.1, read as the reverse complement.
CATGCGAATTTCACTCATTATCACTTGATTTGGTGTATATTGGTTGAGAAATGTTTGTGAGGTGTTTTTGTAGGAATATGGAGCTTATTTGGAACTAACAATCACAAGAAACGAGTGATCGGTCATCATTGATACTCGTATGAGGAGAAATGACGAGCAACATGAACTGGAATGAGGAAATTCGGAAGAAACGGGTCATGATACGAAGGGATTAGACAAGAAAACGAGAGGATGAGCCAAAGAGAACACATGGTCGAGTAGACACCACCCGGCCGGGTAGACATCACCCGATCGGGTAGAATCGACCCGGCCGAGTAGCTTTAACATGGCCTAGTTGCTTCAATCTTAGAGCATCGTATTTGGCCCGGGTGAAACCCACCCGGCCGGGTGGGATTCTACCTGGGCAAGGCCAATTTTTCTAAGAGCATCGTATTTGTCCCGGGTGAAACCCACCCGGCCGGGTGGGATTCTACCCGGGCAAGGCCAAATTTCTAAGAAGTTTTGTATTTAGGCAGGGTGGGGTGCCCGGGTGGGATCCACCCGGCCGGGTGACACACATCTCGGGGGTTTTTGGCTATTTTCTCAAATTTCGAGGGGCTAAAGTGCAAAACTCATCTTTGGAATCCTTACAACATATAAAAGGAACCTTATTTCAGTTTTGGAAGGGAGCAACACACTTTTGGAGAGCAATTCACACACAATCACACATAGTAATAGGTGTTTTTGTTATTTTGCAATTTCCTTTGATAGATAGCTTAGATTATTGTTTAGTTTGATAATTCAAGTGAAGATTTCCATTGGACTTTGTAAGTAATTGAAGTTTATAGCTACATTTCAACTTTTAAGGTGATATCTCTTTAATTTTCATTTCAATTTAGTAATTCTACTATTTCTTCCCATTGATTTCTTAATTGTTATGTGTTTTGTGAATTCTTGCATTGTAGCCATGGATTTCTCTCATAAAACTATGGGCTAATCCTTAATTGCCTTGGGTGTGGATGTTTTGATGAAAATTTAGTGTAATTGTGAATTAATTGCATGATTAGCTTATAATTTGGGTTTTTATGTTTCTAGAGTTGTACTTTGATTGATTCATTTGGTTGATCAACCCTATTAGCAAGCATGTTCGATTATGTTTATTGCAACGAGAGTTGGGTAGCATGATTGGGAGTGTGAGTGTGAGCTTTGATCAATTGAATAGAAGTTAATTAGTAATTAGCTCACCCGAGAGGGGTGTTAATGGCTAGACCGACAACCTTAGACATTAAACGAGTAGAGGTCGTCTAGGAGTTTGGTGAGAGGGCGTTTCATAAGCATTAGTAACCGTGTTGAAAGTGCTTATGAAACACTATCTTAGGAGTTTATGGTATTTGGTTAGATCCTATAATTGCTAATCAATGCACGATGTTTACCTATGCCTTTCGAGGGGGTTTGCACACATATGTGATAGCCTTTAGCTTGACCCAAATTTGTAGTAAAATCATGTAATTGGTTCACTAGTTCACTTAATTGCTCACAAAACGGAAACACCCGAGGCAATACACTTCTCTTGCATTTTCCAACGAAAGTTAGATAGTTTGTTATTTCTTGTCACTAGTTCTCATCACTTTTGTTAATTTAGTTTAATATTTTTTGTGCTTATTCCCGAAAATCCAAACATAATCATTTAGTTACTACAATAGCATGATAACTTGCAACTTTAGGGACTCATTTTCACTTAATTAAGTCATTGGAACGAAAATCTACTTGGGGACACTTATCTTACTACTAACGAACCCATACGCTTGTGGGGATCGTATAGTTTTAAAAAGTGCAAAAATACGAACCAAGTCAATGGCGCCGCTGCCAGGGACTTAAGCGAGTGTTGTTAGTGAGACTTAGAGTTTGTTAAGTGTTATTGATAGTAACATTTCTTTTTGTTATTTTGTTTTTGTTCATCTTTGTGGGCTTTAACATATTTCTTTTGTAGGTGCATGATCACAAGATCATGTGGAGGAAACCTTGAACCGTTAGACCTTGAGATCGAGGCACACGCAAGAAGAAGGAATCGAAGTAGGAACCGACAAAGAGTCATATAAGAACCATTTGAGATGGAGAACATTGAAGAGATGAATCCTCCACCACTTGGAGACGATGAGCCTCAAAGAGAGAACCACCAAGTTGGAGGGAATCCACCTCCAAACCCACCAAATCTCCATAACCCAAATCCACAATATCCACCTCAAAACCACCTTCCATATCAAGGATACTATCCTTACCCTTATCCACCTCCACAACAAGCCTACTATCCACCTCCACCACATCAATTTCCACCACCTCAACACCCTTACCCTCCACCTTACCAATACACTCACCCTCAACACATTCAAGAGGAATACATCCCTCCCCCTCCACATATAGAAGAGCCTCAACGTGTGTACCATGGAAGGTCAACGAGGGAATATTTTGAGCCTCAACCTAGGGAGCATTACGATGGATTGGCAAGACCAAGGGTGGAGGCAAACAATTTTGAAATTAGTGCCTCTCTATTAAGGATGTTGAGGGAGAGACAATTTGAAGGAAGAACGGAGGAAGGATTTGAAGAAGACCCGAATGAACATCTTGCTCAATTCTTGGAGATGGTCGACACTCTTAAGCAAAACGGAGTGTCGGAAGATGCTAAAAAGATGAGGCTATTCCCATGCATTCACATTGACAGGGAAAGCAAAAGCTTGGTTACAATCAAGTATTCCCGCCGGAGAAGTGAGGACGTGGGAAGAGTTGAAGAAGAGATTCCTATTGAAGTACTACCCTCCTTCAAAGACTATGGAAGCCAAACAAAAGATATATACATTCCAACAAGGTCCAACGGAGGGAATCTAAGAGGCATGGGAAAGGTTTACAAATCTTCTCATCACATGCCCCCATCATGGTTTCCCAATAGAACAAACAACATGTTGGTTCGTTGGTGCGTTACGAGTGGAAGATCAACACCACATTGATGCTTGTGCGGGGGGTTCAATTTGGATGAAATCGGTGGAGGAGATCAATGACATAATAGAAGGGATATCAAGCAATACTTTCAAGATGAGAGTAGACCATGGAGCACGAAATAGGGTAGCTCAAGTGGATGACAATGATAGCATGAGAGTAATGATGGCCACACTCATTGAAAAGGTGAATGTGTTATCTCAATCAAGAGATAATCATTTACCCTTTGGGCAAGAGGATCCTCAAATGGGACCTATGGAAGAAGTGCAATACATGGGTCAACAAGGGCATCCTCAAAATTATCAAGGGAATCGACAATATCAAGGATAACCACCATATCAAAATCGTGGTCAGGGCTTTCAAGGTCCTACTCAAAACCGATTCCAAGGCCAATCCTCATCTTATCAAGGTCAAGGGGGTCCGTCTCCTCAATTCTCAACTCCTCAAAATCAAAATTTTCGGAAGAATGAGAATTTGTCCTATTCCAATCCTAAAAGTGCTATTCAATATCCTCCCGGATTTGATCCCGGAGCAAAACTTCCAAGTGGAGAAGGGAAGTCCTCTACGGATGAGCTTCTTGCACACCTCATGAAGAGGATGGATATGAGTGATAAGAGAAGTGAAACAAGTGAGAAGAAATCCGAAGCAACCGACTCAATCCTTGCCCAACTCATGAGTAATCAAAAGTCAATGGAATCCATGATTGCCCAACTCATGAGTAATCAAAAATCAATGGAATTCCAAATGGGACAATTGGCAACTTCAATTGGGTCTCAACCAAACAAAGGAAAATTTCCATCGACAACCGAAGTGAATCCGAAAGAGCATTGTAAAGCCATTAAATTGAGGAGTGGTACTTCTTATGAAGGGCCAAAAATGCCCACGGATGTTGATGATGAGAAAGTCGATGAAAAGAATGAGGAAGTTGAGGAAGGAAGGCAAGATGAGGAGTTGGAAGTTTAAGGAAAGAAGGATGATAAAAATGAAGATAAAGAAAAGAAGGAGGAGGAAAGTGGAGATGAGGAAGTGAAGAGCCCAAGGACCCCAAAATGGAAAATTGCTAAGGAGCTAAGAGAGAAGAAGCATGATGTACCATGTGACAAATGGGGGATTCCCATTACTCATGTACCACTTCCATTCCCTCAAAGGTATATGAAAAAGAAGTTGAATGAGAAGTTTAGCAAATTCATGGAGATCTTTAAGAAGATCCACATCAATCTTCCTCTTCTTGATGCCTTGGACCAAATGCCCCACTACATGAAGTTTCTCAAGGATTTGATTGCAAACAAGAATAAACTCGGAGTTCATCAAGCAATCAATCTATCGGAGGAGTGTAGTGCTTTACTACAAAGAAGTCTCCCTACTAAGTTGAAAGATCCGGGTAGTTTCACAATTCCTTGTGAAATTGGGGGTAGTGAAGCAATTTGGGCTTTGTGTGACTTAGGAGCAAGCATCAACCTTATGCCCTACTCGATTTACAAGAGGTTGGATATGGGGGAGTTGATACCAACAACAATGACCCTCCATCTAGCCGATCGATCGGTGAAGACGCCAAGAGGGATAGTGGAAGATGTGTTGGTGAAAGTGGATCGATTCATATTTCCCGTGAACTTCGTCATTCTTGATATGGCGGAGGATGAGCACATACCTTTGATCCTTGGGAGACCTTTCCTTGCAACGGGGGAAGCAATGATTAATGTGAAGAAAGGGGAATTGAAATTGAGCTTCAACCATGAAGAGGTCACATTCTCAATTTACAAGTCTTTGAAAGAACTTGAAGAAGCGGAATCTTGCAACTTCTTAGATGTGGTTGATAACATTGTGCAAAACGAATGGGAAGATTTCTCTAACACTTCTTTAACTTATTCTATCTCTTCATTTCTATGTGATTCTTTAGTTGTTTCTAATGAATTGTGGCCAAGCTCTTATAGGGAATCAATAGAAGAAGTTGATGCAATGGAGATGAGAAGGAGACCTCCAATACTACCCCTTAATATCCCCGTTGAAGGAGGACAAGGCCCGGAAGAGAAGAAAGAGAAGATGAAGCCGTTACCGGATCACCTCAAGTATGCCTATTTGGATAACGAAATGAGGTACCCCGTTATCGTCTCTTCTTTGTTAAATGATGGTGAGTTGGATAAATTGTTGGTTGTGCTTGCTAGGAATAAGAAAGCCTTAGGTTGGACCATTGATGACTTGAAGGGGATTAATCCGTCTATATGCATGCATAGGATTAGGACCGAGAGTGATGTTAAACCTATAGTTCAACCTCAAAGGCGAGTAAATTCTATATTGCAAGAGGTCATTAGGAAAGAGGTTATTAAGTTCTTAGACTCGGGTATGATTTTTCCTATAAGTGATAGTCTGTGGTTATCACCATTGCATGTCGTAACTAAAAAAGGGGGAATGACGGTCATCACGACCGATCAAAATGAGGTAATTGCTACACGGGTAGCAACCGGGTGGAGAGTGTGTGTGGATTATAGAGAGTTAAATAAGGCTACATGTAAGGACCACTTTCCCCTCCCCTTTATGGATCAAATGCTAGATAGGCTTGGTGGATTTGCTTACTATTGCTTCCTCGATGGTTATTCCGGGTACAATCAAATAATGATTGCCCCCGAAGACCAAGAGAAGACAACTTTTACATGTTCCTATGGAACGTTTGCTTGGAGACGCATGCCCTTTGGGTTATGCAATGCACCGGCAACATTCCAAAGGTGCATGATGTCTATTTTCCATGATTTAATTGAGAGAGTGATGGAAGTTTTCATGGATGATTTTTCGGTGTTTGGTACCTCATTTGACACATGTTTGGAACATTTGGAGTTAGTGTTGAAAAGATGCCAAGATACCAACCTTGTCCTTAATTGGGAAAAGTGCCATTTCATGGTTAAGGAAGGGGTGGTACTTGGTCATCATGTGTCTTCTAAAGGTTTGCAGGTTGATCGGGCAAAGATAGTTGCAATAGAGAAGCTCCCTCCTCCATCAAACGAGAGAGGAATTCGTTCATTCTTGGGCCACGCCGGTTTTTATAGACGGTTCATTCAAAACTTCTCTAAACTTTCTAAACCCCTTTCACATTTACTTGAAAATGATGTTCCTTTTGTTTTTGATGATGCTTGTTTGAATGCTTTTAGTGCCTTGAAGGAAGCGTTGGTCAACACTCCCATCTTAGTAGCACCGAATTGGAAGGAACCATTTACATTGATGTGTGATGCTAGTGACGTGGCAATGGGGGTAGTTCTTGGACAAGTAAGGGAGAAGGTATTCCGAGCTATATATTATGCCTAAAAAACATTCAATGGAGCTCAAGTGAATTACACCACTACGGAGAAGGAACTTCTAGCGGTTGTGTACGCATTCGATAAGTTTCGACCCTACCTAGTAGGTGCGAAAACTATTGTGTACACGGACCATGCCGCTATTCGTTACCTAATGGGAAAGAAGGATGCAAAGCCAAGGCTAATCCGATGAATCTTACTTCTTCAAGAATTTTACATTGAGATAAAGGATAAGAAGGGGAGTGACAATGTGATAGCCGATCACTTGTCCTGGATTGAGAGAGCAAAATAATTCAAGGAAGAATTTGGAGAAGTAAAAGAAGAATTCCCGGATGAGAGGTTGTTACGTGTCCATGGAGCATTTGTGGGAGGTATGCGGACATCGCCAATTACTTGGCAAGTGGGAGCATGCCATTTGGGGCAAACACCTATGAAAAGAGGAAATTTTTGAAGGACGTGGAGAGTTACATTTGGGATGATCCCCATTTGTTGAGAAGGGGTGTCGATTCCATTATTAGGAAGTGTGTCCCGAAGGAGGAATGGGAAGATATAATGAATCATTGTCACTCATCTCCATGTGGTGGACATTATGGGGGTGAGAAGACGGCGTTAAAAGTACTCCAATCGGGATTCTATTGGCCGTGGGTGTTCCGGTCTTGCAAAGAGTTTGTACTCCGATGTGATAAATGTCAACGTGGTGGTGGAATTTCCAAGAAGAACGAGATGCCTTTGAACAACATCGTAGAGGTTGAGTTGTTTGATGTGTGGGGGATAGACTTCATGGGACCGTTTCCGTCTTCCAATGGTTTTACCTACATTTTACTTGGGGTTGATTATGTGTCAAAGTGGATTGAGGTCGTTGCTACAAGGGCTAACGATGCAAACACTGTGATGATCTTTTTTAAGGGAATTTTCACTCGATTTGGCGTTCCTAGAGCTCTCATAAGTGATGGGGGGAGTCATTTCGTGAACAAGATGATGGAGAGACTTTTTGCAAAGTATGGTGTTACACACAAGGTGGCAACTCCGTATCATCCCCAAACAAATGGATTGGCCGAAGTGTCAAATCGACATATCAAAAAGATATTGGAAAGGACGGTGAGCACAAGCCGAAAGGATTGGGCGAGCAAGCTCCCGGATGCTCTTTGGGCATATAGGACAGCTTATAAAACTCCACTTGGTATGTCACCTTACCAATTAGTTTTTGGGAAGGCTTGTCATCTTCCCGTTGAGGTGGAGCACCAAGCACTTTGGGCTTTGAGAAAGGTTAACTTGGACAGTGATTTATGTGGAGAGAAAATACTCCTTCAATTGCACGAACTTGAGGAGTTTCGTGAGGATGCTTATGCAAGTTCTCAACTATTTCGAGAAAAGACAAAACGATGGCATGATGCACGGCTATCCATGAAAATCTTTGAAGAGGGTGATGAAGTGTTACTCTACGATTCGAGGTTACATCTATTTCCCGGAAAGTTGAAATCAAAGTGGAAAGGTCCATTCCGTGTTAAGAAAGTGTTTCCTACGGGCTTCCTCGATCTTGTGAACGAAAAAGGAGAAGAATTCAAAGTGAATGGCCACCGAGTTAAGCATTACTACTCCCTTCCCGACAAGGGGGTAGTACATGTAGTTGGCCTTCGTGACCCTTGAACTAAAGGAGTTCCGTCCGGCATAGGACGTTAAACCTAGCGCTAAATGGGAGGCAACCCATTTTTACTTGTTTTATGTTTTTTTTTATCTCGTTTTGTTTGAATAAGTGTGAGTAGTTGATGTTCTTTTTGTGAAACTCTCTTTTGTAGGTCAAGATCGTATGGTGAATACGTGGAGAAAAGTTTTGAGAAGTGAAGAAGATTTGAGTTGTTAGCCATCATGAGGTACACCCCGTCCCAAACTTAATATTGCTTTGCAATATCTAAGTTGGGGGGGGGGGTAGGGAAATTTTCTTGTGATATATTGTACTTGAGTTGTGTTGTTTTTGAACACTTGGTATTGATGAATAGTGGTTTGGAATATAATTCTTGACTTGTGTTTAATATATGTACATGGTGGTTATTGACACTATTGATTGTTCGTTGAAATGATTTGGATGATTGGTCTTGAGCTATGTTGTGATTGGTTGAATATTGTTTGCAATTGAAAATCATTGCAAGTTTTTGGTGAAAAATCTTTTTTCAACACTATTTTTTCCAAACTTTTATTTGCTTTGCAAAGAAAAAGTTTGGGGGGTATGTTCGTTTTTGTAATTCGATTTACACCAAGAACTATGCATGATTAATGAAGATTTGATTTATTTATGGAGTGAAAATTGTGTGAACTTGTCATGGATTGAGAAATTAGAGGGAATTTTGAGTGTAATTGAGCAAGTTGTGAAACTTTGACACAAAAAAAGAGATTTTCAGGGGTTGCCCGGGTGAAAAAGACCCGGCCGAGTGGGTGATACCCGGCCAAAAGTCGAAACAAACGAAAAAACATGGTTGCCCGGGTGAAAACGACCCGGGTGGGTGGTACCCGGCCAAAAGTTGAAGCTGCAGGGGGTGACCGGGGCAAAACGACCCGGCCGGGTGGATGCTACCCGGCCAAGTCGCGATTTCAATCGGGCGGTTCGCGTTTTCAATCGGGCGGGGTATTTTGACTCGGGTAAGTTTTCTCCACCCAAACCCATTTACACTCAAACCCTACCCACACTTTCACACACTCTATAAAACCCTCTCCACACTCAAAACACACACATTCTCTCTTGGAAAATCACAAAAATTTGGCACCTCCTTCTCCCTAGTTTTCTTCTCACTTTTCTTCAATTTTTTTTTAGGAGTTCACCAAGAAAATCAAGACCCGAGGTATGTAACTCATCTTCCCCAATTTATTTGCAAGTTGGAGCATGATTTAGAAGGTTTTGAAGGTTTTTCTTGCATGTTTTTGGGAAGTGACGAAAATTCAATTTTGATATAGGTTTGTTGATTTCTTTGGTATTTCTCCCATGGGCTTTGTGCATTGTTGGTAGTTATTGATAAATGTTGAATGACAAGTCTTAATTTCAAATACCCATGGAGAAATTTGAAGGATTTAGGGGAGAATTGTGAAATTATGCTTCCATGAGATAATTGGTGTTCTTGAGCATGTTGTGTTTAATTGATGAGCATGTTAGTTTCTAAAGCTTGGATTTTGTAAAAAAATGCTTACACATGCTATGCTTGAGTTAGTAGAAGTGTTCTTGCTTAGTTTGGTGAAGATTGTTCTTTCAAGCATTTCTACAAATACTTTGTGAGCATGATTTTTGTGAAAAAATGAGAGAAAATTGTTGGTATTTGAGAAAATTAAAGAAGAATTGTGGTTGTATGTGAATGAGCATAAGAAAGTTCATGTCTTGACTTGAATTAAGTGTGAAAACTTGATGTTCAATTGATGGAAGTCACATGCAATGTATAATTCTTTGATAATTTGAAGAATATCATTAACTTTTGTTGTTGTGCTCATTTGTAGAAGGATGTCTAGAAAAATATCAAAGGGTGTGGGAGAAAGCTCTAGAAGGGAGATGAGTGTTGATGAATTATGTAAGGAGAAATGTGGGGTATGGCCATCAAAATTTGGAATTGATTTTGGAGATAGAGGGAAGGAATACGTGGAGGCTTTTGCTAAAGCAATAAACACCACAAGTAGGCCGACACGATATCCGGATGAGGGGTGTATGGTAAGAATGGGTATAAAGGATAACGTGCACGAGTTGTTCGACAACGTAGGATGGGAACACATTCTACATATCAAAAGGGAGTCGTGGATGAAGTTCATAGTGGAATTTATGTCCACTATTGAATTGAAGGAGGAGAGAAGAGGAACTCCCATTGGAATATCATTTCGGATGGGAAATGAAGATCACGAACTCTCATTTGAGGATATTAATGAGATGTTTGGAACGACAATGAATGTGGCACCCACCACCCCTCAAGAAATGAGAGGATTTGGGGAAGAGGACTTTTGGATTAGATTGACCCGGAGGCACATGAATGATAGGCCAAAGTATGATCCGAGCCACTCAAAGGCCTCACTCATCCGGAACCCGGTGTTCCGATACACTCACCGAATCCTATCAAACATCGTATTTGGAAGATTCGAGAGGGTTCGGTTAGAAAGGATGAGTTGTATGTGCTATGGTGCATGGTAAGGGGAAAACCTCTTAACATGAGCGCTTTTGTAGTGGAGCAATTGATGAGGCATGCCAAGAGAGATATTTCGAATTTCATGCTAGGGGGCATTGTCACAACAATTGCCGAAAATTATGGGTTGGAGCTTGAGAGATCAAAATCTCTTAAAGGAGGATCACTCCTCGATTTGGGACTGATGGAAAAGATGAAGATGTTGAAATTCGACGATAGGAGAAGAACTTTCATTTTCTTGCAAGATGACGAGAGCGTATTTCCATTGCCATATCGGGGGTTGACATCGCATCGGAGGGTCGAAAATTGGGATATGGGGTCCCCAGAGCACCACCAAGTGGTGGAAGCATTTACAAATGGACGACGTGTCCCTGAGCTATTCATTCAGTTACCTCCGAGAGGGGCCAATGTTGAGGCATTGGAGGCTCCACCTAGCCCTCACCATCGGGATGGAGGTGAACCGGGTCATGAAGCTCAAATTCCTCCGCAAAATGTGCCTAGGAATCTTGGTCAAGTCTACACGAGGGGGACAAGTGGTGTAGGGAATCTTGTAAGAAGCATTGACGAACTGACTGCATCAATGAGAGAGATGAGAACGAGCTTCGATGAGAGATGCACGAACTTGGAGAATGAATCGAGGAGCATGCGCACCACGGTTGAGGATGGGATGAGAGAGATACGAGATCAACAACAAGCGTTCAACTCTTGGATCATGCAACATGGATTCCCGGGAATGCAACCACCACCTCATTGAGAGGAATGTGTGGTTAAGTTCTCCTTTCCCTTTGTCTTTTCAATTCCCTTTATGCTTATTGTTCTATGTGTACTCTTATTATTGTTATTTGGGATTTGTAATGACTTGATGGATGATTTTTATTTTGATTGTGTGTGGGGAAGGATTTATGTTATTGGTTTGAATGTGTGATGTAGTGATATTTTGATGGAAGATTGGGTTGGAATGAATGTTTTTAGTTTGGGGTAATTTTTGGTGAATCTTGAATGTGTGATGAGTCAATGTTTGAATGATTTAATTTCTTGATGACTTGTTATGTGAAACTTGGGGTGTGAAGAGTACTTGAAATCACCACATTGAGTCGGAGAGATTTGAGCCATTTTGAATTGTAGACATCATCCGATTCAATTCTTCTTGTGTGAGTCATCTATGAATGTTGCATGCTAGAACTTGCTTCTTGACTTATTTGAACCATTGATTTGGGAAGAAGTTATCAAAGATGATAAGAGGCAATTCTTTCAATTTGAGCTACTTGGCCAAAAGAATCCCACCAACCGTAACATTTTCGTAGTTAGCCCCATTGAGCCGTAAAACCTATTTCTTTGGCAAGCTACAAAGTGTCACTCCATAACCATATTCGGTTGAGCCTAATTTTACCTACTACTTGTGGAGCTTAAAGGTTGGTTAATGGTGAGGAAACTTTGAGTGAGTGATTTGTGTTGAAAAAGGGAAAGGAATGAGTATGTAAGAAAAGAAAAGAGTGAAATGAGAAATGCATGAGCTTATTCTAAATGTGAAAAGACAAAGAGGGAAAACCAAATGTCCCAAAAAGCTCAAGAGAAGTTGGTAGAAAATTGCTCTTTCGAGCAAAAAAAAAATTGAGAAGAAAGAAGAGAAAGAGAGAAAGTGTTGAAGGAAGGTGAATGAATAGAGAGAAAATTAACCAACAACTTTTGCTCCACAAGTGAAAAGTCACTATCTCCAAATACTCTCCTTCCCGTCCAAAGAGCCTACGTTACAACCCTTAAAGACCTTTTTGATTGACGACAAATTCCCAATTGATTGGTGGAAAATTGAGTTTGGAAGCAAGCCTATGATTTTTGCACTTTTGTGGGTTGACATTTGAGAGTATACACTACCATGGATACTTGTGCTTTGAGAGATACACTACTTGTGAGGAGTGGTGAATCATTTACTTGAAGTGTTCCTTGTTGATCATACCTTGTTGGATAGAGTGAAAGATTTCAAGATGTTGATGAATCATAACTTTGGGAATCATTGGATGTTACCTTTGCTTTACATGAAATCCAAGTTCAATTATTTCGCAATTGTCACTAGATCATATTCTTTCGTTGTTCGAGGACGGACAACATTGTAAGTTTGGGGGGTGATTAGGGTGTCGATTGCTCATATTTCACATGCATATTTGATCCAAATTGAGTTGTTTACATGCGATTTTCACTCATTATCACTTGATTTGGTGTATATTGGTTGAGAAAGGTTTGTGAGGTGTTTTTGTAGGAATATGGAGCTTATTTGGAACTAACAATCATAAGAAACGAGTGATCAATCATCATTGATACTCGTATGAGGAGAAATGATGAGCAACATGAACTGGAATGAGGAAATTCGGAAGAAACGGGTCATGATACGAAGGGATTAGACAACAAAACGAGAGGATGAGCCAAAGAGAACACATGGCCGGGTAGACATCACCCGGCCGGGTAGAATCGACCCGACCGAGTAGCTTTAACATGGCCTAGTTGCTTCAATCTTAGAACATCGTATTTGACCCGGGTGAAACCCACCCGGCCGGGTGGGATTCTACCCGGGCAAGGCCAATTTTTCTAAGAGCATCGTATTTGGCCCGGGTGAAACCCACCCGGCCGGGTGGGATTCTACCCGGGCAAGGCCAAATTTCCAATAAGTTTCGTATTTAGGCCGGGTGGGATCCACCCGGCCGGGTGACACACATCTCGGGGGTTTTTTGGCTATTTTCTCAAATTTCGAGGGGCTAAAGTGCAAAACTCATCTTTGGAATCCTTACAACATATAAAAGGAACCTTATTTCAGTTTTGGAAGGGAGCAACACACTTTTGGAGAGCAATTCACACACAATCACACATAGTAATAGGTGTTTTTGTTATTTTGCAATTTCCTTTGATAGATAGCTTAGATTATTGTTTAGTTTGACAATTCAAGTGAAGATTTCCATTGGGCTTTGTAAGTAATTGAAGTTTATAGCTACATTTCAACTTTTAAGGTGATATCTCTTTAATTCTCATTTCAATTTAGTAATTCTACTATTTCTTCCCATTGATTTCTTAATTGTTATGGGTTTTGTGAATTCTTGCATTGTAGCCATGGATTTCTCTCATAAAACTATGGGCTAATTCTTAATTGCCTTGGGTGTGGATGTTTTGATGAGAATTTAGTGTAATTGTGAATTAATTGCATGATTAGCTTATAATTTGGGTTTTTATGTTTCTAGAGTTGTACTTTGATTGATTCATTTGGTTGATCAACCCTATTAGCAAGCATGTTCGATTATGTTTATTGCAACGAGAGTTGGGTAGCATGATTGGGAGTGTGAGTGTGAGCTTTGATCAATTGAATAGAAGTTAATTAGTAATTAGCTCACCCGAGAGGGGTGTTAATGGCTAGACCGACAACCTTAGACATTAAACGAGTAGAGGTCGTCTAGGAGTTTGGTGAGAGGGCGTTTCATAAGCATTAGTAACCGTGTTGAAAGTGCTTATGAAACACTATCTTAGGAGTCTATGGTATTTGGTTAGATCCTATAATTGCTAATCAATGCACGATGTTTACCTATGCCTTTCGAGGGGGTTTGCACACATATGTGATAGCCTTTAGCTTGACCCAAATTTGTAGTAAAATCATGTAATTGGTTCACTAGTTCACTTAATTGCTCACAAAACGGAAACACCTGAGGCAATACACTTCTCTTGCACTTTCCAACGAAAGTTAGATAGTTTGTTATTTCTTGTCACTAGTTCTCATCACTTTAGTTAATTTAGTTTAATATTTTTTGTGCTTATTCCCGAAAATCCAAACATAATCATTTAGTTACTACAATAGCATGATAACTTGCAACTTTAGGGACTCATTTTCACTTAATTAAGTCCTTGGAACGAAAATCTACTTGGGGACACTTATCTTACTACTAACGAACCCATACGCTTGTGGGGGTCGTATAGTTTTAAAAAGTGCAAAAATACGAACCAAGTCACATGCTTCGGCCAATGATTCATCCTCATCTTGTCGGAATGAAGATATTTCCCCCGGTATTTGAATGGTTTTGCTTGGGGGAAAATACTTCATTAGGAAAGCATCCACCAAATCATTCCAATTCTCTATCGTCCTTAGATCAAGAGACATGTACCATTGTTTTGCATGATCACGGAGTGAGAAGGGGAACAATTGAAGACGAATGTAATCTTGAGGGACTCGGTTTATCTTCACCGTCCCACTTATCTCTAAGAATTGAGATAAATGGAGGTTGGGATCCTCCTTCGACAACCCTCCGAATTGGTTGTTTTGGACCATCATGATCAACGCCAGTTTGAGCTCAAAGTTATAAGCGTCAACGGGTTCCCTACCCGCTCCTCCATACGGCCTTGGGATGGGTCGAAAGTGATCCTTCAAAACTCTTTGAATTCCATGCTCCTCATTCACCCTTGGTGCCCTATCTCTTTCCTCTATATTCGGCCCTTGATTCTCAACTTCTTCCTCAACCTCCTCCACTAATGGATTCTTTATTCTATTCATGGCTTCCAAATCACTTCTTCTCCTTTCGGCGTTTTGCCTTCGACAATGTGCTTCGATTTCCGGGTCTAGAGGTAGCAACACTTATTGATCTCTCCTAGCTCGGGTGATCATAGGCCATGTCTAAACAAAAGTTCAAGAAAATGTGAGAATTACAAGTGGAATCAAAGTAAAACACACAAATATTTTTTGATTTTTTGAGAATAAGGAAAACAAGTAAAATGTCTAAACTAAAACTCTATTAGCCTACACTCTAGAGCTATAAAAACCTCCCCGGAAGCGGCGCCATAAACTTGATTCACGTATTCTACAACACTAGAATAAACGACCGCAAGTATACGGTGTTTATCGTAGAGAAGTAAGTACGAGGTCGATCCCACGAGGAGGTATAGCGTAAAAGTGTAGTTTGTTAACAGAATTCTAAATAGACGCGATCGATAAAGTGAATATAGTGAATTACCCTAAAATTTCCTATCAAATTGTCACAAATAAGCAATAAAGAGTAATAAAGAATCGATCAACTAGCATGCAATCACGAAAACGAAGTAAAATGGATGAAAACTCAAAGATGAGAAGGTAGGTTCTAAAGCACGTGCAATACTAATGTATCCATCTATGATTAACTATCTACTTAAGTGGTGTTCATGCTTTGTATATAACATTGATCACACAATAATGGATTAAAAGTTCTCTCGATCCAAGTAATTCAAAGGAGATATCACACAACTTAGTATCTCTACCTAAATTGCACAATAAAACTCAATCAAGCTCCTAAGATCATCACACATCTTCCTAATCATTGTTCATCTTTCAATCTCACAATAAAACTAGGTCAAATGCTTGCAATCAATTAATCAAAGTAGATTTCTCAACCTAATTCAATTAACTAGGATTAACATATCATCATTGTACACTAATGACATGCTTTGCAATGAAAATCAAGCACTCAAATAGAATTAAGCCACACAAACATCAATTAAGCAAAACATTAATTCATAAACTTCAACAAGAGTATTTACAAGGCTTTAGAACCAAAAGTGTTCTAGCCACTAACTAGCATAGTCAAATTACAAAATCAAATGGAATAACTAAGTAAAAAGAAATAGAAAGAGAAAATTTAGTCTAAAATGTGGTAGAGAATTGAATTTCCAAGCTATTGCATCCTTCCTTGCTTGATTTGATGAAGAATTGATGAAGATATAGCCAAAACACCTCCAAGTATGTGTAACTATGTGTGGAAATTGAGGAATTGGGGAAGAATGTCTTGGATTTCAAGAAATGGGGCTTATATAGTGTTGGGTAGGGTTTGGATGCCAAAATTGCAAGTTGGTCCTTCAAAAATGGCCAAAATAGGGAAAAAGCACCAAAAATGGGGGTAGCACGGCCGTGCAAAATGGCATTGGAGGCGAGCAGGTGCTCGGCCGAGGTGTGCGGAAGCAGGGCAAGCCAGGTGTTCGGTCGTGGCATGTGGGCAAGTGATGTGCTCGAGCTCGGCCGAGAAGGGTGCTCGGTCGTGCCCTCTCCTTGGCCAAAATCGTTGTTTCGAGCACGGCCAGCTCGAGCATGGTGCTCGGCCGTGCTCGCTCGATCGTCTTCGTCCCCTTTCTCGTTTCGTGCATAACTTTCGCCTCGGGTGTCCGATTGACTCGATTCTTTTGGCCATTCCACTCCGTTTTTCGAGACGAATCCAACCGTGCAATCCTCTTCCTGATCCAGTAAAGTATGGTTGATGTTTTGCTCCAAATTTCATCGTATTTCCTACAAAATCGACAAAACACAACATTTCTTTCATTTCGGCTTAAACAATCATATTCAATGCATAAATCAATGAAATCCACATCAAAATATGCTTCACATGTGCCTCTAAAACGTGTAAATTCCACCCGAATCAGAAAACATATTGTACTAAAATTAATTCTTGTTGCTTTTCAAAAATTAAAATGTAATAGAACAGCATTGTATAGAGAAAAAATCTAAATATATTGATTTTAATATTGATTTATCTTGTAACTTGACCATCTTTAAATATATGATACTAATTTTTATGAGTATTTATTTGATAAAACAAAATATGTGTAAAATATTTTAAGGTGTGAAGTTTGTAATCACTTGATATTTCTATTAAGTCATATCAACCCGAGAACATGACAATATAACGATCCAAGTCGGACGCTTCTTCACCAAATTTGAATGAAAACTGTTTTTAAATACAAGTTGAAAGAATGAGTATCATTTTAATTAAAAAAATATATTATTTCTCTTGTTTACTAAAAATATGTTTATATTTTTTTATACAAATTTAAAAAAAAAAAAAAAAGATAAAGAAGATAAAATAAGTGGGTAAAGTAAGAATATTATGAATCCATTTAAAATAAAGTGATTTTTATGAGTAAGTTAAGTAGCAATTTAAGTAATTCGATTCATAAAATGAATGAACATATTTTTGGTGGACAAACAAATAACGTAAATGGACATACTTTTGATGGACAAAAGCATGTGCTAAGTATTCTATATCCCCTTCACCCAAACTTTATAGGTTAAGGTTTTGTATTCAATTTTTGTTCGTTCAAACATAATATGCGAACTTTTATAAATAAAAATATTTATTCTATCGATAAACTAATACTTTATTCATTTTTTATTTTATACATAAATAATTAATATTTATCACTAAATATTTGGTTTTTTATTCATAAAAGAAATATGCTTACAAAATTCATAAAGGGTTTTGTTTTTATTTTCTTCAATGAATATTTAGTGATAAATATTGAAAAAAAGGTAAACCATCTAATACAAGTCATTGTTAATATTAAATGCAAGTGTTCTAAAAATAATATTGAATGCTAGTGAGGGTGGACCATATGGCTGACCTCATTGACTTTGTATACTGCTTTGCTTGACGGGTGGGGTTTTGAAATTTTGTATGTATCTGACCACGCATTACGCATTCAATTTTAATATTTATGACTTAGGCTACAATTTTGACTCTCTTTTTCACACTTTTTTTATTATTTATTTACCTGCTTTGAAAAGAAAAATAAACTTTTAATTTGCTAATATATATTAGTACCTGCTTCAAAGAATCGAAATGGTTGATTTTTTTTTTTTAATCATAATGATTTTTTCTTCGAAGTAATACTTTGAAGTTATACCATATATGTACATACTACTGTATGTTTTAATATTCTGACAAAGTTATATGTATAACAACCGATTTTTCTTTGGAGCTTTTTTAAGGTAAAAATAATTGTTAAATAATCGATTTAATTTCATGGCGAAAACAACGAGAAAATATATCTCAGAATACATTAAAATCAAAAAAAAAAAATTATGGTAATAAAGACAATAATTATGATATTGTTGTTCCCTCGAAACATTAGAATTCTAGTTAATATTCCTGATTAAAGATCTGGTAGTATCATTTCCTCATTTTGATAATATGAAATCTTTAGTTTTAGTTTTTTTTTGTTTTAGTGTGACATTCCTACTCATGCAATCTTTTATATAGAAAATTAAATGACAACCTAACCGCAACCTAACTTCTATTTTTTATTTTTTTTGTTGAAATGCTTAGGTACGAATCCAACCGACAATGGATCATACATATCATTATTCAATTATAACTTTTTTTAAAAAAATAGTATTTTTTTTTTTTACAGCAACACTTATCCACCATGTATCCATTGGTATATATGTAAAGCTAGTCGGTTGGAGCGCCCACACAAAATTTGTGAGATATAATTTCAAATATATATATTACTATGATTTGTGGACTTATAACTATGTTTAAATAATATTTTAAAACAATGAGGTATACTTAAATATTAAAGTAGAACTGTATTTCATATAAGAGACAATTTTATATACACAAAATTGAAGTACTGTGAATGCAAACACTTAAATAGCCAGACAAATTTTTTTTAAATACTAACATTTTTTGGAACATTTTTTAAATAGCTCCTCTTACAAATGTAACAAAAATGGATTTGTTTATGAAAATAGTCACCCACACCTTTTTAAGAAAAAAATAAGCATATTATCTAAACCATTTCATGGCATAATAATGTAATGCAGCGAAATACACTAACACATGTACATAAGAACACATTCTGAGAATACACGGAGGGGGTGCTAAGAATAAGAATTTAACGACTAGTACAATTATTTTCACAAATAATTTGTTGTAAAAAATGTAATCAAATCGTGTATGTGATTGTCTTCACAAAATTTGTACTATGGGAGTATGGGACAGTGAAAGATTAATAATTTACTTTTAACAAATAAAAAAAACAGTATCACTTTCAAGATTAAAAAATATACGGAGTAATTAACTTCTCAAAATATTACTGTATTAAAATACTTTTTATGAAAGAAAACATATGTGATATTGTTTACTTCCTAGTCCAATTGGAAGCTCAGCTAGAAAGGGTCGTCTATTGTAGACATGTTCAAACCGTAACCGGGAAATCGGCCAACCGGTAAAACCGCCGGTTTTTAACCGCCGGTTTGGCAAACCGCCGGTTACGGTTTAAAAACCGAACCGTAACCGTAAAATGGCGGTTCGGTTACGGTTTGACATTTTGACAAACCGCAAACCGCCGGTTTGGCCGGTTTTGACGGTTAACCGCCGGTTTGCCGGTTTTAAAAAAAAAAAAAAAAAAAATTTTAATACACAATTCTTCTATTTTTAATGTATAAATTTAATTTATATAATTTTTATTCAATTCTAGTAATGTATTTTCTAAAAAATGAGTTAAAATGAATAAAAAATGAACAAAAACGGAGTGAAAACAAGCGAAAACGGAGATAATATTTAAAAAATTAAAAAAAATATAAAAAAAAAGCAAACCGGCAAACCGGCGGTTAAAAACCGTAACCGGCAAACCGGCGGTTCGGTTACGGTTACCGATTTTCGAAAACCGTAACCGGCGGTTTCTAACCGTTGCGCATGTCTAGTCTACTGAAATGGTTGTTTTATTAGTTTATCTCAAAATTTTAACATAAGGTGACTCCATGGCCCAATGGATAAGGCGCTGGTCTACGAAACCAGAGACTCTGGGCTCGATCCCCAGTGGAGTCGTCATTATTTGTTTTGATTTTTTTGAACTCAAGTTTATAGTGTTTTTGTCAAGTTTCAAATTTATAGGATTTCTTTTTAAAAAAAAAAAATTGATTCTATAGTTTCAAACTATAAAGTAGAGAATTTTGTAGGTTTGAACTAAGTTTATAGTGTTTTTGTCAAGACTCTGGGTTCGATCCCCAGTGGAGTCGTCATTATTTGTTTTGATTTTTTTGAACTCAAGTTTATAGTGTTTTTGTCAAGTTTCAAATTTATAGGATTTCTTTTTAAAAAAATTTATATTGATTCTATAGTTTCAAACTATAAAGTAGAGAATTTTGTAGGTTTTAAACAGTATGAGGTGAAATCAAGTTTCAACACTACAAAAAATTGTTCAAAAGGCAACGGATATTTGCGAGTGCAATGTACAGTCGTCAATTGACAACGAATTTGGCAACTGTCAGAAAAAAGACGGCGGATTTTATTGCGGTCGCCTTTACGCGAGTGTTTTTCATCACAGTCGCAAATTGACAACTAAAACGGCGACGGGAGTGGACCCCTCGCAAAATGGCAACGGGACCCCACTCGCCAAAAGGCGACGGGAGTGGGCCCCTCGCCTAAACCGTCGCCCTAATTAAATATAAATTCAACCTTCACCTTCTTCCAGAACAGAAGCGGCCGCATACACCTCCTCCCTCTTGAGTTTTACACCTCAACCGTTGTCCGTCGCCGCCGCCGTTGCAGATCGAACTCATTTTTTGGCCATTTGTGTTCTACATTAAGACGGAATCATTTATACGGCAATTTTATTCGTTTTCATTGGTTAAATTCGAAATTATATGCATATATGTTGTATATATAATTTTATTTTTAGAGTTGTTTGAAATTAAATGCTAATTTTTATGGATGCATGTGTTAATTGTTAGAATTTAATTGTTAATTGTGTTATGCATGTATGTTTTAAGTGTTAGAATTTATTTGTTAGGGTGTTAATTAGAATTGTTAGAATATATTTGGAATTGTATTAATTAATAGTTGAAGGGATGAGACGTTGGTTGTTTATTTGTTAGGGTGTTGTAGATCGTGCGTTCCGATTTGATTAATTTTAATCGAGTTGGAAATGGATGCACTAGAAATTTAAATAATATTTAGGAATACGATATATAGATTACTAATCAATGTTTAAATTTCAAAATCAATTTGAACTGAATTTGAAACAGATCGATTGACATGAATTATTCAAGTCGTAGTTGGATGTATAGTTCAAGATTGGTGAATGAGATTATGAACCCCGAATTTATTAGTGGAGTAAATTGATTTATTGAAGCTGCCACTAGTAATCTGAATTCGATTTGGGAAGGAAAAATTAAGTGTCCTTGTTCGAAAGCTAGATGTCGAAATCAGACTTATAGAGATCCTAGTGAAGTGAAATCTCATTTATATCAAAATGATTTTGCACTGAATTATTATAATTGGACTTATCACGGGGAAGAGATTTGGAGTCCACGTCCATTTCAAAACACTAATAAATTTGCATCAACTTCAAACGAAGTTGACCTAGTGCATGGGACCTAATCCGTACCACACTATGGTAGAAGATTTAATGGGTGGCCCAAACATTGATTTTGGAATAAACGTGGAAGAGGAGGCACATAATGAAGAACCCCCTAACGAGAATGCAGCACAGTTTTACTGCATGCTTCGTGCAGCGGACCAAGACTAGCTTGTATCCTAGTTGCGAATCTCATTTGCAGTTGTCATTCAATTCCAGATTGTTGAACATTTAAACAGATTGTTGACAATTTAATAATCAACAATTAAAGTTAAAATGGAATGAATTAAAGAATTAAAACTAAAATTAAATTGTATATATATTAATTGCATTCACAACATGTCGACTAAAGCTCATAGCCTAAACGGCACACAAGGGACGCCCATAATGCTTCGCGACTGAGAGGTCGCGGGATCGACCCTTGTTGCTCGCGAAAATGTCCAATATATTGTGGCCCAGCGGTGAGGGGGTGTGTGCGACAGATTATAGCAGTCGCCTAAAGGCAACGGATTACACGCGCTCGCAAATTGACGGTGACGCGCTCGCAAATTGGCAACGACCGTCTGCAATCGCAAAAAGGGCGACGGTCGACGGATACAATAATTTCGTCACCTTTAAAATGACAACGACGAGCATATTGACAACGGGGGGATTCCATTGGCCTTTTCCCTCTTCTTTTGGCCAATTTTTTGTAGTGTCAAGTTTACAGTTTTTTTTTTTTTTTTGATAATTTAATTCTACTAGTTTCAAACTTAAAGTAGATTTCTAAATAAAATAAGGTGAACTCAAGTTTCAAGTTTATAAAATTGTTTACACATTAAAATAATAATTATATTCATTTTAACTACTCAGTTTTTTAACAATTTTATGGTCAAACCTAAAGTAGATTTATAAACAAACTAATGTAAACTCAAGTTTCAAGTTTATAGAATTGTTTACACGTTAAAATAATAAATATTCATTTTAACTAGCTAGTTTTGAACAATTTTATGGTAAAACGCTCACGTAAATCTTTGTAATAATAATAAACTAGAAAGCATTACAAATCATAAAAAATCGAAATATGTCGTCACAATAATAAACTAACCATAATTAACTGATGATATTTATTCTATCCCGCAGACACTAATGATGGTACCTATTCTGTCCTGCAGACATATTTTACAGCAGGTGGTTGATTAAAATTATTGGAGCATTTTAGCATTTAAAAATAAAATATTAATTATAGTATAAAAATATATAAACTTCTGCATTTCTTTACAATATACTGTATTCATTTCGAAAATGAACTCTCAATGATAATCGTCTAATGATTATTTTTCGTACAATTTCTCCTAGAATTTGACCTTCTTTGCCATGATAAATAGAAAATGAGTGTTTTGTTGCCACATCTGTATACCTTTGATTTTTTAAATAAAATAACTAAGAAATAAATCTTCAAATGTTGGGTTGGGGTGACAAATATATAAACTTACATTTGTGTATGTTGGATATAATATATATATATATATATATATATAATGGGAGTAATGCATTATCATGCATTTCTTAATGAATGCATAGATGCCCAACAAAAATAAATGAGAATGGGTAAGAGTATTACTACAGTATTTATTATGGGAATCTTTGTCTGAGAGCAAATATTAAAGCATACTACGACCCTTTTTCCCGCTTGCCTCTGTTGAGCCAAACAAGTTTTGCAGAGATTCTCTTCCTCTTTATTGTAATTGCAGTGCAACTTGACCTTCATATTTAATGATCACAACAGTCTCACTTCTCTCATTTACTTCCCTCAACTAACTCCATCTAATTTATTTTCGAAAATAAAGGCCCCAACGTACTTCCATTTCTTTAATTATAATTTGGATTATGATGAAGCTAACCAAATGCAACTTTTTGTTCTGTCATGTGATCAATTTTCTATCTGATATGTGAGTCTTTATTTGATTTTGGGTACAACGTATAATCAAAACTATCTTGAGGAACAAAAGTTTTTTTAACGATAAAAATAATAAAGCTGAAATAGTACGTCAATATTGGTTCACAATAATGGAAATCTAAAAAGAAATTCTTGTTGTTCTAACTACACTTAACTATTTCACTTCTGCAATAATATAGTTTAGAAATGGAATCAGCAAAGCATTTCCTCGAAAACAAACTAATTCATACAAAATGGTAATACCCACTTTGCCTTTGTTGGTGTTTGTACCAAATTAACTAAAAGTGTGCTGAAAATATTTTTACCGGTGAAATGGCAGTAGTGTTTGAAACGAAAAGAATATGCAACAACTTTAAAATTCAGGAGTATATTAAAACTACAGTACACCTATATATGCCTCACGTACCATTGTTTTTTTTTTTTAATATTATTGTTTTATATTTAAATATATATTTTTTTTATTTTTTACGTTCATATATCTTAAAAGTCGAATATAAAAATTAAAAGTAATTTATTATCCATATTATATGTAAATTGAATTTGGGTTACACTCTTGTGTAACTGAATCCAATAATCCATTCCAAATAATACATGACTCATTTACTACATCCAATCGAATAATTCATTACAAATAAACATGATCCATTTACTATATTCAATCCAACAACCCATTACAAATAACACATGACTCATTTACTATATCAATTTAACATATATTTTTTCATTGGCCTTTATTTTATTTCAATTAATTTTTTTTAAAAATTTTATCATTAAAAAATAATACTCCATTATTTTTTTTAAAATTTTATTTTTTTTATTTTACTTCCAATTGATATTTATATTTCTCTTTTTAATATTATTTTTTAAATTTATTTTTCTTTGTATTTATCATTTGAGTTTCAAATAATAATTTTTTTCATGTACTTTCTTTTTATGCCATAAATAATTATTCTAAATTTTAAAGTCTAATAAGAAGTTTTAAAAATAATACGAGTATTAATTATTTTTTTAAAGTATTAAATAGTATAATAATAATTTATTTTAAAAAATAAAACTATCATCTCTCGCACGTGTTCAATTCTATTGGTACTATTTTACTTTAATTAATTGGTGTATAATTTTCACCTTATCCTTTCAAAATTTTACTTCATTCCTTACAAATTTTACTTCATTTTACATTGTTTAATTATTTTTTTCATTCGAACTTTCATTTTTTAATCACTTCATTTTAATTTTTTATGAGTATAATTTTTTGTTTATAAGTGTTATGATAACAGTTGATAAGTATTATGGTATATTATTAGTTAATATGCAGTACTGTACATATTACTTCATATACAGTATAATATTAGTTTATATTGGTACAAGTTCTAATGTTTTCGAGTTTTGAGTTCACATACTTTATGGTACTAGTTCAAATATAGTATATTATTAGTTCACATATTGTATAGTATTAGTTCACATACTCTATGGTACTAGTTCAAATATAGAATAGTATTGATTCACATATTGTTTAGTATTAGTTCATATATTAAATAATATTTGTATACCCACATTAATCTCTAGTACTATACAATATATTAACTAGTAGTATACCATAAGCGTACTAATACTATATCGTATTTAAACTAATATTATATTTAACAAAAAATACATAATTTAACGCATTCATAATTTCAGGCATACAATGCAAATTAATACATCAATATTAAAAGATTGATATTAACTAACTAGTAATTAAGAAGAACAAAAGTGAGAATGAATCACACTGAACACACAATTCAATTAATAGATACGATCACACTCAATAAACATATGAATGCATCAACACGGCGATGACCACAAAGAAAATAATAAAGTTGATGCAATATTATGCTGGTTTCTTCCCCAATTCTCCACTCATTTAAATTTTAAAATATAAATTTTATTTTTCAATTAGATTATGTTATTAATTAATCTTAAAAAATAATTTACAACTTTAAAAAACTTGTAACAAACAAGATATCATTGTAGAAATAATGAAGACATAACAAAATAATCTTAGTTATTATAAATCAAATTAAAGCTAGAAAGTGAGCATGTCATATTCATACATTTATACCCAAATTAGAAAAAATAATTTTTTTTAGTTTAGTTTTTTCTTTCGATTTTATTTGTATTTTTTTTTTTCTAAATTTTGGTCATTTTTTGAAAAAAAAAAAACTGAAATTTTTATTTCATAATTTTATTTTTGAGTTTTATATTTTTTTTCAATATTTCTTTTTATATTCATTATTTTTATATTTATTTTTTGAAAGTTAAAAAAATAGAATAATATTTGATTTCGTGGTGATTCATTGGTGACTCGATAGTCGGTTTATAATTATAATTTTAATGAGTTGTATTTTAATTTAATTGATAAAATGGTAATATAGTTTTTTACATGTATTTTTCTTTTATAAAAATTGGGGGTGAAATTAATAAAAAAGAAGGTAAAAACTAATAACCCATGTAAAAAATTGGATTTAGTTACATGTATGTAACTTGTACACATAAATGTCTAAAACAAGGGAGTGTGGACTTATTAAAAAAAGGAAGGTAAATAGAAAATTGAATCCAATTATATGTATGTAACTGATACACATAAATATTTGCTATTGAATTTTTTATTTAATGAACAAAAAACATGTATGTTAAATATTAGTTATTTGATAATTCTAAAAAAACATTAATAAATTCACCCATTCACTTTTAATCTACAATAAGATTACAACTATTTAAAACTTCTTTATTAACATGTAATCGATTTATATTTGATTCATTTAATTTATTAAAAAGTGGCATCATTGATCTAGATTGAATATTCAAATTTTATATTTGGACTACTATATATTCTAGGGTATATTCCCACATACTACGCCGGCTTAAAGAAAAACAATATTATTAAATTTTGATTAAATATATTAAAATTTTATTTACTTTAATTGGTGATCTATTAAATAATAGTAATGTTTTTTTTAATTTTTAATATTAATTTATATGTGTGAATACAAAAGAATGTTAATTTACTATCTAAATTATATTTAAATTAAAATTATACATTAAAAATAATATAAAGGGTAGTTATTTGTACATATAATTTGTTTGAGAATGTACCCATCTATTGTCAATAGTGATTAACTTAATTTGACTTTTATGTTGGGAAGCAAAAAAAAATAAATTGCCCACCTAACATACCAATTTTTAATACTATTATTTCTTGATAAAATTGTAATACTATTTTTTCTTACAGAAATTTTTAACTTACCACTTGGATATGTATTACATATTTGATTAACCATCTACAAACTAATCAACTAATCAAGTTATTAAAATCAAATTAAAGTATGATCAATTCCATAAATCATTACAAAATCATTTAAAAACAGAATACTGCGTGCACTAATTCATTCTAATATAGTACTAAAGTTGTGCATTTATTTTTTTGCACATTAATCTAAATATATAATATTATATATGTAATTGATTGTTAATGTATAGAGAAATAAAAAAAAAAGTAGGAAGATAGAAAAAAGAATATGTATAAAAAGATATGAAAGGAAAAAGGTAAAAATGATAGTGAATTTTGTTAAAAAAAAATGAAATTGATAACTCTCTAAAGGACACTCAAAATAATAAAATGAATAAATTTCAAAAAGAGGAAAAGAATAATACATTAGATCTATCCGTACCTCAGAGGAAAATAAACAACAAATTTAACTTTTGTTCATATAAATAGTAATATATTTTTGTCAATATTACACTTTTATTTATTTAGTGGCCGAAAAAAATTGTGAACGAAAAAAGAACAATATTTAACAAAGAACAGAAATACAATAAAATTGATTTTTATTCGTGTAGTAATACATTTTGTATCTGTCTACTAATCTACATCAAATTATGTCACGTGATAGCACAAAATAACTGTCTAAAAAAAATAAGCATCAACAAGTTTGACTTTTGTTCATGAATTAACACATTTCGTGCGTACGACTGTATGAGTATCACACTCTTGTTTGTGTAGTAGTAATAAAAAATAATTTTGAAAAAATGTTAGAAAAAAAAAAGTAATTGACTTGGGTGTTGACCTATTTAAAGGACAACCCGCCAATAACCCGAATGAATAAAAAAAAAACTGAAACTGAAAGTGAAAGTGTAAATGAAATAACATAAGAATTATAATTTTAAATTTTTAATGATTAATATTGATTAGAAATGAAATGTAATGTAATATTGTACTAGTATAAAATTGGTAGAATATTGAATTATTGATAATATTAAGTAGTAGTTATTAAGTAGTTTATCTTGGTAGTTATACACCCACTTGTTAGTTATAACTACTCTTGTAACTTCTTATATAAATACCAATAATACAAGTCTCGACTCTCACTTTAGAGAGTCCTTCCATTCTACATGGTATCAGCCTAAACTCTTCTGGGCCTATCTTTCCCCCTCCTTCTTCTCGACTCTTCTTGATCGCCCTCCTCCATGGCCGACCCACCGGCAACCACCTCCGTCTTTGACGCCACTCTAACCCTTCATGCTATGACTCATCTTGTCACCATCAAGTTAAAACCCACAAATTATCCAATGTGGTATCGTCAAGTTCATCCGCTTCTTGTTACCCAAAAGTTTTTGCCCTACGTTGATGGCTCCTCCTCGGCCCCTCCCACCATCGTCACCACCGATGGTGCGTCCTCTCCTAATCCGCTCTACACGACTTGGTACTCTCGTGATCAAATCGTGAGTGTTTTCTTGACATCCACCCTCACCGAAGAGGCCATGGCAGTGACCGTTGGCTGCTCGACCTCGCTGGACATCTGGAATGCCCTCGCTGAGGCATTCAATCAGCCCTCCAAAGCTCGTGAATTACGGCTAAAAGATGAACTTCAACTTATCAAGAAAGGTTCAAGATCTGTTTCTGATTATGGGGCCGCCTTTAAATACCTGTGCGACCAGCTCTCCTCTATGGGCTGCTCTCTTGATCCTACAGACAAATCTCATTGGTTTCTTCGTGGCCTGGGTCCAGAGTTTCACGGTTTTTCCACCACTCAAATCAACATCTCGCCTCTCCCCTCGTTTTCAGATCTGCTCGCCAAGGCTGAATCCCACGACCTCTTCACCCGCAGTCTTGAAACCCCCTCCACCTCGTCGCAGTCGCCTGCTTTTCTTGCTCGCTCCTCGGCATCTTCTCTGTTAGGCCGACCTCCTACTCGCCAGCAATTTGGCTGTGGTCGCCCTCCTGCTCGCGGCTATGCCGGACGTGGGCGAGGTCGTGCTCGATCATCTCCTCGCTGCCAGATCTGCAGATTTGACGGCCATTATGCTCCAACCTGTCCCCAGCGCTATGACACCTCTGCTCCTCGCCAGGCGAACACCGTTGGCTCCATTCCTCGCAATGATTCTGCTCGTCTCACTAATCTCTCGGACTGGTATGTTGATACTGGGGCCTCCTCGCACATGGTTCCCTCCTCGGCCGCGCTTGATTCATGCTCGCCCTACACTGGTTCTGATAGAGTCGTCGTCGCAAACGGTAATATCCTTCCAATTACTCACACTGGTACTCATCTTTATAATTCCGATTTATCTTTTTCCAATGTTCTTGTCGTTCCTTCTATTACGAAAAATCTTCTCTCTGTCAGCAAATTGACCAATGATTTTCTTGTTCGTCTTATTTTTTCTAACAATTCGTTTGAAATTCAGAATCGGACTACAGGCTTGACTCTTGCTCACGGCAGACTTGATCATGGTTTATATGTTTTGGAAAAATGTCACTCTAGCTTTGCTTCCTCTTTATGTGCTCGCTCGAACCATAGTTCATTTGAAATATGGCATAGTAGATTAGGGCATGTTGCTTTTGATGTTGTAAATGCACTTAAACAAAAAGGACATATTTCCACCACTTCTTTGCTTCCTAAGCCTGTTATTTGCTCGGCATGTCAAAAATCTAAGAGTACTCGTCTCTCCTTCTCGCTTAACTCGAAACGTGCTACCTCTGTTCTTGATATTATTCACTGTGACTTATGGGGTCCCTCGCCTATTAAATCTCATGATGGTTTTCGTTATTATGCCCTGTTTATTGATGATTACTCGCGATTTACTTGGTTCTATCCCCTCCGTAAAAAATCTGAATTTGTCTCCACCTTTGTTAACTTTAAAAATTTGGTTGAAAACCAATATGATCGTAAGATAAAACGCTTTCAATCGGATGGTGGGACTGAATTCACCAATCATAGACTCCGTGACATTTTTCTCTCTTCTGGAATTATACATACTATGTCTTGTCCCTACACTCCGGCCCAAAATGGCCGAGCAGAGAGAAAACACCGCCATATCACCGAAATGGGGCTTGCTTTACTGTTTTCATCCTCCGTTCCGACCACTTTTTGGGTTGAGGCCTTCTGTACGGTCGTCTACCTTATCAATCGATTACCTTCTCCTATTCTTAACTCCAAATCGCCTTATGAAATGCTTCTATCTGCTCCTCCTCTATATGATAATCTCCGTGTCTTTGGATGTTGTGTTTATCCCTGTCTTCGTCCATATACTACTAACAAATTCTCTCTTCGCAGTATTCCTTGCGTTTTTCTTGGATACAGTTCTCGCCATAAAGGGTTCTGTTGTTTTGATCCCTGCTCGCAGCGCATGTACATTTCTAGGCATGCTCGCTTTGATGAGTCTCTTTTTCCATTTGCTGCAAGCGGACCATACCCAGATTTCTCCTCTCTCGATATTGCTACATTTGATAGCTCTCTCCCCTTGCCGCTCTCCTCTTCCCCTTCCTTGCCTGGTCGCTCCAATGTTTCCTCTGAATCTCCCTGCTCGCTATGTCTGCAGCCTGATATTACGCCTCCGCCCATCCAACCTCCTGCTCGCTCTCCTCCTCCTGCTCCTCGCCCTCCACCTCCTGCTCCTCGCCCTCCACCTCCTGCTCCTCGCCCACCTCCAACCCATGGCATGCGAACACGATCTCAGGATGGCATCTTTAAAACCAAACATCCCTTTGATTCCTCCCTTATCACCACCACATCCTTGCTCACTGCCATTCATACCTCCCATGAACCCAAAGGTTTCTCCTCGGCAGCAAAACACCAACACTGGTTGACCGCCATGGACGAGGAGCTCAAGGCCCTTCACAAAAACAAAACTTGGGACTTGGTTCCTCCTCCCCTTGACGCAAACATTGTTGGCTCTAAATGGGTATATCGAACAAAGTTTCTTGCTGATGGCACTATTGATCGTCACAAAGCTCGGCTGGTCGCCCAAGGCTACACTCAAATTCCTGGTTTCGACTATGATCATACCTTTAGCCCGGTCGTTAAGTCTTCTACTGTTCGCGTTATCCTCGCTCTCGCCGTCATGAATAACTGGTCGCTCCATCAATTGGACGTCAACAATGCCTTTCTTCATGGTCTCTTAGACAAACCCATCTACATGAAACAACCGCCTGGTTTTGTTGATCCTTCTCGCCCTCAGCACGTTTGCAAACTCAACAAAGCTCTATATGGCTTGAAGCAAGCTCCTCGCGCCTGGTTTCAACGCTTTTGTGACTTCCTTCTCGCCCTTGGTTTTGTTGAGAGCAAATCGGACACCTCCCTGTTCATCTATATGTCAGGTCGTACCTCTCTTTTTCTCCTTGTTTATGTTGACGACATTATAATCACTGGAAATGATCACTCTTTTACTACTCGTCTTATTACCAGGATCAATAAAGAGTTTGCCATCAAGGATCTTGGTCGTCTAACATACTTCCTTGGTCTTGAGGTCACCTACACTGATCGCGGCCTCTTCCTCGGCCAATCCAAATATGCAGCCGACATCCTCACTCGTGCCGACATGCTAGATTGTAAGCCTGTTGCAACTCCTCTTTCCACCTCTGACCTTCTTCGCCTAGATGGTACTCCCTTCTCCGATCCTACCTTGTTCAGATCACTGGTCGGCGCCCTCCAATACCTCACCATTACTCGTCCCGATCTCGCCTTTGCGGTCAACACTGTTAGTCAATTTCAAGCAAAACCGACAATCGACCATTTTCAAGCTGTCAAACGCATTCTCCGCTATGTTAAGGGGACTTCTCATCTCGGCCTTACCTTCTCTACTGGTCGCCCAACACTGCTCGCCTACTCCGATGCCGACTGGGCTCGATGCCTTGACACTCGTCGTTCCACCTTTGGTTATGCTATATTTTTTGGCACCAACCTTGTCTCGTGGGCGGCTAAGAAACAACCTACGGTCTCCAGATCGAGCTGTGAGTCCGAATATCGAGCCATGGCGACCACTTCATCAGAAATTGTCTGGATCTGCTCGCTGCTGAAGGAACTTAAAGCTCTTCCCGCTACTACGCCTACTCTACTCTGCGACAACAAGAGCGCCATTTTTCTTTCTCAAAATCCGGTCGCTCACAAGCGAGCCAAACATATTGACATAGACTATCATTTTGTTCGAGAGCTCGTCACTACTGGTCGCCTAGTTACTCAGTTCGTGCCTTCTCCTTACCAATTGACCGACATCTTTACAAAGAGCCTTGCTCGACCTCTTTTTGAGTTCTTTCGACACAAGCTCAACGTCTCTTCGCTACCGCTTCGCTTGAGGGGGAATATTAAGTAGTAGTTATTAAGTAGTTTATCTTGGTAGTTATACACCCACTTGTTAGTTATAACTACTCTTGTAACTTCTTATATAAACACCAATAATACAAGTCTCGACTCTCACTTTAGAGAGTCCTTCCATTCTACAGATAACAACCCATTAATATTACGCTTGCAACATTACAATTTAGAAAAGTGAAAATGAATATGGTTAATTAATACTCCCTTGTTCACAATAACTTTTTATAAGTAAATAGACACATATATTAGGAAATCGTAATAATAAGTAGGATATATTTTTCAATTTTAAAGGACAATTTTATAATTTTTTATATATAAAAAAAATAAGTTGACTTTTGTGTATATATAAAATTAAAAATAATGAGATTATTGTGTAAAATTATAAATATTATAAGGGTACAGTTTATAAAAAAGTTTTCATTTTAAAGATATAAAATTATTGTAAATATCCCTTAAAAAAAATGAATGGAAGTTATTATGAAACGAGAGAGTGATAGCATTGATGATGATAGCCTAACAAAATGTACAGACACGCGCATTGACTCATGTGCCAGAACTCGTGCCCAGCATTTATTTTTAGTCTAGCTATTTATATGGCGTTTGGTAAACTCCTAACAATATATTTGATATATTTTGTAGAATAGTTTTAGAACCAGTACCATAGAATTTTCAAACAATTTGTTGGACTCACCCTCATTTTGTAGAATACTAGCACAAATCCTGAGCGGATTTTAAAATATTTATTAAATTTTAAAGCTTAAAATATAATACAATAAAATATTAAATATCAATAAATCTTATCAATTGTACAAGGATTATTAATTGGGAATAAATTAAAATCCCACATAAGAAATTAGTAACATTATAAATTTAAATGATTTTTATTGATATTACCTTATTTAAAATTTCTATATACATTGAGAATTTAATATAAGCTTGACACATGGATACACATTATATGGACACGTAGACAACATTAATCACTAGACGACACCTCAACAACACCTCAACAATCTCAAACTCTGTACTAACACCTCAACAATCTCAAACTCTGTACTAATACTAATATATAATACGGAGTAGTGAATATATTTTAGAAGGTGGGCATTAGAATATTATAATATATATAATTCGATAAGCTAAGAGATATTAGCACTTACATTAATATGATTATAAACCCACACATATATTTAAATAATAAGAATAATTATATATATATATATAGATATAATTACACCTATTTATACATATATTTTTATGGTTAAACCGTGAGTACAAATTAAAGAATACTCAAAGAAAAAAAGCAGCAGTATACATAGATACATGGAAACAAAAAGAGAGCTATAATTAAATGACATTACAGTCTGCGAGGGATAGGGAAGAAAGCTCTCAATTAAAGAGGAAGGAGCAAAATGAAGATAGACAGTGAGTTCTTAACCATTTTTAAAAGCATAGAAGCAGATACCACTGAAGACTTGGCACGATTTTCTATTAATATTAAGGAACAAATTTTTAATACTTCATCTGTCCCACAAAATAGCTACATTTAATTTTACACACAGATTAAGAAAAATTAATAAATGTAGTCAAATTTAGCTAATGTGTCAATTTTGCCCTTGGAATCACATTCTCCAAAATCTGTTAAACCTTAATTACTCTTGTTAATTAGGGGTAAAATTGACAATAAAACATTTAATACTAAAGTAAAAAAGAAATGTAGGTATAATTTGAGACATTTAAAAGAGGAATATGCACCACAAAAAACAGCCCATTTAAAGAGGGCAAAGGCGAGGGAATTGCCCTCTTTAAGCGTTTTGACGACAGCATAGGCGAGGGGCAGTCGTCGTCACCGAAGTGCTCCTCGCTAATTTATTGGCGAGGGCACCCTCGCCTATTACAGAGGGCAGAATCGCACTCGCGTATTGGCGAGGGCATACCCACTCGCGTATTGGCGAGGGCGCGTGCCGTCGCCCATTAGCGAGAGTGTGTCCCGTCGCCTTTTCCCGAGAGCGAGGCCCCTCGCCAATTCCCGAGGGCAAAGACCGTCGCCTTTTCCCGAGAGCGAGGCCCCTCGCCAATACGTTGTATTTAAAAAAAAACAGACCGGGTTTCGAACCCAGGTCTCTAAGGCCACCATTAATTCTTTTTATTCGACGACCTCCCGGATGTGAAGAGTTTATGCGGGTTTCGAACCCAGGTCTCTAAGGCCACCATTAATTCTTTTTATTCGACGACCTCCCGGATGTGAAGAGTTTATGCGCCTCTAAGGCCACCATTAATTCTTTTTATTCGACCTGGGCCACCATTAATTCTTTTTATTCAACCTGGGCGCGCGCATGGGGGGTGCGCATGGGGGGTCGAACTCGCGACCTCCCGGATGTGAAGAGTTTATGCGCCCCCGTGTGCCAATTAGGCTAGGAGCTTTAGTCGTAATATTTTTAATGCATTATATATTTATCCCTTTTAATTTCTATTTTTATTCTTTAACTCAATTAATTTAATAAATTACCAACTATATGTTATTAACTCAATTAATTATATTAGCTGAATACTTAATTAATTTAACAAAGCCCCTCATTACTAAATTTAATAACTTATATTTATATATGTATTAATTAACTCAATTTATTTAACAAATCCCTTCATTAATACTAAATTTAATAATTTATACTTATGTATGTATTAACTCAATTTTATTCTTTTATTATTAATTAAGTCAATTAATTGAATAAATTACTAACTCAATTAATTTATATATTAGCTCAATACTTAATTAATTTAACAAAAGTCCTTCATTACTAAATTTAATAACTTATTAACTCAATTACCAACTATAATTAACTCAATTTATTTAATAAATTACCAACTATATGCTATTAACTCAATTCATTTATATATTAGATCAATATTTAATTAATCACACACAAGCAATATGAATTAAAACCATTAAAATAAAACATTGTCTCGTACGTTCACTTCAATTCAAGTACACAACATAAAAAAAATCCCATACAACTTCATCAATTTTTTAAAATCCAACAAGACAACATAACTTAAAATGTATCAATCATCGACCATCAGCAGCGTCATCATCACCACCATCATCATCATCATTCCTAGCACCCTTCCCGTTACCCGACCCCCCTCTGAACTGGCTCATCATTGATGCCATCTGTGATGCCATCTCACGCGCAAACTCTTGACGTAAGCGCTCCTCCGTCTGAGTGACTGATTGTTGTAGTTTTTAACGTAAGAGACGCTCTCTCTTGACTAGCCCTCCGCTCTTCCAAAAGAGCATTGTCGATGTCGGCCTGGCTAAATCGTCCAAACTACATATGTAGCTATATTTGTGGGAGGGAGTGCTAAGGATAAAATTAATTAGATGGTCATTTGCTGAATTGGATATATTTTTTTTTACTCCATTTTCCTTTTTTCACAACGTAAATTCAGTTTGTATGACTGAATTGAATCTATAAGAATAAGATGTAGGCTGAACGTATGTATTTGAATTATAATATATATAGATTAAGTGTTTGAATGGTATTTTTTGAATTATCTCACCTTAAAATGACATGTGTAGAGAACATATGTTTGGACGTATACGTGAACTTTAAGTTGGCTTGAATTCTAAACCGTGTTCAGTAGTTTATTCGACAATAATAAATAAGAACAATAAAATTTTATTTTCCAAGCTATACATTAATTAGTAAATACTCCCCCCGTTTTTTTTTATAAGATGTTTTGGAGAAATTTATTAGAATTATGAAAAGATATGTTTTGACAAATATACCCTTAGATAATAAAGAAAGTTTTTAATTACATTAATTTAATTTCATAATACACATTAAATTTCAATTATTTCCAAAGTTAAGAGAAGGCATAATTGAAATAAATATTGTAAAAAATCTAAAATATCTTATATTTATGTAAAAAAAAAAAAAAAAGTCTAAAACATCTTATAAAAAAAACAGAGGGAGTATATAAATAGTGCGATCAAAGTTGTACATTTGTTTTCCTTTATAAATATATTCAAATTTGCACCAACAATTGGAGCATATATTCTGCAAACTCCAGTACTGCCATGAGACCTCTTTAATTTGTGATTAAAAACATCAATTTGAAAGAAAAATTTAATTAAAGTTACACTAAATTTGAATTCATTCATTTTTACAGGTGTTTGAGTTTTTCAACTTCCATTATATATATATGTATATATTATATTTCTCTAAAAAATGGAGTAGCTTTTTATTTCGTTTCATATGCAAAATTAAATATGAGAAATTTATAACCAACACCAATGAACAAGACTTTAAAAGACTGACCAACAGTATATGAACAAGGTCATGAATTCTCAATAAAAAAAAATACACATATTACTAAAAATTCAAACCTTGTAAGAAGTGAGTGTGACTTCATATATATGTACAAATGAAAAAACACTGAGATATTGGCACGGCTCAATCAGAATACGCAAGCTAGTCAGCCATAAAAATAAATAAATAGTGGCACGCGTAGGTCTGAGTGAGCCGAGCCAACATCACAGTGACTCTTTCAACTTAATTTCCCTCTCCACAACCACACAAATACAAATCAAACAAGCCAAAAAGAAGAGACATATAAACCCTAGCTAGTTTGAATATCCTCCCCTTGTTGATGAAATTAAACAAAGGTATTGAGAGAGAAATTGAGAAGAGAGAATGGAGAATGAAAAAATGGTGTAGGTTTTGAGGGAGGTTGTGGGTGCATTTATAATCAAAGACTACCAAACCTGAAAAGAAGAGGACCAGGGCCATTGATGGCAACCGAAGACCCATAAATACATAATAATATTCTCTATTTCTCTCACCTCAATTTGCATTCAGAATTATTAATGAATTAATAAACTCTTCCTCCTCCTCTTTAATTTTAATTCATGTATATATACAGTATATTTAGCGGTTTAGTTTAATAAACAAATACTGTATATACATTCATCTCCATGATATATGATCTGATCTTATTTAAATAAGACCCATATTTGTTCAGAAAATATTTATGACTCCACCCTGGACCAATAACTGTACGTGGGTAATATTTTGTTTTTTATATATAACACACCCAACTATTATTAGTATTTTAATTTCTTTTTATTAATTGCATTATATATGTCACGCCCCAATAAATGCTTGCATCTTCCTTGAATTGAAAAGATGCTCACGCAACAGCTAGTACATCGATCGGTGCAAATAATAAGTCTTCAATGGATAATTCCATTCATTTCTACCGTAGCTGATCTGCCTGATCATATCCATTAAAAATATATTGGAGGTTTAAAATGGTGACGACAAATTAAAAACATCCATCCCCAGGAATTTCCACCCGAAATTGGAACGGTGCAATTTTTTAATGTGATTTGCAACAAAATTTCGTCCTAATAATTAAAATTCAAATTTAAACTTGTGACGACAATGAACATGTCGCTAAACACCTAACACATCTACTGGTACAAAATTAACTATACGGTTGACAATATGCAACGATAATGACTGTCGCAAATCCTAACATTGTTTAACAACATAAAATTCCGTCGCAAAGTGTAAAATAAAGACGACGATGTTAGTTTAAGAATTTGCGACAAATATTTTTTCATCGTAAATTTCGTTGAATGTTCGTACGTATATGATGCGGACAAAATATGTCGCTCTCGGAGATGTCGACATGTGGAAACGAGATAAATTATAATAGTCTTAATTAGCTCATTGGGCTTGGAGGTTGGATTAATACACTCCTAGGCCCAAAAAGGGGAATATGGATAATTGGGCTTTTAGCCCATATTCGAGGATTAGAAAGCCTTTGGGCCAAGGGATCTGGCCCAAAGAGAGTGGGTTTCACGAGTTGTTTTCTCTTAGTAAAGTCAAGAGAAGGAGTCAAAGCAAGAAGATAGGGCCAGTACGTTAAAAGGCCAAGTCTTCAGAGATATGGACCGAGTCTTCAGGGATTTGGGCCTAGAATATAGGGAGAAAGAGTCTTCCTCTCTCTGGAAGGAGGGGGCCAAGTATAAAGAACAGGTTATGTTTATTTTATCATTTACGTTTTACAGAGAATATACATACTTTTACAAGACATACACTGAACTCAGAAGAAACATTGCATTATTCGCCTGAATTTCCCTAGAATTATAGGGAAATTCCTCTTTAATTATCCTAAGAAGGATTCTGACTTAAGCGTCGGAGATTTCACGCCGGAGCCCCCCTCCGGCGTACTTTTGCAGGTCATCTCAGGATTTTCAAGGAGATTATACGTGAGGATTGCCAAGGAAAAAGAGCGATTCAAACCCATGATTCGCAGCGCTCGCAAATGAACGATTGATATCCGTAGACGTTCTTTTTCGACGCAACAACTGGCGCCGTCTGTGGGAACATTTCGAGCTAAGAAGTGAGAAAAAGTTCCATATTAAATGGGTGGAGAACAAGATCCGACGAAACAGACTAAGGAGAAGGGAGATTCCACTCCTCTTCATTTCCCTCCACCTCCTCCAGGTTTTCCCTTAAACCGGGATCTAGGGAAACAACCTGCAAATCCTATATCGGAAGATATCCCTCTTGCCCAAGACGGGAATGCGACGGGTACCTCGGGAGCTGCGGGAAGGAGGACTAATAGGGATACCCCTCATCCTAATGCTCCACCGGAGTTTTTGACTGTTACCCAGGATCAATTGGATGTGATGATTGCACAAGCGGTCGAAAGGATAATCACCTCTCGTGGACTTCGCCCCCTCGGACCCATCCCACCAATCAACGAGGGCGCAAAGCAAAACCCCCTGGAGCAGGTCATTGATTCTGCTCCGATCCCCTCTAGGAATGAGGGTCCCCCTCAGAATCAGGAAGAAAAGGTGCTTTCCCAAGCTGACATGAGCATCCTTGATCGACCTCCCCGGAGGAACATGGAGAGGATCCCTGGTGATACCACTCTGAATACAGAAATAAGAGAAAGCATGGATGACACCTATCAGGGAGGAGTTAGTGATCTAATACAGACCTTACGTAAAGAAATGAAGGACATGCAGAAACATATGACCGACAACGTAAGTAAACCTTCTTACGTTACTGGCTATCAATTCTCATCCAATATTTTACAAGATGAACTGCCTTCTAATTTTAAATCCTTAAATTTTGAATATAATGGCACCACGGACCCATACGAACATTTGATGAGGTTCGAGAATGCCGCCCTATTACACCGATATGGAGAGAGCGTCAAGTGCAGGGTATTTCTAACTACCCTATCCAAAGCGGCACAACAATGGTTCACGCAGCTAGGGCCGGACACTATCCATTCATGGTCGGAGTTTAGTGAATTGTTCTTGCACCAATTCGCCAGTGCTAGGAGGCAACCTAGGGCCACCCTCACCCTGTTTAACATGCGACAAGGGGAGAATGAGAGCCTTCGGGCTTTCTTGAAAAGATTCAACCAAGCAGCTTTAGAGGTACCAACAGCCTCTTCAGAGGTCAAAATCAATGCTCTAACTAATGGACTAAGAGATGGAGACCTGTTTACGTCTCTAGCCAAGAAGCCAGTACAGACCTTTGATGAGTTACTAAGGAGAGCGGAAAAATACCTCACCCTGGAAGAGGTAAGGAAGGTTAAGCGTTCGGAAACCAGGACAATGGTGGGGAATGGAGAACGAAGAAGGGAAATAATGCCAGGGAGGCCCAGTCCAGAGAAACACAGAAGTGCGAGGGGGCTGGGAAATGTAAAAGGAGAAGAAGTTGCGCGCTGGAATTCTAAGGGGAGGACGGGGAGATATACCCCTCTGAGGATAGAGCCAGCGGAGATTCTAGAAGTAGTAGGGGACCACCCCGATATGAAGTTCCCTTACTCGAGAAATAGGGGCCCTCAAAATCCCAAATCCGACAGATTTTGCAGGTTCCACAATGACTATGGCCATGACACAAATCAGTGTTGGCATCTGAAAGATGAAATAGAAAGAATGATCCAAGCAGGTCACCT
The DNA here is from genome assembly GCA_963675135.1 of Galeopsis tetrahit. Classification (NCBI taxonomy): domain Eukaryota; kingdom Viridiplantae; phylum Streptophyta; class Magnoliopsida; order Lamiales; family Lamiaceae; genus Galeopsis; species Galeopsis tetrahit. Next base: position 74,712,657 of record OY776121.1, on the reverse strand, counting down.
CAAGGAGTTCATCTTCAGGGATAGACAAGGCCCCAGAGGGCAAAAGAGGAAGGATCCCGAAGGGAAGCTAGAAGATAACAGAAGGGAACAGAGGAAGAACATGGAAGATCAGCCACCCCCTCCGCAAAAGAGGGGAACCATTCATATGATCATGGGAGGCCCTGCCGATGGTGATTCCTTTAGACAGAGGAAGCAGAGCGTTAGGACACTGAAAATTGAGAAAAATATGGAACATCACGAGATAGGAAAGACGACAACGGTTCCTGATATCCACATTGGGCTAGAAGATACCGGAGAACCTAGAGAAACTCATAATGACGCACTAGTCATTACCACAGATATTGCAGGGTATGATGTGGCCAGAATCTTTGTTGACACGGGGAGCTCCGCTGATATCATGTTCCTGGAGTGTTTCAAGAAGATGGAATTAAACATAAAACTTAGACCAGTGGAGACGGCCCTTTACGGATTTTCAGGGGGTGCAATTCAACCCCTTGGGTCGGTGTTACTACAAGTAGGGCTAGGAACCGCCCTTAACCGACGTGTGCAAGTGATAGAGTTCCTGATAGTAGACGTCCCATCATCATACAATGTGGTGATGAGAAGACCAAGTTTGAACATCTTCTAGGCAGTGATTTCCACCTTCCACATGAAGATGAAATTCCCTGCCTCAGGGGGAGTGGGAGAGATATGCGGGGACCAATACCAAGCGAGGAAATGCTATGTAGAATCAGTTAAGATAGCAGACAGGGCCACGTTTCGAGGGATGGAAAGATTCAAGGGTGGAGACCCTGAATTGAAAAGACAAAAGGTGGGTGAGCTAGTGCAGGAGCAACCCAAGGCCAAAGCAGATGAGGAATTAATGAACATTGAGCTTTATCCAGGAAAAGAAGGATTCACAACTAGGATCGGTACCCACATGAATCCCGAACTTAAAGAAAGGATGATACTCACTCTTCAGGAGAATGCAGATATCTTTGCTTTTACCCCAACAGACATGACAGGTATCCCTCCATAGATAGCGACACACTACCTTAATGTAGATCCCAGAGCTAAGCCAGTGAAGCAAAAGTTGAGAAACTTTGGTAAGGAGAAAAATCTCATTGTGAAAGAGGAAATTGAGAAGTTGTTGAGCGCAGGGCATGTGAAGAGGGTGCAATTCCCTGAATGGCTTTCGAATGCAGTGTTGGTATCTAAGGGGGCCAGCAAATGGAGAATGTGTATTGACTTCAGAGATATGAATAAAGCATGCCCCAAGGATCATTATCCCCTGCCTAGAATTGATCAATTGGTAGATGCCACATCCGGATTCGAATTGCTTAGCATGATGGACGCATATCAAGGGTACCATCAAATCCAGTTGAACCCTCTTGATATACCGAAGGTATGTTTTATTGCGACATGTGGTACTTTTGGTTATGTACGTGTGCCTTTTGGACTAATCAATGCAGGAGCCACCTACCAAAGAATGGTAGACTCAGTGTTCCAAGGACAGATTGGTAGGAACATGGAGATTTAAGTGGATGACATGCTGGCTAAGAGTACCAAAGCAGAAGAACATATTAAAGACCTGAGAGAGATATTTCAGGTAATCAGAGAAAATGGTATTAAATTAAATCCAGCTAAATGTTCTTTTGGAGTATGGTCAGGAAAGTTCCTGGGATATATGGTGACTCAGAGGGGGATAGAAGTTAACCCAACTAAGGTGAAGGCGGTCCTCGACATGCAACCTCCTCGAAATCTGAAGGAACTACAGACCCTGAATGGCAGAATCGCAGCTCTCAGTAGATTCATAGCAAAGTCAGCAGAAAAGAGCCACCACTTCTTCAGAACATTAAGGAAGGGGTCGAGATTTGAATGGGACGAGCAATGTCAAAAAGCTTTCGAAGAACTCAAGCTCCATCTTGAACAGCTTCCGAAGCTGACAAAGCCCTCTCAGGGAGATGTCTTACTCTTATACCTCTCAGTAGGGGAACATTCCTTGAGCACGGCCCTGATGAAAGAGGACGGCTCCGCGTAACAGCCCATATACTATGTGAGCAAGGTCATTCAAGGGGCAGAGATTAGATATTCAGAAGTGGAGAAAGCAGCCCTGGCGGTGGTAGTGACGGCCAGGCGATTACGCCCCTATTTCTTGTCCTATAAAGTGATGATGCGGACTAACTTCCCTCTAAAGCAGACATTAGGGAGAGCAGACTTGTCGGGAAGAATGGTTAGATGGGCAGTGGAATTACAGGAATATGATATTGATTATGAACCAAGGAAGGCCATAAAGGCTCAAGCTTTAGCGGACTTCATTCAGGAGTCCACCAGGGCGGAGGAAGTGCAAGGCTGGAAAGTGTATGTGGACGGCTCAGCATCTGCATTAGGATGTGGAGCAGGGATAGTGTTGGTTGATCCTGAAGGCCAAGAAGTACAGGTTGCTGTCAAGTTCCGGTTTTCAACCTCTAATAATGGTGCAGAATATGAGGCCTTGATTAGAGGAGCCAACATGGCAGCAGAGTTGGGAGTGCAAAAAGTCACCTTGTATTCCGACTCACAGCTGATAGTGCAACAAGTCATGGGGGAGTACCTCGCCAAAGATGAAAGGTTGATCGCCTATTTAGAACAGGTAAAGAAGTTAAAAAACAAATTACATACCTTTGAAGTGATACAGGTACCAAGGGAAGAGAATATGAAAACAGATGGGCTGTCTAAACTAGCCAGTTCCACTGAGTTCGAGGGACACGGGAAGATAACCCTGTTAGTGGCAGATCGGTTAGCTACTGAAACCCTGGTCGGAGAGATAACAGCAGGAGATGACTGGAGGAAAGAGATTTGGGAAGAGCTGAACAGGGAGCAGGTAATCCCAATGTCCAGGGAAGCCAAAGCTTGGAGGAGGAAATATTGTATCTTAGGGGACCAGTTATACAAGAGATCCTTTACCCAACCCTACTTGAAATGTCTCTCGAAAAGAGAGGCAGAGCTGGTAATCAAGGATATCCATGAAGGTTCTGCAGCTAGTCACGAAGGTTATAAGGCTATGGTGAAGAAGGTGTTCAAAGCAGGTTTCTATTGGCCTAGTATAATCAGGGATGCTAGGGAATATGTGAAGAAATGTGAGAAATGCCAGAAGAATGGACCTTTAATACGAGTACCTGCCGAGGAGATGGGTGCCATGCACTCACCCTACCCTTTTGCCAAATGGGGGATAGATCTAGTTGGACCTTTTCCCTTAACACCTAGAGGAAGGAAATTCCTAATCGTAGCCGTGGATTATTTCAGCAAATGGGTAGAAGCCGTGCCCTTGGCCAAGATAGAGGAAGATAATGTAATTCTCTTCCTAGCCAGACATATTTGCTGCAGGTTAGGAGTGCCGAGAATTCTGGTTTCCGATAATGGAACACAATTCAATGGAGAGAAAGTGAGAAAATGGTGCGAGAGATGGAATATTGTACAGAAATTCACGTCGGTGGCTCACCCACAGGCCAATGGACAAGTGGAGGTCACAAACAGGATTTTAGTGGACGGTATCCGAACACGGTTGCAAAAGGTAGGAGGAGGATGGGTGAAGGAGCTAGACAACGTCCTCTGGTCCTATAGAACTAGTCCTAAGACAGCTACACGAGAATCCCCCTTCTATTTGGTGTATGGAGCAGACGCAGTAATACCTCCCGAAGTCAGGCTAGGATCTCACCGAATCACCTATTTTGAAGAAAAAAGGAACGAAGAGCTAATGAGGGAGGCCTTAGACCTGGTAGAAGAAGAGAGAGAGATGGCAAGGCTGAAAGCAGAAAGATACAAAAGCAGGATCAAGGCAGCATATGATCGCAGAGTGATTCCTTGTTCCTTTAAAGCTGGAGATTTAGTACTACGGAGAGCGGACGCCTTGAAAAATACAGGAAAGATGAAAGCTAATTGAGAAGGTCCGTACAAGGTGATACAGGTACTAAAAGGCGGAGCGTACAAACTCCAGGATATGACGGGAAAAGAAATACTGAGGCCATGGAACGTGTGCCACTTGAAGAGATTTTATGTTTGAGGAAGGTGTTATTCCCTTACCATCTTTCCCTTTATGAACAATTTTAAATGTTTGTTTTTCATTCGAATAATTGTACACATTGCTTCACTGACACTCTTTTTCCCTCTACGTGGGTTTCCCTTTAGGGTTTTACCACATAGAGGTTTTTAATGAGGCCGGCATAGGTTCCCCTTATTTGCCTATGTTGATGAACACTTTTGATCAATGGAGCATCGTTTTTGGAAAAATTTCAGTGATTTCCCTTAATACCTGTTAATGTGATGATGAGATGATTCCTATATTCCGATTTTATGATGAGATGTTTATCATACATTAAATACTGTGCTGAGATGATCGCTATGTGTTCATATAATGTTGAGATAATGAATGCGTTTTGAAAGCTAAAACATAGGATGATAGAGACACTGCGAAATCCATCTCACCCCCCTGCGAGGTTTACCTCACCATGAAAAAACTAGGAGGGTTATATAAACCTCATCGGATGAGACAGAAAGATTTACACTAACACACAAAGATTCGAGAGGGAAGGACCTAAGATTACGCAATTAAAGATCTTCATCCACGATAGCCTCTAAAGCTAGGGGAAGTAGGAGATATGGAGGGGAAGATATGGTTAATTTGTCAATTATCATATCTTAAGTCTTAGGAGTATAAACAACTTTTGGGAGAGTATAATCCATAAGAACTCTTACGAGTATAAACAACTTTTGGGAGAGTATAATCCCTAAGAACTCTTATGAGTATAAACAACTTTTGGGAGAGTATAATCCCTAATAACTCTTAGGAGTATAAATAACTTTTGAGAGAGTATAATCCCTAAGAACTCTTAGGAGTATAAATAACTTTTGGGAGAGTATAATCCCTAAGAACTCTTACGAGTATAAACAACTTTTGGGAGAGTATAATCCCTAAGAACTCTTATGAGTATAAACAACTTTTGGGAGAGTATAATCCCTAAGAACTTTTAGGAGTATAAACAACTTTTGGGAGAGTATAATCCCTACGAACTATCAGGAGGATAAGTAACTCTCAAACAACTTTTAGGAGAAATCGGGAGCATCATCGAGGCATCAAGTACGTACAGAAGCACAAACCCCCTATTTTCATCTAACAATTCTCTATAAGCTTTAGAGCCCATACGTGTCAAGAAGATGCTAGAAACATGCTACGAAGCATAGTTAAGTAAAACTAGACAGATAACACATGATATGTCTAGAATTTAAGATATAGTACATGGCATGCTCATAGAAAAACAACAGCACATATGTATGCATGCAATGAGACAATTTGCAGGTACGATAAACAGGAGTGAAATAGAGCATCAAAAGGAAAGATATCCAAGACCAAAGGCACCATGCCCTGGCCCTCCACAAAAAAACACAGGAGTGTGGAGTCTCCTGAAAATATCAAAAGAGACCTTGAAGGCCCCAACAATAGTAAAAGTGTTTTAAGTACCGGAATGTTATGAAAGAAAGTAAATAAAGTTACGATGAGAAGGGAATTTCACTCTTCCCCTCAAAGCCTTCCCCTGCCTCATCAACCTGCCCACTAGAACCGCCTCCTTCGGCCTTCTCCTCTAGAGCATCAGCCATCACGGTTGCCACGGGATCAGGGTTGGCCACATGGATGGGGAATATTAAATCCTTCGCCGGTACCAGATCATCCAACTTTAGGGCAGTCTCCTTCAGCTCTGAGACAACCTTCCTCATCCCAGGCAGCCACCAAGGAGTGTTGATATCCTCTTTGGGGTCTCCGGGGAACTTAGGGGGAGTGGTCAACTCATCCAAGCGAAGCGCACGAGTGTAATGGCCATCAAATCCTGGTTCGGAGTGCTCGGCCACAACATTGGAAAACCCATGATCAATAAAATGGGGAATATATGCGCCCATTGCCCCTAGGAAGATAGTACTCTTGAGAAAAGCTTCCAACCATTCTCGATGGAAGGTACTCAGAAATTTCTGCCCCATTGCAGAGGTAAAAAGAGAATCGATACACAGCTTCATCCCGGCCAGAGGAAGAGTAACTTCCAAGTGCTCAATCCCTCTATCCCGCTCGCTAAGCTGAGTCTTAAGCAAAGAGATCTCCTCCAAAAGCTTCGTCTTTTCAGCTTGAATCACCTTCCGCTCTTGGCCGGCTTCCCGTAGCTCCGCCCCCAGTATTTCTTTCTTTACTTTCTCCAGTTCCACTTGGCTCTGGAGATCATCCACCAGCTGAAGGGATTGGAGGGCCCGTTCGGATATGTCGGAGTATAGGAGGCCAAACTATACAAGGAATAATATGAAGAAGTAAGATGTTTATGTTGTTTCCCATTAGCTATGAAGAACAACATCTATATTAAGAATCTACCTGAGAGAAACTGTGGGCAGCATGCACGATCCGGTCTTCTGAGGATAAGGCATTGAGGGCCTCTGTGGCAGGGGTCGGAGTGTGACGATCTATGAAGGCCGTAAACTGATCAACGCTGATGTCACCAGGGATATCCGAAGTAACATTGGCAGAAGAGGGCAAGGAAGACTTAGTCTTTGATTTCTTCTTCTTGGAAGCATCAGAGATAGGGGGCAGCGAGGAAATCATGGCCTTCTCGGTGGAGGATCTTGTACGCTTGGCAACCGACCCGGCGGAGGGCTTCACCGGAGATGGGTGAATGGGAGCTTTCATAGAACTTTCGGGAGCAAGAGATTTGGCCACCATGTAAAGAGGGGCAGCGTCACGAGAAATCTGGGTTAGCCAACTCATAGCTGCAAAGAAAAACACAAAGGATATTAACAATTATATAGCAGTTTCCATCATCTGGACCTAGAGGGTAATCAGTACGGCCAAAACCGAAATGGGATAAGGCCCTAGGATTCTTACATATGCTCATCACATCAAAATACCCATGAGCAAGCACGTTATCATTCAAACGATTCATTACATCCACGTTAAGAGAAGAACAAACAGAGAGAGGAGGACGGGGCACTCCAGGGTTCTCGTAAATCCATTTTTCATGAGAAAATTCCCAAGGAGAATGACTGGTAACAAAGAAGTAGTAATCCTTCCAGTCCTGGACCCCCTCATGGAGCTTCTCCATGAACTTTCCAGTCCTGGAAGGACGACCACAGGTATAGAAAAACCCGTCCGCAAACTTGCACATATACTGAGTTAGGAAAAGTTGGGCTGAGGGCTCGTCACCGTTCCCCTTGACCAAGATGTAAAAACCCAACATCGCACGAATGACGTTTGGGGTAAATTGATTGAGGGGTATTCGAAGGTAAGTGGAAATTTCGGAGAGATATGGGTTGACCGGAAAGCGGAGGCCTGCCTTCAGTTGGGCCTCCCAAAAGGCTAGAGTGTTAGGACCTGGAAAATTAGGGCGTTCTTTTCTATGGGCCGTCCTAACTGTGTAATCGGTTGGGAAAATCCCCGAGCGGAGGAAGGCGACAACACGCTCTTGAGGAAGGATCGAAGAACCAGAGATCTTATCCTTCAGGGCAAGATCGGTTATGGGAAATAAAGAAAGTGAACCAGAGGCCGAACTCTCCATGGAAATGGAGTCCGACGAAGTTGGAGTAAAAGATGACATGAGGATACAATAAAAGAAAAATGAAGAGGAAGACGAGGTACCTGAAATAAGGACGGTTTTCGAAAGCGACGGTGTGGCCGGTGGACGTGCGCGAGAAGTTAATTGCAATAAGGAAGAGGTGGAAACAAAAGTTAGAAGGAATGGATAAGTTTGAAGAAAGAAGGAGGTTTTTTCCGAAGTGAAAGGAATTTTGAATTAATTATGAGGAAGAGAGAGTGGGGGGAAAAACCGAGAAGAAGTAAATGCCTCCCAATGAAAGGGCGCGTGGCTGAAGAAGGACGGCTGGATGTTGGTCCTCGGACAGGCGCCCGAATGCAGGTTTCAAAATCAAGTTGGCGTGTGGAAGTGGAAAAGGCGTGAGGATTCTGGGATAATTATTGAAAACCGAATATGTCATATTTTGAGGGAAATGTGAAGAAGGAGTAATTAAAGGAAAAAATTATTTCTCTTAGAATTTATCTCATTACTTTTTCCTACTCTCTTAAAAATTATCCTTTTTACGAGAGTAGGGGGGAGTAGTTGATGCGGACAAAATATGTCGCTCTCGGAGATGTCGACATGTGGAAACGAGATAAATTATAATAGTCTTAATTAGCTCATTGGGCTTGGAGGTTGGATTAATACACTCCTAGGCCCAAAAAGGGGAATATGGACAATTGGGCTTTTAGCCCATATTCGAGGATTAGAAAGCCTTTGGGCCAAGGGATCTGGCCCAAAGAGAGTGGGTTTCACGAGTTGTTTTCTCTTAGTAAAGTCAAGAGAAGGAGTCAAAGCAAAAAGATAGGGTCAGTACGTTAAAAGGCCAAGTCTTCAGAGATATGGACCGAGTCTTCAGGGATTTGGGCCTAGAATATAGGGAGAAAGAGTCTTCCTCTCTCCGGAAGGAGGGGGCCAGGTATAAAGAACAGGTTATGTTTATTTTATCATTTACGTTTTACAGAGAATATACATACTTTTACAAGACATACACTGAACTCAGAAGAAACATTGCATTATTCGCCAGAATTTCCCTAGAATTATAGGGAAATTCCTCTTTGATTCTCCTAAGAAGGATTCTGACTTAAGCGTCGGAGATTTCGCGCCGGAGCCCCCCTCTGGCGTACTTTTGCAGGTCATCTCAGGGTTTTCAAGGAGATTATACGTGAGGATTGCCAAGGATAAAAAGCGATTCAAACCCGTGATTCGCAGCGCTCACAAAGGAACGATTGATATCCTTAGACGTTCTTTTTCGACGCAACAGTATATAAGTTCCAGCCAAACCTCTTATGTTCCCACATTTCAACCAAAATATATATATATATATATGTGTTTTCAACACATATTGCTTTGTTGTCCCTACCTAGCACACGTAACGTCGACGGGAAAGCTCATTTCAAAGTGTTCATTGCTATCAGAGCTACTCTACCTTTATTTGTCACCACAGCCTTTAATTTTTCTATACATTTTCATCGTTTAAACCTGTTGTTCAATTCTAATATACTTCCGACAAAGTGGGATAGCTCAAGTGGTTAGAGCACCACTACCTAGGCCTTAGGTCCTGGGTTCGAGTCATGGGGAGGGGAAAAAAGGGATGGGTATTTAACTTCCAAAAAGGGATGGGTATTTAACTTCCATAAAAAAAAAAAAAAAATTCTAATATACTCCCTCCGTCCCACAATAACTTTCACACTTTCCTTTTTGGGACGTCCCACAATAACTTTCACACCCTTAAAATGGAAAACCCTTTATAAACTCCACCCTTACAATATCCTCAATTTTACACAAATGCCATTACTTTTTCTACACACATACACAAAAGTCAACTCATTCTTTACTTTATACATAAAGGTTTACAAAATTACCCCTTAAAACTCCACTCATTACTACACTTTCTTAATTAATATTTGTGCCCATCTACCTCTGAAAATTAATATGGGACGGAGGGAGTAATTTCGTTTTTATGAAATTAGATTATGAGTTAGCTATATTTAATTCATGATTTGAGTTGCAAAATATATGGTTTAATGGGTTGGTTGTTGTATAATATTGAAAATAAAATTGGATATAGCTATTAGCTATATACAATCGAAATTCTGCTCAATTTTTTAAGAATCGTAGTTATTGACATGATGATATGATTTTAATTTGAAGCAATATCTAGATTGTTTGTTGCAAATATCCAACTCCTATATTCATTGAAAGAAATGTCGACAGTGAATTTTTCTAAAAATTTGAAAGAATTCCGTCTCATCTAAAAGTCCGAATTTATAGAAAGGTGAGGAATTAATCCTTGTATATTAATTCCTAACACTCCCCCTCACTCGTGGGGCCGGATTAACACCTTTTGCCCTTTTTGGGGAGGAGGCCCATCGAGTGGACAATTTAAATGGGTGGAGTGCTTTCAATAGAAATCGAAAAGGGGAGGAGGCCCATCGAGTGGACAATTTAAATGGGTGGAGTGCTTTCAACAGGAATCGGGTGGAGTGCTTTCAACAGGAATCGAACCCAGGGCAAGATTAACACCTCTTGCCCCATTTTTGGGGAGGAGGCCCATCGAGTGGACAATTTAATTCAACAGGAATCGAACCCAAGTCGTTTTTGCCCGGTTTGCTCTGATACCATGAAAGAATTCCGTCTTATCTAAAAGTTCGAACTTGAAGAGAGGTGGGGAATTAATCCTTGTATATTAATTCCTAACAAAATTTAATAAATTTATTGATTTTGCAACAAGTCAGCCAGGATGTATGAGTACATGTCAAATTAAGTTTCCGTGTACCGTGAAATTTGAAAAAATGTCGAAATAAATTATTCAAAAGCCTTGATGATTCTAAGTTGCATGTTCTGAAAAATGTTTCATTAGTTGTTGTTATAACATGGAAAAACCATGCATGGTGACGAGCATTGTAATGTTGATTTTACGGGTGCTTTAGAATATTAGTATAATTCAATTGCATATGTGAACGTACTTTGAAAAAACACATATTGGTGGGACTGGGCACCAATTATGATCACAAAGTCAAGATGGAAGCACCTTATCATATGCATCACACAATGATTATGAAAGCTGATTCTGGTAGTGCTTTTAGAATTAACTTTTCAAATATGGATATGAGGAACCACATATTCAGACATGGCCAGTTTTAAGAAATTTTCAAAGTAGTTGATCAATATTTGTATACTAGCTAGCTAGTTGTGATGCTCACTCTCCGTTGTTATCAATGTTGACTAATGACCATTAATTAAACTGAGAATAAACTTTCTAAAAGACCATATAATCAAATGACTCAATTGTGCCGTGAGATCTACAGGTGATAATAGGGTGCCTAAAACTTTTTACCAATCAGACACATATTGCTTTGCATAATTGCATCACCTAAAGAGAATTATTTATCAACTTTAAAAAAGTACTTGCGAATAAAATAAACATGCAACCACAAAAATAAAATATTAATTTAAGGGGAAGAAAAAACACTACTCAAAAGCCTAAACAAATAAGCAATAAATTGACAAAGTGAGATAGCTCAAGTGGTTAGAGCACCACTATCTCCTGGGTTCGAGTCATGGAGAGGGGAAAAAAGGGATGACTATTTAACTTCCATTAAAAAAAAAAAAGCAATAAATTATTTGATTTTAGTATCGTATAATAATTATAGGAAATGTAACATCATGCCCATATTTCCCACAGATAAACTCGCTTGTGTGCTTTCGAATGGGCTTGGGCTTCCTTATTTTCTCGGTGAGGCCCAGGTTTGGAGATCGATTAAATTGGGCCTGGCCGTCTGGGCCTTATAATTAATCGTTGGCTTATTGAGGACACCCACTGGCTAAACACACACCCGTGAGATGAGTACACCCACGTGAAAAGATCTAAAATAACTCTTCCATTCTAAATCCTAATTAAACTCTTTCTCCATCTTCCTCACTCAATTTCAAGCACACTCACCTCCTCCACCCAATCGGCCGCCGCCCACCTCACCTCCTCCCTCCCCCTTCGAAGGCCGTCGACGCCTTTGGCCGCTGCCTCCCCATCGCGCTGCTCTCCTTGTTGCGTCACCCCCTTCGCCACCCCTTCTTTCAATCCTGCGACCACCGCCTGCAACCATCTTCCCCCAGCCTATCGCCCACCTCCTCCCCCCTCCTCGTTTTGTTCCGTCGCCCAACCGCCTTGCTGCCGCGTACGTCGCCGCTTGTAGGTTTAGGGTTTAGAAAAGAAATCGATTCAATTTTTTTTGTCGAATTCAATTACTTTTTTCGAATTTTTGTATTTGTCCAAGAGATTTTGCCGAAACCAAATACTTTTTTGAAATTTTTGTGTTTGTCCGAAAGTTTATGCTGAATCTAAAATTTTTTGTATTTTTTCTGAAAATTTTTGTTTCTTACAATTTTTTGTTGTTTTGATTGTTGATGTTTTTTTTTTTTTTTATATTATGTTGACGGTGGAAACGATTCTTCCGTGAAATGAATGGGTGGTATACTCATCTTTCGTTTTTTCTCTTTCAAAATTCATTAAAGGATATATTGGACATTTTACATACTTTGGTTGATTTTTTTTTTTTTTTGAAGTGGGTGTCCTCAATAAGTCTGTGTGTATAATAGTGGCCTTAAACGTTTTTTTCCCTTAATTTTGAGTTATGACTTTGACCCCGGTTATATCTTAATATGAAGCCCAATTTAATAAGTACCCCAGAGAAAATTTAAAAAGAAAAAATGTAAAGAGAATATATCATCTTTTTATCAATTTAATCTATCATCTTTTTATCAATTTAGGGGTGCCACCCCGGTTTCAGCTTGTGAATTTGATGACTTGTATTTTTTTTTTTTAATTCAAAAACCTTTTTATTGTCTCTTGTAAATAAATAAAAAATTGAATATAATGGCCAAAAATGGATTAGGAATAGCACAGGCACAGCCGAAAAAAACACAAATATCTTCTAATCTAACAAATCATCATCGAAGAGTCTCTGGTCAGAATAGTCGGAGAACATCACAATATTTTCATCTCAATTTTCCCCATTGAAGAACCAACTTCATTGATACGCAAATAAATGGAAACCCTAACTACCACCACCGGCGCCATTTCTCTCCCCATTTTCTCCCCAAACAAATTCAAACACCATTCTTCTCGCCGACTCCTCCGATTCTCAATCTCCCCAACAAGTCAGCTCCTTTTCACATTTTGTTTTCCCTAATTTGATCGTTCCCGATTTTAACCCAATCTCTGAATTTTGCAGATAAAAACGACGGCAACTGTAATAGCAGAAACGATATCAACTCCGATTCTACCGATTCCGCCCTCGTTCCCATACTCAGAAATGGAACCCTTTCTAAGGTAAGAATTTATAATTTTCCCTCAATTTTTAAGATACGAATTCTAATTTTGCATCTCGCCGTTGATTTTCAGGATGCTGCGATGGGGCTGGTACTCAGCGCAGCAAACGTGAGAGGGTGGACGACCGGATCAGGCATGGAAGGTCCGCCCGTACCCGCAGGATCGGATTCTGCTATGGACCAGGTTTCCACTTTCCCCTGGTCGCTTTTCACCAAATCCCCACGCCGTCGGATGCGCGTGGCCTTCACCTGCAACGTCTGCGGCCAGCGGACAACACGCGCCATCAATCCGCATGCCTACACAGACGGCACCGTTTTTGTTCAGGTATACACCTATTACTATTATTGCTAAGTCCCATCTGAAAATGGAGAAATCGTCTAATGTCATGTTTTACGATCATAATATATGCTTCATTTTATGAATTGTCTTAAAAGAAAATAGAACAAATGAACTTCTTTTGACTAGAACATCTGAATCTGTGGTCTCTATCATTTGCTATTACTCTGTAATTTTCCTGAATATGGATATTGTTTGGGAATTATTTCGGCTATTAGGTTGTATAGAAAATGGAAGAATAATCTAATACTAGTTTACAATCACAGTATATGCTTCATTTTATGAATTGTCTTTTAGTAGAAAATAGAACAAACAAGCTTCTTTTGACTAGAACATCTGAAAATGTGGTCTCTATCCTTAGCTATTACTCTGTAGTTTACGTGAATATGGATATTGTTTGGGAATCGTTTCGGCTATTAGGTTGTATAGAAAATGGAAGAATCGTCTAATATCATGTTATACAATCACTGTACAGGGGATGTTTGTTTTGGGATTATGTAGGATGGGGGAAATCCTGATGAATAATAATTGTGTGTGTTTGTTTTCGAATTTTGAGTAGGATGAGATGTAACTTTATGTCAAATCAAATTGTGTAAGAGTAGTTGGATGGGATGTAATAGTAGGATGTATAGGTATTTTTAGGGGTGGATGTAGTTGGATGGGGAAATCAGGATGTGAAATCCCGAAGTAGAATAGGACGTGGGACGTTAAAGTCCCACGTCCGGACGAGTGAGTCCCAAAACAAACACCCCCTGTATATGATTCATTTTATAAATTGTCTTTTGAGAAAATAGAACAAATGAGCTTCTTTTGACTAGAACATCTGAAAATGTGGCTCTATCCTTAGTTATTACTCTGTAGTTTACCAGAATATGGATATTGTTTGGGAATCGTTTCGGCTATTAGGTTGTATAGAAATTGAATAAGTTTACGATCATAATATATGATTCATTTTATGAATTGTCTTCAAGAAAATAGAACAAATGAACTTCTTTTGACTAGAACATCTGAAATTGTGGTCTGTATCCTTAGGTATTTCTCTGTAGTATATTTGAATATGGATATTGTTTAGGAATTTTTTTGGCTATTAGGTTGTATAGAAATTGGAGGAATATTCCAATATCATAATATATACCTCATTTTATGAATTGTCTTTAAGAAAATAGAACAAATGAACTTCATTTAACTGGAAAATCTGAAAATGTGGTCTCTATCCTTAGCTATTACTCTGTAATTTACCTGAATATGGATATTGTTTGGGCATCATTTTTGTGATATAGGTTGTCCCAAAATGAAATACTATATTGGTTGTCATGTGAAGTTTTAAGTCATGTTCAAACTCAAATTTTGAAGTATTTGTAGAATATTATTTCTAGTTCATGTATAAGCTCATTATTTTGGTTTGATTGTTGGTGATGCTGCCTTTTCTTATTTGCATTGTTGTTGGCTAGTGTTGCGGTTGCAATATATTCCATAAGCTGGTGGACCATTTGAATCTGTTCCATGAGATGAAGTGTTATGTGAATTCAAGTTTCAATCCAAACCCAAATGACGATATGGGTATCAAATACTTTGACGTGGATGATGAGAACAATGACGGTATGTTTCCGCTATTATGAAAGGTGAAGATTAATACCTGTACTTTCTGTAATATGGTTGTACATATCAATTTACATTCTTATAACTTATAAGGTTTCTAGGGGTCTGTAATTTAATGTGCTTGTAGATAAAGAGGTTACTGTTATTATAGAATTAATTGGATGTGTAAATTTCTGAATTTGCCGACTTGTGGCTACACCAAATTAGCAATAAATGCTGTGTTGTTGGGAATAATAATAGTACTAGTATTCTTCTTTAAAATTTTATTGTAATAATAGTAATTACTAGTTGTTGATTTGATTATTGTATTGAAGTGATTCCACATTGATTCTGATGTAAAGATATGATTACATCCCTTGTACATTCTGTATAATAAGATGTTTATTAGCTATAACCTCAAATGTTTGTTTTGGGATTTTGAAGATTTTGAAATCCAATTGAGAATTTTGAAATTCTAATGACTGGAGTATGTTTTATGTTTGTTTTGAGATTTAAGTAGGGTATGATTTAACTTTATAGTATAGGAGGATTATAGTTGCTTATATAGGTTTTATAGATATCTATGTAAGGTTTGTATGTATTTATAGTATGTAAGGGTTGTATGTATTTATAGGGTTCACAAATTCGGATCCCTAAGAATAAGTATTAGTACACACCAATTTTTTAATTTTTTTTAACTAATTTTCCTTTTCTGAATTCTATTTCTCTGTTTTAAGATTTTTAAATTTTATTTTTAATTTTGAAAATAAATTTCATAGTTCCATGGACAAGCAAGCTTTTACTTTAAAAAAAAATTGATTTAACAATTTAATTATAATATATTTATTCAGATAACTGATTTCTGATAAATTTACAAAATAAATCCAGATTATTAAAATTATTAATAATTAATATTTTGCAAGATAAATATATCGTGGCAACCTGAGGTGGAAATTTTTGTTCGGATCAAAATGGTTGGAGAATCTTTAATTCTCATATTGATATGAATTATGACAAGAATTTGATTTTTTTTTTAACAAAAAAATGGTTTATGTGAATTGAGGGACTTCTTCTAATGGTCTTATACATGTTACGGTGCTCTATCTAAATATCCGAATTACATTTTTCTTTTGAGTTGGAATCCATAAGTCATGTAGTCTAATACACATTTTTATTTTTATGTACTATTGATGTGGAAAGGGCAAAATCGTTCCAATCAATTTGTAGCAACTTCAAGTAAATTTAAAATGTGAAGTAGTATACTGCCGCAGTACTATATATTGTACAATTTGTACTACACTAGCTGCTCAAACAAATTGTACGAGCTTCGGCATGATTTCAATTTTAATATTTTAATTAATTGTTCTTATCTTTTGCCTAAAATTTAAAAAATAAAAAATCATGTTTTAACCAAACATACTTAAAATTCATTTCAGAAAAAAAAAAATGATTGTTGACTAAAATAAAACCCAAAAAAATAATTAAAAAAATCATGTTTTAGACCTTTTAACTTTTTCAGTTTTAAAATTCATCATCCTTTAAGTCTGTTAAAAAGATGAAGAGGTTAAATTTTGTTAGTCTGTTTTCACCCGTAAACGGAACAAAATGTTGAATTTGATAAATTTAAAAGATTATTTTCAAAGTCGAAAAAGTTTACTAAAAGGAAAAAAAAATGTGTACCCAAAAATGAAATAGTTGTTTGAAAATGCAAGCCAATGTACGTACTAAGAGAACATATATTGAAAATTGTACGTTGTCTTTTAACCAATTTGGATTAATTGTAGCCAGTCAATACAAAATGCAGTGCCTCAATTTTCAGAAGTTTCCTCTTCCACTGATAACAATAGGAATAAAATTATCCTGCACACTGAATGATCCTTTTAACTGTACAGGTTGGTGTTGTACAACAACTGAATCCAAATCCTAACATTAGTGTTTGAAACTCGACCAATTTTCCTCTTCCACTAATGACCATTGGTACACTTGATCAAATTTGACTAAAAGAAGAGCACTAGTTCATATAAAAGAAAAGTATTAGTTTGTATGGTGATTATTGGTGAATAATATAGTACTAGTTTATAGGCTGAACAATATTAGTTCATACACATTTTAATTTAAAGTTTGATGTTGTATTTCATTAAAATAGTACTAGTACTTGATATATCATGTAGTGTTTTGTCACCTCACATCACAATTCATACAATCCTACAAAAGAAGCCCTTGAAACAATTTCTACCACAAAGATGAACTCATTGTTCCACCTATGCATGGCAGCGTTATTCGATCACGACACCTTCATAACAACACACCACACACTTACAAAAATCAAACAAACTTTCTATTTTATCACCTCAGCGTACGTGTTAGAGTAGTATTGAAATACGAGATAAAACGTACGTACAATATTCAAAACATAATTAAGGATAGTACTCCTGTTTGGAGGTGGATATACAAGAGAGAGAGGATCTATCTATTCCTCTCCTATTTCACTTATTAAAGCTAATTAACTCCCCTCATTTGCTTTCTTGATTACAAATCACATTCTAAACCTCAAAACCCACTACAAAAGAATGACAAGTTTTATCTCACACGCTATTACCATTCCTCAATCATTCTATGGCCTTAAAGCAGCTAGCCTCCACTGCCACCACAGCAAGGTTCATGTCCTCCGGCTCCAGGGCCGCCCACAAGGCCTCGTTGAAGGACGTTGGCATGGCGGCACTAGTCAGCCATGCCTTGGCCATTCAGATAATGCTTGGCAGCGATGACGGTGGCCTCGTTTTCATCCCCCAAAACATCCAAGTGTCTGCCGGGGAGAAAATAGTCTTTTACAATAATGCTGGATTTCCGCACAATGTTATCTTCGACGAAGACGAAGTCCCGGCCGGTGTAGATGCATCAAAAATATCAATGCCTGAAGAGGACCTCCTAAATGCAAAAGGGGATACCTATGAAGTGTCTTTAACAGAGAAAGGAACTTATGCTTTCTATTGTGGTCCTCATCAAGGAGCTGGAATGGTTGGAAAAGTAACTGTAAAATAGCTACATTGGTTTTCTCCCAATCATCTTTATTTATTTTTTGTGTTCATCATTTCAAAACTTTGATGATAAAAATTAATAAATATTGCTTAATTTAGTTTCTCTTATCATTTGTTCCTAATTATATCTTTTGTTTGAAGTAGATGAAGGTAAAATTGTTTTTATTCAAAGTAGTGCTGCAGGAGTATATATATGGGATGAAACTAATTAAGAAATGTGAAATTAAAAGGAAGAAAATTAGTAGTAATATACATTCGTTCTTCCTTCCTATAATCAAAGACACATGGAATACAAGTGATGAGAACAAAGCAAGAAGCTAGGTGTCCCCTGTATTAATTCCCTCAAGTATAAAACTCTAGCTAACTATACATGGCTGACTTTGAATCACTTATTTTCAAAGTTTCGTCTGAGTGTGATCATGTGGTCAAAGCATCAGGCAGAGTGGTAGGAGCCCCTAGAATCTTGCCACCAACATCTGGAAATGTTTCATGTCCATGCAAAGAACTTACCTTTCCATCAGCATCAATATCCACTGGATACTTGAGAATATGACCTTGTAATGGAGTGAACTTTTCCGCTGTGTATCGTTCCCAGTTTGCTTTCGCTACACCGCTCACGTACTTGACGCAATCCAAGCTCTTGGGATCACTGTAGCAATTCTCAATCTTGCCTAAGTGCTCTGCCCAAAGCGATAATCTAAATCCATATACCTGCCCATGTGGGTGCTCCTTTTTCTTAGCCCAAGTGTGATGGGGCTGATAAGCTCCCATCGCGATTTCTGTATCCCTCGAACCAGCCATCGAGCGTTGGTTAATATTGGCTGAACCGATTATCACATACTCATCGTCCACTATCATTCCCTTGGCATGTACATAAATCATAAATCTTCCTGAAGATTTATGTGAAGTTGCAGGTTCCTGCTAACATTTCATTTCATCTCAACTTAACTTATATATACATATGGAACTAATTAAGATGAGAAGAAATAATTACTTGATCGTCGTGCGATTCTTGTACGTACTCTTCTCGGTTGCCAAGGCAGTAGAAATTGAGATAGTCAGTTGGATGCACATTCTCTAGATTAGCAGACTTGATCTCTTTAGCAATAATGTCATACATCATTTGCATTGTTTGTCCCTATATATAACACCAAATTATAATCTTTTCACTTTCTTTAGTTTCATATATGAATTAATATGAATTACCTGCCAATATAGGATTTCTTGTACAGCGGATGAACTGGGAACACCCTCAGGCCACAATGGAATCACAACATAAACAATGAATCTCTCTTTTGCCCTTATTTTGCTAACTATTTTCAATGCCAACTCCATTGGGATTAAATTGTCAGCACCTAATTAAGACAAACAAATTAATTTCATATTAATAAAAAATTACTAGTAATTATCTAAGGTAGCTGCTAATGGTAGGTACCAGCATTTCTGTAGGAGGGCCAAGCATAGGATGAGCCAACGAAATATTGATTCTCAATGTATATGAAGTGCTGAGCAGATCTAATTGCTTGGATATAAGCCAATTGAATGCTTCTATCTATCACCATATTTTT
The DNA here is from genome assembly GCA_963675135.1 of Galeopsis tetrahit. NCBI lineage: Eukaryota > Viridiplantae > Streptophyta > Magnoliopsida > Lamiales > Lamiaceae > Galeopsis > Galeopsis tetrahit. The sequence continues at coordinate 74,693,246 of OY776121.1, read as the reverse complement.
TGCACAAACTAGATTCTGACGCTATAAAAAACGTGTTAGCAACTTCATAAACTCTATTTAATCTTAATTATATATAAAAAGAAGTTAATTTGAGGAGGATTACTTCAGCCTCTGCTGCATGCACAGTTCTAGGAAATCCCTTCAACGACCCCGAATCTATGGATCGGAAAATCTGCAGTTCAAATTATTTTATCACCCTAAATTAAATGAATTCGTTTGTATCGAATAATGCATCAAAAGCTCTCTAAACTATTAATTGAAATGTTATGTCACGAGCTCTTTCGAGACAAAAACTGATGATTTATTTATCTTAATGGTCCATCTTATTAACATTATTTATTTAAAGGGACCATTAATGTGAATCGAAAAACAGGGGAGCTCGTGAAGACAAAATCAATACTTAAAGGGCTTTTAAAAAAAAAAAAAAAAAACAGTTTAAGGAGCTAGTGAAACATAAGCTGATCATAATTCATGACCTTTTGATGCATTATGTGTGTTTTTGAGACATAAATTGTAAAACAATTACCTGCACATTCCAATTTTCAGGATCATCTTTGCCAGAAACCCATAATGAGGAATGATCATTTGGAAGAGTGGTAGAAGGACTTGTTATCCATGAAATGCGGTCAACTTTTAGCAAAGCATCATCATGCCAACGCGATATTTTTTTAAACTTCTTTCCAAGTTCCGACCATTTTCTCGATTTTCTCCAACGTTGCTCAAAGTTTATGAGCACGTCATAAGCAGCAGGCCCTTCGATTCTACAATGGAGATCGTGCCATGGCTGTCTCGGCCCATTAGTTCCTGGCTATTAATACAAGCTAGACTCATGTGAGTAACTAAATATTTAAGATCAACCATAAGTAAATTTATAAGTTTGTTCATATATATAAAGTGAGTGAGATATCACCAAGGGGAAAATAGTATTTTGGTCTTGTAAGTTATCCCTATATATCGACTTTCATGAATTGAAAACATAACTTTCTATTTTTGATATTTTGATCCAGTAATCAATTGTTATGTATGAAATATCTAGTTGATGCTAACATGATATCATAATCTAATTTGTCCACGTGGCAAAGCCTGATTGATGAACCCGATGTTTCATCTCTTACAGCTAGTCATGGATCAAAATGTTGAAAAATCTAGTACATAGGTAGAGTGAGCGTGAGCTATGTAAAGGAAAACAATTTTTTTCATGTAAATTATCCTTATATATTCTGGTTTCACTTCCATCATCTGATTGATATCTCTTACAACCAGTTACCAGAATAAAATGTAAAAAAAAAAAGAAAAGAAAATGGGTAGAAAAAATGGAGCAATTAATTACTTACAGGAAAAGTAGGATTATGATAATCATCGTAGAAGACAGTATTGAGGTCACGATATAGTCTGTGCTCAGGTGTATCGTAGCGTCCATCACAGAGATCAAGACCACCGATAAATGTAGTAATCTTGCGATTATTACCACTCCCTTGCGCATCAACGATCACACATTTTTGATGGTGAGTGTAAAGAGTTCCAACAACCTGACTAAAACACAATCAACTATATATCATTTACAATCAACCATCTCGCTCTCTATATATATACAAGTGATCATAACAAATTAATAAAAGTTCCCTATGACAAAATCAGTAGTTATAAATAAATAAAGAGAATTGGCTTGGCTTGGCTTGTTTCTCTGCACACTATCATTGTAACTCTGTTCATGAGTACCTCGTTAATATATAAACTCATTTTTCAGCTAAAAAAATAAATAAATAAATAAAGAGAATAAAAACATGCATGCCTGTTGCTTGAAGATGCTAAGCTTACTGCTTCCATATCGTGGGGCAAGCACACACGTAACCGAAGAGTGCCTGAAAAACTTTCTAGTTTCCTCGTCGTGAGTTTCCATCACCCCTGCCTATCGATCATCATCAAATTAATTAAATGCCATCAAGAAATTAATCAATTTGTGTAATTGTTAATAAATAGATAAATAAATAATACTGACCGTGTTGATGAACATCTTGCTGTGAGAAGTCTTATCATCCCAAACCAACAAGAGGACTCTAACCCCTTCTTGTGACTTGTATTTAAGCAATTCTCCCAAATTCAAATTGCCCCCTCTTGGGAGTGGCTTGCTCGGCTCTCTAACAAGCTTCACCTTATGATAAATGGACCACCCCACAACGTACACCAAATGGTGTGCTTCCAATATCGCATGGCACATGTCCTCCCAACACTTTTCGTGCTCAAAAACTTTCCCTTTATCTAACCCGATTTCCGGCAACATTCCGTCCGGCACGTGCGCGTCTTGATACAGCGTCACATGTCCCCCGTGCCGTAACGGGAAATAACTTTCTTTCAATTCGTAGTTTTCGGTAATACCCTTGAGGTACAGCGGGTTTGTCTTGAAAGGAGTGAATGTTATTTTCAAAAGAATGGCCGAATTGGGTTTATGAGGCTTTCCGGTCATCCCGATCACTGGGAACCATTCCTCGATCGTCTCCCCGCCCACGATTCGACTCGCTGGCACCGTCGCATGCCCGATTAGGTCCGCTCCAAACACGTCGTTGTCTTTCACCTCGAAATCAATCTGCAGTAATATTGTTTTTTGGCACTGTCTATTTAAAATGTACAATATAATGATTTGTTGCAATTTTTGATAGACAGGACTAATCTTCGAACTAACTAATTAGTCAAGTGCATCGAATTGTTTGCTTATCATTTAATTTCATACCTCAAACATGTTAAAAATATACAATATCTCTTTAATTATATAAATTAAAAAAAGAGATAGTAAAAATATTTATAAATAAATAAATAAATTACCTGAGAAACGGGGTGAGCAACGGGGATGTTGAAATGTTCATCCCAAACGGGGTTTTGAGAATTGGGTATGACGCGGGTACGGGCGACCCGGGCACCAGCGAGGCAAACGGTGACGTAAGGATCGCTGGTGATGATGTTTTTGTTTTTGCCTTTGGTTTCGTAGTTTTTGGCGCTGATGCTCATGGGAGGCCGTTTCGAGGATTTGTTGAAAGCCTTCCGACACACGCGAAATGCCGTGAAGAAACGCCGGAGCCGCTCGTTCAGCAGGTCCATGTTCGGTAAGCATCGGGCTTCCATGATTTTAAGCTCCACGTCTCCATGGAGGTATATTACTTTGTTTTTTGATGATGATGATGACGACGTCTCTTCCCCCATTTTCCACTAATACTAATAATATTTAAATCAAATGTTGTGTCTCCGCCGAAGCCGTCGTGGCGGAGATGGCCGGATCTATCCCTGGAAATTCAATTCTTTGGTTTTACGAAATCTTCAACGTAGGAGATCGAGAGACGCTACACTACGTATTTTCTTTGAATTATATATATATACACGTGTAGGAACAATATTTCAAAATAAATGTGAACCATTATGTTTAAAAATAAATATATACAGTATGTTAATATTAACATGTACCATAGCCCTTTTTTCAACTTTCAATTAAATTGACCGATTGTAAAATAGAGTTTATACATATGGGTCGCATAGCACAAGTTGCAATTGTATAGAGGTAAGATGAAAAAAAGATTGTACCACAAGTTTTAAATAGATATTAACCCTGATATAAGGACTAAAAAAACTAAGAATGAAAGGTGTGTGGTGGACTGCAAATCTGCAACCCATCTGATAGATTTTTGTAAACCGAAATTCAGTTTTACTTGCTATAAGTATATTTCTCTGAAGTGATTTAAATTTGATTTATTAATCAATTAACAACACAAAATTACTTATGTCTAAAAGGAAATGATTTTAAGCAATAATCCACAAAGCACAAAATCAATCAAAAGGCCTGGGAATTAATTCAATTAAGATCACATATTCCACTTTTGTGTTTCATTTTATTATATTTTATTATGTTTAGTACATGACATATGTTATTAATGATAGATTTGTGATGTAGTTTATTGTATATTAAAAATGTGAAACACGTACGAGATTGAATGATTAAAATGAAAGAGGAAATCTACACGGATGAGAATTGTGCAACACTGAAAGCAAAATTGAATCCACCAAATTCAGTATCTTACAGTATATGCAAATTTCCATATGCATACATCATACATAAAAGGGGGACTTTTTGGTCCATGGGTTCATCATTCTTTTTGCAATAAACAACTTCATTCTTTTGCTTTACATACTTATAGGAGTAATTCCTAACAGCCCTTTCTTGATACAAATTGAAGGATTAAAGAAAACAATACCTATAGGCTCTCTATTTATATAATATATACATAAAAAATTAAAAACAAGAAAATATACTAGTCTAGTGCTATATATATATATTATCAATCTGAAGCTGGATTTAAACTAGGCTACTTAATTCCATCAGGCCTTGTGCTCGCAATGAACATTAGCTTATCTTCAGGACTCGAGCTTTCATTATATTCTAATGATTAAAAAAAAAAACAGATTGGAATTATGATTTATAACGTGCGCGTTGAGTATAGTTCAAACTAAGGGCTCTGCTGTGGTGGAACTGCTAGTTTCGTCGCATCTCGTTTGTGAAGGCGGCTTTATCATGGTGCTTTGCACGAAAGCTATCATCTACATGACACAAATACAGAGAGATATATTATATATGATCAATCAATGTTGCAAATGGTGTGTGTGAAAATTGGGACTTACAGCAGCTAAGGCAGAGCACATAATGCTAAATCCAGGAAAGTGAAACGGTGGATGATCGGATAGAAACAAAGCTACACACACAAAATAAAAATTATAGTATTGATTAGAATCAGTGAATTAAAGTTGGAAATTAATTAATCAAGAGTAATTACCTGTTAAAGGGCTGAAAGCCAGAGGTGAGACAATGTTAGCAAAGGAGCATATGCCTGTAATGCACCCTTGAACCTTCCCCTATTTAATTATAACATCCACCAAATATTTAAGTAAGCAATTGAAATTCTAGACTAATTAATTAATGAATTAAATCAGCAAAACTTAATCACAATTACCTGTTCATTTGGTCCTGTTTGTTTGGATGCAATACTACGCAACTGTAATTTGCAAGGCCAATAACATTATTAATTTATTTATGATTAATGTAACCAAGAGAAAGAAAGATAAAAGAAGCTTACACATGGACCCGCAAAAGTAGCCACAACGGATATCACTGCTGCAGCATAAGCCACCTGCAAAATTCCCAAATGTAAATATATATAAATTACACTAAAATAATTAGTAATTCATGTTAATTATATTGATATTACTACGTACCCAAGGCGCCCAAGCAACGCTATAAAGCATCATCTGCAAGCAATCAACAACGCGTATTAATTAGTATATTGTAAAGCTATATATTTTTTGATATTAATACAATTGTTTAGTGGTTAACTATATACTTACATGGGCTGCTGCAAAAAAGAGTCCTAAAGAGAGCATTTTTTCTTCTCCCATTAGAGGAGTTAATATGGGCATAATGACGAGCTGAAGCCAAGACAAACATATATTAGATTCGTGAGACGTACGCACAACAAACGGTAGCTGTAACGACGACTACACTTACCTGTGAGACTGCCCCTGCTATTCCATGGATGATCATGAGGTCTGCGAACTGATCTTTATTAAAGTGAAATTGAGCCTTCAAGTAATACTGCACCCATGGAGCATGATTAAAGTTACCAGAATTAATGCCTCAACACGGACGAGGAAATTAAACGTGACAGACGACAATATACTATACCATGATTGAAGCGAAGAGGCCCACATCTGCAACGTTGATGAAAAATGCAACTGTTGCTGCTTTTGAAAACGTGGGACTGCACAATGTGTATATTGTTAGTCAAATGTCTAAAAGTCATTTATTTATTACATTAACATTAAAATTACCTAGTCCTTAACAAGCATATAGTGTCATTGATGGAAGGCAGAGTTTTGAAAAAGTTGGACTTTTTGTTGGATGGAGATTTTTCTAGTAGACAATCAGTTTCACAAATGCTAGTCTTCATCATTGATTCCGGCAGAAACACTCTCATATACACCAATGCCACAACTGACATTGCAGCCGCAACCTACCAATAATCCACTCACCAATTATCTTTTAATAAAAATGTTGTACCCCTAATTAATAAATATAAAAGGAAAATAAATACTTGAAATGTGGCAGAAGTGGAGAGAAACCGAGTCGAAAAATTCCCAAACACGAAGGACGAAGATGCTAAGCCTGACATGATACCAAATACAGCTGCCCTTTTCCCCTCTGGAACGTTATCTGCCTGCACGAAATTTAAAATATAAAATGAAAATTTTAATTTATTTTTTATATATATTAAGGTAGAGATAAAAGCGAAACATTACCACGTAAGCAAGGGCAAGAAACTGAGCACTTCCTTCGGTAGCCATTGCAATTAGAGTTTTGAGGACATAGTACGCGTAAAAGTAATATTTTGTTCTGCTATAAGCCAGTATCACTGCACCCATAAATTAATCCTTATGAAAAGGAATATATAAATAAAATTTAACCAATTATTATACTCCTCTCTCCATCAATTTGGTTCCAAACAAATAAACACAAACTTAAAAAACAAAAAAAAAAAAAAAAGAGAGTAAGGATTGTATGACCCATTGTGAAGAAAATGAATTTTTTTGTAAGGTAAGATAACAATTTGAATAATTACAGTGATAATTAGAGGATGAAGACAAAATTATCAGTACTAAACAAATTTAGTAGACCAACTAATAAAATAAGCAAGAAATTTTTTGGTTGTACTATATTTCTATTAAATACTTGGGCTAACTTATTGCTGTTTCGCGAACCTGAGTCCAAGTTCAAAAGAAGAATCACTTGGGCCACCCAAGAAAGGGTTGGACTATTTACACCTCCATTTCGGCTAAGAACACTCCCCCTATGAGTTTAATAATAAAATAATGATATAAAAAACCAAAAATACCCTTTAAAGTCATATTACATTACTAAATGCACCCCCTTTTCACCTTTAAACTCTAAATCTAAGTTTTATCCAGCCACAGTCGTCGCCGCCGCCACTACACACCACCACTACCACCAAACACAAACAACAAAATTCAGAACTTAAAAAAAATTCAAAATTTATTTTTAAATTTCGACAAACCAGTGTCGACCATATTCACTCTCGTCGACACTGGTTGATCGACGAGAATGCATATGGTCGACATTTGTTGATCGACAAGAATGCATATGGTCGACATTTGTTGATCGGAAAAAACAAAAAAAAAAAAATTAAAACTCGTCGACAACTTTAGGTCGACCAAAAAAACACTCGTCGACACCCTGTTGTCGACGGGGTGTATTTTGATCGACCTAGAGTGGTTGAAATTAAGAAAAAGAAGAAAAAAAAAAACAAACTTCTTAACAGTTTGCAATCCCAGAATCTGTATTGACGAGGCCTTTGAGACTCTCCATGGGAGCGGTCGTTGGGCCTTTGGGCGGGGGCCTTTTGGGGGGCGGAGGCGGCGGCCGCATCGATTTTTTTTTTTTTTTTTACAGATCGGCGATGGGGGGCGGGTGTCGCCGGCGAAGACGGTGGTGGCGAGGGTGGGTGTCGCCGGCAGCGGCGGAAGTTGGTGGGTGGAGTGGTTTGGAAGAGGGGGAGAAGATGAAGAAGATGGAGTAAAAACTGGGTTTAGAGGGGTGTGGGTTTAGAGGGGTGTGAGTATTAATTGAAAGCCAAAGTCTTGTATGTACTCAAGTACACCATGTACTTGAGTAGACTTTTACTAGTCAAATGTTGACCGTTGACCACTGTTGACCGGTCAACGGTCAAACTTTGACTTTTTATTTTATTTTATTTTTCGATTTTTTTTTGTATTTTTTTTTTCGATTTTTTTTTTCTTGAAAAAGTGTATGTTATTATGACTAAAAAGTGTATCTTTGTTTTTTTAATGAAAAGTGTATGTTGTTATATTGAAAAGTGCAACATTATTTTTAATGAAAAGTGTATGTTATTATAACTGAAAAGTTTATGATATTATAATTGAAAAGTGTAAGTTATATATTAATGAAAAATGTATGTTGTTATTATAACTGCAAAGTGTATGATCTATTAATGAAAAGTGTATGTTTATTTAATGAAAATTGTCTGTTATTATAACTGCAAAGTGTATGATCTATTTAATGAAAAGTGTATGTTATTATAACTAAAAAGTGTATGTTATATTAATGAAAAGTGTAAGTTATATATTAATGAAAAGTGTAAGTTATATATTAATGAAAAGTGTATAATATTATAACTGAATAGTGTATGCTAATGATACACCTTTTGTTTATTTATATTTGCACTTTCATAATTTAGAAAAACTGGTGCTAAATTTTTTTTTAAAAATTTATTATTAATTTTACACGTCTGCAAAGTGTATGATCTATTTAATGAAAAGTGTATGTTATATTAATGAAAAGTGTAAGTTATATATTAATGAAAAGTGTATGGTATTATAATTGAAAAGTGTATGATATTATAACTGAAAAGTGTATGCTAATGATACACCTTTTGTTTATTTGTATTTGCACTTTTATAATTTAGAAAAACTGGTGCTAATTTTTTTAAAAAAAATTATTATTAATTTTACACGTTTTATTATTTTTTTACTTGCACTTTTTATTAATTATATTATTAGTAAGTGCAATTAATGATATTTTTTTTTTAAAATTATTATTAATTTTACAAATTTTATTATTTATTAATTGCACTTTTAAAATTATTATTAATTTTACAAATTTTATGTATAAAAAAACTGTTGCTATTTATTTTAAAATTTTTACTATTTATTAATTGCACTTTTATTAATATTAAAATTTTACTATTTATTAATTGCACTTTTATTAAAATTATTATTAATTTTACAAATTTTATGTATAAAAAAACTGTTGCTATTTATTTTAAAAATTTTACTATTTATTAATTGCACTTTTATTAATATTAAAATTTTACTATTTATTAATTGCACTTTTATTAAATTATTATTAATTTTACAAATTTTATGTATAAAAAAACTGTTGCTATTTATTTTAAAAATTTTACTATTTATTAATTGCACTTTTATTAATATTAAAATTTTACTATTTATTAATATTAATACTTTTATTAATATTAAAATTTTACTATTTATTAATTGCACTTTTATTAAAATTATTATTAATTTTACAAATTTTATGTATAAAAAAACTGTTGCTATTTATTTTAAAAATTTTACTATTTATTAATTGCACTTTTATTAGCACTTTTATTAATATTAAAATTTTACTATTTATTAATATTAATATTAAACTGTTGCTAAAATAAAATGTTGAAAATTGTGTTAAAGGTGAGAATCGAACCTGGGGCTTGATGCAATGGCAATCGAAAGACAACCGCTAGGCTACAATGGGTTTTGTTAAATATTTTATTATTTATCCTATATATAATATGTATTTTCTATATAGCTGGACTCAAGTACACCGTGTACTTGAGTACACAGTAGCCCTACCCTAATTGAAAATATATGAGAGAAGGGCAATTATGACAATTAAGGGGGTGTGCATCTATCTCAAGGTGATTTTAGGGGGTGCATCAATCGGGGGAGTGTTCTAAACCGAAATGGAGGTGTAAATAGTCCCATCCCCGAGAAAATCACAGGTAATATGGGCTTCCAAATTGGGCCTAACAATATAATTAAATTGAATTAATTTATGTATCCTTTTTTTCTGAAACAAATATATGTATCCTTAACATGAGTAGAGTTGTCGAAAGCTTTTGCGTAGTTTGAGTAGTGATTAGTGAGTACTATTGCGTAGACATTGCACATTGGTACGAATTTTTTTTTTATTTGTTGCTTTTTTTCTCACCCTGCTTTATTTCTCTCTTTTCTGATATATACTTTTACTTTCCCTCTACATTTAATATTCCTTTTCTTTTGGATATCTTACTCTCCTAATATTTTCACATACTTTAACTTTGATTGTGTTATGGTAAATCATAACCCCCCCCCCCCCCCCCCCCCCCACACACACACGCCACAAACACACACAATTTATGTGTATTTGTTATTTCACTTTGCTAGTCATTTCTTTGTTTTTCTTTTAAAATTGAGATAATTGAAGTGTAGATGGCCCATTTGGTCACATAAATCATAAATTAAAATTAAGTGAGGGGTTTCGATTTTACTTGAGAAGTCAAATTGATTTTATTGCAAAGAAAAAGATCGCCAAGTGCTCATCTCTCTAGTCTCAGTCTCATGAATCCATTGATTTTATTGCAAAGAAAAAATATCACAAAATACTTATCTCTTATGTCTTAGTCTCATGAATCCAATATTGATTTTATTGCATAGAAAAAAATCATCAACAATTATGTCTTACACACGTCTTAGTCTCAACTAGATCTTTCTAAGTAATAAACTTAAATTAAATGTGGGGCTTATGAAAAAAGATTGTAGGCATCATCAACTACTAGAACTTGTAAATTAAGAGGGAAAATTATCTAATTAATGTAAATGATAATTACAATTAATTAATTAATTAAGAGTGGCGTACCTAGTGGAAAGACTGAAAGAGTAATAGGAACAGTAAGCATGACTTTCCTTCCATAAATGTCGGAAAGATTCCCAACCAATGGCATCACCATGAGTGATCCCAAACCTATTATCTGCACCCACACCCATATTATTTCATTATTATCATTTCAATTAATACATATTTCATTCAACAAACTAATTATATGCAATGTTTAAATTCTAATATTTACATGATACTTGCAAGAATCATTACACATACATGTAAAGAAATTTAAGAGAAAAAAAAAATTAAAAAAAAAGGGGGGAGGGAAAGTGAAAGTGAGACAATTACTTATATGGTATCCTACTTGTCCTCCACATGTTACTTTTATGTAGTCGTCCAAATTATGCACATTTATGAAAAAAAAAAAAGGATTGATGACTTATTCTTTGCTTTTTCCTTTGATATATCCTTTCCTATTGTTATAATTCCCAAAATGGATTCTATGTCGGTCATATTTTATCTCGTAATTTATTGTACCATGAATGTATTAATATGTACACTATTGTAAGGAAATACGTACAAATAAATTGATCGTATAGATATCTCTTCATTCTTGTACATATATGATTATGGATAAATGTTGAAAAATAGGTCCCTACATATGAAAATCTTGTCTTGCAACCAAACAATACATGGGCTTGCTTAAGACTTATACAGAACCTATGAGATATATTATTATAATAGCTACACTTAAATTGGACGAAAATGCCAAAGTTGTGCACCAGTACGTTTTCACCATTTAGGCCTCCCTTATAAATGTTTTATTTAAGATGGCTTCACCCTACCCTATTATTATTAATAATAATATAAAATAATGTAATATGTTCTTGTGGGTAGATATGTTGAATTATTTGTGATTAGCTTGGATAATTTAGTTAGTTCACATCAAATCATAGATAGTGTAATCAAATTATTTAGAATTATCTACGGTTAGTTTAGATATCTCATCTCATTGGGAAGCTACAATTTTGCAAATAAAAAAAAATTACAGGCCAAATTGAATCGGGTCACAAAGACAATATACTTACCTTATCTTATAAATAATATTACGTGTTTGTTCATATAATATTACGTTAGCTAGCCAACAATACTAGTATAAGGTATATAGTATCACATTATTGTTCGTGTAGTATTGCAGTGTAGTCTAGCTATTTACGCAATATTATTACAGATACACATGTATTATTATCATATAGATCAAGTTTAAAAGAGAAAAAATTGCAGAAATTATATTGGGCAGAAGTAGAAAAGAGGTGCAAAGGAAATTCCCAGTATTGGAAAGAATTATTTAAGATGGCACATGACATGACGCACTAGATCAACTTTTACACGCACATTCTTCATTGCTTCTATTCCATGCCTACTCAATTACTACTCCACTATTTACTATTTAGTTACATACTTACACGAGTCATAATTAAGTGTGGGCCTCCATTCCGTGTGTCTTGCTTTCCAAGGGACATTCTTATTTTACTAGAAAATGAAGTGTACTGAAAACCCAATTTCACCTCAATTTATTAGTACCATATATATATATATATATATACTCCATATTGATTATACTTATATGCATGTATTATCGCGTGTTGATATAAAGAGGTATCGTTTGGTAAATATGTCGAAATATTTATAGTTAGAACTGACTCAAATTGAATCACAAATTGTGTATTTTTCTATTATTTGGTGCGCACACAATCAAGTGTGTTTTTGTGTGATGGATAAAAAATTATTTTGGAGTCGACTATTTTAAACCCGATTATCCATTTTGAGCTAATCAATCTTTTTTTTCATCAATAACATTATTTACTTATTTATTAAGAAATTAATAAAAAGAGGGTGAGAATTGAGAATGTGACGGTAAAGAAGAGAAACCATATCTTGCAAGCGACGTTTCTTTCTATAAGTTAATTTCCTTTTTTATTTAATATTTTATTTCCTAGACCTCACTTTGGGGACCCTGACCAGTGTATATTCTGAAATAACTGAGAATATTATCCAATTAAAGTAATTTTTTTTATATATGAAGATGGTTAGGAACTGGGAGCTTTTCTAATCTTGTTTAGAATGTTTTTCTTTAACGGATAATAACATTTGACCCTCTATTATTTTACCTAATTCTTATTCTGGCTTAAGTTATGTCATTTTAGGCCCTGTTAGCCATAACATAAACGGCTATAGTACTATTGCTATTTCATCTAAGTGGTTGCCAAAAAAAAAAAAAAAAGTTTTAAAAAAATAATTTGATTCTTGTCATCTCTTTTTCTCCTCCTCTCTACCTCATTTTTCTCTCACACCATCACCACCCCCACTTTCCTTTTTAGGCAGATTCACCGTCAACCCGGCCACCTCCGATTCCTGACCGCCACAATCGGGTTTAGGTAGTTCATTCACTTGTTGTAGTTAGAACCAACGGGTTAATCCTCCCCAACAGCACCACGATGGTCGATTAGAAGAGTTATCCGTTGATCCCCTACTTTTTTTAGTTTTTTAATTTTTAGTTTTCTAATTCCCTAGTTGTGAGCTTTTCTATGCTTTATGTGGTATTTCCTCCCTCTCTCTCATGTGACTTGTTAGTATTTGTTAAGTTTTTTGTTTTCAGTTTTTCGTGAATCTTTTTTTTTCTCTAATTTTTTTGACATGAGAATATTTTAGTCAAAAGTATTTATTTTGTATTAAAAATAGAGATCTTGACATTACTCCTCTCCCAACTTTCTAAGGATTGAAAGTGGGCAAAATAATAATATATACCAATTTGATATGTTATGAGTTGAAGATCTAGCACGTAATAGTTTTTTTATTTTGGCTGTAATGATTTTGTAACCTCTAAAAAAAATTAATGTTGTGTATTTTAAAAATCATAAGTTTATTAGTAACATAGAAATTATTCAGATTTGAGTGAAAATTAGCACATGATCATGGAAGCATATCACAAAAGATTCAGAATATATCAAGTAAAAAGAAAATTTCAGTAGTTGCAAATTATGAGAAAATGTGCACAAATAATAAAAAACAGAGTAAGAATTAAAAAAAAAAATCACTTCGATCTTTTAAGCTCGTATATGACAATGTAACTAATTGGACTTTATATAAATGATGGAGTTATTATTAGAAAAAGACACCTTAGCTTTTCTCATACCATATCACAGAGTAATTAGTAAATTAAAATGATTACTCACAAGAAAATGATATGATGATTAATATTGCATTAGATGATTAAGTAATGAACGAAATTTTTCTATGCCACCCTTATACTGCAACGTTTTAAAATATTAACGGGTTAGAAAGTACAATACATTAAAGTACAATTGGACAGTATATTGCAGAGTATCGTAGAATAAACGTACCACTTGTTGAGCTCCGGAGAGATATATTGCTAATGAGCATTCATCTTTTCCAGGGCAAAGCGCTGCCATTGTGACGTCTGTGATGGCCGGAACCACCATGAAGTTGGCAAAGCAGTGGAGGAACACCGTCATGAATAGGTGGCTCAGCCCAAACACCTTCACCATTGTGTGTGTGTGTGAGAGAGAGAAGGCTTTTAAAAAAAAAAAGAAGAGATATATGATCTTTGTTCTGATGCACACTAAGTTGTTAAAACACAATACTGGTTTATGTGGTCCTTTTATACTATTTGTCCTCAAGATTACTTCAGTACAGTAGTATATATATAGTATAAAGTTGTGCACTCTTTACCAATAATAAAAAAAATACTAAATGCAAAAAATAATACTGCTATATAAAAAGAAAAAGTTAAAGGCAATAAATGAAGTACGAGAAGCTCAGCTATATTTATGGGGGAAAATTAAAGCAACAAATTACATGTGCTAGTTTTAAGAAGAAGGTAAAGTTAAAAGTAATTGGGTGTGCTTGTGCTTTACTTAGGAGTGAATATATCATACACACTGTCCCACTATATATTTTACTCCACTTTCTTAGAGTGTTTTAACTAAAAAAATATAATAAAATAATAGATATATACATGTGATATGATTGAAAAATAATAAATAATATACATGTATGATAAAAATAATAAAATGTATTATAAATAATGTGATTAAAAGAGATAAAATAATATGTCAAATATAGAATAAAACGTTCAGAAAAAGAAAGTGAGACGAGAAAGTAGTATATTATTGTTATTATAACATAAGGTGGATTTGGGGGGCAGAAGTCAAAGAGTAAGCAAAGTGCGACGTTGAAACGATGCGTAGCTTGTAAGTTGATGCAAGGCATCAAAATTAACAAGAAAATAGGAGAGGCTTGTACGACGGGGGATCAGCCTAAGTGTACACACATGTCTCACGCATTAACGCGTATAAGAAACATATTATATTATTTAATATTCATAATTCCTAATTATAGTAAAAATAAAAATAAATTATACACTTAAAATAAGTTACCATCTCAATTAAAAAATTAAAATTACAAGAGTTCGAATACAATATTAAGAATATGAAATTGTGATACAGAATATTGTTCTCTATTTATAAATAAAAATAAAAGGTTAATATATATATATAATATTATAAAACTGAAAATCTAAAATTTATCTAAATAAAATTATTTCACCTAATAAAAAAATGCCAAGTGTGAATATCTTAGTCGGCTGCTGGGTGAAGGTTGTGCACGCTTTTTATTTTAGATTTATTTTTTATTTTTTTTCTTGTCTTTTAGTTAGGCCCGTGGGCAACGGGCAATAGATGTAGTTTAAGCCTGAGCCACCCAAATGAACAAAACAACAAAAATCCTACTATGCTTGTTTAATTGTTGTTTTGGCTTCATTAACTGCAATTTTAATTAAAATAAACAAAAATAGTATATTTTTTTATTTATTGTTGTTGCTTCATTAATTTTATTTTATTCTTTCACGGTCAAAAATCATTATATAAATTTTTATATATATGAATTTTAATAAATATTGATTAAATTATATATAAATAAGTTGGAAATATAATGTAGGGTGAAAGAGTGCACATTAGATTCATTTATAAAATAATTATTTATAAATAAAATAAATAAAGGTGTAAATCACTGATTAAAATTTTAAAAGAGTGCACATTAGATTAAACATAAGTGTGGAGTAAAAGATCTTAGGCCAAATTAAATTTTTGAATCCCCCTTATATCTATTTCTTAATCTCTCTCACAATCCTGTGTGGTATAACCTATAATCTCTCCTTTTTTTTCTTTTTTTTTTTTTCTAATTTTCTTCCAATTCTGTCTTTTTTAATTAAATGATTCAATTTTATTTACTAACTTCAATCTTTCAAATTTTAAATTTCAAAATTCAGTTACCCTAAAATAAAAATAATATATTAATTTTTTATTATAATCCTACGCAATACACGTAAATTCTTCATCCTTCTATAGTGATTTTATAAGTCCAATAAATTCGTTTAAAGGTTACATAAATTCGGTTAACATAAATTCGTCAAGTTAATTTATGTTGAAGAGGTATGTACTTTGGAATTTTATAAGTCCAATAGTAATTTATGTTATTTCGTTTAAGACGATTGACTTGAAGGAATGTTGAAATAAACAAGATCTCATGAAATTGAATTTAGTCAGCTTAATCTCATAGTGTAGTAAAAAATTTAGTGTTATTACCTGAATTTGGGTAAAAAAATTTTAAGGGTTACAAAGAACAATATAATAAGTTTAATATAAATTGACATCTGTTCTATTTCAATCGTAAAGAAGTAGAGAGACGAATGCAACCTATCTCAAGGCTTTCAAAACTCACGGTATCCTACAATTGTGAGGTCATTGCATTTGTATATATAGAAATTTGTAAGTTCAAAATAACCTTTCTAATTTTTATTTTTTTAAAATCTAGAAATTCCAATAATATAATTGATTTTTTTTCTTTTTTTTTAAGAAATAAAAAAACAGTTTTGAATGGGTACTTATGTCAAATCGACTCAATACCCTTTCTAATTTTATTTTTTTTTAAATCTAGAAATTGCAATAATATAATTGATTTTTTTTTCTTTTTTTTTTTTAAGAAATAAAAAAACAGTTTTGAATGGGTACTTATGTCGAATCATGTTAGACTCGATAAACCAAAACAAGTCCAAGTCAAGTAGTGAAGTCCATCGATCAAGCGATCTGACTCGAAAAATTAGGGCAAATATAGGCAAATCCTTTCAGCTCGATTAATTAGGTTTTTAAAGCTCAATAAATTTATGGCAGGTCTTTCACCGCATCTATAAATAGGGGTGTCATTTTATTCACTTGACAAATGAGAATTATTGAATACAATGAATTAGGTGATTTAAAGGTTACTCAAGTTTTTTTATGAGGGTTCTTCAAGTTCTTCATGCAAATCTATTAAGAACGGCTTTTGATCCGGATCAAGATAAACTCCACTAAATGACTTTTTAAAGTGAAAATTCAACAGCGCTTTTGATTAAGTTAATTAATGACGTTCTTCAAATTTCAACGGCGTTAATCAAGTTCTTTGTGCAAATCAATCAAGAATGACTTCCGATCCGAAATCAAGGCCCCTGTGATTGACGTTCTTCAAGTCAAAATCCGGGAACATTTTTTGTGGAACCAACGACACTCATCAAATTCAATGACATTCTTCGTGAAGTCAACAAAGTTCTTAATAGAATTTTCAATACTTCTGATTTTTCGAGCAAAATGATTAATTAGAACGACTATAGATCCGAGATCAAGGTGCTAACCCCATCTATTGACATTATTTAAGTTAAAATCCAGCCACTTTCTTTGTGGAGTCAACGACATTCATCAAATTTACATGACCTTCTTTGCAAAATCATTAGAAATCAACATATATGTATGAATAAGGCATTACACCTTTAATTAACACGATCTTGGCATAGTAAACGGTGTTCATAAAAAATGATGTTCTTCTATGCGAAATCTTCAGAAATCGATGTTTAATTAAAAAATATATTAGTGGACTTACGAACCCTTGTTAAACTTCTCTAATTTAATTGTTAATTGTTTTGGGCAAGATGTGGTGCTTTGACTTTTTTTTTAAAGAAAAATGCATATATTAATTAACGAGAACACAAAATATCATAGGCTTGACCAGTAACGAGGGCTATCATGCGACCGAGCTACCCTAGCTAAGCAATGTGCCACAAAGTTAATTAGTACTTCCTCCGTCCATAAAAAAGTGTATTCACTTTTTTTTATACATTTATTTTAAAAAAATATATGTTGAGTAATGAGTAAAAAATATTGTTAATAAATACTTAATTATGTTAATAAAGTAAAATATTCAAAAGTTAACTATTTATATAGAATAATCACATTTTTTGTGAACCAGAAAATAATAGTGAGCACACTTTTAGTGGGCGGAAGAAATATTAAAATTAACATAATTAAAGGCGATCATTAAAATAATACAAAAAAAAATGAGTCACTTGTCTCCGAGGCTTTTAAACGTTTAAAATTGATTTTTTCTTTAAGAAAAATTTCATAGCTTGTTAGTGGTCTGATTAATCCGCGCTAAGGTTTTGGACCTTACAAAGCGTGGGTTATATGCCCCTCCAGCTATGTTTGATGCACTCCTCTGATACACGCACTCCATTCAAAATACATTTAAAATAGATGCACTCTCATCGAATTATCATTATACTCTTTTATCTCAAAATTATTTATGATAAATACACTTCCACAAAAATCCTAATTTCTCCTCATTCCATTATTTCTCCTCTTTCTCCCACCATTCATCTTCTTCAACCCGTCGCTGTCGCCGTCGTCTCCCACCGCCCTTCGCCGTCCTGCGCCGCCCCTCCCTCCACCAGCTTGCCGCCTCGCGTAACAGCGGCGCCTCCTCCTCCATCGCGCGGTGCCGCCTCCTCCTCCTCATCCATCGCACGTCGCACTGCCTTCCACCGCCCTTTCTCAGGGTTTTTTTTTAATTTTCGTCGATAATTGATCGACCAAAAACACCCTCGACGACAACAATTTGTCGACGAGAGTATTTTGGTTGATCCATTATTGTCGAAATTTTTAATTTTTTTTCAAAAATTTTTTTTCGACAAATCAGAGTCGACTACAGTGTTTTTATTCGACTCTGGTTTGTCGAACATAAGGTTTATTTTTTTTTTAATTTCTAAGTTTAATTTTTGAATTTATTTAGGATGATGGTGGCTGTCGTAAGTGTGGCGGCGGCAGTTGCTAGCGACGGCTGTTGCTGCTGCTTAGGGTTAGTGTTAAAATATAATGGAGGAGTGTATCTATCTTAAAATATATTACTAAAAAGATAAAAAATGTATTTTACATGAATATTTAATTAATAAAAATTGAAGGTGATGTATCTAACTGAAGGGGCACATAACCCACGCCCCCTTACAAGCCTATGGCCTTGTAGAACTTATCTTAATGGATTAGGGTACATCCGTTGAATATTTTTAATTGAGGTTTAGAACATCCACATCATTCATCCAGCAGAAAAGAATTTGACTTTATCAATAATTTTTTATCAACACTTGAAGAATGGCTTTTTTAGTGGAGACAAATGCAGTAGCATCTAAAATATCTTGGATTTTTCTTTCAAAATTTTGACAGAAGAGAATCCTTAATAAATTTGGATTTGGCCCTGGCTATATACCCTCCAGCCTTGTTAAATATATCCCCTTAATATGTCAAACTTTAGATACACTCCCTCACAAAATACCTAATCTACCCTTTATACATTTAAAGTACAATTATAGATACACTCCCCCATTCAAAAACTCTTCCCTAACCCTACTTCTCCTCCCCCCTCTCATTTTTCCCTTTCCCACAAACCAGCAGCCACCATCATCACCTTCTCTCTTCCGCCGCTGCAGCGCCGCCAGCCCATCTCCACCAGTCGGCAGCCTCTCCTTCTCCTATCCACAAATTGGCAGCAGCCCCCAAGCTCCCTCGTCTAAGCCTCCCGCCGCCCCCAAGCTTCTCCCTCAGTGTCGTTTTTTTTTTAATTTATGTAAATCGGCGGCGACGCCGCCCCACCCTTGCTAAGCGTCGACGCCTCCTCACTCTTTTTCATTTTTTTTTTGTAATATCGCCGGTGGCGGCGCCTTCCTTGCCAAGCGCCAGCGCCTCCTCCCTCCCTCCACTCTTGCGGCCGCTCGCCCCCATCCCTCGCCGCTGCAGGTAGGGTTTTTTTTTCTAACTTTCGACAAATCAGTGTCGAGTAGATGCACTACTGTCGATAAATTGTTGTCGACAATAATGCATACTGTCGATACATATTTGTCGATTCTTTTTATTATTATTTATTTCTGTGATTTTTTTGTAGTGTTTGACACTGTTTGGGTGGTGTTGTCGGCTACCGGAGGCGGTGGAGACGGCGGCAGCTGTGATGGTTGTCGTTAGGGTTTGAAAGTATAGGGGGAGTGAGTGTATATAACATGTGGTATTTTATTAAAATGGTAAATTGGGTAATTTACATGAATATCTACCCTTAATTATTATTTCTGAATCTTCTTCTTTTCTACGTGACATCTCACTTTTCTCCGATTCTAATTCTCTAATTTTCTCACAATTTACAATTATTTTCTTTTAGAGGGTGTTTACTTTGGGCTTTGGGTGGTTTTAAAAATCGAGTTTTTGAAATCCTGATTTTTTAAATCCCGATGAATAGTAATATGAGTGTTTCTTTTGGGTTTTGGAATAGTGGAGGATTTAACTTTATGTCAAATCAAGTTGTAAGATTCAATGAGTTTGTATTATTATATTATTGTTCGGTGAGATTATAATGATTAGTTGATTGTGTAATGATTAAATGTATTATATTACTATTGTATTATTATAGTCAAGGATGAAAATATCGCGGATATATTGTAAATTTGGATATTGCGATATGGATATTGGGGTCTAATGTATTTTTTCTCGAGTATCGCAGATATATCGCAAAATATCGCTAAATATCGATGTCGATATCGATATCGTTCAACAGTAGTTTAAAATTGGACGGGAATCGAGAAATATCGCGGATATATCGCACAATATCGCAAAATTTGAAAAAATCGCAAACTTATTTAAAATTTTATTTTTTTATGCACAAAATTAGTACATTTTATTTTATTTTTAATAGTGCAAGCGAATATATTTTCAATTGAACTCATATATTTAGTAGTTTTTTTAAATATATGAATTACACGTGCATAACTATATCCTAAATTACTATAATGTGATGAGTTAGTATGAATGTTGTTTGGACAAATATGTCATTTCACCTACTATTTGTGAACCCATATGTTATCATTTTGATATTAATTGTATTTTATCATGTATATTTATTTAATCATTTTGTATTGTATTATGTTGTCAATTAGTTTTCGTCAACCAGTATTTAATTGTATTTTATCAATATTGTTTGGACAAAGATGTCATTTCACCTACTATAATTGAACCTCATATGTCATCATTTTGATATTAATTGTATTTCATCATGTATATTTAATCATTTTATATTGTATTATTTTGTCAATTAATTTTCGTCAGTCAGTATTTATATAATTTATTATCTATTTGTTTGTTTTAAACATATAATTTTAATGACTTTTGAATGGAATATATGTATAATAGTATGTTTTAATAATCTGTAAAATTTCATGTTAAATTTCCAAGATTTTAATAAAATTTTCGTAATTTTTTCAATTTTTTTGCGATATCGATATGCGACATCGATATATCCCGCGATATATCCGTAAAATTAAGGTTGCGATATTTATTACGATAGCGATATTTTCATCCTTGATTATAGTACTCCCTCCGTCCGCCTATAATCTTCCCATTTTACCATTTTGGTCCGTCCGCTTATAAGTTTCTCATACCTTTTTTGGTAAAAGTAACGTGAAACTTATAGGCGGACGGAGGGAGTATTATTATATTATTGTTGAGAAAGAATATAATGATTGGAGTAATATTATATAGATATAACTTTATGTCAAATCAATATGTTTGATATGGGTGGTTTTGAATAGATTTTGAAAATCGGTTTTTAAATCCGAAGTAAAACAGGTTTTAAATCTTAAAATCCAAAACCTGGTTTTTAAAACAAAAGTAAACATCCCCTTACAAATTTTTTTTCAATTCTTTTCTCTCTCATCTTTTCCCTCTCTCCCCTTTTCTAGGTCTTCTCAATATTTTATTTTACTGTTTTTTTCAATTTTTCTCTCTTCCATCTCTTCCTTTTTTTTCGGTCTCCTAAATTATTTTCTTTCATAATTTTTTTCAATTATTTTCTTTTTACCATTTTCTTTATACAATTTTCTCTCTCCCTCTTGTTTTTTTCTTGATTCTTTTTACCGTTTTCTTTTATAATTTTCTTACGTAATTGTTTTCTTTATATTTTATATAATATTTTTTTATATTTTTCTTAAATAATAGTTTCAGTCATCTCTCCCTTTTTCCTCTACAGTTTTCATAAATTATTTTCTTAAATAATTATTTTACTTCTCTCCTCTGTTGTCTTTTTTTTTTCTGGCCAGTTTTTCTCTCTCCTCTCTATCACTCTCTCTTTTATAGTTCTTTACCGTATTCTTTAAAAAAATTAAAATTTATTTTTTAAATTTTTCTTTCATTTTTTATTATTTTTTAAGTAATTGTTTTCTTTATATTTTTCTTAAATAATAGTTTCAGTCCTCTTTCCCCTTTTCCACAGTTTTTATAATTTATTTTCTTAAATAATTATTTCTTTTATATTTTTGTTAAGTAATTATTTTACTTCTCTCCACTTTCTATCACCTTTTTTTTCAATCAAAATTTTCTCTCTCCTCTTTCTCATTCTCTCTTTTGTTGGTTTTTACGTTTTCTCTCTTTTATTTATCTCTCCTATTTTTCAATTTTAACATTATCTTTACTCCCCCATTTTATGATTTCTTTCCTCCCTCAAATTCAAGAACATTGCATTAAAAACTCTCCATACTATTCAAAACTTAGGTTTTTTTCTTCCTTTCGGTTCATAATCGTCTACCATCTCCGCCTGCTTCCGTTGATCTTTCCTAAAAAAATGTTTTCCTCTTCATCTACTCCACTAATGCCAAACTCCGCTCCGACACCTGTCTCCCACTTGCACGCACCGACTGTGTATTCGTCTCCCACTTGATAATTATAATTTTGATAGTTTTTTCATTGTTAAGTCATGTTACTTTTATTATAGGTTATTTTTTTTCAATTTTATTTTGTTTGCAGATTTTATTCTCTATCCCTCATCTAGCCATCATATATTTTTTGTAATTTCACTTCGGATTTTTGTATCATCCGTGTTTACTTTTGATATGTTAGTTTTGCATTGTGTATAATATTTTTAAATTTCTTACGAGTGTCTATACATTTGCAATATTCCATTATCAAAATTTCATTTGATTTGTACTATTTTTTTTATGTATTCTTCTTCCAAATCTTTTCTTTAAATTATTGTTTATCTATTGCTTCTTTACTACCATAGTACCATTGTCAATGATGCTCCAGAACTTAATTCCAATTTGAATAATTTTCTCATAATTTGATTTACAATGTTCTCTTTTGCAGCCGATTTATTTCCAAAGCACTCATCTTCTTGGTTGGTGAATGATGAGTTATTTATTTTCATTACTTTCTTCTTTTTTAATGATATTTTATTAATGTCGGGAATATATAAATTTTTTTATTGTTCATTATCATATCTCTATCTTTTATATTTTTAGAAAAGAAAATTAAGTTAACTGAGAATGAATTAGGCTTTTTTTCTTACAATTTTCAGTTAATTTTACCTTATGAATATTAGGGTGCTGCATTAATAACTTTTACTTGGAATATATTTTGTGACAAAGTAAAAGTTTTTAGGAATTTTGTGTGGTGGACTTTCCTGAAGGTGGAAGGAGTTATTGAGGCAGGAAATTGATGAGGATATTGAGGTAAACATTAATGTTGTGGGAATAAAAGAAAATCAAGGTTAGTGAAGATCTGCATGGGATTATGGCAGTGGCAAAAAGAGGTACTTCAATTTTAACGTTGACTATAAAGGTAAAAATAAGGTTGCCGCGGGAGTGGAGGATACAACCAACAGTGATGATTGCCAAGTCTGGTGAAGATGTAAAACATAGATTCATGTGATAAAAATTTGTGGACCACCTAATATTGGAATTTGAGAGATTAGTTATTGTTGTTGGGAACCTTCGGGTCATAAATAAATTTCTTATAAACATATTTTAAAAATAAAAATTTGCATAATATCTTATTAAATAATTTTGTAATATAATTTTTTACAATTTCCAAGAAATTCGTGGGTGTTGCACTAGTTAAATTAATAAACGTGGATGGAGAGTATACTTAACAAAGCTGGAGGGGTATATAGGCAGGGCTTTGGGTTCACTTTACCAAATACATGAATACGTATTTGGGCTTGGACAACTTATGTGGTCTTTCTTGAAAAAAATATCATAATTCCGGCCCACTTAGAAACTCCATGAATATAATTTATTTTGGTCCTTAATAATTTTTTAAATAATAGATATTTCTTCAAAATAAAACGATTTTCATGATAATATAATTTTTTTTTTTTTTTTGTTCCTGTATCGATTAACTATTTTTTAAAATAATGAATCAACTTTTAAATTCAGTGCGAAATTGAATTGTATTATTAGAACTATTTGTGATTAGGATTATTTAAATTATTTGTATAATTCACACCGAATAAACTTAAACATTTCGAGCCCAATTGAATCAGAACAATTCCTGCTAAAACAAATGAAAGGGCGCGGTTATACACACCCACCAACCTATTGAGGACACCCACTAGATGAGAACACCCACAATAAGATGAGGGACACCCACCTGGAAAACCCCCCCATAATACCCTTTAACTTATTAAAAACCTAATTCTATCCCCTTCCTTCACAAATTCCAAAGGTACACCCCCGTCGTTTCTCTCTCCATCCTCCATCCTTTGAGTCGCCGCCGCCTCCGTTCGCCGCCGCCGACGACCCCGCCTCCGTTTATTGAAGAAGGCTGCCGCCTCCGTTGCTTGAAGAAGGTCGCCGCCTCCGTTGCTTGAAGAAGGCCGACGACGAAGGTCCTCAACGGCGTGAAGAAGAAGGTCTTCAACGGCGGCCCAGCGCCGCCCACCTCCCCACGTCGACGCGGCAGCCACAGCGCCGCCCCCACAGCGGCCGTCCCTTCCCCTTCGCGGCCGTTCGCGGCCGCAACCCCTCCCCTCGCGCGGCCGCCGCTCACGCTGCCGCAACCCCTCCCCTCCCCATCCCTCGCGCGGCCCCCGCTCACGCCGCCGCGATTCCAGTAAGTTTTTTGGTTTTTACAGATTAAAAACAAGTTTTGTAAGATTTTTTTTGTGTTTTGTGTTAGGGTTTTTAGAAATTTTACAGATTCAAATGTTATTTTACAGATTTGTGTTAGGGTTTCTACAGGTCAAAAACTGGAATTTGTGTTTGTTCGTTGATTTTTTTCTTACATTTGTATGTTGTTCATGAATTATTTTCGGACATTATGTGTTTGTTTAAGATAAATTTTCGAACAATTTGATTTTGTTCCAGTAAATGTTTCGAACATTTTTTTTTCGAACAATGTTCATTTGTTCGAAACAAAATTTCACTCTTTTTTTTCGGACAATGTTGATTTGTCCGGAAAATTTGTCCGGAAAAAAATCACGAACATTTCTTTTTTTCTAATTTTTTATTTGTTAAAGAATTTTCATGCTTTATCGGAGATTAGGGTGATTTTGGGATGATCTTGTCAAAATGAAACGGATGGTGGGTGTACTCATCTTCCTATTTTTTTAAAATTTTGACAGAAAGGGTATATAGGACATTTTACATGCCCTTCATAATAAAAAAAATTGTCAGGTGGGTGTACTCAATAGGTTGGTGTGTGTGTATAACCGCGCCCCAAATGAAAACATAATTAGGCATCTACAGTGGTTGCCCAAAGCCCAATTAGAATTCGACGAGACTTATCCAATGAAGGTACGACAAGTTCCCCCCAAAAAAAGGGTGGGACTATTTACACCTCCATTTCGGTTTAGAACACTCCCCCGATTGATGCACCCCTCAAATTTGTCAAGATGGATGCACCCCGCAAAATTGTCTAAAATACCCTTTTTTCCCTTCCATCTATATAATACCCCTTTACTATCCACACCCTCCTCCAAACCCTAATTCTCTCCACCTTTACCACACCTTGCCGCCGTCGCCGCCGCCCACCACCCACATCGCCGCCGTCGCCGCCGCCCCTTTCTCCCCCTCCCTTAGCCGCAGCAGCCTCCCACTCCCTCAGCCGCGGCCCTCTCCGCCTCCTTCTCCCTCGGCCGCCTCCCTCTCCGCCTCCTTCTCCCTCGGCCGCGGCCACCTCCCTCTCCCACGGTCGCGGCCGCGTCCCTCTCCTTCTCCCTCGGCCGCGATGGCCTTCCCCTCCCTTCCCTCTCCGATTTGCTCCCGATCAACCTCGCCGCCCCGCATCCTGGTCGAAGATGCCGGCCTCCCCCACCCCAGGTAAGTGTATCCGCCGCCGCCGCCTGGTAAGTGTATTGCCCCGCCGCCGATGGCCTCCCCCTCCCCTCCCTCTCCAATTTTTTTTTAGGTTTCTGTTTACAGAAACCCCAAAACCCCAGAAACCTTTTTTTTTTTTTTTTAATTTTCGACAATGTAAAGTCGATCATGTAACCTCCCGTCGATAACATGTTGTCGACGAGAGTTTTTATGGTCGATTTTACATTGTCAATTTTTTTAATTTTTTTTTTTAAATTCTTTTTCGATCTTCTTATATAGACCATATTCACTCTCGTCGACATTAGGGTGTCGACGAGAGTTTATACGGTCGACCTAAGAAGGTCAAATTTTTTTAAGTTTTTTTTAAAATTTGTTTTCTACAAACTTAGGTCGACCATATTCACTCTCGTCGACAACAATTTGTTGACAAGAGTGAATATGGTCGACACTGGTTTGTCGAAAATTGTAAAAAAAAAAAGTTGAAAATTTTCTTAAGTTTCTGATTTTTTTTTGTTGGTGTTGAAATTTCGTTGGTGGTGGTGATGGTGGTGGTGGTGGCGGCGGGACGGCAGTGGTGGAGATAATTTAGATTTAGGGTTTAAAGTGAAGAGGGGTGCATTTAGTAGTGTAATATTACTCAAAGGATATTTTGGGGGTTTTACACTATTATTATATTATTAAATGTATAGGGGGAGTGTTCTAAACTGAAATGGAGGTGTAAATAGTCCCACCCCAAAAAAAACAGCAATGAGCAGTAACTCGCCTACACGGTTGGAGACTTTACTCAAAATTTTAAGGGCGCGGCTAAAGGCACCCGGATTTCCTATGAGTACACCCACCAAACATTTTTTTAATTTTTCAGAACATGTGAAATGTCCCATATACCCCTAGGATAAAATTTATGAAAAAAATTAAGATGAGTACACCCATTCTATTTCACCACCACCTCTCCACCACCCCCTCCACAATCATTCAACAAAAAAAACTCCAAAATTGCAACAAAAATTAATCCAAAACACCAACTGTTCGAAAAAATTTCCAAAACAAACATGTTCGAAATTTTTTCCAAAACAAACTCAACATGTTCGAAAAAAATTTCAAAACAAACTCAATATGTTCGAAATTTTTTCCAAAACAAACTCAAGTTGTTCGAAATTGTTTCCAAAACAAACACAATATGTTCGAAAAAAAATTTAAAACAACTTAAATTTGTCCGAAAATAAAAATCGAACATGTTGTTCGAAATTTTTTCCAAAACAAACTCAAATTGTTCGAAATTTTTTCCAAAACAAACGCACTATGTTCGAAAATAATTCCCAAACTTTAAAAAAAATCCTAATTTTTTTCCCAGAAAACCCTAATTTTTCTAACTTTTCACACCCAAACTTACCTCTTAGCGGCGGCGGCGAGGGGAGGAGCACTACGACCGCGGCGAAGGGGAGGAGGGGGTTGGCGGCGGCCGCGTCTGTGGGGAGAAGGGAGGGCAGCGGCCGCGACTGTGGGGAGGAGCGGGGGCGGCCGCGAACGAGGGGCGGTGGAGATGGGGAGAGCGGCGCGACGGGCCGCGAAGTGGAGAGGGAAGAGGTGCGGCCGCGAACGGGAGGGGAAGGGGTTGCGGCCGCGAACGGCCGCGAAGGGGAGGGGAAGGGGTTGCGGCCTCCGCGACGAGGTGGGCGGCGTGGGCGAAGTGGGCCGCGCCGGAAGTAGCGAAAACGGAGGTGGGAGGTGGGTGTCCTGTATTGAATGAGAAGAGAAAGAAGGGATTTAGGGTTCTAATTGAGAAAGGGGTAATTTTGGGTTTTTCAGGTGGGTGTCCTCATCCAATTTGTTTGTGTTCTCATCCCCTGGGTGTACTCATAGGAAACCCGGGTGCCTTTAGCCGCCCAAATTTTAAAGATTAAAACAGCAGTGTTTTTTACATATCTGAAATTTATACAAGGGCGCGGCTAAATGCACCCGGATTTACTATTAGTACACCTACGGGAATTTTTTTTTGTCCCAAGGGTGGTGCAAAAAGACGTTTTTACCCCTCCTGTACTTTTTTATAAATAAACGCCGAATGAGTACACCCATCTATTCCATTTCACACCCGATTCATCATTTTACACCCGAATCATCCGGATCCCCACCATCACCACCAAAACAACAAAAATCCTAAAAATTCAAAATTTCAACAACAAAAATAAAATCTTAATATGTTCGAAAATTTTACCAAAACAAAGTTGAGATGTCCGAAAATTTTACCAAAACAAACTCAATATGTTCGAAAAAAAATTCAAAACAACTTAAATTTGTCCAAAAAAAAATCGAACATCTTGTTCGAAATTTTTTCCAAAACAAACTCAAGTTGTTCGAAATTTTTTCCAAAACAAACACTATATGTTCGAAAATTTTTCCAAAACAAACTCAAGTTGTTCGAAATTTTTTCCAAAACAAACTCAATATGTTCGAAAATAATTCCCGAACTACTAAAAACCCTAATTTTTCTAAATTTTCTAAAATTTTCAAAACCCTAATTTTTTGTTTTTTGGGACTGTGAAAATTGTAAAAAAAAAAAACTTACCTGCGTGGGTGGCTGGGTGCGATGAAGGGGAGGGGTTGCGGACGCGAAGGGGAGGGGCTGCGGCTGCGAACAGCCGCGAAGGGGAGGGAAGAGGCTGCGACCGCGAAGGGGGGGGAGAGGCTACGTGCGCGACGAAGCTGTTGCAGGTGGACGGCGATGTCTGCGTGCACGGATCTGGACCGACGGGGTCAGACACGGCTCTGGACGAACGGGTTATGAGGCGACGAAGCAATTAAAGGCGAAGCGCCGTGGGGGAAAGGCCGGTCGGAGTGGGTATCGGCGAAGCAGCGCAAGGCACGCGATTTGTGGGAGAGGCCGCGAAGGGGCGGGGGGAGGCTGCGGCCGCGAAGGGGGGGGGGAGAGTGCTGCGCAGTGGGTGGGCCTTCGCGACGAGGTGGGCGGCGTGGCCGTCGCGACGAAGTGGAGAGGTAGGCGGCGCCGCTCCGCGCCGACGTGAAGAGAAAAATGGAGGTGGGAGGTGGGTGTCTGAATTGAGAAAGAGAGAATGAAGGTTTTAATTGAGAAGAGGGTAATTTTGAGTTTTCACGTGGATGTCCTCATCCGTTTTGTGTGTGTTCTCATCGCGTGGGTGTACTCATAGTAAATCTGGGTGCCTTTAGCCGCGCCCTTCATACAAATCAATCTATACATTCAGTCCAAACCAATCTATTCGCCTCCTATTAGAAAATGATTGTCTATTTAGTGTAATTTTCACGGTAAAAATTTACACACGAGACTTGCTATTTTTTACTGGTCATGTATATAGGAGTACAAATAATAAGTAGAATTTTATGAAATTTTTTTTTTTTTTTTATGTATAAAGGCAAATTGATTGTCTTTGTGCATTACAAAGACCGCGTGTAGTATACATTACCAAGTGCGTTCCCAATCTTCATACCTAAATTATTAAATTTGATTTGATGGAGTTTGATTAGTGATGATTTGAAGTTTTGAACTAAAATAAAAATAAAATATGGTTGATAATCAAGCACGCAATCAAATTGAAGAGTGAGTACGACACGAAATAAACCTCACATCCTATTATTGGTCTCCTATTTTTTCAATTTATTAAAAGAAAATAGTCATACTCCATATACAAACTGGAAATGGAAATAATATACTAGTAGCCGGCGACCAACATTTCTCCCACCACCGCCGTTACTAAAAATTGACCACCTCTTCTCCTCCCCAAAATGTTGATTTTTCTCGGAATCCTCCTCCTCATAGCCTCGGCGGAGCTCACCTCCGGGTCTATTGACTCGCCGCTTGTCTTGCCCAGTCAAGCCGCAGATTTCGCACGCTGCCCCGCGGCGGATCCCGCCCTCAATTTCAGGCCGGTCATCGGAATTCTCACACACCCTGGGGATGGCGCCTCCGGCACCATCAACAACGCCACTAACGCCTCCTATATAGCCGCATCTTATGTGAAGTTTGTTGAATCTGGCGGCGCTAGAGTTATTCCGCTCATCTACAATGAACCTTGGGAGGTTTTATACAGAGTAAATTAATGCCTCTTATTTCTTAATAGCGTGTGCGTATGTGTGTGTAACTGTGCAACGAAAAAATGTTTAAATAATATAAATAAGTAACAAATTGATGAAGTCAATACATCAATTTGCTACTTATTTATATTATTTGAACTTTTTTTTTTTTTTTTTTGAATATACTGTGTATATTTACTTTTTTTGCTAATGAATATACTGTATACGGAGTATTATTTAAACCTTTATGAGCAAAAACCTTGGGTAAGCCTCCAAAGTCCACACTTCTAGTTTTTGAGTTACTTGACTTTTATGCAGTTATCGTGTTTTGATTAAGCCACTAATAAAACTTTAAAAAATTTATGTTAATACATCCTTATTTTATCCAGTAGTTGCTCAAGTTTTCAATTAGTTTTATATATCCATTGTTGATTCTGCAAGAATGAGGATAGTCTTTGACTTCAGTCAAAGGTCTTTCCATTGTTATTCTTCACACAATCTTTAGTACTGCTTCAATACTGATGCATTAGCGCATTACCTGCTTCTGATTAAGTTGTGCTATTTGCTAAAAAGTTATCTGGATTCATGTCCTTACAAATTCACTATGGACATTATGTTAGTGTATGATTTATATTGCAGAAACTCAGTTTGGTTAATGGAGTGTTATTCACAGGAGGGTCGGCCAAAAGTGGTCTCTATCTTAAGGTTGTTGCGTCGATTTTTAAGGTAACTTGATAGCCTCATTGATTCCTAGTCATTCTGTTTCCTGTATGCATATGACGGATTTGCTGCAAATATATTAGCTCTGATCATTGCATAATGCATTCTATGTTGTATGATATAGTCATTTATCATGTAAAGTTCCATATGGTTATGCTATTATATTGATCAGGGAAAATGAGATGAGCGACATATCTAAATTATAACTCATTTCGTCCTTTTGGTGCAGGATGTTCTGAAAAAGAACGATGCAGGAGATCATTTCCCTTTGTTTGCCACCTGCTTAGGTTTTGAACTCGTATCCATGATAGTGAGTGAGGTAATGCATGCCTCTTTCTGGTCAAGAACTTCTGTTTTTGGAGTCAAATTGCAATACCTTTGTTTGCTTTGAAATTGGTGATTGCGTATCTGGATTAGGGGGAACAACCACACGGTTTTCTCATGAACTTAATAAATTTAATTGAGCCTATGCTCTCTCCCTTTTTCTCTCCCACCTGGTGTATAAGGATCATTTTAGAGGATTATTGTAAACGGGCCATCATAGTCGATTATAAGTTTTCTTTAATGTTTTCTACACATTCCAGTTTGATTACAAAATAATATCACTGATTTGTTAAGGATTGCAGTTGCAGAATATGCTGTGATACATCCTAGCGTTTTTCAACCATAGATAGATTAAATTAGCTTCCATTGTTGATCTATCTAAAGTTTCCATTTTCGTTCTGGTTACAGGACAACAACATTCTGGAGAGTTTTAGTGCAAGTGATCAAGCTTCTACATTGCAATTCCCGGAAAACATAACTACAGAAGGCACTGTGTTTCAGAGGTATATATAAATGAAGTTAATTAAAAAAAAAAAATCAGTATTTTATAAGGATCTGATATGATTTCAATAGTCTTGTTTTAATTTACAATTCGTGTCAACAATGATCTTGGAATGCTAAACTTCCATGAAGAATGAATGCTTATCTAGTCCCTTCAATTTCTCCATATCAGTCTCTTCCATCTCTACATTAGAACATTAATCTTATGGTTTCATTATTAAGTTGTTAGTTTTGGTGAACTGTATATGCCAATATTTATTTGATCAATTTTCAGGCATACCATCCTTAATATCATGAATATATAGACTATAGCCCTTCCCATCCAAAGGATCATTTCCGATATGATTTTCTGACTGTTTGGATTGCTTTTACTTGTATAGGTTTCCTCCTGTTTTGCTAAAGAAGATGAGTACAGAGTGTCTTGTGATGCAAAATCATAAGGTAAGTTCTCTTTCCTTTCCATTGTTAGTTTATTAAACCAGTACTTATCTCCCCAAATATATGGTAGTTACAGAAAAATATTCAGTATATGTTCCGTAAATATTTACTTTAATTTAGGATCACACAGCATTTTTCACAATTTTTTCATATATATTCATTAAATTTTATCTTTGATATAGTATGGGGTTTCACCAGAAAAGTTCCAAAGGAGCAAGAAACTTTCTAGCTTTTTTAAGATCTTAACAACTTGTGCAGATGCAAATGACAAGGTATATCTAAGAAGCCCTGCGCCTTTTCATGTATTCGTCTTAAATGTGTTTGCAGCACATTTTCTTGACTTTTGTTTCTTATTGGCTTCCATATGATCAATTCGTATCAGGTCTATGTTTCTACAGTGAAAGCACGAAATTACCCTGTAACTGGTGTTCAGTGGCACCCAGAGGTATTATCTTTGGACTTTGAATCAAAGTTTAGGCACAAGTCTCTTATCTGTTTGCCGTAGGCTGATATATGTAGGCTAGCAATATAACTATTACGTAAAGAGAATCAGTATTTTGTTGAGTTTACTGCATTGTTCTTGTATTTTTTGGAGATAGGGAACTGTATGAGCAAGAAATACACACACTTACACACGTACATATTGCTTTTTTTCAGCCTTACAAGGATGGTATTTAGACAAAAACTTCTATGAACTTGGTTCGTGGAAGTTTTATGGTGAACCCGTAATTTTATTTAGCATACGTGGTTTAGTGGTTTTGAGAAGAATAACACATGAAGTCGAGCATTTTTTAATTTGTGGTATTACTTTAAAGAAGATGATGAAATTTATGGATTGGAGTCGTGCTTTTGTGACTAAATTCTGGAGAGACATTTTTCTAAATTGAGTTAGAAATTAAGTTTGACATTTAAAATTGGAATTTTTTTTGCTTTGAAATGCAAATTTCTCTGACGTCCGTGTTCCAGAAAAATGCTTTCGAGTGGGCCTCATCAAGGATTCCACACTCGGAAGATGCAATTTTAGT
The DNA here is from genome assembly GCA_963675135.1 of Galeopsis tetrahit. Taxonomy (NCBI): domain Eukaryota; kingdom Viridiplantae; phylum Streptophyta; class Magnoliopsida; order Lamiales; family Lamiaceae; genus Galeopsis; species Galeopsis tetrahit. The sequence continues at coordinate 74,660,197 of OY776121.1, read as the reverse complement.
GACTCAACTCGTCGCCAACTTTGTTGTGAGGTAATTATACGTCCCTCTCCCTCTCCCTTGTGTGTTAATTACCTCGTTAGTTTTGAATTTTGATCTTTGGAAAGTGTATATATATATCTACTAATTTGTTAGCAAAATATCTCCCAGGGAGGCTAGGATGTCTAATAATAGACCTTCTTCCCAGAAAGTGCTTGACAACCTCATATATAATTACAACCCTACTTATCGTGGCAAGCAAGGGTAACTCTCTCTCCCCCTTTCTTCTCTCTCTCTCGTTTTTGCATGTTGATGTTTTTCATATTTGCAGGAAGGGGTTTGACGAGGTTTACATTTTTTCACCTACTTCTGCCCTCTAAACTTGCGTCGAGAGCAATGATTTCCGACATGTATCATATATGTATGATGTATCGCTACTTGAGCTGTATTGCCTTTTAGCACCATCAAACATGTTATCAATATATCTTTGTACCTTTGCGTATCATGTTTCTGCTTGTTACAAAGAAGTATGACATATATATCAGGGTAAATTGAAGGGAAAAAAATGTCACATAACTTTGATAATATTATTGAAAATGTCCTATAACTTTAAAAAGTTGGGGAAATTGGTCATTGACGGGTTGTATCAAGCAATTGGATATTTTTGTCAATTTTTTTTGTCGATGTTACTTATTTTTAAATTATCTTGTTCCTCGGTTGAGAAATATGGAATGACAGTTTGCGAGACAGTTTTATCAATAAATTTTAAGGTTATAGGACAGTAATTGTTTTCAATTTTCCCTATACATCATAACGGTTTAAAATTCACTTAGAGGCAAAATTGAGTAATTCTTTGTAGATCAGTAGATGTCTTGCGATTTAAAAATGATAGAACCTTTCATAGACCTCAATCCTATCATGCTCTGAGTTGCATGTTATGATATTGATTGTTTGGTTTAAAAAATATAAATATATATTTCGTTTAATTAAAAATAATTTTAATTGCATATTTTTATATTAAACATAAATATTAAGTGTGAAAATATTAGATTTAAGTTAAATTATTCATTATGATTTATACAAGTTAGCTCATCAGCTCACTTAACATTATATGCACAAACTAATGAATAAGTCATTGATCTTGAGTTTATTTGTTTATCTTGATGATGAATTTATTAAACAAGTTTAAATAAATATTTTTCCAGTCAAATTAAATCATGACAAATTTGAGATATTGCATTGGGTTGGGTGTATGATACATAATACTTTCTCCACTTTCTTAACAAGTGATAATTTTAATATTTTACTTTTCTTTTATAAATTAGAATACGTTCTACACACTTTTCAATCTAAATTAATTAAATAGTATTTTCTTGGTAACTAAAATGTTTTCATACTTTTCTCTTTTGTTTATTTTTCAAAAGTGTAATGTCCAAAATAAAAATAATCATCACAATCTTCATACTTACAATAGGCCTTAGGTCCTGGGTTCGAGTCATGGGAAGGGAAAAAAAAGGGAGGGTTCGAGTCATGGGAAGGGAAAAAAAAGGGATGGGCATTTAACTTCCATAAAAAAAAAAAAAAAATCAATATATACATATTTATCGTTCATGTCATTACTTTTGGACCCCATTATACATTCAATCTATCTACTTTATTTACTTTATATATAAAAATTTATAAAATTACCTCTTAACACTCTCATCATTACTTTTTTTTAAACTGTGCCCAAAATTTTCCGTAAAAAACTTTTTGAAACAAGGGAGTAGGATACTAGTTGTCACGCCACTAAAAGAGTAATGTGTATGATAACCTTTGGATTTTGGGTGATTTTTAAATTTTGATGAATAGTTATATGTGTGTGTGTTTTTTAGGGTTTTAAATAGTGAGTGATTAAACTTTAAGCAACACTTATGTCAAATATTTTATATATAAAATATGTTTAATTAAGATAATTTTTTTAAAAAAATTACGGGTCGCAAGTAGGTGGTTTACTATATAATCAATATATTGTTACTACAGACCAAAATATTATCACTATAAGGTCAAAAATGTACTACTACATGTTAAAAAATATTCTGGAAATTTGCCAAAAAACATTAAGCGTTTAGAATATTTTTGGACTTCTAGTAGTACACTTTTGGTCTGGTAGAGACAATAGTTTAATCATGTAGTAACATAATTTTAGTCATGTTTGAAAATAAAATAAAAAAACTCTCTACTATTTAAAATATAAGTAATTTTGGATCAATGCATATATATTAAGAAACTAATTGATAATGCTTGTACTTCTAATGAAAAGAAGAAAACATTTATGTAAATATTTATTGATCTTAAGGATAAATTTGGAAGAAATACAATTAATTTGCATTGAAAAATGTAAAACGTCATATAATTTGCAAAGAAAATGAAATGTCAAAATGACTTATATTATGAATAGGAGAGAGTATATTTTAATCAAGTTTGACCCGCGTTGACCCACAATTTTTTGCTTCAAATTTACCTTAATTATCGAGTATTTCATATATCATCTATGAAATATTTCATATAAGGTTTTGTGTTAAACTTTATATTAAATCAATGCATAAGAATTAACTTTATGTCAAATCAATAAGTATATTTAATGAAAATGTTTTTTAAAATTCGATTTTTAAATTTCAAAGTAAAAATCGATGTTAGGTCTTAAAATTCAAATTTCAATTTTTAAAATCAAAAGTAAACATTGTGTTTGTTTTTAAAAAAAAATCTATATATATATAAAAATAGGCTAGTCAGTTTCCCGCCCAATTTTTACCTTTTTTTTTTTTTTTTCCTTTTTTATTCTTTCTAAGGCTTTTTCGGTTTTAGAGTAGTATATTACTAATACGGAAATGATATAGAGCCCACCAATTGTGCCCACCAGTTTTGCCCACCGTCTATGTGGCATTACCACGTCAATAAATTCTTATTTATATTTAATTTAAACTTATTCTAATATCAATATTTTATTTTTTTATCCATATCAATATTTTAAAAATCTTTTTTTATATTTAATTTAATATTATCTCTATCAAATTACAACGGCCATCAATCTTTTCTCAAATCTTTTCATCATCATTAATTTTTCTCCACAAAAAAAATTAAAGAAAATAAAAAACAATCTCATTGTCATAACAAAAATTAACTAAATGTCACCCAATGAAAGAAATATAAAAATTCAGCAACATGCAAAAGAAACACAAATAATAAAAAAACTCATGAAACCTAAAAAATTGATGGTAATGTGTAAGATGCTCCCGTAAAAGTTGATACTTGTTCATTAGTTCCCTTGCGTACATTGTTCTTCTACTTGTGACCTATTACCAATCATCATGAAATAGTCGTGTTAGCTTAAAAAAAAAGTTAAAAAAAAAAAGCGTACTTCTTAGGGTCTAGAGTGTGGGACAGGTTCGTTTATCATGGCCGCTTCGACTGCAAACACTGCGTGTCCTACTGCTTTGTGCCATTAATGGTGAAGGAAAGATTTGAGAAAAGATTGATAACGTTAGTTAGCGTAATTTGATAGAGATAATATTAAATTAAATATAAAAAAAGATTTTTTTAAAATATTAATATGAATAAAAAAATAAAATATTAATATTAGATTAAGTTTAAATTAAATTGTACCACACACACAGGTTTTGTAGAACAAATCAATTACCAATAAATATTTATATTAAATTGATTTGTTCTACAACTAAGGATAGCAGGTGGATTAACACAGCCACACAGGTGACGGTTGGATTTCCCAACGCACAAGAAATGCATTAAAATATACTCCAACATCGCACACACAATTAATTGTGATAAAAGTGGTGAGTTGATTTTTAAATCTAGCCTCTAAATACTACTCCCTCCGTCCGTCCATAAGCTTCTCATTTTACCATTTTGGTTCATCCGTCTATAAATTTTGCATACCCTTTTTAGTAAGTACTTTTTTTTACACATCACTTTATATCTTACTTTTTCTCTCTATCTCTCTCCTCTCTCAATCACATCACTTATACTATATCTATTATTTAATCACTTTTCTTAATGTATGTGCCAAAAAGTAACGGAAAACTTATAGGCGGACGGAGGGAGTATTTAAAAATAAACTAAAAAATTGGATATTAATTTTGTATCTCGAATTATATTTAGATTTTGAATTTCATTTCATTTCGATACCGATCCATTCCACCGATCCATTCCACAAAAATAGTTACATTAATAAATGTGGTCAAATTTAACTAATATGTCTATTTTATCCTTGATATTCCATTAATTTGGTGTACATTCCAAAACACTTGGATCTTAAAAGTAATTATGAGGAATTTAATTAAGGATAAAATTGTCAATAAAATATTTAATACTTAAGTAAAAGAGAAAATTATGCTATAATTTAAAAATTCTAAAGGAGTAACTGTTACTACTCCAGTCCATGAAAAGTTTGCATAGTCACTCTTACGATATACACGTATTTACCTTTATACAATATTTTTTGGGGTCCATCATACACTCAATCAAACTATTTTATTTACTTTATATATATAAATTTACAAAATTACCTTCAAAAATCTAATTATTACACTTTTTTCTTAAACTTCATTCCATCAGATGCAAATTTTTCAGGGACAGTAGGAGTAGTATTTTTATGCATTAATTATGTATCTTTATTATGTTTGTCCTGGCCATCCAGTCATCAACTACTACTGAAATTCATCTAACGTTCACATATGTTCATTTTGAGTTTTATGTTTTACTAATTTAGTCAATCTCATTATTCTATAGGTATACATTTTCATAAATTTTATATGTCATTCATTCAAATTATGACGTTAGGCCTAGGGGGTTACTGGCCCCATCAAATTCTCAATTATTTACTATATATTGCATATTAAGTGACGTTGGACTTAAGAATATATCTCACTAACTTTAAACTAGAGTTCAATTCTTTAAAGGGACCTTCTACGTATAGTTATAGTGTCGTATGCTGTCGTAATGACTACCGTAGTCAGTTAATCTAAACAATTAAAAATCTAATTTAAAGGCTTAAACTTGATGATCTGTTACCTTTTGTATATTTTATGATATGTATTCATCGTATGTGTCGTAATGTGTCATAAATTTGTATTTTCTATTAAATTAATTAAAATATATTATTGTAAAATTACATTTTTATACTTATACAATAAAATAATTTATTATATTTATTAATTTAATTAAAATATGTAATGTTAAAATTACATACTTACCCTTATGTTATTAATAAAATTAATAACAAAAAACAAATCAAATCAATTTATTAACAAAAAAAAAAAAAAAACAAATCAAATTAATTAAAAGCTAATCCATCAATTTAATTTAGTAAGGTTTTTTCCTTTCCCTGCGACCCAGCGCCTGCCATCAGCCTCCGCCGCTCCGCTGCTTCTCCCACTGAGTAAGTGAATTAATACCATTGTGGAGTAGGGTTTATGTATTTGTTTATATTTCTTACTTTTTCCATATTTTGTTATGAGGAGTAGGTGAATTAACATTGTGAAATTGTTAAAATTGGGGTTGAGTTGTTGAGTAGTAATTATTTGTTAAATTGACTCAAATCATATAGAAATTTGATTGCTCAACAAGTGCTCGACAAAATGCCTCAAAGAAAATTTGCAACTGAATTTAGCAAAGGAAGTGGCTATTGAATGCACATTCCTAACCGTATTAGTTGTTTGATTGATCTAGCTATTGGAGTGAGCGAGTCGCGATTGTGGATTGGGGACGCAGAATCAGTGAGAAAAACTCATTCCTGCTTCAAACGTGATAATGACGATTGAGAGCTTCAAACTGAATCAATTTGGGGAGAAATAAGTCATTCTCAAAATACTTAAGAATCGTGTCAGACTAATTGAAATTGGGGAAAAAAAATATATAATTTCTAATTTAACTAATCTATTATTTAATTTTAAAAATAATAATATTTGTATAAAGAAAGGGTAGAACAATAATTTTACTTAATATATATATATATATATATATATATATATAAAATAATTTAAATAAAAGAAGGGTAATATAGTAAATAACAAAACACAATTTAAAAAATGATATAAATAACTTAACCAGTATAACAGGTAACAGGTCGTTACGACGTTTACGACGCCATGTAACGCGATTCGACAAAGTGACTGTGTAGTCACTTTGTAAAATTTGACTACCGTAAGAATTACCCTTCCTTAAATTGCAATAATTCTTTCTTTTGTCCTTTTTCTTTCCCTTTGGAAGAATTGTGAGAAGTTTTTATAAAATGATTACTCGATCCTATTCTTTTTTTATTTTATTTTATGATAATCATATTTTAATAATTTTAACATTGTTTCGTCTTTTCTGAACTAAAATAATTAAATGTTCCTCCTAAATATAACGAAAGTCAATTTTTAAAATTTAAATTAATAGAATGAAATTACTGACAATGTTATAATTAAATTATTTAATAAGTATAATATTATTACTTTGAGTACCACTTATGGCATATGTGAATTTGAAACTTTTGTCTATTACGTTTTTATAGTAATGTTAATCGGGTCTCACAACCCTAAATTTCTAGCTTCGTCACTGATTTAGTGTTTCCAGTTTCATTATTTCCTGCTTTGTTTCGCCTATGGTTTTCATCCCTTTATTTTATTTATATGAATCATGAATCTTCCATTTTATTTTACGATTTAGTTATTGCTCTGAAATGGGGAGATCAATTTCATTACTTCATTTATTTCAATTTTTTTTTATTGAACATTGCTATGTACTTCATTCGTTCCACAATGACTTTCACTATTTTCTTTTCAAAACGTCTCACAATAACATTGACACCCTTAAAATGAAAAATCTTTTATAAATTTCACCCTCACAATATCCTCAATTTTACACAAATATCATTATTTTTTCTCCACACATACACACAAATCAACTCATTTGTTTACTTTATATTATGATTGTGATTATTGAATGGTTATTTGGTTGCGTACGTATGATCTGAAAATATATAGTTCAACTCATATAGGTAAATGACGTTGATATTGTGATTTGTATATGTTTATGTTTTTGTTGTGTCCATCCATCTCATCTTTATAATATTCAGATTCTCTTAAGTTTGTTGCAAAACTTGAATGTGAATGGATATTGCATTTTTGTTGCATGTTGTGTTATGAATGCTTTGGTGTGAAAAAAGTTTAAAATGGTTTGTTACGAATAGGTGCATGTGAGCCATCATCAAACCAACCCTTGAATTTGTAAAATTAATGTGAATGACGGCCTCTTCGAAGTGCCAGAAAAATAGAACGAGAGTCGTACTTTCATATAAATTATAATTTCAAATTCATTATATTATATTTATAATAATTTCATTCATATAGATAATGTATTTATATTTTTAAATTATTTAATTTTTTAGCCTACTATTTTAATCAATGCTCCTGTTATTTTTTAAATTTAATCTCGAGTATAATTAAATTTGTTTAATTAATGTATTAATTTGTATTATTTTTGTATTGTGTTTCATGTAATTGTAAAACTATTTTTTAATTAATGTATTAATTGTAATTGTCATTGTTATAATGTTTATATTAATTTAGTTGGATTGCCTTCTACCTGAAAAAAAAAGTAAAAATTATGAAGATTAAGCTATTTATTTGTTATTTAATTTTTTATTAAATTAGAATAATTTGATTAATCGACTATGCTTTGATGCTTTGACAACAATTTGAATTTAATTTGTGTTGTTTTACACCATGCTAATAATTTATACTCCTACATCTTAATTAATTTATATATTGTAGGGTATTAATTATAAACAAAGCGAGATAAGAGAATATTCATTGACGTCATAAATTCAAGTAACTTCGGGTAATGATGATAAATTAAACTAAAACAATATAAAATTGACAAAATAATCTCCTAATTAATTTTACCATTATACACGTGCGGATGAAATACTAGTAAAAATAATAATCTACTAGCACAATAAGATGACAGGGGTGAAATAAATATAGAAATGGAGTATAGAGTATGTGGAGAAAATATCCAAAATTTGTGGATAATACAATCCCTCTCCCTCCATCCACACCAATGGATGAAATAATCTACCTCAACTCATCTCATAATAAGTTAATCCTTAATTCTATCCGTTTCTTCATACCACCATTTCAACCTTCATTCCCTTGAACCAATTTTGATCATTCATATTTTAAACTTCATTCATGGCTACTTTCACTAATTTCTTAGCTAAACAAACCCCATATCTCACTCCCATCACAAAAATCACTCCTCTTAACCCTCTCTATCCCTCAATTCATCTCCCAATCAAATCCAAACCCAAACAAACCGACCTTTTCAAATCCGAAACCTCCCGCCGGAGTTTCATCCCCAAGTCCGCCGCCTCCGTCACCGGCGTCGAGAAATCAAGCCAACACGCAAGAGTACAACGAGTCCACAACATCACAGAATTCGACACCGCCCTACGCGACGCCAAGAACCGCCTTGTCGTCGTCGAATACGCTGCCACTGACAGCGACGACAGCAGGCAGATCTACCCATTCATGGTGGATCTGAGCCGGAGCTGCAACGACGTCGACTTTTTACTCGTGGTCGGAGACGAATCGGACGAAACTCGGAAACTCTGCGACCGGGAGAAAATCGAACAGGTCCCGCACTTCACCTTCTACAAGGGGATGGAGAAGATCCACGAGGAAGAAGCGATCGGGCCGGATCAACTGGTCGGAGACGTTCTCTACTACGGAGACAGCCACTCCGCGGTGGAGCAGCTTCATTGCAGAGAAGACGTTGAGAAGCTGATCGAAGACCACAAATCGGATCACAAATTGGTTGTTCTGGACGTGGGATTGAAGCACTGTGGGCCGTGCGTGAAGGTTTATCCGACGGTGATTAAGCTGTCGAGATCAATGGAGGATACAGTGGTTTTCGCGCGGATGAATGGAGACGAAAACGAGAGCTGTATGGAGTTTTTGAGAGAGCAGGAGGTTGTGGAAGTGCCGACGTTTTTGTTCATTAGAGATGGGAAGATTGCGGGTAGGTATGTCGGGTCGGGTAAAGGAGAGCTTATTGGCGAGATTCTTAGATACCAAGGAGTTCGGGTTACTTATTGATCACATCATTTCTCTTTCATCACTATTCATTATATACATATACATGTGATATGTGTGTTACCATGAATTGGTTGTAATCGTATAGGGTATAATATGATTCGAGTTTTGGGAGTTGGATTAATATATTTTAATCATTTTAATTAATATTTATTAATAATAGTATAATCGTACAATTATTACATATAAGATTTTGTGAATTTACATATATTTAAGTGGTTTTTTTAAATATAATTCCACTAATTATTATGGTTGTTACTAAGACACAATTTTGTGTTACACGTCGATTTAATTCAGCTAGGCTAGAATCGTTTGACCCAATTTGTGGAGAAAATTGATTTAACTCAATTTGTGGAGTAGTATAAGATTAACAATTACAGAGGGGGAATAAAAGAGATACAATAATTGTAACTACCATATTCAAGAGATATTTTGAAAATTCCCAAGATCTATATCCTCAAATATGAGACATTGTAAATTTGTCCCTACAAATTATTGTTTTGTTCACAACAACATTTTCGATAACAAGGATTTCCCAAATGTATACCTCAATTAGAAAAGAATTTTTGAATGGAAGTTAAATAACCATCCCTTTTTTTTCCCCTCCCCATGACTCGAACCCAGGACCTAAGGCGTAGGCAGTGGTGCTCTAACCAATTGCATCTCTAATAAATGTGTGAATTCTACACTACAAAATACAGTACAGAGTTAATATATATTCATTAAATTATATGAATTTTGGTATAAACTTTCAAATCCTCTATAGTTCTACTATAATACACCTGTCTTTTTCTTAAACACAAAATTTTCAATGCAATACAATCATCTATCACCCATTTTTTAAATACTTTTCATTTGTCCCACAAAAATTATTTTACTTTTCTTTTAGATTTAACCCAAATTATAGTCTCTTCTAGGGATAAGTGAGTCGAGCCAACTCGCGAGCTACTCATGCTCAACTCGAAAAAAAATTGAAATCGACTCCAAGTTAATCGAGTCGAGTTTCGAGCTATCCGAGTAGCTATCGGGTTCGAGTTCGAGCTCATAAATACTCGACTCGAAAGGTTGGCGAGCCTAATCGAGCTTGAACAATATTTACTATTTTGCCATTAATATATAATTATATTTATATATAAATAATCGAGCCGAGTTGAGCTCGAGTTTATTTTAGAAAAAATATCACTACAAAAAAGAGCTGTTTTATCGACGAAAATTCGGTCGGTAACAGTGTTTTCCGACGGAAATACCGACGGAAAAATTCCGTCGGTGCTAACCTCGTCAGTAAATCTTACCGACGGAATTTTTTTTTCTTTTTTTAAAATTTTTTTAATTACCGACGGAATTACCCACAAATTTTTTTTATTTTTTAATTAACGACTGAATATTCCGTCGGTAAAACAAAATTTTAAAAAAATATATATTTCACCTGGGCCCAGGCCAACGGGCTGGCCCGGCCCAGCAAGGCCTGTGAGGGCCCGACCTTAATTGCGGAATTTAAGCAGCATACGTGGGACTCGAACCGGGTGTGTGGGCGCCTAGTGAGGAGCGCCCACCACTCGGACAAGTCTGTTTTTTTTGTTGATAATTGTAATATTAATTGAATATGTACTCATTTTCGACCCAATTTTTTTTAAACAATTCACAAAATTAATTTCTTTCTATATTACTATAACTAAATTTGTGATTTATAACTAGTTTAAATTTAATTTTTTTAATTTATATATAGTAAATCTAATTTATTTATTTCTCACAGGCCCGACCTTAATTGCGGAATTTAAGCAGCATACGTGGGACTCGAACCGGGTGTGTGGGCGCCTAGTGAGGAGCGCCCACCACTCGGACAAGTCTGTTTTTTTTGTTGATAATTGTAATATTAATTGAATATGTACTCATTTTCGACCCAATTTTTTTTAAACAATTCACAAAATTAATTTCTTTCTATATTACTATAACTAAATTTGTGATTTATAACTAGTTTAAATTTAATTTTTTTAATTTATATATAGTAAATCTAATTTATTTATTTTTTGTGTTTTGATTAAAATTTTAAATAGTTCATATTATTATACATGTTTTACTCTTTTTTTAAACAAATTCATTTAATAATTGAACATTCTTTTACTTATATTAATCACTATATTTGTGACTTATAACTATTGTATATGTGTGAATCTTATTTTCAAATAGTATATTAATAATTTAATGTATGCATGCATCATATTTTTATTCAAAACAAGTTAAACAACAAATTCATTTAATAATTAACATTCTTTCACTTATATTAATCACTAAATTTGTAACTTATAATTATTGTAATATTAACTTTTTAATTTATAAATTGTAAATGTAATTTTTTGGGTTTAATTAAAATTGTAAAATTCACATGTATAATTTTTTTTTTGTTTTGATTAAATATGATTCCACTTATATTAATTACTAAATTTGTGACTTGTAATTATTTTAATTTTTTTAAATTTATAAATTTTAAATGTATTTTTATTTTTTTTACTTTTTATAATTATTTTATTTATTAATTCACACAAAGACTTAATTATCATATAAACTAAATGGATATACACACTAAAGAAATTATGTCCAAACAATATAACATAAAAAATTCTAATTTAATCAATAATTTTCTAATTTAATGTAAAAAAATTTAATTGGATCAATAATTTCCTAATTTAATATAAAATTTTCTAACTTAATCAATAATTTTTTAATTTAATATAAAATTTTATAATTTAGTCAATAATTTCCTAATTAACTTAATCAACAATTTTATAATTTAATCGACATGTTTCAAATTAAATTTAATCAACAAATTTTATATTTTAATCGATCATACATTTCTAACTAAAAAATTTTCTTCTTTAATTAATAATTTAATTTTTGCACAAATTTTTAATTTTTTTTAAATTTTTAATTTTGTGATTAGCGACGGAAATTTCCGTCAGTAATCACAATTTTTTTAATTTTTTTTAATTTTTTTAATATATTTTTTAATTTTGTGGTTAGAGACGGAAATTTCCGTCGGTAGTCTTTTTTTTTTTGGATTGCTGACGGAATATCCGTCGGTAATTTCCGACGGAAATTAAATTCCGTCGGTAATACCGACAGAAAACAAATTCCGTCGGTAAATCGGTTGACTTTGGTAATCCGTCGATAAAATTCCGTCGGTATTTCGCAGTTTTTTTGTAGTGTATAATTTAAAATTAATTTTGAAAATTATATAGGTAATCGAGCCGAGTCCAGCTTGAGTTTATCGAATTTCTTATCGAGTCGAGCTCGATCTTTAAAATTTTAGGCTCAACCGAATCGAGTCGAATTTCGAGTATAACAATCGAGTCGAGTTTCGAGCTCAGCACTACTCGGCTCGACTCAACTCGACTCGTTTACACCCCTAGTCTCTTCTATATTAAAGTGTGTAAATTATTTAGTCAACTTAAGTAGAAAAGAATTGCATCTATAATAATGAGTTATTTACGCGGTAAAAAACTGAATTAAATTTGGGTAGGGTTCCCAATTTCCCATACTCCTAATTGACTGTTAAACCGATCAATCGCTTTTTTATTTTTTTGATTAAAAAAATGATTTTTTTACACTTTAAATTTAAAGTTGTAATGACTTTCACTTTTCAATAATATTTTCAGTTATATTGACTTACACTTTTTAATATATTGTGCTGCACTTTTCAATTATAATGAGTTACACTTTTCAATAATATTTTTTGGTTATATTGACTTACACTTTTTAATAATGTTATATTGCACAGTAATAGTGTGTTGCACTTTTCAGTTATAATAACTTACATTTTTCATAAAAAATTGTGATATTGACTTGCACTTTTTAATAATATTGTGTTACACTTTTCAGTCAAAAAGATTGTATTGTATTTTTTAGTTATAATAAACACTTTTCATTAATATTGTGTTGCACTTTTCAATTATACCGACTTGTTTTTACTAAATATTGTGTTGCACTTTTTATTTATAATTACATACACATTTAAAAAAAAAATTGTATTGTACATTTTAATATAGTGATTTACACTTTTTAAAAAAATAAAAAATAAAAAAATAAAGTCAATGATCAAATATTGACCATTAACCTGTCAACTCAAGTGTATATGAGAGTTAGCCATTAAATATACATTCATCAAATTATACGAAGTTGATGTGAAAATATATACCGAGTACTATTTATTAAATTAAACTTCTTCTATCCCATATTTGTTTTCACATGGAAAGAAAATTAAGAAAAAAAACGGTAAAGTAAAAATATTATGAATAAAAATGTAATAACATAAATGATAAATAAGTAAGAATTTTGAAGGTAGTAATTATAAAAAAAACATCATTTTTTAAAATATGAAAACTAATGCAGCCCCTTTCTAAAAATCCTCTAAAATTCTACTTTGTAATACTTTTAAAATAATGTACTATATTTTACTTCTTTTTTCAAACACAATTGGCAATGGACTCCCTCATTTTTTTTGATCACTCTCATCTTTTTCATTTTACACCCACCTTCTCCCCTAATTTATACACAATCAATCATTTATCGATCATTTTTATTTTTAAAATCCTAACCCATCAAATTTTACAAAATCTACACGTCAATGTCTTATAAAATTCAAATATAGTTTTACTATTTATCAAAATTAATTAACTGGATTTGAAATCCACTCATATCTCTAAACAAACATACCTTTAGTCAACTCAAGATTTATGGGTAAAGAGACCAAATTTCAATATTTAAGAAATTTATTAATAAAAAAGATAAGAGTATTATGCTAAAATTATTTACCATAAAAGAGCCGTTCCAAAGATTGGATGCAACAATGGGCACCCACACATACTTTACAAGAAAAAAAAATAAAAAAATTGTGGTATGTGTTCTTCTCTTGAGGGAAAATCTGCATGTCTTTTTAATGACAGGGTATGATAGTCAAAATATGGGTCGTGTTTAGTAAAATTTAATATATACTGTTTAAGTTTAATAGGTTTAAATTTTTTTACTTTTTCTGTTCAAATTTAATATGTATGTTCTAAAACATAAATAATATTTTTATCTTCACTTTTTCCATCATGATCACTTATTTATTTTATCTTTACGCAATCATTCAATAATGAATTCCACAATAATCTATAATATTATCCAATTTATTTATTTTATACAAAAATAATAATTATTTCTTAAGCTTGTGCGAGTGCTTTATTTAATGGGGTACAATTATAAATGGTATGTGTACAAATAATTGGGGGTGTATTTAAAAAAGTTTATAGTGCTCTAACAACGTTGAGTTGAAGCGGCTTGGGCTGAGCCATAGTCCTCCTTTTCCACAAATTAATTTCATTCCTCGGCTCCAAAGCCAAGCCACCAACTTTTCCGGTTACGAAAGGGATATCTTCTTCTTCATCATCAGAAAGCAAATTAGTTGTCCAATCAAAATTCGCCAACGAGTCACGGCTACTCGCAAATCTCCTCATTTGGCTCAGGGTCGGCGCCCTATCTGGAAGCGACGGCTTACAATGATCAATTGAAGCTTCTGATAGTACTGGCTTTTTTTTAAGCTTTGACATTGGGCTCACCGACCTTGCTCTGTTAATTTTCTTGGGCTCGGACTCGAGTTCATTTCTTTTCTTGTTCTTGTGTTTGATTTGGCCCGTACATGAGATTGTCGGTGAAGTGGGCTCTAGCGTTTCGAAATTCTTCGACTTCTTTCGGGCTTCTAGGGGAATCATCGGCCCGCCAGGGGTTTTGGGTTTACAATAATTTACACCAGTCTGGCGGTCTCGGGCCGGGGTGAGAAGAAACTTCAAAATATTGCACTTGGAATTAGATGATGATGATGGCTTCCCCATTGAAAATCCCAAATTATTTAGCATTTTTATTTGTCACCTAACGTTGGACAATATTAACGACATTGGTAAAAAAATGAAAAAATCCATTGGAAATGATGTTTTAATTTGAGGCCATTATATGGAGTAGTATAACACAACAAAATGCACATTATATATGAGAAAGCTGGCTAGAGGGCGAAATTGACCTTTCTAAAAAATTATTTGAGTAAAGAGATATTACCACAATGTTTCATTTTGAAATTTCAAAATCTGCATTTGAGATTTCAACTTTAAAATTTCATAATTCGATTTTTTAAAACTAATACACACATTCCTTTCAAAAAAATACTAATACACACATAAAACATCTATACATTCTGTAAATTACATTTTTTTTTTCTACACACAAAGACCAATATGTTTTTTTTTTATTCCACTCTTTATTTGTTAGTAACTTTTTATACATTTTATTTTGACGTTTGCAACTTTTAATGGGATGCACTAATTATTGTTACAATTAACAGTCAACATCAATAATAATATAATACTAATACAATATTTCACACTTTTAGTCATTAATTTTATATAAAACTAAATTATACTATATTTAAATCTCAAAATAAATAAACATTATTACTAATTATCAAAATTTTGAACAAAAAATTCAAAATTCTCTAAATTTCAAACATATAAACATACCTAGGGCTATGTTTACTTTAAATTTAAAAAAAAAAAATATTTTGAGTTTTGAGATCGATCTGATCTTATTACACCAATTTTACTTTGTAATTTAAAAATTAATTTTTAAAAAATCCCCTCTATGACTGCAACATTTATAAACTTGTTATTATACTTTTTAATACAATCAAATCTCTCTCTTTACACTTTAATATATTTAAATCATAACTCAATTATTTCAATAATACAACATTATTCACTCTTATACATTAATTTAACATAAAATTTAATATTTCATACTTAAAAATTTAAAAGAAACACACATATTACTGTTTATCAGAATTTTAAATATTATGAGCAAATGCGATCCAGTACTTATTTTTAATAGTTTAAATGGATTTTTTTAGAATTGCAGTGAATACATACTTTTCAATAGTTTAAAAATACTGGAATATTTAATATTACGGCAAATAAATAAAAGTATTTTAAGTGATACCCTTTAATGTTCAAAATGTGAACCAATACATATTTTCATGTCAACGGACATTGTTCAACATGTAAACCGGTACATTTGTGCATGTCAACTAACACTATCCAAGGTGATGTGCAATTAACATAAACAAAGATCGAATTTGTGATATGAGTTCAAGTCACACAAATTTTTGTATTTCATTTTTATAAAATTTAGACAACTCACTGTGTGAACCATGCCATGAAGGGTTCACTCGGAATCAATACCAATTCAAATTATTGTTTTAGATGTTTTATATAATTATTAGAGTTATTTGTTTTACATTAATGTAAACAATTTGTAACCCCATAATTTATTAAGATATTATTTTAGGCTTAATTGTATTCCATAAACATTGCTTGCTGAAGTAACACTCTCTTAATGAAATCACATCGCACATTCTTGAATCGGGTCTATTCTGAAAACGAAAGATACTTCACAGATGAACAGCCTTGATCAAAGACTAAATTGTAACAAAAAAAATAAAAAAATCGTAAAGACCACCATATTTACAACTTAAAATTTGAACGAAAAATCAACGCACATATGATATTGGTAGTGAAACAAAAATCTGCAATTAATTTCTTTATTTCTCGCCTTTCTATTCACACCTATGTACAAGTTCTTACTCATGAAAATAACCTAAACTACCTAATAAAATCAACAACATAAGGACACATTAATTTGCCAAAAGAATAACGAATGATGGAGAAGGAAAATTTCTATTTTTTTTTTTTTTTATTGGGCTTTAACAATGTGAATTTGAAGCGGCTTGGGCTGAGCCATAGTCCTCCTTTTCCACAAGTTAATTTCCTTCCGCGGCTCCAAAACCAAGCCGCTAACTTTTCCGGCTCCAGCCGCCAGTACCGGCGCGTCATCTTCATCACAAAACAAATCACCCTCGTACTCCGGTGAAATTCTTGCAGTTGTCCAATCAAAATTGGCCAACGTGTCACGGCTACTCGCGAATCTCCTCATCTGGCTCAGGCTCGGCGCCCTCTCCGGAGGCGGCGGCTTACGCTGGTCAATCGAAGCGTCCGATTTTCTGCTGGCGCTGAAAAGCTTCTGAATTCCGGTCGGCTTCTTCTTAAGCTCTGTCCCCGGGCCCACCGACATCGATTTGCTGATTTTCTCGGGCCGAGAATATAAAACGGGCCCGAGTTCTTTTAACAAAGCCACGTGCTTCGTTTTACATATCTTGTTCGTGTGTTTGATTTGGCCCATACATGAGATCTTTGGCGAAGTGGGCTCTTGTGTTTCGAAATTCTTCGGCTTCTGTCGGGCTTCTGCGGGAATCATCGGGCCGGCGAATACCTTACCGCGAGGGGTTTTGGGCTTGTATGAAGAAGTTACATCGGAACGCCTCTCTCGGGCCGGGCTGAATGAACGGTATTGGAATGAAACTGATTTTGGAAGAAACCTCATAATCTTGCCCCCCTTCGACTTAGACGGTGCCTTCTCCATTGAAAATCCCAAATTATATTTATTTATTTATTCGACAAACTACAGCTTTATAATTTTGTCACCTAATATTTGAAATGAGGTTTTAATTTGAGGCCGCTATATATATAACACCATAAAATACACACAGTAGCGTGTGTGAAATGTGTACGTGCGTGTGAGGAAACTGGATAGAACAGAAGAGCGGATCAAAATCGGACCTTTCCAAGAAATACAATTTAGTGAAGAAAAAGGTGTGTTTATTGTGGGTCAAATACGACCCAGTACTTATTATATTTATTATTGAAAGCTTCAGTTTTGTATTTTTGTTGGCGTTAGCACCTATTAAATCTTTATTCAAAGTCCAAATCTTCGTGCCAAAGGGCACCTTGATTGATTACATTTATTAATTAGGACAACCATAAAATAATCAATTAATAATTAAATTTAATTAAATTAGGATAAAACACACTTGTGTTGTGTGCAATCAATTGCATGATGCACTTACTATAGTTGCAAATGAGATACAATTTTAATTTCATTCTAATTTGGTGGATAAATAATTTAATTAGACAATTAAAATTATATTCAACTCACTTAAAATTCAATTGCATATAAGAAATTATCTTAAGAAAGTTGTGCGTTGTGATTATTTTTATTGATCATTTGTAAATGTGAAACCTTGTTTACCATACACCATTAATACTAGTATTATTTTATTAGAATTAATTAATATTATAACTTATTTATCATACATCACTAATATTATTATTGTGTAAAAATTAATACTATAACTACTATAATATTAGTTCTTATCCAATCTAGTAAATGTCTTTAACGAAGAAAATAAAAAATTATCACTATTTTCAATTTTATGGCATTATTTTTAATTTTCTATCATTAAAAGACTTTTAACTAGATAAATAATAATGACAAAATTTGTGTAATTGTGATATTTGTTCGTTTTCTAAGACAATTAGGAAAACGTATATATTGATTTGGAATAAAACCAGATATATTAAATAAGGACAATGATGAAAAGAAAAAATTAATGACATCTTCTCCTAATCAAGGAATGATATGATAGGATAAATATTAATTATGATATATATAAATAAATAAATAAAGGTACAGTATATGAGTCTTTTAATGTCCTAATTAATAAGAAAATTAGTTTGTGTGGATAAATAAGCTAGTTTATACAGATAATGGAGTACCTTGATACGGAGTATATAATAATTGCAATTGATAAATAAGTATATTCTTTCCTAAAACGGAAAAAAAGTATATTCTTCTAAATACTTCTTATTTTAGTTAACCATGTGTCAAATATTGTTTAAATTAAAGGTCAAAAAGAAATTAAATTGAGGATATAAAGTTCCTTGAGGATTATTTATGACATTTTTTTTTATATCTAACCAAATTGGAAGGATAAGGTTGGATAAGGATTAATTATCAAACCTTATCATCTATTTACTTTAATTGATTGAAAGTTATTTTTAATCCCCCACTGTGGATAAGCTCCAATTCTGTCAAAAAAAAAATGCAGATAGAGGAAGGCAGACCGAAAGATGGAGACTCTTGAACAAACCAACTTAAATTTAACCTGAGCCACTTTCAAACTATTTTATTTTCTTTTTATTTTTAGATTAAATCTAGCTTAACTTCATCTCAATTTTATAATTTATTTGATAACTTAGATTTAGATTAAGAATAAATTATGTTTTAAAATCTAAAAAATTTAAATATCATCATAATCTAGTTTAATCAGTGTTTGATATATAATTAGGGATTGTTCGACAAAGAAGTTTTAGGGATTTTGTTAGCTTCAAAGAAATTCCATGTGTTATATATATTCCTTTGATTTTAGAAGTTTTTTTTTTTTTTTGTTAAAAAGGGGTATTTATGGGTTTGTTCGCATTTTAAACATTGATTATGCGGGTTTTTTTTTTTTTTAAGTCTCGGGTATTTAGTTCAAAGATCGATTAATTTCGGGGGACGTCCAATCCTTTACAGAAACTCTATTTAAAGTTAGAGTTTTGCGCTTTATATGGACTGTCTCATAGAAATTGTTTGAATTTTGTTTATATATATATATATATATATATATATTTTGAGGGGATATATTTATGGTTTGTATCGGCCGGATTGATTCCGGTTTTATTTAATTTGGTTCCATTGGTTTTTGATTCAAATTCAATGATGTAGAAATCGAGTGTGCATGATCATTCTCACACGTGAGCTAGGCGCTCATATGATTTCTTGCGATTTTACATTTTTATGATAAGAAGAGACGAAAATTGAAAATAGAGGAGCCAAAGTTAGACACTGATAATAAACTAAAATTTGATGTAGTTGTACTATTTTATTTCTGTTTTGCTCCTTTTCATTTCCTGTAAGTTCCTTTGTTAATTTAGGGCATTTCTGATGCTACATTATTAATAAAAATTTGCTTTAAAAAAACAAAAAAACAACTAAAACTAACACTTAATTCAATTAAGATTACGGACAGTACGTAACACAATTGATATTTCCCTTTACATTTATTGGGTACTGTGACAATTGCAATTGTTTAGAAGATTACGTACAAATTAGGGTTTACTACGACTTCAGTTATCAAACTTTTGAATTTTCTTACGTATGTAGAGAGAAAAAAATTCCAATGGTAAGAATAGGGAGTTGGAGTATGCACGTCGGCCATGCGAATATGATTCATCAATCATCATAATTGCAAATACACAAAAGTCTAAACAGTTTAATGTATATTTTTAAAAAAAATTATTTTTTCTGCTTGCTCGGCCAAGGCCAATTAATCACACGAAATAGGAGATTTCGTATGCTCCTGGACATAATCATTGTTCACAAAAAGGATCAACAAATTTGTGTTATTTATTTGTCGTTCCTATTATTCGCTTTTGTTCAAATTTTAATACATTTGAAGTAGTGATTGGTCGAAAATAAATCTAAAGTGATACTCATTGATTGATTGATTGAATAATGATTTTTGTACTTTGTTGACTCATTCAGTACTTAAATTTGGCACTTTGTTTTCTGTAAATTTTGTATTTGGCTGCAGATTGACTCTCTATTTGTTTGTTAATTAATTAATTAATCCACATATATGATATGAGCATGTGGGAGAACAAATAAATTAGAAGACAAAACATGCCTAGCTTAATTAGCCGCCTAAAATAAATTAAGGTTTGTCCACATGTTACTAATTATATGAATATTTTAATAATGATACTAATTATTAAGTTGTACGATCTCTATCTCCACTTGGTGTAGTCATAGTATTAAAAGTCTCGATGCCTCATATATAATAATACGCATTATTTTAATTACATGTTTTGGGATACTTTTAAAACTTGAATATATAAAAAAGGGAGAGAATATTATGGCCTCATTCATATAAACTCTTTGTGTAATCACTATATACATGTGCTGTGTGCACTATGTAATGTTACCTTTGCTATAATTTTTATTTTTTTTACTTGAATTGTGACCCTAGCTCAATAACAGGGGCATTTTGGCAAAACGGATTGGAGGCTAGAGCTATTATTCGAATTAAACTCTGAGTCGAGAAAGTTTAAAAATGTTAACTCAATTCGTTTATATTGATAAATTAATTGAGCTCCAACTCGTGATATACTCGATCAATTTACTAAGGAGTCATTTAAGCTCAATTTATTAAACTCGATATTTAAAGTTTTTATTATCAACTCGATATATACACATTAGGATCGCTTGCGAGTGGAGTTCTATTTTGAAGTTATTTGATCTAGCTAACTTATCTTTTAAATATAATAATGGTATATTATTCATTACTATATGTTTGAAAATATGAATCATCTTGTACCCACACTTGACACTTGTGTAGTTTTGTGTATATGTTTTGACTGTGTCGCAGCACACAATAATTGGCTGGCCCGGCGTTGAATGTTTAAATATATACATCATCAATACACACTGCAGGCTTCACACAATTTTGACAAATTTGATGTGTATATATATATATATATATAATTGAGAGATATTTCCTCGTAACACATGGAAGTCGATCAAAGATGGGAAGAAAATGCATGTATGAGCATCTGAGTACATTTTATATGCGATTATCTAATGAAATAATATCATATTAAATAAAATATTATTAGTTGAATATTTTACATTTTTATTTATTTTGATTAACTCAATTTTATTTTCATTATTAAACTATTATTACATGAAAATTATTATATATTCAAATTTTCAAAATTAAATAATCAATTCATTGATTAAATAAATCAAAATATATTATTCTTTGTTGTGATTGCTCATAAATTTGAATTTTCGAAACTGTGAAAGAGAGGTTGAGACAATCAAACAAATATAACTAAATGCCTTGTATATATAGTCAAATTTTTTGCTCATTAATTAATATATAGTCAATGAATCTGTAATAAAACAGGTCATTTATTTATTTAATTATCATGATAACGATCACAGAATTAGGTTAGAAATTTTGTAAAATACTCATCCAATTTCACATATCAGCAAAATTTGTATAAAATATTTTACATACAATATATTTTTTGTATTCCGTAATAATTTTATATATATAGATGAACACGAAAATTTAAAAAATGTAATAATAAATAGAATTTTGAGAGTAATTTTCTAAATCTTTATGTACAAACAAAAGAAAAATACAGTTCTAATAAAATTCATGGATTTGTGTTAATACAGTTATTGTAGTGGTATTATGGTACATATGTGTTACTTCCAGAATATGTTATATTATAACGAGTCAAACTACATCTACGTGTTTATTGTGATCTCTAATTCTCTATTCAGTAAAATGTTTATTCAAGATCAATTGTTATCTTTAACGAATCAATTAAGCTCGGATTCATTTTAAAAAGGGCGTGAATATTGACACTCACCATGTAATTTTATTTGATTATACAGATAAATTAAAAAAACTATGCATGTACGTGGGTGTATTTATGGAGTAATTTTTTGATAGTGAATAGTTGCACTCATTTCAAAATTGAATATTTGACATGTCCAACTTAAGTTGGAGAGTACTTAATTTTGACAAAAGTTTACGTAAATTCAGAGTTCTCTTGATTTTTTTTTTCAAATATTATTTTATATATTAAATGTTACAGTTTAGCATACAAAATATCATGGTTTAGTGATTTTGATATAAACAACATAAAAAATAAGTATTTTTAAATAATGACACTTCGTATATTAAACAGTGATACTATAAAAATAGAGTTTACATAACTAAACAACATAAAAAAATAAGTATTTTTAAATAATGACACTTCGTATATTAAATAGTTATACTATAAAAACAGAGTTTACATGAATTTGAATTCACACGATGATTATTATTTAATTCATTATATCTTATGTCTTCCTTGTTTACAGTCTTGCAACTTGCAAGCTTGTTCACAGCTCAAGCTTATATAATCAAGTCAACTTGCTTGTGAGTTCACAAATAAATTTTGAATAATTCATTTAGAAGTTTGGTAAATAAATTTACCTACTTAATATAAAGTGGGATACAATTATATGTTTTAATTCATTATATCTTATGTCTTCCTTGTTTACAGTCTTGCAAGTTGCAAGCTTGTTTACGAGCTCAAGCTTATATAATCAAGTCAACTTGCTTGTGAGTTCACAAATATATTTTGAATAATTCATTTAGAAGTTTGGTAAATAAATTTACCTACTTAATATAATATAAAGTGGGATACAATTATATGTTTGATGAGTTTGAGGTCTGAGTTAAAAAAACGAAATTTAGCTCTGAACTTTAGAAATAATTTTGGTACCCTTCAACGTTAATTCATTTAAAAATGGTCTCTCAATTTAAATCCGAACCAGGCGGACCTCGTCTACTCAAGTCAGGGTATCCCTCCTCGGCCTCCCAATTGAACTTTGGTAGTCAACAGCTGCGACATCGGCGGTTGACAAGCTCATTAAGATGGACGGTCACACAGCAGCTAAGACCATGGCTCAATATGCTATAGAATCTTGGTCGAGATGGATATGAAACAACCTCTTCTGGAGCGGCTGGTCCTTTAATGTGAGGACCAATTTGTGACGGTGGAGGTGTTATATGAACAACTTCCGGAGTTTTGCAGCCACTGTAAAGTAGCTGGACACGTGTCTGCTCGTTGCGCTATGGGATAGGCCCCGCCGCCTCCTCGCAACGTCTCCTGTGGTAGGACCCGACACAGAAGATAGTCGAGGCTTTCTCCCTCAGACCTCCAGCCGCGAGCGCCCCCGCGGAACCCCTCCTCGGATATCGAATACGATCCGGTCCCATTGAGCAACTCCTTCTCCAATCTCAGCACGGATGAGCCCTTAGAGGATCCTGTGGCTGCAGCGGCCAACAACAATCCAAATTTGGAAGCTACCGCCAACGACGTTCCTACCCCTACTCGGGCAACCTCGACTCGTTCCACGAAGAAACGTAGTAGCCCCAGGAAGCCTGGGGGGAGCCTATCCCATCACCAAATCCCGGGCAGCGCTATCAATGAATAAGAGGCTCGAGCCTGCACGAACTACACTATCAGCTAACCGCCAGGGCTTGATAGTGATTTCACCCGCGTCTCCAAGTTCAAGCGCAGTGGGGGTGATGCATATGACCCTCCATAGTCCTTCAACCGACTTCTAATTCCTAGATTGATCGGCTTTTCTTTAAAATTTTTAATGGTGTACCATTTAGGGGTGTATTTAGGGGTGATTTAACTTCTGAACTTAGGGGTGAGGCCCAGCACCTATTCCTTCTGTTGATGGATATCGTTATTATGCTTCTTTCATCGATGATTTTAAATTTTTTAATGGTGTACCATTTAGGGGTGTATTTAGGGGTGATTTAACTTCTGAACTTAGGGGTGAGGCCCAGCACCTATTCCTTCTGTTGATGGATATCGTTATTATGCTTCTTTCATCGATGATTACTCTCGTTTTACTTGGATTTACCCTTTGCGTTTAAAGTCTGATTTTTTTGATACATTAGTTCGCTTTCACAAATTTGTGTGCAATCAGTTCTCCACTACTATTGAGACATTTGAGACTGACGGTGGTTTAGAGTTTGTTAATCATCACGTCACTCAATTTATATCTCAGCATGGAATTCATCATCGTCTGTCTTGCCCTTACATACCTCAACAGAATGGTTGGGCTGAGCGCAAACATCGTCATATCACTAAAACTGGGTTATCTATGATGTTTCATGCTCACACTCCGTCATGCTATTGGTTTGATGCTTTTGCTACTGCGGTGTATGTAATTAATCGCACACCCTCTTCAATATTGGGATATGTTTCTCCATTTGAATTAATTTATGCATCTCCCCCAAATTGTGCTCATTTCAAGCCATTTGGATGTCGTGTGTTTCCATATCTTCGTGATTATGCTGCAAATAAATTGGCTCCTCGTAGTCGGCCGTGTATTTTTTTGGGATATAGCAGTGTTCACAAGGGTTTTCGGTGTTTAGATCCTGAGTCCTCCCGGGTATTTGTTACACATCATGCAAAATTTGATGAATATTTTTTCCCATTTTCTGGGACTTCTAGTGCTTCGCCTACTGATATTCTGCATGTATCATCTTTTTTGGCGTCTTCTTGTGATGACCAATCTAGGCCCAAACCTTCTAGTGGGCCCAGTTCATCATCAATTGCATGTAAGCCCACTGGCCCATGTCGCCTTTGCTCAACTTATTCTCTTAATGATGGGCTGCAAGCCCATAATGACCAGTTTCCTATTCAGCCTACTGCTCAATTGCCGCCAGCGTCAATTAGCCTTGATGGGCCGCATACTCCGCCAGCTTCTCCTACTATAGCCCATACAACCAACGACCCCCCCACACCAGTGCCTACCCACGAAATGGTTACACGTTCAAAGGCTGGAATTTTTAAGCCTAAGCATCCTCTCCATTTGGCTTCGACTACTCTCCTTACAGCTCTAGCTGCGTCATCCGAGCCTCGGGGTTTTAAATATGCCGCTAAATCTCCACATTGGCTCCCCGCTATGCAAGAGGAAATTGACGCTTTACGCTCCAACAACACTTGGGATTTGGTTCCGCGTCTCTCAAATACTAATATTGTTGGCTCTAAGTGGGTATTTCGAACTAAGTATCACTCTGACGGTTCTATTGAGCGCTTCAAAGCTCGCCTAGTTGCTCAAGGTTTCACTCAAATTTCAAGCACTGATTTTGGACACACATTCAGTTCAGTTGTTAAGGCCTCTACAGTTCGGGTCATTCTTGCTCTCTCGGTTCAACACAAATTGCCTCTACATCAGCTCGATGTTAAAAATGCATTCTTGAACGGAGTCCTTCAGAAACCAATCTTCATGGCTCAACCCCCTGGTTTTGTTGATCCTCAGTATCCTGATCATGTTTGTCGCCTTAAAAAGGCCCTTTATGGTCTTTGTCAGGCTCCATTGGCTTGGTTTCAGCGTTTCAGCTCCTTTCTTCTCAGCTTGGGTTTTTTCGGGAGTCGCTCTGACTCCTCTCTATTTTATCTTCATCGAGGTACCTCCGTTATTTATCTTCTCCTTTATGTCGATGATATAATTGTAACAAGAAACAATCCATCCGTGATTAAGGATTTCATTTCTCGTACTCATGCTGAATTTGCCATTAAGGATCTTGGCAATTTAAATTATTTCTTGGGACTTGAGATATCATACACATCGACAGGCTTGTTTGTTGGTCAGGCCAAATACGCTCACGATATCCTAAAACGGGCTAAGTTACTTGATTCAAAGCCTATTGCTACACCACTTGTTGTTGGGGAATCGCTTGTTACATCTGGGGTTCCATTCTCTGATCCTACATTATATCGCTCGTTGGTCGGTGCCTTGCAATATTTAACGATCACACGTCCAGATTTATCTTATGCTGTAAATCTGGTAAGCCAATTTCTTCATGCTCCTACGGATGATCATTTTCTTGCTGTAAAGCGCATACTTCGTTATGTTAAGGGCACCATTCACTTTGGTCTCAAATTTACTTGTCGTACGGATCTTGCTATTGTTGGGTATTCTGATGCTGATCGGGCACGTTGTGTTGAGACTAGACGCTCTACTTATGGTTATTCTATTTTTCTCGGTGGTAATCTTGTTTCTTGGAGTGCTAAGAAACAACCGACAGTGGCCCGATCTAGTTGTGAATCTGAGTATCGTGCTATGGTTAATGCAGCATCAGAACTTATGTGGTTGGTGAATCTCATCCGGGAGCTTCGATCTCTTCCATCTTCTCGCCCGACTCTCCTTTGTGACAACAAGAGTGCCATATTTTTGAGTCAAAATCCAGTGGCTCACAAACGGGCCAAGCATATCGACATTGATTGTCATTTCGTACGTGAGCTTGTGTCCGCCGTAAAAATTTCAACTCAATTTGTCTCGTCACATCTACAGCTCGCCGACATTTTCACTAAAAGTCTTCCGCGGACTGCCTTTGAATTCTTACGATCCAAGCTTTGTGTCGACATTCACCCCACACAACGCTTGAGGGGGGTGATAAGTAGAGACGTCTATCGGATTGACCCTAGCCTTATAGGGCCAGCCCTACAGGGCTACGGGCTAAACGGGTTAGGGCCTTAACCGGTTCATATTTAACGGGCCTACAATTGTTGGGACCTAACCCTACTCCTAGCGGGCCACGGGCTAAACGGGCCACTAACGGGCTACAATAATTTTTTTTCTTTTAAAATTAAAGGTCTCAATTGGCATGTCCAACAAACAAATAAAATAGAAAAATACATAATTAGTTAATAATTAGTAAATGAGAAAACAAAAGTATAATTTAAACACAATTTTAGAACGCATTGTCCTTAACATGAACAAATAAAGCTAAACAAATATCATAATCTAATAAAAAATAGTAATAATGACTAATGGATGGTAATGGGCTTCTTAATGCTTATAATTATGGTTATTGGTCAAATGACCCAAAATTTATTTTAGGTTATTTATTTAAAAAAAAAAAAGTAACAAATCGGGCTAGCGAGCTGGCCCTGTAGCCCGGTTTAGCCCACGGGCTAACCGGTCCGGGTCAAAAAAGTCCGATTTTAAACGGGCCTATAATTCATGAACCCCAACCCTGTATTTTTCACGGTTAAACGGGCCAGCTCGGTTAGCCCGGCCCGAATAAACATCTCTAGTGATAAGGATAAAGACTAGGTCAAAATATGTATTCGTATATTTATTATTTGCTGCATTTGTAATCTCCTAATATTTAGGATGTAATCTTGACTATTAATATTGGATTAGACTCAATCACCTATTCACCGTGAACATTATTCACTCTGTCAATGATCTTTATCTTTTCTTACTTTCAATCCAAAACCTTTTTATTGTCATTCCTGATATTAGGAGTTCTTCTGACTTGATTTATAAGCTACTTAAAACAACTTATAAATTTAGAAACTTGTAATCATGTTTTAACGGCTTATAAAATTTTAAAATGAGATTTTTCAGTCTCAAAAAAGTACTAATATCCTTTTTTTTTTAATCACCCCCTCCCCCCAACTTTTAAAATAAAAGTAGGGAAAATATCACTTTTGGTCACTGAACTTTACAACTTTTCACATTTGGTCACCCACATTTAATCACTATCAAAATTGGTCACTCACTTATTCTTTACTATCAAAATTGGTCACTCACTTATTCTTTTTTTATCAATTTTGATGCTTCTGTTAGTGAATCCGTCATTTACTAACGGAGGAGAAGAGGTTTTGAGCGCGAACTTTTATTTTCCCCTTTTAATTCCTTAACCCTAAACCCCAAACCCATTTTTTTTTTAAATTTTATTGAATTTATCTCCAATTAATATTACTTAACCCCAAACCCATCTTTTTTTTTAAAATTTTATTGAATTTATCTCCAATTAATATTACTAGTGTGTAGTTAAGAATAGATTATCAAGTCCGAATAATTATTAATGGGGAAATGAATTCTAATAATTAAGTATTTTGAAATAAGTTTATATTCCCCATCATTATACAAATTCAATATGAAAATCAGTAATTGAAATATTATTCAAAAAAGTCTGAAAAAACAGAGTACAAAAGCAAGTCCGAATAATTTTCAACCGTGAATACAATAATTATAAATGGGGAAATGAATTCTATTTTCATATTGAATTTGTATAATGATGGGGAATATAAACTTATTTCAAAATAGTTAATTATTACAATTCATTTCACCATTTATAATTGACAATTACTTGTGTGTACCAGTTACATACATGTAACTTATTTCTATTTAATACAATTTTTTAAATGAATGAATTTTACACCTGAGTTATACTAAATATATTATAGTATTAGTCTAATTACAGTATAGTATTAGTTCAAATATAGTATACTATTAGTTTAAATACAGTATAGTATTAATTCAAATATTAAATATGAACCAGTTACATGTATGTAACTTGTACACAAGAGTGCAACCCTTTATAATTATTTGGCTTGATATTCTATTATTAACCACACAACAGTAACATTAATTGGAGATAAATTCAATAAAATTAAAAAAAAAAAAATGGGTTTGGGGTTTAGGGTTAAGGAATTAAAAGGGGAAAATAAAAGTTCGCGCTCAAAACCTCTTCTTCTCCGTTAGTAAATGACGGATTCACTAAATTCAATAAAATTAAAAAAAAAATGGGTTTGGGGTTTAGGGTTAAGGAATTAAAAGGGGAAAATAAAAGTTCGCGCTCAAAACCTCTTCTTCTCCGTTAGTAAATGACGGATTCACTAACAGCAGCATCAAAATTGATAAAAAAAGAATAAGTGAGTGACCAATTTTGATAGTAAAGAATAAACGAGTGACCAATTTTGAAAAAGAATAAGTGAGTGACCAATTTTGATAGTAAAAAATAAGCGAGTGACCAATTTTGATAGTGATTAAATGTGGGTGACCAAATGTGAAAAGTGGTAAAGTTTAGTGACCAAAAGTCCCATAAAAGTATAATTATTTCACATTAAAAAAAATTATTTGATACACTCAAAAGAATTTATAAGCTAGCTACTTAAAAAATTACATTTTATCAACTTTTGATAATTTAGCAGCAGATGCTCAAAATTTTTATTTTTAAAGTTTAAAAATCATAAATAAACCTCCGATTCTGATATTCTTGGTTGGGCCACGACATTTGCAAAAGCCCCATAATAAAGTGGGCTCGGTGCAGGACCCATACCCATCTGGACTCGGAATTAAAACTAACTAAAAACTCGAAAAAAAAAAAAATTGAAACCAAACAAAGAATTGGGGGAAACGAGAGAGAGAGAGAGAGGGAGTACGCTAATGGTTTTGGGGTTGGATTTGCAGAGTTTCCTTCTCCGAGCCAGGGTTTTGAAGCTCTACAGACAAGCTCTCAGAATTTCACGAAGAGCCCCCGGAGATACCAGAGGTTTGACCTCTCTCTTTCCTGAAAATTATAGTCGTATGTAACTTATTTCTTACATGGAATTATTTACAAATGTTATTGTTATTCGAAGCCACACGTGCTATGTTTTCTCAGTTCTAAATTTTTAGCGGCAATCTCAACGTGGGCAATTTGCATTTTAAAGTAATAGTTTGGATTCTTGTGAAACAATCTGTAGTTAATTTGGTATCAATGAAATTGTTGTTTCAGAAATGGTGACCTGTTGTGAAAACTAGATAGGATCACTAGGATTGAATCGTTTATATGCTGTTCCAATTTTAATTGTGGTCTGAAGTTGAAATCAATCACGGTGTTGGTGTTGGTGTTGGATCTAGGGTTGTGCTTTAGTTAGTTAAATTACCAGCTCTGTTTGGTTGAGGAAAACCATAACAGCAAAGTAAAGGGGAAAAGGTTAAAGAAGGAAGATTAATAAGGAATACCATGGCCCTCAAACTCCAGAATTCTGTACGCCACCTCCTCGCCACAAAACGCCTCTCCCATTTCCATTGCCGGTTATTACATGAGGGCCCGGATACAATCGATGAGCTCCTCGACCGACACCTTGTAAAGAATGAGAAAAAGCACATTGATGATGATGAAAACGAACATCTGACTCGGCAACGACTCACCAGCACTCGGCGTGAGGCGTTCAGTCTTTACCGAGACATATACCGGGCAACTCGGTTTTTCATGTGGCCCGATTCTCGGGGCGTACTATGGCGTGACGTTTTGAGGGAAAATGCTCGAAAGGAATTCGAAGAGTCTCGATTCGAAAAAGATCCAGAAGTCATAACCCGCCTGCTCATTGGAGGGCGGGAAGCGGTGCATTCTGCTCTTGATAAGCTCGTGGAGAAGCAAAAGCAGCAACTTGAGAAGGAAAGAAATGAATCACGTGGGAGATGAAGCAATTTTGTGGTAATTGTTTCAAATTTGATTCTTTGTTTTCTTTGGGTCTTGGTTTCTTATCATTAGTTGAATTTGAATCAGCAATTAAAGAGATCTTTCTTGATGTAATTCATTTCCTTTTTCTGTTAATTGTTATTCAAAACTCAGTTTTTGTGTATGTGGTTGTTTAGGGTTAGTCTTCAGGGCAAGTTCTATGACTGCTATACTTTGTCAGGGAAGCAGCTACAAATGTTCTGGATTATCAGAGATAAATAGCCAGTGTGAGAGTGTGTTAAGAACAAAAGGCTTCATAGTTGATAGGACAAAATGTGAAGATAGAAGTTAATGCAAGAATTGGAGCTATCTGGGTAATAAAGGAAGCTGAAACTATTTGAAGAGGGTCTGTAGTATTTGCTGAATGCTTAATACAACGGAGTCAACAAATTTTTAAAGTGGTTTATTTTGAATGATTCTCAAATGCAACTTACTGCCACAAATCCTAAAGAAAAGCTTATTGAGATTTAATGCATTCTTTTGCCTCTAGTCAAGTCCGATCCCATGTAGGAAAAACAGAAATAAGTATCTTCAGAATTTTGTTCCATAGTTGAGTTAGAAAACCGTTTAGGTTGGTAGGAAATTGTTTTGGAAAATCTATTAGAGGAGCTGAGCCCCATATTATGTTCGTTCATTGGGTGGTTGTCACACAAGTCCATACCAAATGAGGGGCATTTGGTTCAAATTCTTCAATGGGAATAGTAATGAGAATTATTGAATAATGAATTACAATGAAAACAATGCTTAGTATATTAGTGTTTTGCCCTAATCTTGAAAAATTAGGGACAAAAACTGATTTTTTGATTGCTGAATAGAGGAATAATTGAGGAGAAATGGTTATAAGAGGGGATTTAGTTAATCAAAATGGGGGTAATGATTAACTTATTTTGAGTCTCATTACCTTGTAAGAATTTGGAACCAAACACCCCCTAAGTTACGGTTACTTAGACGAGGAACAATTTTCAAATTCATTGCCATTAATCTGGTTGTGTATTCCAGGTTTGTATCCTTTGAAATTTTAAATTTAACCTTAATTGGTTGCCCCCCCCCCTTACATCAACCTTCACTAACAAGCTCAGGTGTTATTGTGAAAGTTTATGCATGAGCTTTCAAGCTTATTGGAGAATTGTGCACCCCTTCCATCATAAATCATAATTAGACAATGTTATACATGGTTTTCAGCTTTGTTTTGTTGTGTTTTTTCAGTTGTGTTCTTGTGTGTATATAGCTATTTGAGACAAGGATTTGGAATGTTGTGTTTCAGATGAATTGAGGGAAATGATTAGACAAGAGATGGAGAATAACAGGGGTTGCGAAGACAAACAGAGGATCAAGTTTCTGATTAGTGATGGAGTGGAGCGATTAAAGCGGCTGGATGAGACACTGGATATGCAAGGTTGCTAATTCCTATGCTTCACTTCGTTTGTATTACCTCAAAATGATTTTGACTCTCTTGACAAATATCGCACTTTTAATTTACAATAAACACGAGCTTTGTTCAAATTACTAAATGAATCTCTTGGTTCAACAGTGTGTATCGTTCTCTAAACCAAGAATTTAACCATTTATTGGATTCTATGGAAAAAGAACATGGTTTTACAAAGTTATCTTGCTCAATGGTTCTCGTTTATTTGTTTGGCATTAAATTCTTGACATCCTTGTGCAGGAAGTGGCAAAATCCTTTGTTATTTTTTTTATTTACGCTCTTATTCACCAACTTGTTTGTATTTTCGCAGAAGGGAGTGTCAAATCTATTAGTCTTAGCAGCATCATGAATTTATTGTAGTACCAAGGAAGCAACAAAGAGTGCGACTAACCAAACTGTGTATCAGCTAAAAACCATCAAACTAGAATACAAAAATGAGCCACTTCCATGATTAACAGTTTAGTGATTTTGAGTAGTATAATTCTTGTTTAGCATATGAAATGGAGTATAGTTTAGGTGATTTAAAAAAGTAAAAAAATATTTTATAAAAAGTGATGTTTTGCATTCTAAACAGTACAAATGGATTCTTGCAGCATTATTATTATTTACTTTTCATATGCTAAGCAGTTTACTTCAAACTATAAACAATACTATTATTTTGAAGAATTGAGTTCACACGAACTAGTTCACGGGAGACATACATACTCCTTCAACATTGAGGCAGTAAGATTAAAAAAAATACATTATTTAAAATTTTAAAAGGAGCTGGAACACCAAATTTGGTGCAAACTAAACCAGTTTCTTCAATTTACTACAAAACTAATACACAATACTTCAAAAATCGCATTCCAAAGCTACTTCTACAATGCAAGAAATTATTGCAAACTCTATCGATAGGCCAGGCCATTCACTTCTTTTTTATACCTTAGGGGATAACTCCATCAAGCATCTCTCATTCACCATCTCCAAGAAGGCAACCTTTTCGAAGAAGAAAGATACCCGGAATCATAGTTTTTCTCATATACGGCTCCTACCATGGTTAAAGTTGACTGGGTTGCTTTGTAAGCAGCATGATCTGCCTTCAAACAACGGTTTTATCTTGAAAACAACAGACAGATTGCTTGCTGCAAAGCAATTTGATCAACGAGACACGCAGTTTGCTACTACAGAGGACGAGTTACAAATCCCCTATCAACCATTTTGTCCATTAATTCTTCGTGCTTCTGCAACTGTCCTGCTTTCCTCAACTGCTGCATAACCATTTCATAAACCTGTGGACTAGGTCTTAAACATTTGTCCTCAATCATCTCCCTAAAATACTTGTAAGCATTGTTCCAATGCCCCATTGAACAGTACATAGCAATAAGAATCTTGAAAGTATTCACATTAGGCTCTACTTCATTCTCACTCATCTCTTTCCACAGCTTGATTACCATATCAATAGACTTCGAGTCCAAAAACATCTGCATCAGTATATTGTACGTCACCGTGTTGGGCGTGCATTTCACGTCCTTCATCTTCAGAAATAATCGATGAGCAGCATTCACATCCTTGTCTTTAGCTACACACCTAAAGATTGGATTATAACTCCCAGGATTCGGGTCACATCCTTTACTGATCATAACATTGAGAACCTTAATAGCTTCATCTCGATTCTTGTCCTTGCAATGAGTTTCGATCAAATAATTATAAGTAATCACATCTGGCTCGCATGATAGCCTCCTCATTTGATTATAAACTTGCAAGACCTTCTCAGTCCTCCCTGCTTTAACATGAACCCTCATCAGATTATTGAAAGTAACAGAGTTTGGGTTACAACCCAGGTCAAGCATTTCAGCAAACACGTCGTGGGCACGAGTAATTTGCCCACATCTACACAATGCATCAATCACAATGCTGTAAGTATACACACTCGGTTGAATCCCAGCTTCCTTCATTTCCAGGAACACCCTCTCAGCTTCATCGATATTACTCGCTCTACACCAGCCATGAATTAAGCTCGAATACACAACAACATCAAGCTCGAACTTATCCTTCAAGCTATCAAAAAAGGCTTGAGCTTCTACTGCCCGTCTTTTCCTACACAGCATACCAATCACTATTGAAAAAGCTTTCCTATCAGGTTCACACTCATAATCCTGCATACGATTAAACGTGTGCACTGCTTCCGCAGCCATTCCCGCCCGGATATAACGGCGGATTAGAATTGAAAATGTTTCTAAAGGAATTTTCATATTTTGAGCTTTCATTGAATCGATTAAATTCCACGCAACATCGAACTGGCGTACCTTCCCGGAAAGATCGATCATCTCATTAAACAGCTCCAAGGATTGAGAAGGCGTCGACGCTGACGTGAACCAGTTGAAGAAGGCGAGAGTTTGGGGGAAGGGAGTGCCGTGGCGAGGAGCGGCGCATCTTCCGATGACATGTTGGACGACAGCGTCGGACAGAGAATGAACGGGGGAGATGCTCGAAAAGTCGAAAGAGAGGGAGGGGAAGGATACATCAGGGTTTATAGGGTTTAAGACAAGGTTAGAGTTTTTGCGGTGGTGGTCTTTAATCAATGAATAGAATTTATCGGCGATGAGGTTATCGGCCGGAGAAAGTGCGGCGGCGGGGGATGGGACTGGGGGTATATCGTCGACTTCTTCTCCGGAAACGATGTCCCCTTGGAGCTCGGTTGCGGCGGAGAATGTGGTGTATAGGTTAAGATTGTTTCTGCAAAGAGGTGAGAATAAATGACGTCTTGAGAAGGCGAGCGCCATTGGAAGCTGCTTCTGTTAGTTTCAGAATCTAAATGCAGAGAAGAGAGAAAGACGAGTGTTTGAGTGGAGAAAGACAATATTGGTTCAGGGTTCTAGGGTTCTTCTATGAGCCCAAAATAAAACCAGTCAGTAACCCAACTCGGCCCAAATTAAATTATTATTCGGCCCAGGTTATTTGCAAATAATTATTATGGCCACAGTTATACACACAAAGAGTTATTGAGGACACCCACCTAAAAAAAACCTACTAAAGGATACGTAAAATTTCTAATATACCCTTTTTTGAACTTTTGAAAAAATTCGACAAATGAGTACACCCACACAATCTATTTCACCAGATATCCAAAAAAACAACCAACTAAATACAAACAAAATTAATCATTCCAAACAAGAACAACAATCTCGAAAATTATTCCGAACGAGACAGAGACATGGGGAGAAGGCAGCAAGAATGCGGCGACGACATGGGGAGGAAGGCGGTGGCGGCAAACGGAAAAAATATGGGGAGAGAGGCGGTGACGGCGAAAGGCGAAATGGAAGGAGACGACGAAAATGAACGGCGGTGTGGTGGGTGTGCTGAAATGAAATGGATGAATGGATTTAGGGTTTTAATATGAGAAAGGGTATTTTAGGTTTTTCATAGGGAGTGTACTCATCGAACGGGGAGTGTGCTAAACGAGTGGGTGTCCTCAATAACTCTATGTGTGTGTGAAACCGTGGCCAATTATTATTCGGTCCAGCTCAGTAACCCAAATTTTAAATTATTATTCGGCCCAGGTTATTTGCAAATAATTTTATTAGGGTGCGACTATTTACACCTCCATTTGCATTGGATGAACTCCCTCAATCACTTTATTAATTTAATAATTGTGTGAGTAATATTACACTACTAAATGTACCCTCGCTACTAACTACACCCACCTAATTTCTGCAGCAACCGTCGCCGCCGCCACCACCACCACCACCATCACCAAACAAAAAAATTCTATAATTTCAGAAAAAACTCAGAAAAATCTCAATTTTTTAAAACTTTCGACAAACCAGTATTGATCATATATACACTCTTGTCGACGAGAGTGTATATGGTCGACACTAGTGTTTCAAAAAAAATGTAAAATTATTTTTAAAAAAATCGACCATTTGAGGTCGACCATATACACTCTCGTCGATAACAATTTGTCGACGAGTGTGTATACGGTCGACCTAAAATTGACAAAAAAAAAAAAGCAAACGAAAGAGGAAGAAAAACAAACATGTTGCGCGACCGGTTGACTTGGATGGAGTAAGTCGGGCGGGGGTGGGGGTGGTGACGGCGAGTGGGGGTGGGGGCCGTGAACTTTCGTCGGTGGGTGGGTGGGGCGACGCCGGTAGGTGTTGGTGGGGGCGGCGACCCAAAATGCAACGCAGAAAACTCGAGTTGGTCATCCGATTCAGACAGATCGTTCCTCGTCATGAGTTGATAAAGCTCGTCAGAGTAATCGGCGACTGATCCTGAACCCTGGCGTAAGTTTTGAAGGCATTGAAACATCATCTGGGAGTAATTAAAAGGAAGAAAGGCTTGCTGCAATCATGGACGAAAATATCCGGAAATTTCCCCGATATATCCATTATTCGCGGTCACCGATATCGATATTGAGAAGAAACGAAATTTCCACGATATTTGTAAAAAAAATCAAAAATATCAATATACAATAACAATATCGAGACTAATATCGGTAAAATATTGAAAGAATGTCGGAAAATATCGAAAAAAATCGAGAAATGTCGATAAATTTTAAAAAATATCATATGAAATAACATTGTAGGCTATATTTTATATAAATTTA
This sequence comes from Galeopsis tetrahit, assembly GCA_963675135.1. Classification (NCBI taxonomy): domain Eukaryota; kingdom Viridiplantae; phylum Streptophyta; class Magnoliopsida; order Lamiales; family Lamiaceae; genus Galeopsis; species Galeopsis tetrahit. Next base: position 74,623,217 of record OY776121.1, on the reverse strand, counting down.
TCATAGATTTAATGTATTTAAATTGTTTTGTTGAATTTATGTATTAAAAGTTAGTTATTAAATTTTCATAATTTTTAAAATTTACCGATATCGATATATCCATCGATATTTCCACAAATTTAAGGTCTCGATATTTTCATCGATATCGATATTTTTGTCCTTGGCTGCAATTTACGTTTGAATTTCGGCTGAATTGCCCATACGTACACAGGAAGACTTCAGATTTTCCACCAATGTGATGCTCGGCCCCGGAGGCGAGTGGCGACCAGTGACACTCTCCGATCAGCGACGACATTCTTGAAATCTAGGATGTCCTCTACCGTTATCAACCAATCACATAAATCGAATTCCGCAGCATTATCATTAAATTCTGGGATCTCCATCTTAAATCCTAATTCCCATTTATTGTCATCTTGCTGGATAATGGGATGATTGTCCCGGAGAGGAGGGGGCGGTAATGGGGGTCAAGGGGGGCGAACGGATTTTCAGCGGTTTGTGTTTCGTCCTCCGATGTTGTGGAGGTGGATGCTTGGTGCGGTGCCTGGCCTACCGATGGTAAATAATCTCGCAAAACCGCAAGGAGGTCCTTATGTTGTTGGCAAGTTCCTCATGCCAAGAACCCCAAACAGCCACTGCAGTCGCCAAACTTTTCACCTGTTGTCGAATCTGGGTGATATCCGAATCGACGACATCGATGCGTTTTAGAGGCATAATTATAGAAAGAGACCCAACTCTGAATACCAAATAATGTAGCGAAAGTCTCTTGATCAAGAAACTAAGAACAATAACCCCCGATTGAATACCAACTTTAAAAATTCAAATCAATTGATTGCTGAATACAAAGTCTTCAGGGGTATATATACTAACTCCCCGAATATGCAACTAACTCAATTAAAAAGGACCACAATTGACAAAACTAAAATAACCGAACAAAACTACATCAATTAATTAAGGGTTAATTGCAAATTAAATCACCACCTTTCGATGAATTGCAATTTAATCTAAACTTTTGAATAATTGCAAATAAAATCATCACCTTTCAATATTGTTGCAATTTAGACTTCTAGACAATCTCATTTGTGCCCAAATTTGACGTTTCGAGATTAGATCGAAATAAAAAACAATGTTGTTTCATTAAGAAGGTGTCACATCCGCCAACCACGTTAGATTTGAGCACAAATGAAACTATTAAGAAGTTTAAATTGCAACAATATTTAAAGGTGGTGATTTTATTTGGAATTATTCAAAAGTTTAGATTAAATTGCAATTCAGTCAAAGGTGGTGATTTAATTTGCAATTAACCCATTAATTAATAACAAAAGACTAATACAGGCCTTTAAGGCCAAATGCTCCCTCAGTACTAATTAAAAATAAGTCTTCAAACTAATTCTTCATCCGATTCCATTGTATCTTTATCTGCATCATTATTCCATTTATAAGAAAATAGTTCAAACTAGTATAAGAAAAATATATTTGTATACGTACATTCATATACAGTATAATATTTGATAAAATTGAATTAATTGTATAAAATAGAATTTTAAACTAATTAATGTAAAACAAAATATTATACTTTATTTTTATTTGCCAAATTCTTGTATGTTTCTGAGTACACGGTGTACTCTAGGCCCATTTGTAGCCCTACCCTACCCAATGCTTTTCCCAGGCCCAATTTTTGCGACCCGACCGACCCGTAGCCCAGTAGACTTTGACCAGTCAAATGTTGACCGTTGACCAGTCAATGGTCAAACTTTGACTTTTTTTTCGATTTTTTTTTCAATTTTTTTTTTCGATTTTTTTTTCGATTTTTTTTTTTGAAAAAGTGTATTTTATTATAACTAAAAAGTGTATCTTTGTTTTTTAAATTAAAAGTGTATGTTACTATATTAAAAAGTGCAACATTGTTTTTAATGAAAAGTGTATGTTATTATAATTGAAAAGTGTATGATATTATAACTGAAAAGTGTAAGTTATATATTAAAGAAAAGTGTATGTTATTATAACTGCAAAGTGTATGATCTATTAATGAAAAGTGTATGATCTTTTGGTTATTAATAATTGCACTTTTATAATATACATAAACTGTTCCTAATATTTTGAAAAACATTGTTATTAATTTGACACATTTTATTATTTAAACTTGCACTTTTATTAATTTCACACATTTTATTATTTAAACTTGCACTTTTATGACTATCAATGATACACCTTTTGGTTATTAGCCTTGCACTTTTATAATCTAGATAAACTGTTTCTATTTTTTTTAAAAAAATTGTTATTAATTTCACACATTTTATTATTTAATCTTGCACTTTTATAACTATCAAAGATATACCTTTTGGTTATTAGTCTTGCACTTTTATAATCTAGATAAACTGTTTCTATATTTTTTTAAAAAATTGTTATTAATTTCACACATTTTATTATATAAACTTGCACTTTTATGACTATGGATGATACACCTTTTGGTTATTAGGCTTGCACTTTTATAATCTAGATAAACGAGTGCTAAAATATTTATTAGGTGCGAAAATAAATAAAAAAGGTGCGAAAATAAAATTAAATTTTAAAATATTTATTAGGTGCGAAAATAAATAAAAAAGGTGCGAAAATAAAATAGTCTTTCACTTTTATAATCTAGATAAACTGTTTCTATATTTTTTAAAAAAATTGTTATTAATTTCACACATTTTATTATATAAACTTGCACTTTTATGACTATGGATGATACACCTTTTGGTTATTAGGCTTGGACTTTTATAATCTAGATAAACGAGTGCTAAAATATTTATTAGGTGCGAAAATAAATAAAAAAGGTGCGAAAATAAATAAAAAAGGTGCGAAAATAAACTTGATGTAGTTGGGACTCGAACACATGACCTAGTGGTGAAAAACGCAATGGGTGACCACTAGGCTGTAACGGCTAGTTGGTGGTATATGAGCATGCAATATGTTATTTATCCACATAATTAGGATTGCAAGTGGACTTAAGTACACCGTGTACTTGAGTACACAGCAGCCCTACCCTTTTTATTTTATCTCCACCCTCAAATTTTTATTTTTAAAACAAATAATCAGATCTACTTAAAACCCACGTCAACTCAAATGAGTCAACTCCAATGACAAGTATAAAGTTAGACTGAACCTTTCATTTTTTTACCTAAACAATCCGTTTTCGTTAAAATTCATGTCAATTCAAATTAAAATTATAAAAATGGATAACTTGAGTACTTATTTGTAGGCTTGATCCAGGTTTGGGTTAATCGGTTCCAACTCTATAATATCAGTTGGCCCGATAAGTTGGGCCGGAGAGTTAAGTTGGAACCGATTAAATGGACAACGAGAGTATTTATTTGTAGGCTTGATGCACCAACAAGTGCAAGGATTAATAAACTTGGGCAACTTTCATTATATCCAACAAATTAAATGAGGGTGTTGATGAATTAAATTAAAGGGATTATAATGTGGGTAAGTTGAATAACTTTACCTATTTTTTAATTTGGTTCAAACAATTTCGATTTTTTAATTTTGACCTTCTAAATATTTTGATTTTAATACATTGATCACCTGTAGCAGGTCACCAAATCGGTCACGATTCATGTGACATTTTGTTTGACTTTTTTTTTTCACATGTTTCAATGTTGATTAGGCTTTTGTGGCCCTATTTGTTTTAATAATTTATTAAACTGGTAGAAAAATATTAAAAGTCAGAAATTAATTGAGACAGAGTTAAATGGATCTCTTCCAAAAAGAAAAATTGTGCACAAAGAAAAATTAAATTTTGTTCCTGGATCTGTGTTACTATGGTGACAAGTATGTGTTACTATATAAAAAAATATGTGTTTTTATAAGAGCAAATATATATCACTAAATAAACATGTATGTGTTACAATAACATGAATGTTCATAATATAATTGAAACTGTGTTGTTATATAAACACTAGATCTAAAGTGAAAAATCTGTTTATTTTGTTTTCCTTTTGAGTGCAATTTTGGTATAATCAAAATCAATCATTTACTTTTCCCAACAAATTTCCCTTTTTTAACATTTTCTAAGTTCTAATCAATAAGAAAAAAACCGTAAGTGTTGGTACAATTAAAACAAGTGAAAGACAAATAAAGGGCACAAAGTATAAAGAGATAATGAGATATTTTCATAAGTATAAAAAAGAATCAGTAGACTTGTATTGATTTTAGAATTTTAAGTATAAGTACAAGATTTAGACGTAGTGTACTGATACTTAAACTAGAGAAGATATCCCCGTAAAAAAAAAAAAAAAACTAGAGAAGATATTACAAGGAGGTGAAGTAGGAGTCTGACCATATTGTGCCGACACTCTAGTTTCCAGCTCCATAATTATTCAAGAATCCTTAAATCATGATTGAAACAATATGATTTGACAATTCGTGCATATCATTAATTAATACTCCATTATTTATTCATTGGTACATACATGCATGATGATACATAAAAATCTAGTGTGTACATGTACAACATTCTAGGGAATAATATAATACTACATCGGTCTGTGAATAAAAGATCCGATGCAAAGTGCTGCTCAACATTAGAATACGTTGTGAGTTGTGATCCTCTAGCTATTATATCTTAATCCTAGTCTCTATTATTGTTGAGCAACAATATTAATAGTAATTTCACTATATTGATGATGAATTAGGGGCACAAGCAGTCCAATTAGATGGTAGCCTAGTCGAACTTATGTTGCGTATGTTGACGTCGAGAGGCAACATACGATATTCAATATCGAGCTCTTTGAATGTTTTAACCATTTCCTCCACAACAAGTGCTCTCCTTGTCCATCTCTCCCCCATATCCTGATGATTCATTTTGTGTGAAAGCCATATCGAAAACTTCAACCTGTTCATGTCCTCCACGTCTCTTATCACAATCATTGGGGCAGGGTACCAGTGGTCACTCCTGTTGTTCACATACCTTGTTATCCTTTCCTTAATTGCTGCAATCTTCTCCCCAGGAGTTGAAATGTGGATACAGAAATCAATTGAGTCTCCCATATCTGGGCTACGGTAATAATTGTTGATTGGCTTTGTGCAAAGTATGCTATTTGGATAATAGATTTTGTGGTTATCGAACTTGAGAAAAACTGTTGTCAATATATTCATTTCCTCAACAATCATCTGCAATATAAGATACAAACATTAATTGTTGATTCTTTTGAAAAAGAAAAAACAAACAGGAATGAATACTTACTTGAACTCCATCAACTTCAACACGATCACCCACGTCAAACGGGTGCATCACGAATAAGAAGATAATCGCCTCGAAAGTAGTCTTGCACGTGTTTCCAAACATGAATACCACCAAAAGAGCCTGGGAGCTTAAGAAGACAAGAAAGTGTGTTGTTGCAACTTTGAGTATAAGAAGCCACACAACAACAATGAGAATCCCTACTATGACATTTAGCATGTTGTGCATTTTGTTAACCGCGGTTTTTGTGTCATTTAGAGACAAAGCAAGAGCTCTTCGCTCTCTGAATGCAGTCACCTGTTGTCAAATATCAAATTCAATTCCATGATTAGTGCCAACAGCTATATATATATAATGAAATTAAGATAGTAGTAATTCTTACCATCCAATTTTTAAGAGCACGTTTGCTGATTCCCTTTTCCTCAGTTCCATCTACAAAGAGATGCAGAGTCTGTAAGGCCTCATCCTCCCGCATAAAGCACAATAAATCCTCCAGGAAAATATGCCTGCAGATACATAACAATATTAATATATATAGTCAAATAATTATAATGTGCATAAGAAAGAAAGGATTGGAGGTTACTTAGATCCTGGCATTGCAACATTGAGAAAGATCTTCTTAGCAGCTGACTTGGCCTGATTCTCACTTGTGATATGCACCGACCCCTCGTTTATTTTCGCATCTCTAATCGAGAGCGCCTCTCGCCTCACAGTGCTGGACAACCTCTTCATATTCCAAGCTGAAATGTTCTTCTGATTCAACCTATACAAATGATCAATCGTGATACCATTCTTATCTTCCTTGTTCGACGACACTCTTGAAAACACCTTACTCTTAGAATTCGTACGGAGAATTCTTCCAGTCTTTGGAAACATATTGGCCTTCAAATTAGCTGGCACACTCGATCCTGCATTCTGAAGTTTCTGTACCTCATCCATCACCTGCTCCTCCTCTTCTTGATCTTGTCGGATTTCAAGTAGCGACGGCCCTGAAAGCGCCTCGATCACATATTGATTGAACAACGCTCCTTGAATCCGATCAAAAAAAGTATTCACGTGAAACGAAGATGCTAAAACCTTAACAAGCAGAGTTTTCAGTAGCCAAATCAACGTCCCCACCAGAAGACACACCCAAATCCCAGAAACATATGACAAAACCTGCGTATTGGTCACCTTTTTAATCTTGTCCTCAAAAATGGAATGCCAGACAATCCAAACGAGAGCCAACCACACACAATTTTGCACAGATTTTTTCAAACCGTATATGAAATACACAACCCGTTTCCTTAACAAAAAGTTACCCTCAATTAAAAGAATAATAATCTTTATGACCCAGCCAGAGACCAATCTCCCAGAGATCAAAACCAAAACCATAAACTCCCATTTCCATATCCTCAATCCAACGGCAGTGTGATTTCTCAGCCTTTCAATGGTTAAACTACAAACCAGGGCAGCAATAATTAATATCAAACTGAGTAGCTGTAATACCGAAAGATTGTTGTACTTGATCTTCTTGTAATCATCCGGTAAGTCCTCATCAAGGAAGGGATCATCCTCGTCTAATTCGCTCGTGCTCGTCCCCTTTCCGAAATGATGAGACTTGCCCCGTCTTTGAGTCTGTGATCGTGGATGTTTTTCCTCCGGCTGGTCCAGCAACCTTGACTTCGTTTTACTTCTAATGAAACTCGATTTCATCGGAAAGTAATCGGTCGAGCTGCAAACCACCACCTCCTCCTCCGCTTCTGCATTATCCGCCACCTCGACGTTCTCGTTAACTGAAATTCGGACTTCTTTCGGCTGCGTTTGTTGATCCTGGATTTTAGCAGTCGGGCTCCTGGACGACGGCGGCGGCAACACGTCGGCGGGTTTGTTTTGGAAATCGTAACTGGAGGTCCACCAGGCTCGGTCTGTTCCGGCGCCATTGTTGCTCTGCGAAACATCATCATTATTATTGGAGTTCATCAGGTGTTCTTCTTGGTGTTGTGGTGGCGGAATTTTGAAAGGTTTACAGAGAGTTTCCATATGAATGGAGTATAAATTATAGTATATACTTGAGACTATGTATGGTTTAGATCATTGAAATTATGAAGACAGAATGCCTTATTATATAACCTCATGAAACCAAAGCCTAATAATTGTGAGTATGACGAGGGAGGGGGCGCCAGGAGGCATTGGGCCCCCATGTTTTATTTTCTTCTTCTTCTTATATACTCTTATGGACTTTTTTTTTTATTTTTTTGTTTATTTTCATTTGAATTGAATCTCAGTTATAAATAAAATTTATGAAGAAATAAGAATTACCGAGTATAAAAATGGCTAGATTAAAAAGTAAAGTTATAATTATAAAAAAATAGCAGTATATATTACAAATTCAAAATACTCCTATTTACTAAAAATGTGAGAGTAAAAATTCTACTCTTTATGTATTTATAAAGAGCTATGTACTTTATAAGTGTAAATTTAAATAATAGTAAATGTAATTATTATATAATAGTTAAAACTATGATAAATTAAAACATAAAGAATGAAAGATGCCATATTCAAAATATTAAATCTATTGTTTATGTACTTTTAAAAATTATGTAGTACTTTATAAGTGTAATTATTATACAATATATTTAAAATTATGATAAACTGATACATAAAGAATGAAAGATGCCATGCATAGTCTCTTTTCTTAAGAAAGATGAGATATATTGTTAAGAGTTGCATGCACTCTTGTGTACCAGTTACATACATGTAACTTGTTTCTATTTAATATTTGAACTAATACTATACTATATTTGAACTAATACTATACTCTATTTGAATTAATATTATACTGTATTTGCCATAACTCATTAGTAACATTCACTTATTTATAAAATTGTATTAAAAAATAACAAGTTACATGGATGTAACTGGTACACACAAGTATTTGCCTATTATATTATTAATGTGTGATGTTTCATGTGTTGCAAGCGAATGATTGAGCTTTTATTAAAGTATATATATTGAAAGAAAATTTAGTCTATATTTTTTACTACCTTCATTTCAGATTGAATGTCTTTTTACTCTTTAAATTGTGTTTGTATTTATTTATCTTTTTAACTATTTTTATCTCATTTCTTCTCAAATTACCTCCCCATAAATGGTCTTTAGTAATTTAAATTTAATATTTTTTTTTTGTTCTTACTCTTTTAATTCTTCAATTATTTTTCATAATATTCCCCCACAAAATTCGAGGTGGAGAATTAAGAGAGGAGAGAACAAATTGGAGAAAAAAAAATGTGAGTAAAATTTTCAAAAATTTAAAGTTTTTTTTTTTTTTTTTTTTTTTGTAAATCATTAAAAAGGCATTTTATTCGCAATGTAGGTAAAAATAGATTATATATCTCGAGGGTAATATATTACGTAGAGTTAGACTCACACTCATACTCGTAAGTTCAATTTCTACATTTAAATTGTTCACTTGATGAGCCTCATCTTCAAGTGGTAAAAATGATAATCGGACCCTTAAGTGAGAGAATTATTAGGGAATTAATATAAACTATTTGAATTAACCACCTACCTAAGTTAAAGAGTTTTAGATTAGACAAAATTATTTGAATAACTTGGATTTAATTGGACTCTTGGACCATAATTTCTGACTCTGTTAGGTATGAGCGACAAGAAGTAGTGGTCCTGAGGGAAACTGAAGCAGGAGATGTTATGAATACCAAACCAAACAGGTTTTAACGGACTAATTTTATTAAGATCTGAGCCATACAGTCACAGACCACGTACAGTTCTCTCGACTTGTTTTCTCAAAGTTGCTTATTGGGTAAGAATTAACATCTCAGCGTTTTTTAATATCATTCAATCAGACTAAAATATTCTTGATTATTAAAAGGTCGAAATCTCGATCTATAGCATTTCCAACAATGACTAATCTGTGGTTTTGAGATGCATTTATCAAAGCATGAAATTTGGAGTTTTGCTATTTTAACAACCGATATGACACAGTTTATAAACTCTCCAAAAGTGTTTGGTGAAAAAGATGTTTAACAGCCTACAAGATCCTTATAAGCTGCAAAAATAAAAATAAATCATATTCCAACTTAATAACTTATTTTTCTAAAATTCTTTAAGTTATACTTCAAAAAAAAAAAAAAAAAAAAAACCACCACACATTACCCACTAAAAAGAAGGTATATATTTTATTAGTTAAACACTTTTTTTAACAACTTATAAACTACTTAAAAATTACTCCTTTTAACAATTTATGAAAGGTTAAGGTTATTTGTGAAATCACTCCCCACGTCCTATGTTCAATTATATTCTGGAAATTTTATATTTATATTTATTAAACTTATATTTATTAATATAATTTTTCGATTAATTAATTAACACCAAAAAAAAATAAAAAATGCTATAGTGTTATTTGTTTAATAAATATTAAAATGTTAGATCAATTTTACAGTGAAATGTACATATTTGTTGAGTATTTTTATCTTTTTCGCATAACGTCTCGTTTTAGTTAAAAGTTTAATTTACGTTTTATAATTTTTTTAATTGCTTAATTTACGTCGGAGTGACTAAAACGACATCGTTTCTATATTAAATTTGGGGATTTTCGACGAATTATTTTAACTTCAACAAAATTGGACGTAAATTAAGCAATTAAAAATGTTATGAAATGTAAATTAAAATTTTAACTATTTTGAAACGTTTAAAAAAAAAAAAAAAAAGCTACGTGACGTCTAAGCATACTGGCCATGGATTAATTGTGAGTTTATAAAGAAATTACGGGTGCAAGTGGTGAATTTGCCCCGACAATGGGATAGAAAGGAAAATGGCGTTGATTCGCCACCGACGTACAACTGCAACTTTTTATGGAATAGGCGATGCACTCAAATATTAAATATTGTGGATTCCCTAATGCACATAATAATTATCATCCATGTCTAAATTCCTTCAAAGGATAATTTAATTGATGCAATATCGAAATTAGTAGGGTTTATATTATAAATGAATTCATTTTTCACCAAATTCGAATTTAATTTTAAATGAAACAAAATTATTTCAAAGCGTCTAATGTAGAAATATTTTACACACATTTAGTTAAAATATATGTAATCAATTTTATAGAGTTTTTGTTAGTGTAATTTTTTTTAAAGGAGAGCTTGCATGAGATTATTTTTTTAAAGTCCACAAATTATGTAATATATATGTGTGTAAGAAATCGTTTCATGTATTAGACGGTACCGTGTCATAAGTTTTTAATTTATCTAATTAATTGTGTAATTTTGTAAATTTCGCATTCATACCATAGTCTACATAAGGTGTGTACTTGGAAGATAATTTAATCGAGAAGTAAGTAGTTTTCTAACTCACCCATTTTAAATTTCAAAACGTGTAAATGCATAAAAGAAAGATACCCTTCATGCGAAAAGTGATTTTTTTTTTTTATTAAATAAAATACCTATTGAAATAATAGAGAAATATAGAAATAAAAATGAATTAGATTAAATAATAGAATGCATGTTGAGATAATTACATTGAATAGAGAATTAGATGGAATCACATCATCAAATTTGAATTGAGAATATGATTATCATTCCTCCTGAATTGAGAATATGATTATCATTCCTCCTCTATATAATAGGAGATTTACAAGAGATGTTAAAACTACTAAAATACTCCGTAGAAGTTATAACTATAAAACAATAACTCTTAACTTATATTCTCATTTGTTGTTATTTTTCACACCCTCCCACAAGATGGACATGGATGGTAAGCAATTCCTTCTCGAACTTGATTTGAATCAAGATAAAATCAAATCTAAAACCCACGAGTATAAGCCCGCAAAGATATGAGTATAGAACTCAAGAAATTCGATTTGACAGAAATGAGTATAGAACTTAAAAAATTCATTCAAAGTGAATTGCGGAAACGTGCCTAGATCGACGAACCTGTTTAATCGATTATAAATTGATTGATACATAGCTCTAGTACTATGTTAAATTTCAATGTGAAAAGTAATACTAATGTTCATGTTAAAGAATAATAAACAAATTGAAAATATAAATGATAAGTGGTAGTTTTTTATTTTAAAGTGAAAAGTGATAATGTTGGTGTAAAAAATAATGCATATTGAACATATGATTAAAAATTGATATATTTTTTTTACTATTTACTACTCCAGAATATATTTTTAGCCCATTCATACATTTATATATAGTGAGTGTATTTAGTAAATAGTGTGAAGTCAATAGCCACATCCAATCCAAAAAGGTAGAGGATGGGAAGACGAATAGAACAACGTATGATACGGTGGTTGAGACGTCGAGAATTTGACAACCCTAAATCAGTCATTTCAAATAAATAAATAAATAAAATGAATTTAGCTACGCCAAGAAATTAACTGGGCCCGAAGGAAACAGGGTTCGGCGGCGCAAGGGGGCTTTCATTTTCTAACTTTTTTATTTAAATTATTTTCGTGATTTTATTAATATTAATGTGTTTCACAATAATTTTTATGTTCAAAACTCGTCTGCCCAAGTGTCCGTAATGCCACCCTGTAAATTTAGTGTGCTAAAAAAAATAGTCTTGTAAAACAGATTTAGTGACTTTCTCATTTCAATGTCAAAATCCCTAACATCCACTCGATCTATGTAAGTATATAGACTTAAAGGGGATGTTTGTTTTGGGACTCACCCGTCCGGATGGGGACGTAACGTCCCCCGTCTTGTTCTAGTTTGAGATTTCACATTCGGTTTCACCATCCAACTCCATCCACCCCTATATATATATATATATTAAACTATTATAATAATAATATATCATTTATTCTTACACAATTAATTTGAAATAAAGTTACATTATATAATATTATAATACAACATCACCCACTCTTACACAACTTGATTTGACATAAAATTACATCTCATCCTACTCAAAATCCTAAAACAAACACACACATTTACTATTTATCAGGATTTCTCCATCCAAGATTTTCCGCATCCTACATAATCCCAAAACAAACATCCCCAAAGGAATTTTCTGACAATGTAGAATATCCTCTTATGGTACCGTCGCCATCCCATATTCGACCCGCGTAGTCGCTCCTCCTCCACAACTTCGATCGTTGTTGAAGTTCGATTTGTACGTCCTCGATGTTGCAAAGATTTTTTTAATTTACTCTTACTATTTATTTTTTCACTGAGGCATGAGAATTTTTATTTTCTTTGTTATTTTTAAATTATTTACGATCTAGCTAATTTAATGATAAATGACAAATAAAAGTAATAAATATTTTTATATAAAATTACAAATTGATCCAGGAGTTCTGTTAAAAATCTTTTTATGAGAAAACTCTCCTTACAGAAAAATTCCTACCAATTTTTTTTTTTTAACTCCACTATAAAGAATATGTATTGAACTAACAAAAACAAGTGATTACTTTCTAGTCAGGGGGGTCTATCTTAGGCAACTATCGAAGTTCTATCACTTAATCCTCATCACACATTCTAAAGGAGTAGCTAATACACTCCCCATATTAGGAGATACACTCCCCAAATCTGTTTTAGAAGTTCAGTTAGTTGGTTAATTTGTTATTAGCAGTTTATTAAGATAGTTATGAAGTTATATATGTTCTATATAGCTTAATCTTGTGTATGATTCTAAGCGTCAAATTATCAAAGACAACCTGTATTACGTACTAAACCAGCTTGGTGACCCTCAATGTCAGTTTCAACTCACAGATATACAGAGTATGTAGTTAAATATAGATGCCATTATATATTTTCTGTGACATTCATAATCCACTTAACTATTTAAGTTAACATTCTAAAATTGCGCTGAATAAAAAGTCTCCCAATTAAAATTAATTTTCCTTTCTACTATTTTCCAAAAAAAGAAGCAAGCTGGTATTCAAATTGAGTTAATATACCTGACCTATCTTAGCACTTAGTAGTATATATAGTAAAAATAACATAAATTTTTTTGTGTAAGTTTACAATCCCCTTATTTCGGAAAATACGGTGTTTCCGAATTCCTTTTTGGAAAAGTTGGCAGTCATCAATGATCGACTATAATTAGGAGAATGAGAAATCATTAGGGAAAAGGAAAAGCTAATTGATACTCCCTCCGGTGCCTCAGGGGTGGAAATAGGTCATGAAAAGATATAGATCTATTTATAAAAAATTGGGTGGAAATAGGTCATGAAAAGATATAGATCTATATATAAAAAAATAGCTTAATTAAGTCTGATATATTATCTATAATAGACTTTTTTTTTTTTTATGGATTTAATCCAATCTTTTGAGTAAACAGATCAGACCTATGAGTGTTTTAGAAGTCTATTTAAAATTTATTCAATACAAAAATTTAAAAACACGCTTCAATATTTAAAATTGTAAATAAATTTACGATCAAAATAAGTGCACAAAAAGTGTATGCCACTCTAAAAGCTCAGAATTAATTAAATACGTGCATTAAGATACGAAGGCTTCTTATTCCACAACTACGAAAACACTTTTTCAATCTTTCATATACTAAGGAATTTCACTTGAAAAAAAAATGTTTCATACTAACCGATTCGGGTCCATAACCATGGATTCCAATGCAAGAGATCTTGTAGCACTTACCAATGAGCCTCTATCGACCAATGAGACCCTATCGATTAGTACTATTACACAAAAGAAATTCATTATAAATACTAATACAATTACATGCTCTTCCTAGACAAACTGCATTAATATACAATGATAAATTCAAATAAAAATATAAAAATAATTTCTCGAATGCTAAAACAAATTTAATTAGTTGTATTATACTATTAATATTATATTTCAAGAACTATTTTATTATTAAATATTTAATATGATAAATATATAAATATAACTATTTATCTACAAAAAAGAAATAAAAATATATATAATACATAATTTTAAATAGGCCGGCCATTAGGCTTATAAGACTTTATACAAAGCCTAAGTCCGACCTATTTAAATAAATAGACTTTTTAAAAAGTTTTAGTCCGACTCATATAATAAGTAGGCTAGGCCAGGCCGTAAGCCTCTATCGGGTGGTTCAGCCTACTTCCACCCCTAGTTACCTACTCAAGAACTCATAATTTTTTACACGAATTTTAATATATGAATTGTTTATAAGTATTATGGAAGATAAAAGTGAGGATAATAAAGATTTTTCAATTTTATTAGTAGTAAAGATGTTTTTCAGCGTGAATAAAATGATGTCATTTAATATAATATTGAGATGTTTTAAAATGTTAGTTAATAGACTCCTATACTATTTTAAGTATATGCCATTAAATAAGGAACAAAAAAAATAACAAAATTTATCATTAAGGAGTAGACGGATGGAGTACTATACACGATTCACAACAAATTAACAATGATTGTTTCCTCCGACTTAATTTAGGTGTTGAATTAACTACTCATTGGTTGCATATTTTTAACACGGTTTCAATGTCAATTTTAAGAAAAATATTGAATATTACACTACAAAAAGTTTGATTTATAGTATAAATTTATTTTAATGACAACATTCTGTAAATTTGTCATTAAAAACTTTTAGTTCCAAAAACTATAATGATAAATTTTTATAGTAATTATTGATCAATTTTCTTGTAGGAACTTGTGTGCTTTTCCATCGAGAGGAACGGGGATCAAATCTCCCATTTTTCGTGGGGACCATAAAAATTATTACAGTTATTGTAATATGTGCACACAACTATATACATAATACATATATACTGAATATTTTTAATTAATACTAGAAGAAAAAAACTATCTATTCATCTTGTGTATATATATAGTCGTTGTCGTATTCAATCTTCCGTTCTCTATTGACTTAATTAGCTATTGTTGTTGTGATAGAGTTATCCTTAATTAATGGAAATTGGAGAATTAATCCAAGAATTTTCTGAGAGATCGGGATGAGGTCAGCGTTTTCCCATTCACATCTTAATCCCAAAATTTGAAACCACCTCATTTGCTTTCCCACTTTTCATTTTTGTTCGTTTTCCATCAATCATGTTTCTACTAAAATTAAAATCCAATGCTTTTATTAAAATTTGTCAAACGCTCAAACCATGCTTCCTATTTTTTTATACTCTATCGTCCCGAATTAAGTGTCTTTTTTATAGTTTGCACACATAGTCTGAAACGTCCTAAATAATAAATGAGACATGCACCTAATCGAAAACTAATGATGTATAGTTTTAAGAATTCGTTAATGTTGTATAACAAGTACGGAGTACTTTTTTAGTGGTTATTTAGTAGAGTAAAATACTTGATTTAAAATTATTCGGGAGAAATGAAAACGAAAACAAACATAGGTTATATTAATATATAATGAAAATAAAAGATGATCGGATCTACTATTCCATTTTCATTAACTACCTCTCTCTTTAATTATTTTTTTATTATTGTATTATTCCTCGACAACAATTATTCAATTTGTTTTCTTCCACTTAAACTAAAAATATATCAAAATTACTAACAATATAACCATCAATAATTCGCAGGATATAATATTCAATATTAATTTTCATTATATTTCCACATTTGAAGTACCTATCATCCCAATAATTCGTAAATTTAATTGACTAAATAAACAATACTTTCCACTAAAAGTTTATGTGGAATTAAACGTGGCCGAACCGTATTAGATTTGTCCCTACCAAAAGATTTCAAACTTTTATATTGATCTAGCTATCATTATCTAATTCCACCCCTAGCAAATGGTAATGGAATCAAGGGAAAATGCTAGATACTTCACCCCTCAAATTTAATTAGTTTACACTTCACTCCCCATACAAATCATAAAAAAACATTCTACCCCACCATTACGATAATGTACTAAACCATTTTATGTGGTTATACTCCGTATATGTTATAGTACGATGATATGAGTTGCCCCTACCAAATAGTTTTTCAAACTTTTATATTGATCTATCATTTTCTTCCATCCTAGGCAAATGCTAATCGAATCAAGAGTATATATATGTTTTATAACTTATATGCTTCACCTCACAAATTTAAGACAAAAATTTATATGACACTGATTTTTATCACTCAAAATTTTTATAATTCTATAGTGGAATTTCGCCTCAAATAAGACCCACCTCAATTTAATTATTAAAACCCAATCCAGTACCCCTGAACTACGATAATCATGATGCCTCCAAGCTGCAGATATTTTTCGGCCGACTTAGATTATACTAAAACATTGTTGATTTTATCCGTACGTACAGGTAATTGATTAGCAACTTTTTAGTAAGAGCCGTCGGCTCCTTTTATGAAATTTATTAATAAAGTGATCGACATATATACAATGACACTAAATGCACAATACATGATACGGCGCCTTTATTAATATTGAAATGATTTCACCTGCCGTTGCTTTCAATCGTTAATCAAGTAATCGACAAGCTAGGGTCAATGAATGGCATCAAATGCACGCATACGTGGTGGAAAAATGTTGGTATCAGGCTAAATTCAAACACTTTCTAAACCTTTTCAGACTTTAAGAGGTAATTTAACACAAGTGTTAGTGCACACATAAGGCCAGATTAAAGATCGAGTCATGTGTTGACTAAGAATGAATCACGTACGTCGAGTGCGCTTGTATTGATCCGAGTAGGACTGAAAATTAAACCAAGTTATTCGATACTCGATTCTAAATTGTTTCTGTAAAAGTTCGTTTGAGCTCGATTAATCGACATTGATATCAAATTATAAGCTTGAACATATATTTATGTTCGGTACGGTCTAAAGATCGGTTCGAGCTTGATAAGTAAAGATAAATTTAGTGTAAAAATGTCAAACTACTCGAGCACGGCTCGCTTTTAGCTCGAATAAAGCTCGTTCGAGCTCGGCTCGTTTAATTAGGGGTGTGCAAAGTATGGTTCAAACCGATCGTACCAAACCAAACCATTAAATATGGTTTGGTTTTTGATTTACTGTTCGATTTACGATTTTTAGACTTGATTTTTTAGTATGGTTTGATTTACGGTTTTCACTAATAAAAAACCGAACCAAACCGAACTAATGTATAAATATATTTATATATATATATATTATACTATAATATTATATAATTAAATATATATTATATAAATTAATCCATAAACCCAAACGACAACTTTCAATCCCAATTGCTCAAAGGACAAAATCGAAACCCTACCTATTTTTTTTTTCTATTTAGCGTCTCTACGTGTTCTCACTCAGTCACTCTAGCTCATTATTAAGTTTTTTTTTTCTGTGTTTTCTGTTTTCTCTTCTCCATTCTCGCTCAAAAAAATTCTTGAAGAAGTCTGAGGAATGCAATGAATATGAAATCTTGAAGAAGATAAAAGTTTGTTGTTTCTTTTTGTGGTTATTTAGTCTATTCGAATTATATTTTGTATTATTGGAATTTCATTTTATCTATTCTTTTTATTAATTATTGTGTTGGAAAAAAAATGAGCAAAAGTACGGTTCGATCGATTTACCGAACCGTCTAAAATATTATGGTTTCAAACCAAACGATTTTTAGAAATACGGTTTGGTTTACGATTTTGAAAAAAAGAATGGTTTATACTTGGTTTACAATTTACGGACGGTTTGATTAACCAAATTGCCCGTTGCACACTCATACATTTAATTATCAAACGAGTTCAAACAATAATTTCAAAATTGGATAATATTTCAAATAAGTTTGAACTAAATCGCGTTCAACTTGACGACTCATTTACAGCCCTAGATCCGAGTTTAAGTGTTCTTTCGTGTTTCTTAGATAAGTGTACTTTGAACACTTGTAAGCACCGGAATAATCAATCGATATATATGATATATATTTGAAAAACTTGACAATTTTCAAGAAGAGTTTAATGCTGTGTTTTAAAAATAAAATAAAAAACTTTGTTAAGTATGCAAACAATAAAAAATGATATTAAAAAAAAGTAAATGCACAACCATATATAGTGGTACAAACTTTATGTAATTTTTTAAAATTCACTATTACACCCTCAAGTTTCAATATTCACTAATCTAATCACAAGGTGACAAATTCCTTATCCTTTAGTTGAATTATCTCTTCAATTCCCCTAACTTGATGACCTCCCTCACACTACTTGCTCAATTAGTGGAATTTAGAAATTAAAGCAAGAGTTCACACTTAATCCCCATATGTTGGTTAAATATATCCTTCCATTACTAGTAAGCCCGACATACAAATTAAGAAAAGTGAATTTAATAAAATCAGAGATTTGGAGTCAAATAAATGGTGAGTTGAACGATTTAACTAGGGAAGTATAAAGGGAGTTTAGCGAAATGTGAGGTATAAAGGCAATAAAATGTGAATTCAAGATGGATGATAATTTTAAAAATAAAATAATATTGTAAATGCATTAATTATTTTTGTATGTTATTTTCATAATAATAATGTACAAATAATTTTAAGACGGGTAGAAAAAGAAAGTGGGCAAATATCGGCGGAAAAACGGGAGGGTATAACCCGTCACAAATTAAAGTTAGTAAACTTGTTTTTAAAGAGAATGTTTCGTCCACCCACTACCGCCCGTATAAGGGTGAGCCGCCATTGGGTTAGAAGCTGCAGTCCACATAAGTTTTGCGTTACTTAAAATGGGCCAATCAAGCTAATTAAAGCCTTCAATTGTACAGTGTAAATGGACGTGGCATAATATATACAGTATATACTGTGAAAAGGAACACGAGAGGATAAACATGCATATTTAATGAATTAGAGTTTGTTTGCATTCTCATTCTCTCATCAATTAATGAAAAAACATATCAGAGGAGGAATCTGGTTAAGATTAGACTATTGATAAGGGGTCAGAAGATGTAGTAGTGGTGATTAAAAATAACACGTTCTACTGGTACCCACATATCACTAGAGCCTTATAGTACACAGACTGTACCGCCATCATTTCCACAACAATTATTCATTGTTACATGACAATTATTAGCTAAATATCTGAGAGATGATATATATATGTGTCATTTTCTCAAATATTATAGGTGACTAATTAATGATAAGAGGAGACAATAATCTACGTGCCACCATAAGGTTGGGAGCTAGTCATATATAAGGAAAGGGACCACCATTAGGTGAGACGTGAGATTATTTTTTCTTTTTTTGAAATAATTAAGGTGAGACGTGATACTCTTGATTAATACTCCTAATTAACCATAATGAAGAAGCCGACAATTTTAAACTGAAACTTGATATTTATCTTTTATCAACAATATAGCAAAAACACATTGTTATAACTCGATCTAGCAAATTCTCTTTGTGGGAGAAAAGCAATTCGTGTGATCGTGTCATTTTGCAACTTTGATATATATATATATATATATATATAGAGTACTGATATAGAACCAACCTTCGGGTTTTTTATGGAACCAGATTTATTAGCTGTCACGCCACATCATCATCCGCATAATTCTTATTAATATATTTTAAATTATATTAAAACAAATATTATCCATTAAAATATATTTTAATTTTTTTTAATATCTAATTTCTCACTTAACCTATTTTAAATTCAGAAAACATCTCAAAGCAAATCAAATCTTTCATCTGCACCACCACCAACAATTCTGATTTGATGTATAATAGATTAGAAAATTCAATTGTATAAAATGGACAAGTTCCATGATTTTTTTTTTTCAATTTAGTAACACAAAAGTGATAAATGACATAATTTATAATTTAGCAATAAAATGATTAAAAAAATAATAATATTGAATCAATTGCACCATTCAAATCATAAAATTATTAAGTAAAAAAAAAAAAATCATATTGAGTCAAAATTATTCATGTTGAAAAAATATGACACCATGTCATCTGAATTGCTTATTGTATAAAAGATAGCTGCTAAATTGCTCGTTGACCGGGACCCATCAACTATGCAAATCATAACGTTTTGCAACCACTCAACCACTCATCATCTTCTAACTTTGACCTCACTCCATTTTTGTTCAAATTCATGGGATGTCTCTAAATATAATATTACATATTTTATATTATAATATTCATTCCTGTAAGCAACTCTGAGAATTTTATGAAAACTTGTTCAAGATGTGCATATGCAAGGGAATGCTGGAGTGGTAGTTTTCCGCTTTTCCTCATTTTTCCAGTAAAAATAAATAGTAAATAAATAAAAAAATTGTTGGTGGTGCAGATGAAAAATTTGATTTGCTTTTAAAGATGTTTTCTAGATTTAAAATAAGTTAAGTGGGAAATTAGATATTAAAAAAATTAAAATATATTTTAATGGATAATATTTGTTTTAAATATAATTTAAAATATATTAATAAAAATTATGCGGATGATGATGTGGCGTGACAGCTAATAAATCTGGTTCCATAAAAAACCGGAAGGTTGGTTCTATATCAGTACTCTATATATATATATGCCAAAGTCTTGTATGTACTCAAGTACACCATGTACTTGAGTAGACTTTTACTAGTCAAATGTTGACCGGTCAACGGTCAAACTTTGATTTTTTTTTTAATTTTTTTTTTCGATTTTTTTTTTTGATTTTTTTTTCGATTTTTTTTCGATTTTTTTTTTTCGATTTTTTTTTTTTAAAAAGTGTATGTTATTATAACTAAAATTGATTTTTTTTTTAATTTTATTTTTCGATTTTTTTTTTGATTTTTTTTTCGATTTTTTTTCGATTTTTTTTTTTCGATTTTTTTTTTTAAAAAAGTGTATGTTATTATAACTAAAAAGTGTATCGTTATTTTTTTAATAAAAAGTGTATGTTACTATATTGAAAAGTGCAACATTGTTTTTAATGAAAAGTGTATGTTATTATAACTGAAAAGTGTATGATATTATAACTGAAAAGTGTATGATATTATAACTGAAAAGTGTAAGTTATATATTAATAAAAAGTGTATATTATTATAACTACAAAGTGTATGATCTATTAATGAAAAGTGTATGTTTTATTAATAAAAAGTGTATGTTATTATAACTGCGAAGTGTATGATATATTTAATAAAAAATGTATGTTATTATAAGTAAAAAGTGTATGATATATTTAATGAAAAGTGTATGATATTATAACTAAAAAAATGTACGTTCTATTAATGAAAAGTGTAAGTTATATATTAATGAAAAATGTATCTTATTATAATTAAAAAGTGTATGATATTATAATTGAAAAGTGTATGCTAATGATACACATTTTATTTATTTGTACTTGCACTTTCATAATTTAGAAAAACTGGTGCAAAATTTTTTTTAAAAAAATTGTTATTAATTTTACACGTTTTATCAAGGTTAACCACTAGGCTACAAGGACTTTTGTTAAATTTTTTATTATTTATCCTATATAATTTATATTTCTTATATAGCTGGACTCAAGTACACCGTGTACTTGAGTACACAGCAGCCCTACCCTCTCTCTCTCTCTATATATATATATATATATATATATATATATATATATATATATGTGGTCAGTAATGGTTGGATGATTGTTTTTTTTGGAAGGTTACTGCTATTAACACCTCAATCTTTGATAACCCACTCACTCATTCTATTTATTAATTTAATAAAGATGTAAAAAACTTGAATTATTCTTTTAATTAAAAATATTAGTACTAGATGCACTCTCATTTAGAGATGTTTACCGAGTCAGTCCTATTTCAACAGGGTCAGTCCTACTGGATCATGGGTTAAACGGTTTAGGACCTTATTCGGTTCGTTCTTAACCGATCCATCAATAGTTGAAACCTAACTCTAACTCTAGTGGGCCACGGGTTAAACAGGCCACTAACGGACTACAAAAAAAAAACTTTTAAAATTAAAGATCACAGTTAACACGTTTAACAAACAAATAAAATAGAAAAATAATTTAATTTATTAGTTAATGATGGATAAATAAGAAAACAAAAGTATGATTTAAATAGAACTCAGTGGTCCTTAAATTGCAAAAAAAATCTAAACAAATATTATAATCTAATTAAAAAATCCACTTTACAGGGTCTCTACCTCATTCGATCCTTCCTTGGTCAAAGACGGAAGCATCATCTTCAAACACATCATCAACATTAGAGATATTTATCGGGCTAGCCCTAGCCCTACAGGACCACGGGCTAAACGGTTTAGGAACTTATGCGGTTCGTTCTTAACCGGTCCATCAATAGTTGAGATCTAACCCTATATTTTATATATAGGGTTAAACGCCAACCAGTATAAACATTTCTACTTTCACTATTAAATACACTCTTTCTTCAACATTTAAACTCTAACCCCCCTAAAAAAAAAAACTCTAACCCAAATTACACCCGTCGCCGCCGCCACTTTTGACCGTCGCCCACCACTTACGCGCCGTCAACTCTACTAAAATAATGTCAAAATCTTATAAAAATTTCAGAAATTAAAAAAAATTGTTTTTTTTCAATAAACTGTTGTCAACAATAGTGCATATTTTTTACACTGATTCATGGAAAAAAATTCTTTAAAAAAATGATTTTTTTTGATACACTAGTATATATTTTTAACACTGATGTGTCGAAAATAAAATAAATTAAAAACTTGCCTATTTTGCAGAAGACGGAGGTTGATGGATTTTTGTTTTTGCAGAAGAGGGGGATGGGTTGTTTTTGCAAAAACGCTTCTGGGGTTTGGGGTTGGTTGGTTGGGTGGGGGAGATAGTGGGAGGGGGCTGGGGCTGGGCCTCTGTGGTGGGAGGTACGACGGAGAATATATATTTTTTTTAAAGAAAATGGAGTAAAAGAATTTTTTTTTGAGAAATTAGGATTTTAAAGTGTATTTAGTAAAAGAATTTTAAAGAGAAAATAATAATTTGAATAATTCATGTAAAATATATCTAACATTTTTTTAATTGAGGTAGGACATTAATCGGGGAGAGTGGTTAACAATGATGGTGGTGTTAATAGCAGTATGCTTTTGAAAACAAAAAAGCCTAATATATAAGTAAGAATCTGCACCTTCAGTTTTGTTAACTGCACTCCCTCTTTTTATTTATGAATTTAATAATTATGTAAAAAATATGTAAAAAATCTAAAATACTATTTAAATAAAATATCACTATTAAATGCACCCCTATTATTAACTACACTCTCATTTCAATATTTATACTGTAACCCTAATTGCAACGGTCACCATCATTTTCGGCCGCCAACTTCATTCCAACACAAATTTTAGAAATTTAAAAAATAAATACAATTTTCGACAAATCAGTATCAAACATATGCATTCTCATCGATAACAATTTTTCGACGAAATTGTATATGTTCGATCTTGATTTGTCGAAAATTAAAACAACATAATTGTTTAGTGCACAGTACTTATACAGAGGATTTGGGGGCTTGGGGTGATGGATGGGGGAGAAAGGAGAGAAAGCTGCAGGAAAAAAACCTGGAACGAAGAGGGAGAGGGGCAACGTCGGTGGTTGTGGTGGGGGTGGGGAAAGAAGGGAGATGAGTTTTAGAGTTGTTTTTCTATAAAAAGTAATTTGAATAATTTGTGGGTTCATTGACATTCTCTTAAGTGCATCAATCGGGGAGTACGTACAGTTAACAAAGCTGCAGGTGTATATAGACGTACCCTTGGATATTCATTCACTACATGGCCCGTAAGTCACTAGGCCCAACAAAAAGAAAAGGCCTTTACAAAATAAGTTCATGCAAATAAAGTAGGGTATTGTTGGAAACTATACGCCTGATAGGATATACTGCAATATCGAAAAGTCAGATAACAAACAAGTCGAGTCAAGGGAAAATCATTTTTCCGTAGAACAGAATAGTGCTCGATTGGTATGGCGTTCCGTTCCCAAAGGTAAAACGACTTTCACTTCGTACACAGTAGCACCACTGTATACGAAGCCTCGACGAACGTACTAAGTACGAACTGAACACTCTCGAAAATAAATCTGGCACAAGAAAGAACAGTGTAAAGCTTTTGGGAGCTCAACACACTGCAAAGGGACGAGAGGAGAGTAGAGGGAGCAGAGGGGCGAATTTCAGCGTAAGAAATAATGAGGGAAGAGACTGATAGTTATAGGCAGAAGAAACCCTAGGTGGTTGCTGGAATCACGCATGGGTCCAGGCCCGAATCGTGGGTTGAGATCTTGCTGGTTGCTGGAATCACGCGTGGGTCCAGGCCCGAATCGTGGGTTGAGATCTTGCGAAAATATCGCCAAGATATTCGCGTACGTGGATAAGCTTGAAGACCAAGTTTGAGATTTCCATATAATTCGTAACAACATTCTTGAAGTATTTTCGAATTGGGCCAAGCCAATTCCTGAGTTGGGCTTTCGGAGTTTTTGGGTCTGCAAAAAGATAGGCGGGCCCCAAAGACCAATTGCCAAATCTGAAGCTGATCCGGACGGGCGGGCACGCGCGCGCGTGTGGCTCTTAGGGGAGTGTACCCCTATACATAGTTGAACTCCAATTCTACTTCAATGCTTTTAAACCTCTTATATAACCCTTTTTTTTTTCTATATAACCCCACTCTCCCATTCGGACTCCGACCGATGGATGGTGTCGCCTCCCAAACACTCGCTGCCGTCAGCCGCCCCACCCACCCGACCCCGATTCAAGACGTCAGCTAGGATTGGTCCGTTTAGACGTGTGGTTTTTTGCTTCTTTTCTTCCTTTTTTTCACTTTTCATCATTTCCCCCTTTTTTTTAATTTAAAGTTTTTCGACCATTATAGGTCGATCAAATACACCCTCGTCGACAACAATTTGTGGACGAGAGTGTATTTGATCAGCCTATAATGGTCGAAAAAAAAAATCGACCAACAAGTGTCGACCAAATACACCCTCGTCGACAAATTGTTGTATGGTGTATTTGGTCGACACTGGTTGGTCGAAATTTGTAAAAAAAATTGTGATTTTTCTAAATATTTTCTTGGCATTTCTGGATTTATTTTGTTTGGTGGTCACCAGAAGTGATGGATGCGGCGGCAAGGGCGGAACCAGGATTATAAAATAGGGTGGGCTAGGCCAAAAAAAAAAAAAGATGCTTACACTTTTATTAAAACCTTAAGATTATGTTTGTTTTCGAATTTGAGATTTTAAAATTTAACACCAGTTTTACTTTGAAATTCTAGAATCCGAATTTTAAAAACATATTATATAAATACTTATAAATTTTATAAAAGTTAACTCTATACAAATCTACCAACCATATATAGATGCTTATAAAATCAAGTGAATTTTAAATTTTAATATTTGTAATAGTATATATTTATTTTGGGATTAAGTAAATTATAATTAATTTAATTTTATGTCAAAATTCTCAAAATAAATATACCCTAATGTTGTACCTTTTAATTTAATTAAGGGAAAATATCACTTTTGATCACTGAACTATACCACTTTTCAGTTTTAGTCACCCACATTTAATCACTATCAAAATTGGTCACTCACTTATTCTTTACTATCAAAATTGGTCACTCACTTATTCTTTTTTTATCAATTTTGATGCTGCTGTTAGTGAATCCATCATTTACTAACGGAGAAGAGGTTTTGAGCGCGAACTTTTATTTTCCCTCTTTTAATTCCTTAACCCTAAACTCCCAAACCCATTTTTTTTTTACTGAATTTATCTCAAATTAATATTACTACTGTTTGGTTAAGAATAGATTATCAATCCTAGCTAATAATTATAAATTGGGAAATGAATTCTAATAATTAACTATTTTAAAATAATTTTATATTTCCCATCATTATACAAATTCAATATGAAAATCAGTAATTGAAATATTATTCAAAAAAGTCTGAAAAAACAGAGTACAAAAGCAAGTCTGAATAATTTTCAACCACAGTGAATACAATAATTATAAACCATCGAACTACACACTATAATTATAAAAACATAGTACATAACTAGTACATGACCAACACAATTTAACTAATTATTAGGACTTGATTCAGTAAAATTTAAAAAAAAAAATGGGTTTGGGAGTTTGGGATTAAGGAATTAAAAGAGGGAAAATAAAAGTTCACGACTCAAAACCTCTTCTCCGTTAGTAAATGACGGATTCACTAACAGCAGCATCAAAATTGATAAAAAAAGAATAAGTGAGTGACCAATTTTGATAGTAAAGAATAAGTGAGTGACCAATTTTGATAGTGATTAAATGTGGGTGACCAAAACTGAAAAGTGGTATATTTCAGTGACCAAAAGTGATATTTTCCCTTTAATTAATTTAAATAATTTATTGGTCTTACTAAACTAACCATGTATAAAATTCAAAAGATCGTTTTAAATTTGTTTTTATTAAAATTTTATATTTAATTTAATATTTAGTGGACGTAGTGGATAAATATAAAAACAAATTCCTTCCTAATTTTAAGCATCAAAGTTATTGCATGGTCAATTTTTTATTTTATTTTTAAATATACTTCATAATAAAAAAATAAAAAAAAGGGTTGGGCGGACTATAGCCCGTCCCAGCCATCACATAGGTCCGCCCTTGTGCGGCGGTTGATAGCGGTGGTGACTGCACCAATTAGGGTTTGGGTTTTAAAATTGAACGGAGGGTGCATCTAGTATGATGCATTTTAGTGAAGAGTATTTTTTATTTTTTATATAATTATTATTAAATTAAAAAGGGGCGTGCATCCATGGTAAATAGAGGTGTAAATAGTCAGACCCAATAAGGTATTATTCTCGCTGCACAGATTGGGCTTTCTTCCTTTCTCAATATATAATTGAATAATCCTAAACCCTAGCTCCAACATTACCACTATTCTATTCTATTCTTTTTTTTATTTTTATGTTACATCCTCTATTCTTCCTTATCAGTTTTATTTCTTATATTCTTCGATTTATATTTTAGTACACGCAAGCGTCTAGGTGAAATGCATGATTCATTGTATTTAAGTCTGGTGATTTTATTCATCTTTATGAGGCGCTAAAAAAACATGCAAGTGCCTAAGTGGAATCGGGCCACCTAATGTCATAGCAAGTGACGATTTGGAGAAAATCGGAGTTTTTGTGGGCGCCTAGACGGATTCTTACACCATGCTAATTAGAGATACAAATCTGTAACAGCTGAGTGTATGTAGGTAATATCAATTACTACCCAAAAATGGTCTTACTTAGAAAAAGAAATGAGGATGATATTGTATTAATACATTTATATACTCCGTATGATATATTAATTATTAATTAATTAAATGTTTATTAAGTGCATTTACCTTTTTCCTTTTTTGTCATGTGTAGAGTTGTCGATGTAATAGCCCGGCCCGGCCCGGCCCACCAATTTGACGGGCAACAAAAACACCAACTCTACCCACATTTTATTTTTGTTACTTGTTATTTTTTTTATTAGAAATATATAATTTAAAAGTTCTAACACACAAAATTTCATCAAAATAAAAAGTAATCAAGCAAATATCTTTATGAATATGGCTATCAAAAATTAAAACAAGATCGCTCCAAAAAGATAAGTTTTAATTCATTAATTATAAACACAACTCCTTACAAGTTATTTAATTCATTATCCATACACATAAAATTTAATATATATGTTGTAAAATTGTAAATTGTATAATAACAAATGCAAAAAAATAATAAATAAATTGCAGGCTGGCCTGCAAAAGCCCACCCGAATGAATCAGGTTGTTCTCCAAGTGGCCCAACCCGTTCCGCCGATATATGTGCGTTTGAATTTTGAAGGAATCTTTTTTAGAAAATAAAAGATCTCCATCTCTTCAATTTTCTTTGTCTTTAATTTAGAAGAATTAAATTTCATATTTTAATTTTATTCTTATATTTAATTTATTTTTATTTTGTAAGAATATGCGTTAAATGATCATTTTAAATTAAATTTTTTAAAAAAAATGACACATTATAAATGGAGTACTATTAAGTGAGTTTCCCATGCATGAAACATTCTAAAATGATAAGCAAATAACTATGACGGATATAATATTATGAATATAATATTATGAATGAAAGATAAATAGTCCCTCCGAGTTAGTCTCGCGAATTTTAAGTAGGTGAGTAGTATTTTATTTATTTTTGAAAAAGAGAATTATAAAAATTGTGGTCCATCTCCAACAAACTTTCTCGCCTCCCAATTTTTTAATAACGTCTTCTTCTACTTATTCGATCTCCCCTTAATTTCCTAAACAAACTTTTTTATTCTCTCTCTCCCTGCAACTGAAAAAGATGAAATGACAAATTTGCCCATATATATATCCCAAACCCTTCCCCTTGTGCTTCCACAATTAATAATCAAAAGAGAATAGAAGTGGTTGTTTCTTGCAGTGTGGGGGAACTAAGTATATTACTATATATTTAATATTTCTGCAAACAAAGCTAGGGTTCTTGTCTAGGGTTGCTATATATGCTCATATATATTTCTAGGGTTTATTTGGTATTATTAATTCACATGTTTTGTGTTTTGTTTTCTCAAAGCTTGTATTTGGTGTACATTATCAAAGCTTGTATTTGAGATGTATATCGATCTACAACATTTAGAATAAGATATATATGAATCTACTCATCAAATAATTGCTTCACTTGATTTACATGTATTTTAATATTAATGATTGAATTAAAATATTAATTTTATCTTCTCCTAATCTTTGATAATTTCCTCTTCTTTAAACATAACTAAAATAAAAGGGGAAACACAATTAAGGCGACCTGAATTATACCATATTAGTGCTGGAATTATGAAAAATAATTTTTTCTCCTTCATAAGCTTTCCATGCACTTACGCATTTTGGACGACGGAGCAAGGATTCTCAAGTCGGGGGGCCAAATAATGATGATAAAAAATAATTCTCTTCAATTTTTTATAATTTGGAAGGTTTTGCTCTATTATTATTATTTTTTAAAGATAATCATCAAATTAAAACAACATTAATTTTTAATACACAAAAGGTGAGAATAATATTGTAAGTAAAAATTATATAACAATTAACTAATATAAAAAGATAAAAAAAAAAAACTCAGAAGCAATTCATACTTATGTAAATCCCCAAACTTATACCCCCTTACCCTGGTTTGATTAGCAAATATAAATCACATTAGCGTTAATATTATAATTTATACAATAAACAACAAAATTAATAATTATCAATAACTTAAGGTACATAAATAAATAATTATTTCTCCTATCACACAATCATGAGGAACCCTAAAATTGAAAGAAAAAAAAATATCTAAATTCACAAGAAGACAAAAGAACAAAAAATAATTATAAAACAAAACAAAGTAATTAAAAATATATAGAATTAAATTAATACATAGAATTTTTTACCTTTAATACTTAGATTCATGGTAGACATATATATGCTGCTATATGCGAGTACGCTAAGAAGTTGTGGGTTGAGAGGAAAAGGCCTATACAGTATATTAAAATTTATTACTTCGTAGTTCGTATTATATATATGTGTGAAATTACTAAAATATACCTCAATTTTTTTACAACTTAATAAATCCGTCTTGCAAAATTCACCTTCTCTGTATCTATTTTTCTCTATACATTTCTCTTTCGTGGTTCCTTTTAATTAATTTTACTTCTTTCTTACATCTCTCTACTTTTACTTTTACTATGCACTACATATTTTGCACTATATTCATTAATTTTCATGTAAAAAGTAAAGTGAAACTTTATGAAAATGAGTATTATTTAATAAAATAATATATATATTAAGTACATGTATGAATTTTATTTATTGTGAAGAAAAAATTGAGAGAATGATGATTGTAAGAGGAAAAAGAAAATAAGATAAATAAGAAAATGTAAAATTGGTAGTATAAAATTTGAATTAGAAAATGTAAATGGGTAGAGAGGAGACGAGAGAAGAGAAAAGAGAGAAAATTAATGTTAAACTAATTAAAAAATAAAAAAAATAATAGTAGTATATGTTCTTAAAATCCAATGCTACATAAGTGAAGGAATGTCAAAATTGAAATCTTTTAAGAAACCAGTTGGAGTAGATTAGAAAATAGTAGTAAGAGAATATTTAATTAGTACATATGTATGGAATAAAGAAAATAACAAATAACAAGCTAGAGCTTGAGAAAATAAACTTGTCGAAAAAAAAAGAGCTTGAGAAAATATTTTTTTGAGAATTAAAAAGAAAATTGCTAATCGGTAAAATTAAAGTTGTTCCATTATATTTGCAAAGCATTTTTTAAATTTTGTTTAGTACAAAAAATATTATTTCATATATCTAACAAACTTAATGAAAATAGGGTAATTATTTCGCCGATTTTTGGCTAAAGTTAGTTTTTATTTTATTTTAAAATTGTCCTAAGATTTCTCAGGGTTAGTCCGGGCATTCCCTATAGACTGTGTCAAACAAAAATTAAAATAATCCCGCACCATCGTCACTTCAAATTTTGTAGGATTAAATTATAAATAAATATATCATTGATTTAATTAATTTTATTCCTGTCTTGATCCCTATTTTTCCGTTGTTATAAATATTACAACTTGTGTTATGAATTTTTTTTAAAAGGAATGATAAAAATAAAATCGGAAGCGCCAAAAATATATTGTATCTTTGATTTGAATCAAAAAAAATATTTGAAATTTTGATTAGTACAAAAAAAAGCCCTTCACGATCTCTATATATTTGTAACAAACTTTCAATTGTAATGCGTATTCCTCACATTTTCCTCTTTCTCTCTCACTCTGAAAATGGCAGAGAATAAAAACTGCAGTGAGGGAAAGAGAAAGAGAAGCAGCCCCTCCGCTGCTTCAAGCAGTACTACTACTACTCCCATCGCTCAAAACGAGGTCGTCGATGAGGATTCCTTAACTCTTTCACTCTCCCCCTACCCCCGCAACCCCACCCCCACCACCATC
The DNA here is from genome assembly GCA_963675135.1 of Galeopsis tetrahit. Taxonomy (NCBI): domain Eukaryota; kingdom Viridiplantae; phylum Streptophyta; class Magnoliopsida; order Lamiales; family Lamiaceae; genus Galeopsis; species Galeopsis tetrahit. The sequence goes on along the minus strand of OY776121.1, from coordinate 74,592,178 downwards.
GTACCCCCACCCCCACCCCCACAGGATGCCGTAGTAGTCCGCCGCCGAAGAAACCCCACCACAACCCCACCTGCTGGAAAACCCGCCACGATCCCTCCGCCGTTTCCGTGGTCCACAAACCTCCGTGCTAACGTGCGCAGCCTGGGCATCCTGCGGTCTCAGGGAATGAGGTGTATCAACGGGCAAGTGCAGTGCAAGAGATGCACGGGAACATTTACAGTGGAGTTGGATTTGGAGGTGAAGTTTAGAGAGGTGACTAATTTCATGAAGGAAAACGTTGAGATGATGAATCAGCGGGCCCCGAAAAGCTGGATGAGCCCGGCCCTGACGGACTGCCGGCTTTGCAACCAGAGAAACAGCGTGAGGCCGCTGATGAGTGAGAAGAAGAAAGGGATAAATTGGCTGTTTCTGTTTCTGGGACAGACGGTGGGTTGCTGCACACTGGATCAGCTCAAATATTTCTGCAAACATAATAAGATACACCGTACTGGGGCCAAGGATCGCCTTGTGTTTTCTACTTATTTGGGTTTGTACAAACAGCTTCAACCAAACGGCCCCTAAGGTATATGCTTAATTTGGATCGATCGATCGATATGATCAATTTTGGGATTATTATTTTTTAATTGTTAATTAGTGCATGTTTTAATTAATTAATCTCGTACGTGCATGCAGCTGCAGAGTACTGCGCATTATCGTTAAGTAGATTTAGTTTACTAGCTAGATTGTTAATCATCATTCATCAATGATGATGCATAGGGTTTGTTTAATTTGGCCGTAATTCTATATATGCATCTTTTAATTTGATGAAATCAAAGTACTGTTTTCTGCCTTTTGCCTATTATGGGGGATTAATTTGTACTCCGTACAACACTACTTCATGTGTATTTCGTCATATAATTACACAACTATTAATCAATATTACATGATTCATTAATCAATAGGAGTATTACATGATTCATTAAACTGTAATTTGAATATTCATGCCCAATCACTTGAAATTCCAACTTTATATATATGATGCATATTTAATTGATTCAAAAGTAATTTGAAATATTATTTAAAACCTTTATATATTTTTATACAAAATCTATTTTTCTAAAATAATTTATATAAAATTCATTGCATATAGTATACATTATCATTAAATATATTTTTAATATAATATTCGCAAATATCGATCAAATATAATAGTGATGCTTGTTCGTATTCAAATAAAATATAAAATTTGTATTCGGATCCGAAATATTTGAATATGAATATCGAATAAAAACTCTTGAACATGTATTGTATTCAAATAAAATATAAAATTTGTATTCGGATCCGAAATATTTGAATATGAATATCGAATAAAAACTCTTGAACATGTATTTAGAAGATAGTTATATGTTCAAATTAATTCGAATTATCAAGATTTTTATTTCGAAATTATCATAACTAATTTTGTTGAATCACGCACATTGTCATGACTAAGAAAAAAAAATGTATCGTACGTGTTATATTTATTTATTCAGTGTAATTTTGTTTTAATTGGTAAATTAATTTTACCATTACACATATTAATAATCACCCTGAACCGCGCGCCGTTCAAAAAATTCACCTGAATCAACCAGCCTCTTCTATTCATATCATTGATTGCTTGCTAGAAATGGTTGATTTTAATTAGAGATTATTTTCTTCTCATATATGCATTTGTGACTTGTGAGTGCATATGATAGTAAGATAGTTGATTAATTAGTATGAGATTCATTGATGAAGTATGGTGGTCATGAGATTTTGTAGACCCCTTCTTACATTTTTAGAATAAATGAGATTTTATATACGGGTGATAGGTGAGGGAGAAAAATTACTTTTTATATAGAGTATAAATAATATTTTACTACCCATTTTGCACCTAATAGTAACTCTGAAAAAAGTTAGTACTAAACTGTAAAAAGGGAGAAATGTGCATTGTATGTACATGTACGGCATGACATTTGTATTTATTCACTATAAGAAAAAAAACATTTTGTCACACATCTTTCATCACACAAATGTGTCACATCTTTCGTCAAACTCATTTATATATATATATATATATAGGCCCCCGAAATCTCGAGGCCCAGGGCGGTCGCCCCTACCGCCCTGCCTAGGGCCACCCCTGTATGGTATTTTGTTTGTTCACTATCATATCAAGATTCGTAATATAGGTACATGTCATTTTAAAGTCATGTTAAGCCCGATACAAGTAGAGAAACAAAGAGACTCCCTATTTCATGACAAATTACTCTCTCCCGTCAACATTCTTAAATTACTGATTCATTGATTTTAAAATTGAATTGCCTAAAGAAAATGGTGGTTTCGTGGAGAAAATGATCAAGTGGATAATTTTTACTTGATTAAATTTACTGGATTTTGTATAAATATTCTATTTAAAATGAGCAAACTATAAAAACAATTGCAGCAAGATAAACGTTGCAAACCATATATATTTGAGTCTTTTACAAACGACAAACGAAAAAAAAAAAAACTACAATAGACTCGTCAAGACAAATATATATATAAATTAAAAGAGCATTTACATATACTTTTACAAACGACAAAAAATAAAACTACAATAGACTCGTGCGAATATCAGGAATATGTGTGCCATCTTTCACCCAATAACAAGATTTTATTTTTTTAGAGGATTGACATTGTTTGTTAATTTCGTCTTTCAGTATATCTGGGACTCCTTTAATGCAAATCCATTTTTTTCTAATAAAAAAAATATACAATTGCTCATACTAATCACTTTTGACACTATTAATCTAATGGATTATTTTATTGTATTTTGTTTTGTAAAAATTGAAAAATATTGTACTACTACTGTTGAGTAATAGTCAACAGTAATAGTGTTGTACAGTGTGTATTAGTATTATAAGAGTAGGGGGAATATTTCAACAGAGCCGAAAAAACCTGCTAAGAGTAAGTGATCTTTGTAACAGTATTTATTTTCAAATTGTTTTGAAATAAAATAGACAAAAAAATAAAATTTGTGTCGTCCAATATTAATTATTTAAAATGGACACGTACAGTTTGGCTTAATTAAGAAAAATGATTAATATTATTGGTAGAAAGGAAGAAGCAATAAGAAGGAGTCAAAGAAAAAAAGAATTTATGGAGAAGTGATTTGAATTAATTAAGAGTGGAATATGCCCTAGCTAGAACTTGTGTGTATATATATATCCTTGTATCATTCTCACAAATCACAATCACAATGGACCGAAATGGGAATAGCGATAAGGATGAGGATCCATTAACGGCCCTCACCCTGTCAACCCCTTCGCCAACAATCACCACTCCTCCTCCACCTCCACCTCCAACAACCGCCACCACAGCACCGCGGCCAGATCACCAGCAAAGGAGATACATCCAGCAGCCGCCGTTTCCGTGGTTGGGAAACGTCCGTGCTAAGGTGCCGAGCCTGGGCGATCTGCGGTCTCGTGGAATCTCCAAGATCCCGGGGGAAGTCCAGTGCAAGAGATGCAACCACACATCTAAAATGGATTTCAATTTGGAGGAGAAATTCAAAGAGGTACATAATTTCTTCACTCAAAACATTGCAGATATGAATGCCCGGGCCCCCGATGTCTGGATGAGCCCGGTCCTTTTAAACTGCGGGAAGTGCAACCAGAAAAACAGCGTGAGGCCCGTAATTTCAGAGGACGCAGAATCGATCAATTGGCTGTTTCTGTTTCTGGGACAAACCCTGGGGTGCTGCACTCTTCATCAGCTCAAGTATTTTCTCCAGCACAATAACATACATCGTACTGGGGCCAAAGATCGCCTTGTCTATTCTACTTATTTCACCTTATGCCGCCACCTTCAACCAAACTGGCCCTTTTCTCATTAACCCATCTTTTTGTTTGCATTTACTAAGTTTTTTTCTTATAGTTAAAAGCCATTTTCTCCGTCCACTTTATAGGTCACTTTTGAAATTTCATACAAATTAGTAATTAGATATAGTCATTTAAACGTGACAATTAATTTGTTAATTTCGAAAGCGACAGATAAAGTGGAAAGAGAGAAAGAATAGGAGGAGTACTAGTTGTTTATTTTCGTTTTGCTGTAACTTTTTGAGTGACCAACTCTTATTTATGAATAAAAGTCTTCTATTTAAGAAAAAAAAAAAAGCACTAGATACTTGTATTCACGTATTCTGTGTAAAAAATCTTAAGTAGTAATCACTCGTGTCTTGTTAAGTTACTCATTTATAATTTGTACAAATTTTAAGGACTATAATATTTAAGTTAATTACCCATATTAGCAAGAAAGTGTACGGTATTGTGGACACCTAGATCTTGTTTAAAGTTGTACTTCAGTATATATATCTATTAGCAATCGAACTAGGCCAGGGAACTTATATCTTGTTTAAAGTTGTAGGGTTTCTTTCTTCAATTTTCAGCTGGTTGCAGTACTCTTTGAAATACATAATATATTTGCTCTATTTCTATTTCAAAGAAATGCCGGTCAAAAAGTAATTTTGATTATTCTAGTCTATAATACAACTCCATTCATTGAGACATTAGTCAAATGTAGAACTTAAAATATACTTCGAAGTGTTTGTATATCTTGATTGACTCACTTTTTAAGAAATGTAAATTTAGTGAAGTGTGAGATCAAATAAGTAAGAATCATTTTGGGTGATTTAATAAAGTATAAAATAGATTTTGTAAGGTCTAAAATGCATGATATAGTATTTTGTGAATTATTTTTATATTTAAAATGTACAAGTAATCTTAAAACATATAAAAATGGTATAAATAATTACTGAAAAATAATAATAATATATACATATATACAAATAATAAAAAAAATGGTAGGACCGTAGGGGGCCCATATAATAATAATATATACATATATACAAATAATAAAAAAAATAATTACTGGGTCCGTCATTGCTGCTGCAACAATTTCACCTCTGTATTTATTGGAACGGATCTTCGCAAATTCCATTGTAAGATATGAAAACTCACACTTCATATCAATTATGAATAAATTAAATTACTTAATTCACGACCCAAATACACTTAGTCGAATTGTGCTCCTTTTGCTTCTTGTTGGAGAGAATGAAAACCATTTTCTGTTTGAGCTCAGGTATTAACAATAATTACGTACCTGTTGTGTAAAAGTACCTGTTATTCTAAGGGTGCAAATTCCTTTAGGACGGAGAGAGTAATTTATATTTTTTGTATTGTTGTATTTTATCCATCTATTAGTAGCTTGATTTATATATTTACAATATTGTATTCCAACTCTTGTAATTTTTAATTTTAGAACACATATATATATAAGGCAAATACAGCTTGTGTGTACCACAAGTTAAGTTACATTTATGTAACTATGCATGTAACTGGTATACAACATTGCAACCTTGGATAGAAATGTACAACTCTAAATAGAAATATTAAGGACTAGTGTAAGAATATTTTAGAATACAGAAATATTACATGGATTATAAAAAATATACTCTCTTGTCCACCAAAAGTGTGCTCATTTTTTTATACATGTTTTTAAAAAAAATCATATTTTAATTATAAAAAAGATATATGAGGTAACGAGTAAAAAATATTGTTGCTAGATATTCAATTTTGTTAATAAAATAGAAAAATTAATCAAAAGTTAACTATTTAAATAGAATGATCACGTTTTTTATGAACCCAAAAAAGACTCAAAAGTTAACTATTTAAATAGAATGAGCACGTTTTTTGTGAATTCAAAAAAAAGTTATGGAAAGTTTGATTAACCAAACAGCTCGTTGCAATTTTCTACCAATTTCATACTCAGAATTTTCTGTCCCGCCTATTAAGCGGGATGGTAAAAGGAAAAAAAAATAATTATACTTACATTTATATTTTTAATGTGATTTTTTTTTATAAGTTTAATATACAACTAAAAAATTATTGTGTACATTATATTTAAAAATAAATATAAAATCCAACCTCTCATTTAATTTTTCAAAGTCAAAAAAAAAAAATAGAAAAAAGAAATTAATAGCAGAGAGAAAAAAAGGAAATGAAAGAAGCAGAAAGTATATATATATATATTTCGAAATGGATAGCAGTGATAGAGAAAGAGAAAGAAAAGAATCAGTTGAGTAATTACGTTAAAAAAAGTGTAATTGTAAAAAAAAGATTTCAAAAAAATGGAGAAAAACTGAAATGCAAGAAGAAAGGGAAAGAAAATAAGAATTACGTACGTTAAAAAAAAAAATTAAAAAAATGGAGAAAAACTGAAATGCCACATGAAATATTAATTTAATCTTAGGTTGTGTTTGGATGGGGAGAGTTGTGTTTGGATGAGATTTGATTTGAGGAGACATTTCAAATGAAAGGAATTAAAAAGGGATGGTTTTCAAATTACACAATTTTAGTAGTGAAGATTACTCAATTTTAACTAAAAAAAATACTCCCTCCGTCCACCAAAAGTGTCTCACTTCTTTTTTTAGGTCCACAAAAAATACATTTATTCTATTTAAATAGTTCACTTTTGAATATTTTTTTTACTTTAATAACAAGATTGAGTATTTACCAAATATATTCTTTACTCAGTTATCCCAAATATATTCTTTATAAATAAACTATGATTTTTTTAAAACACATATAAAAAAAAAGTGAGCACACTTTTGATGGACAGGGGGAGTAGATGTTAAATATTTGAAATTCATTCATTTAATTTTGAATAGTGGAGTGAATTTAGATTATGAATTTAAATCCATTAATTCCTAAATCCTCCCTCCAAACACAACCATAAAATATTCCTAGTCATCCATGGCCCATGGGTGTAAATTATTATAAATAAGATAATTGTAAAAATTTGCAAGTTTCATTCTAGTGGATTTTTTTTAAAATTCCCAACTAGTAGTCTAATTAATTATTTGAATTATATTGTTGTTTTATTAGTTGTATAAAGACCTAAAATATTGTACTAAAAGAATGTTGAATATTTCTGAGTCAAAAAAAAAAGTGCCGAAAAGTTTGTAATTAATGTAACAGCATTTATCTTTAAATTTGAATTTGAAATAAATAGAATAGAAGAGAAAAAAAAAATTGTGTAGTGTAATTTTAATAAATGTGTTTGATGTCTATAAAGATAGATCGAGTTAGAGAAAAAAGAATTAATAGAGAAACTGAATTACTAAAATATAGTCAACAAAACAGTAATTCTTAGTATATATATAGATCTTACTTCTTCTTCTTCTTTTCAGTAATTCTAACTCACATTAATCACAATGGACAGCGATGATGAGGATCCATTGACTACTTTAAGCCTCTCACCAAATTACCCCAGTCCTCCTCCACCTACGCCGCCGTTTCCGTGGACGAGAAACGGCGTTAATACTAAGGTGCGCAGCCTGGCCGATCTGCATTCTCGGAGAATCTTGGAGATCCCGGGGGAAGTCCAATGCAAGAGATGCAGCTACAGATTTACAATGCAGTTCAATTTGGAAGAGAAATTCAGAGAGGTGTCTAATTTCATCCTAGAAAACCACGTAGACATGAAGGACCGGGCCCCCGATATCTGGATGAGCCCGGCCCTTTCAAACTGCAGGCTGTGCAAACAGAGAAACAGCATGAGGCCCGTAATCCCAGGGGACGGAGAATCGATCAATTGGCTGTTTCTGTTTCTGGGACAGACGCTTGGGTGTTGCACTCTTCAGCAGCTCAAATATTTCCTCCAGCACAACAGCATACATCGTACTGGGGCCAAAGATCGTCTTGTCTATAATACTTATTTGACCTTATGCCGTCACCTTCAACCAAACTGGCCGCTTTGATCTCATCATTCTTAACTCATCGTTTTTATTTGCATTTAGTAAGTTTTTTTTTTTTTTTTTTTTATTTATTTAAGTTAAAAGCCGTGACAACTAATTAATTTGTTAATTTCATTTTTCAGGGACCATGTCTTATTTATGAATAAAATAAGTCTTCTTCTATTTAAGAAAAGGAAAAAAAAAAAAGCACTAGATATGTTCCCAACTACTCTGATGTGGGATCTTTGTATGGCTACATGCAGCTGCTTCATCGTCCATAATTCCCTGCAGGCTATTTCGGATGTTAATTCAATTTGTGATGGATCTCGCAAGATCGTGGCCAATTAATGTTGTTGTTTTCTTTTTCCTGCTGCGTGCAGTTTCTTGTCAGGAGATGTATGTTTTCGTTGTTTTGTGTAGATTAGTTTTACTATTATCTCTTTTGTAATGCTCTCGATCGATCGGGTGCTCTTTTTCTAATATAAGTAGTTTTGCTTTAATTCCAATAAGTTAATTTGGATCTTTTGCTGCAGACCATGTTACAATTAATTAATGTTAATTGGTGAAATTAAATGATCTAGTCTTGTACTTTAATTCCATATTGTACTCAACCCGAATAATTTGTATCTTTCCAAATTAACTCTATTAATCGTCAAACTTAATTCACTTGACCTCATTGAAAAATATATATATATATATGTTCCATCGACCTCACCTCAAAGAATATTACAAAACCTGCTATATATATAGTGGAGTACTTCATTAATAAAACATTCCAAACCCCGGCCAATGATATATGTTGTATGCGTTGGAATAGTATTTAGCAAACGGATACTAACATACTAATTTATATATATATGAGGTCTAACGGAAATTATAAGATGATCTTTGAGTATTCTTGATGAAGAACTCAAGTCAAGAAACTAGCTGACTTGAATGCTAGCTCTTAATACTTGAGAGTAAAAATGTATAATGTATTTTTGGATTGTGAGATTTGTGTATTATTCGTCCTGAATTGACTTATATATTAATGATTGGCAACACAACATTAATCGACTTAATAAATGAATGATCATCACACGCATTTAATGCTACTACTTTGTATTAAATGTCTCTGAAACCATCTATAATATGTCTCAACCTTGACGATGCTCGTCGTCGACCACTAAGATACACCGCCTTAACTTTTCAACCTTCCATATACAAATCTAGTGAGTCGACCCTCGTCTTTTGGACTTATGATCGCTGCTCGTCATGTCTTGATCACAAGCCGAACAACTTACCTTGTGATTATTCTTTTCTTCCTTGTTGTTTCCTCTCTTCCTCTTCCTTAAGTTTGACTAATCTCTCTTGCATTTTCTTAATGACTATAACCTTGTTTGATCTCTCTTTTGTGCTGACTAGTTTACTTTGGCTTCTATTGATGTGATATTGGTAAATGGTGTGTCCATGAATATATTTACCTTGTACCATGTCCCTCAATTACTTTAACGTCTAAAACGGTACACTACACTTGCTCGCCGACATCATATCTTCTCGCTGTCACGTGGATTCTTTGTTGACTCTTTTTTGTAGACTTTATTTGTTCGTCGTACAAGACTTTGACTATTTTTCATTGAATGTTTGATCAGTCAATAAAACCTTTGTTGACTCTTTGACCATATGCATGCGACATCGGCCACACTGTAGTGTACAACCTATATACAAAAAGTAGTGTCGTCTCCCCCACCCATTTCTCCAACCAAAAATCAGACCATCCATCGGAGAACCGCTCACTCATCTAATATTCGATCTGGTACATTGATTACTTACTGTGTTCGCACATTTTGAAATATTATTTAACATTTTTCTAACAATGGATCGATCATACAAAATATTTTTAGCTAGGTCTTTATAAAAAATAAAATAAAACAGCAATAGAATTCAAATACATCTACAAGTGTCAAAAGTACGTGATAAATAATTAGTATGAGCAATCTATATTTTTTTTTATCTGAACAAAATAATTCATATTAAACAAGTATCAGAAAGGACACTAGCACCAACATTTATATACATACAACACATTCTGAAATTACAACATCAATTCTGTTAGAAAAAATTTAAAAATAAAAAAATTGTTCTTGAGTGAAAGAAAGACATCGCGTCTTTGTCATGATTTACTCAAAAAAATCTCAAGTTTGATCTCTTCATTATCAAAAAACCTGGAGTATGAACAATTGTATATATGTAATACTCCAGTAAACTTTATATATATATATATATGGTTTTCATATGAAACTAGATATGGTAGGTTTTTTATGGAACTCGATCACCACTTGCATAAAATACTTGTACATGTTAAAGTGTACAATTAATTTAAGTAGGCGGTGGGTTTCATAATATTACTCTCTATATACGTTGTAATAACATTTTCAGGTCATGCACTTTTTTTTTTTTATTTTGGAAAAAGGCAATTAAATTAAAATATATTCAGCCACAAAAAAAGCTAGGCACAAGAAATGACTCAAGAATTAATACATTACTGCAGTGAGTACCAGAAAAACAGATAACAAGAATATTACAGTACTAAACAAATTAAGTTTTGGTTCTCTCATCCAATTAATCTTTCTAGTTGATATATATATACACATATGTTTATATTATCAGAAGATTATATAAATAATGATATGGTTCTATAATATCATTTACCAACTTCTTTTCAATTGAATTTTTTTATGTTATAAATATTTAAAAAAATATATATGATCATGTGTTATTAATTTTGTAATATCAAAAAAATTATTTAGATGGAATGAGTCGACCGGGATCAACCTATCCTGCACTGCTATCAAAAAATGAAAATAGTAGGATCCCACCCCATTGGAAAATCTTGGATTAATTTGATAACTGATTTTAAATTTATAAGCTGGAACTGGAAGCTTATTGGCTGAGCTAGCTAGCTAGGTATATATATATATATGTAGGTATTCCAAGTATAAATTTTACCATTAATGGAGCTGAGGCACTTGTGTTATGCACAATATAGTTGAGTTAGTTAGTTGAGTAACCAATTAATCAAGATTAGTTAATTGGTTACTTTCACACTTTTATATATATATGACATTCTCAATGAAATTAATTCTAATAACTTTCACACCTTCCTACAACTCCTCTTTATATAACTGAAAAAGATGGACAACAACAGCGACGACGACGAGGAGACTCCTCCCCATACCCCATCGACGACCATCCCTCCGCCATATCTGTGGGCTGGAAACCAGCGGTGCAGCGTGCGCACCGTGGCGTATCTCCATGCCCATGACATCTTCTTCGTGAGCGGTGAAGTCTGGTGCATAAAATGCCAGGGGATTTCCATAGTTACGCACCATTTGAAAGACAAATTCGAGAAAATGTGTGATTTCGTGTCATACATAAAAGAAGGGCCCCCCAGCGCGTGGATATTGAGGCCGGCTCTGGCAAACTGCAAACTGTGCAAGCAGGAACAAATCGCGAGGCCGGTGTTTTCTGAGAAAAAGAGAAATATTAACTGGTTATTTTTGTTTCTTGGACAGATGTTGGGTTCTTGCACTACACTTCAACTCAGATATTTCTGCAAACACACAGGCGGCTATCCTGCAGCCTCGGGCCCAAATGAACGAATTCTCCGTCTTGCCTATTCGTATTCCCAGTTGTGCCGTCAGCTTGACCCAGACAAAGATCTTTGATCAATCGAACTCACCAGCTACGACCTTTATTTTCTTCATTTCATTTCTTCGTATTAATGTTGACTCCAAATATATAGCATCTATTAATAACATTGTTCATTTTAATTGCTCATTTAATCGCCATAATATACTACTCCATATTTTTGGTGATATAGTATATGATTAATGTGCATGTGCTTTCAATTACGTACATATTAATGATTGAAAATATAAAAGTGTAAGACCTAGCTACATTGATACTGCAAAGTAAAAGTTAAATGCTAGCTAGGTGTATTTACTGTTTAGAGTTCCATTTGAGTATATTTTAGTAAGTTCACTTATTTAACACCCCATTATCTTAACCCGTCATATTAACATACCTATTTTTTCCGTTCACATCTAAACTTCTAAGTTCTAGTATAATTGACCTTCATTTATTGGATTAATGGAACCAATAATTAATTAAAACATTGGCCCAAGATTTCAATATCAGTCAGGTAAAGGGCTGTTTTTTTTTTTTTTTCTTTCAGAAAAACGGAGAATGGGCTGTTACGATAATGGGTTATATAGAAACAAATTAAAAATAAAAAACCAAATATGATCCATGAAATATTAGTCAGTTTAGGAAACCCAATCTTGTTAGTTCAAAATTTGCGGATCCTTCCATGGAGAGAATGTGAAGAAGAGTATCACAAAGAAAAGGCAATGAAGAAAACAGAAACAGCTCAACGGATTGAGCAAAAGGCTGTGCAATATTGTGTATGATATTTAAAATTATTATTCTTTTTCGTCTACCTAAAATATGTTTGTTTTTCCTTTTAGGTTGTTCATATAAAAGTATACATGTTTCTTTTTTTAAAAAAGATACAATACCACGCTATGTGTGAACCCAAGATGACTTGAAAGGTTTGCCGGCACAATTTTTTTTAAATGAAATTTAATAACGTGTGAGGTAAAATAAAGAAGTGATATTTTAAATAATTTAATGAGGAGTAAATGAATTTAGTGAAATCTGACAATTTTAAAAATAAAATGATATTGTGCGCATATTAAGTGTACAAGTAATTTTAGGACTAGAGCCCATGCCAATAAATAAATCACCCATGCGTATCGTGTAATCCAAAGACAAGGAGCCCGATTTCGTCAAACAAGGCAGCCCCAATGTTGATAATAATGATAACGACACGCCCCGAGTTTCCTTTACCGAGTCGGAAGTGCTGGTTTGCAGCTCCACCAATTATTTTCCCATGAAATCAAGTTTCATCAGAAGTAAAACCAAGTCAAGATTGCTAGACCAGCACCCAAGGCCTCAGACTCAAAGAAGGGGCAAATCGCATCAGAGTGATTTTTATTTTTTTTTGGTGTTGAATTGATTTTTCACAAGGAGTTTAAATTGCACGAATACCGAGTAAAAATCAGATTTATGTTTAAGAGGATATAACCATGTAAAGCAAGAATAATCATCAATATATATATCGTAATAACAATACCCCGTCGCAAGAAGTAGTGGGAGAGGTCCCCATAAATCACAGTGAACAAAGTCTAGTAAAGAGTGAGCACGATTTGTATTTTCAAAAATAGTTGTGCGAGAACGTACTTTTAGCTATTTGGTAAGAAGTGCAAGATACAGGAGAAGGTAATACAGAAGTAACAGAAATGAGACCTAAGCTAGCAAGTAATTTTACATTGCCAAAGTGAGTATGGCCAAAGCGAACATGCCAAAGTTCATAGGACGCCTTGGATGTATGAGTATGGAGAGCAGAAAATAGAGAGAGTGACTGGCAATCTAAGATATAGAGACCATTTTCACGATGGCCCTTGGCGAGCAGAGTCCCTGTAGCTCGATTCTGAATTTCAAAAGAAGAATTAGTAAAGACAAAGGAGACAGGAAGATCAGATGTAAGTTGGCTTACAGATAATATATTCTTAGTAATATTAGGAACAACAAGAATATTAGAAAGAGATAGATCAGGAGAAAATGATTTAGAGCCGACATGGGTGATCGACAAGGAGGTACCATTGCCGACCACTACGCAGTCTGAACCTGAGTATGGCGAGGAAAAATCTAGAGCAGCAGGCGAGGAGACCATGTGAGTAGAAACTCCTGTGACGATGTACCAATCAGAGATATTGGAGGGAGTGATCGAGGAGTGAGCTGGAAGGGATTCGACACAGTTAGATTGGCGAGCACGAGGCGCCGTATAGCGTTGAGGGCAAGAGTCAGCAGTGTGACCATCGAACTTGCATATTTGACATCTCGGAGAGTAGCGACCACGACCGTTAGAGCGACCTTAAAAACGTCCAGAGGAGAAAGTAGGTCCGCGACCAAAAGAGCCACGACCGCGACGAGGAGGGCGAGCAGCCTGGGCAAAAAAGGAAGGCACGTTGGGGTTTCGCAAAGAAGAACCATTGAGAGATCTTGTAAACAGATCATACGACTCAGCCATGGCGAGGAGATCAGAGAATCCTGGAAGAGGAGAAACATTGTTCTGAGAGGCGGAGAAGGCATGAAATTCAGGTCCAAGGCCTCGAAGGAACCAATGGGATTCATCTGTGTCATCAAGAACACATCCCATGGAAGATAACTGGTCGCACAAATACTTGAAGAGAGTGTCATATTCGGCGACCGTGCGATGGCCTTTCTTGATGGTTTGAAGTTCATCTTTAAGACGAAGTTCGCGAGCCTTGGATGGTTGATTGAATGTGGTTGCAAGATTTGTCCATACCGCCGAGGAGCTGCAGCCGACAATAACAGACATAGTTTCCTCCGTTAGGGTGGAGACCAAGAAAACAAGAACGATTTGATCACGTGCGGTCCAAGAAGAAAAGTCAGGGTTCGGTTCAAAACAGCCATCTTTGGAGATAGTGGGCGAAGGGGTCGGAGACGATCCATCAACGAACGGGAGAAACTTTTGAGTGGCCAATAACGGGTGGATTTGAGCGTACCACATGGGAAAGTTTGTGGATTTTAATTTGATGGTAACTAGGTGTGTCATGGCATATAGCGTGAGGGTGGAATCGAAGACAGAGACGGCCGAGGAGGTGGTGGACGGTGGATCTGTGGTTTGAATGAATAAAAGAATTATTATTGAATGAAAATGACCATGAGGTCATGTTTATATATAAGTGATAACCATCCAAGTAAGAGAGGTTATGAAAATTTGAATGAGTAACTAACTAACTAAAATATTTTAGAATACACATATATAGAAATATTACAGGGGGTTATGAAAAATATATTATTTAATAAAATTTAATATAATTTTTTTAAATATATATATATATATATATATATGTAATTTTATTTATGTAGGGTAGAAGAAAAGAAGAGAAGGTTGAAAAAAAGGAAAAATAATTATAAAAATTGTAAACTTAGTATATAATTAGAATTAGAAAACCATAGAGAAGAAAGAAGGAATATGTAAGAGAATTTTTAATTTTTTAATTTAAAAAAATTAAGTGGGAGAAGAGTAATTAAGAGAAATGTAGGGGTGTGCAAAATATAGTTCAGACCGATCAAATCGACTAAATAAAATCAAACCGTTAATTATGGTTCGATTTTATGTTTACGATTTTGAATTTTTTTTTCTTTTTAGTATAGTTTGATTTACTCTGAAAGGATTGGAGATTCCGAAAGTTGATTAACAATTGGAGGAATTTGAGAAATGTAATACGTAATTATGTAAATTATCATGTACCATATATTAGCACAAACATTAGTCAAGGAATATGAAATCTTGAAGAAGTTTGTTGTTTCTTTTTTTGGTTATTTAGTTATTTTTTAATGACTAGTTTTTTAACTTTGTGATAGCATAAAAATTTCGTCTATTCAAATTATATTTTATATAATTGAGATTTTTATTGTGTAAAAAAAAAAACAACAAAATTTCAGTTTGATCAAAGCCGTCCGAAATATTATGGTTTCAAACCGAACAATTTTTATAAATATGATTTGATTTAGGTTTTAAAAAAAATTGAAAAGTTTATACTTTACTATTTATGGATTGTTTGATTAACCAAACAGCTAGTTGCAATTTTCTCCCAATTTCATAGTCAGAATTTTCTAATAAAAAAATATATATAATATAATATAATTAAATAAACATAAATCTAATAAATATTATATGCCTAATAGGTAAAAGGAAAAAAAAAATTATACTTACATTCATATTTTTAATGTGAATTTTTTTTATAAGTTTAATATGGAAATTAATAGTAATAGAGAGAAAAGAGAAATGAAAGAAGCAGGAAGTATATATATTTTTTTCTTTCATAAACTAAACACAAAAGAAATGGATAGCAGTGATAGAGAAGTAAGAGAAAGAACAGAAGCAGTTGAGTAATTACGTAAAAAAAAAAAAGTGTAATTGTAAAAAATTATTTTAAAAAAAATGAAGAAAAACTGAAATGCAAGAAAGAAAAGAAGCTACGATAAAAAAAAAAATAGAGAAAAACTGAAATGCCACATGAAAAAAATGTAGGGAAGATTTTAGAGAATTTCATGTGATAAAATATTTCTCGTCATCCATCAAAGAGTGTAAATTAGAATAAATAAGATAGTTGTAAAAATTGTGGATTTTCTTTTTTTTTTTAAATCACGTACTTTTGACCACTAGTAGTCTAATTAATTATTTGAATTATAATGTTGTTTAATTAGTTGTATAAAGATCTAAAAATATTGAATATTTTCGAGTCAAAAAAAAAGTGCGAAAAGTTTGTACGAAAAGTTTGTAATTATGTAACAGCATTTATCTTTAAAATTGAATTTGAAATAAATAGAATAAAAGAGACAAAAAAAAAAAGTATCTTATGTAATTTAAAAAATTGTCTTGTGTAATTTTAATAAATGTGTTTGAATCTATAAAGAAAGAGTCAAGAAAAAAAAGAATTAATAGAGAAACTGAATTGAATTAATCAAGTGAAATATAGTTAACAAACCCTAATTCTTGGTATACATATATCTTACTTCTTCTTCTTCTTTTCAGTCATTCTAACTCACAATCACAATGGACAGCGATGATGAGGATCCATTGACTACTTTGAGCCTCTCAACAAACCCCAGTCCACCTCCACCTACGCCGCCGTTTCCGTGGTCGAGAAACGGCGTTAGTGCTAAGGTGTGCAGCCTGGCCGATCTGCGTTCTCGGAGAATCTTGGAGATCAGGGGGGAACTCAAGTGCAAGAGATGCAACTACAAATTTACAATGCAGTTCAATTTGGAGGAGAAATTCAGAGAGTTGTCTAATTTCATCCGAGAAAACCATGTAGCCATGAAAAACCGGGCCCCTGATATCTGGTTGAGCCCGGCCCTTTCAAACTGCAGGCTGTGCAACCAGAGAAACAGCATGAGGCCCGTAATCCCAGGGGACGGAGAATCGATCAATTGGCTGTTTCTGTTTCTGGGACAAACGCTTGGGTGTTGCACTCTTCAGCAGCTCAAATATTTCCTCCAGCACAACAGCATACATCGTACTGGGGCCAAAGATCGTCTTCTCTATAATACTTATTTGACCTTATGCCATCACCTTCAACCAAACTGGCCGTTTTGATCTCATCATTCTTAACTCATCGTTTTTGTTTGCATTTAGTAAGTTTTTATTTATTTAAGTTAAAAGCTGTTTTCTCCTTCCACTTTATACGTCACTTTTGAAATTTTAGATATAGTCATTTAAACGTGACAACTAATTTGTTAATTTCGAAAGTGACGAATAAAGTGGAACTGTAGAAGAAGTAGGAGTATTAGTTATTTATTTTCATTTTGCTCTTTTTCAGGGACCAGATCTTATTTATGAATAAAATAAGTCTTCTTCTATTTAAGAAAAGGAAAAAACGAGATAAGTTCCCAACTACTGTGATGTGGGATCTTTGTATGGCTACAGCTGCTTCATGAATCGTCCATAAATTCCCTGCACCTCTGCAGGCTATTTCGGATATTAATTCAATTTGTTATGGATCTCGCAAGATCGTGCATGGCCAATTAATGTTGTTGTTTTCTTTTTCCTGCTGCAGTTTCTTCTCAGGAGATGTATGTTTTCGTTTCCAAAGTCGTAGTCTTGTGTAAATTAGTTTTACTATTATCTCTCTTGTAATTGCTCTCTGGTGCTCTTTTTCTAATATAAGTAGTTTTGCTTTTTCCAAACAAAAAAAAACGGTTTCATGTATAGATACGCTTTAGCTTTCTGAGCTTTGCAAATGACCTTAATTCCAATAAGTTTGGATATATCTTTTGCAAACCATGTTACAATTAATTAATGTTGGTGAAAATGATCTAGTCTAATAGTTTAATTCCAAATTGTACTCAACCCGAATCATATCTATTCGTCAAAGTACACCTGACCTGATTGAAAAATATATACGAAGATTTTATGTTGAAGTATTTTCGATCGTGTGTTCTGTATTCACGTAATTAGCTGCAGACTTGGTTTATAAATATATATATAGTATTTAGCAAACGAATACTAACATAATAATTTATATATGTGAGGTCTAACAGAAATGATCTTTGAGTGTTCTTGATGAAGAACTCAATTTAAGAAACTTGGGTTTGAAAGCTCTTAATACTTTAGAGTAAAAACGTATTACATTTGAGAATGATCATCACATGCATTTAATGCTGCTATTTGCATTAAATATTGTCTTTGAAACCGTCTATAATATGTTCCATCCTTGACGATGCTCGTCGCCGACCACTAAGATACACCGCCTTTAACTTTTCAACCTTCCATATACGAAACTAGTGATCGAGTCGATCCTCGTCTTTTAGATCATCTAGTGAGTCGATCCTCATCGATGCTCGTCTTTTAGATTTATGGTCGCTGCTCGCCATGTCTTGATCACAAGACGCGCAACTTACCTTGTGATTATTCTCTTCTTCCCGTTGTTTGCTCTCTTCCTCCATCTTAAGTTTGGCTAATTTCTCTTACATCTTCTTCATGACCATAACCTTGTTCGCCCTGGCCTTCACTCCAGTGCCGACCAGTTTACTTTGGCTTCTATTGATGTGATATTGGTAAATGGTGTGTCCATAAATATATTCATCTTGTACCATGTCCCTCAATTACTTTAACCTCCAAAATGGTACACTGCACTTGCTTGCCACTACTTAAGCGATCACTTATCTTGCTCGTTGATATCATATCTTCTCGCAGTCATGTGGATTTTTTGTTGACTTGTTGACTCTTTTTTGTAGACTTTCTTTGCTTGTCGTTTAAGACTTTAATTATTCTTCGTTGAATGTTTGACTGGTCAACAAATCCTTTGTTGATTCTTTGACCATATGCACCGTTATTAAGTAGACTCTATCTGAAATGTATGCGACAGTATATGTTTATCTACCTCGGCCACACTGTAGTGTGTACAAAAAGTAGTGTCGTCTCCCCATCCATTTCTCCAACCAAAAATCAGACCATCCATAGGAGAACCGCTCACTCATCTAATTAATATTCTGGTACATTGATTACTCATTACTTATTGTTCGCACATTTTGAAATATTATTTAACATTTTTCTAACAATGGATCATACAAAATATTTTTAGCTAGGTCTTTATAAAAAATAGAATAAAACAGCAATAGAAGTCAAATACAAGAGTGTCAAAAGTACGTGATAAAATAAATAATTAGTATGAGCAATCTATATTTTTTTTATCTGAACAAAATAATTCATATTAACAAGTATCAGAAAGGACACTAGCACCAACATTTATTGCATACAACACATTCTGAAATAATTACAACAATATCAAATTCTGAAAAGAAAAATTTTAAAAATAAAAAATTGTTCTTGAGTGAGAGAAAGACATCGCGTCTTTGTCATAATTTACTCAAAAAAAATCTCAAGTTTGATCTCTTCATTATCAAAAAACCTGGAGTATGAACAATTGTATATGTAATACACAACTTTATATATATAGTGTATACGGTTTTCATATGAAACTAGATATGGTACGATCACCACTTGCATAAAATATTTGTACATACTAAAGTGTACAAGTTTCTTTTTAGACAGAAAAAATGATATTATTACTAGAGTATCAGGGGTACTCAAAAGTTTAGAGCAATTACATACTCCCTCCGTCCCACAATAACTTTCACACTTTTACTCCCTCCGTCCCACAATAACTTTCACACTTTTCTTTTTGGGACGTCCCACAATAACTTTCACACCCTTAAAATGAAAAACCCTTTACAAACTCCACCCTCAGAATATCCTCAATTTTACACAAATGTCATTACTTTTTCTACACACATACACAAAAGTCAACTCATTCTTTACTTTATACATAAAAGTTTACAAAATTACCCCTCAAAACTCCACTCATTACTACACTTTCTTAATATTTGTGTCCATCTACCTATGAAAAATAATATGGGACGGAGAAAGTAGTTTACAAGAAGAAATGTTACAAGTGCTCTATGAGCTGCAACTCCTATATTGATCTAGGATTGACACACCAATCATAGAAAAAAGAACATGGTTTGCATAGTTTATGTACAAGTAATTTACGCAGTGTGTTTCATAACATTACTCTCTCTATATGTTGTAACGTTTTCAGGTCATGTACGTTTTTTTATTTATTTATTTGGAAAAGGCAATTAAATTAAAATATATTCAGCCACAAAAAAAGCTAGGCACAAGAAATGACTCAAGAATTAATACATTAGTGCAGTGAGTACCAGAAAAACAGATAACAAGAATATTACAGTACTAAACAAATTAAGTTTTGGTTCTCCCATCCAATTGATCATCTCTCGATCCCCTTTTTTTTAATATAGTTGAGTTAGTTAAGTAACCGATAGGATTAGTTAATTGGTTACTTTCACACTTTATATATATAACGCTTAACTCTCAATTAAATTAATTCTAATAACTTTCACACCTTTCAACTCCTCTCTAAAGATGGACAACAACAACGAGGACGATTTGCCCATCACAAACCCCCCTCCTGCGGGTTATGAAATTGAAGAAAACAACTTGGACGATGACGACACTCCTACCCCTACCCTGTCGATCATCCGGCCACCATATCTGTGGGCTGGAAACCGGCGCTGTAGCGTGCGCACCATGGCCTATCTCCATGCCCATGACCTCTTCTTCATTAGCGGGGAAGTCCAGTGCTTGAGCATGAAATGCGAGGGGATTTCCATAGTTACGTACCATTTGAAAGACAAATTCGAGGAAATGCGTGATTTCGTGTCTTACATAAAAGAACGGCCCCCCTGCGCGTGGATATTGAAGCCGGTTCTGGCAAACTGCAGACTGTGCAAGCAGGAAAAAAGCGCGAGGCCGGTGTTTTCTGAGAAAAAGAGAAATATTAACTGGTTATTTTTGTTTCTTGGACAGATGCTGGGTTCTTGCTCTCGGCTTCAACTCAGATATTTCTGCAAACACAACGGCGGCTATCGTGCCTCGGGCCCAGAAGAACGCCTTTTCTATATTGCCTATTCGTATTTCGAGTTGTGCCGTCAGCTTGACCCAGACAGAGATATTCTTTAATTCAACTCACCAGCTACGACCTTTATTTTCTTCATTTCATGATTTCTACATACTCCATATTTCTACGTATTAATGTCGACTCCGGCCAAATATATAGCATCTATTAATAACATTGTTCATTTTAATTGCTCATTTAATCGCCATAATATACTACTCCATATTTTTTGTGATATAGTATATGATTAATGTGCATGTGCTTTCAATTACATATGA
Organism: Galeopsis tetrahit; assembly: GCA_963675135.1. Classification (NCBI taxonomy): domain Eukaryota; kingdom Viridiplantae; phylum Streptophyta; class Magnoliopsida; order Lamiales; family Lamiaceae; genus Galeopsis; species Galeopsis tetrahit. The sequence goes on along the minus strand of OY776121.1, from coordinate 74,571,014 downwards.
TAAAATATTAATGGTTGAAAACATTAATGTGCGAGTACACAATGTATTCAACTCATATTTGTTCACATTTTCACATTGTCGAGTAATCAGCACGATTAGACGTCTTCAATCAATACAGAAAACAGATCTTAAAACAATCCAACAAAAATAGCAATTCACAAATATAAGCAAGACGAGAACGAAAAACAGAGATTTAAGTGGTTCGATCAATTTGATCTACATCCACTAGACACACGGCTTCAACTTTAATTGATTAAGAGATGTTTACATACACATTCATTCACTCGTGAACCCGGCCACAACTCAAAAACGAATGCTCGTAAGCGACAATCTTTAAAAAATGCAAGGGATGGGGTATTTATACTAATTAATGGTGATTGCAGCGTATGTTAAAAGCGTGACTCTGACAGCTTTGCCCTTCTCTTGTAACTCATAACAGAAGACACCCATCAGAAGACCTCCCTCTTCTGATCGATCTACTCTTCTGATATCCACTTGATTGTCAAAACACTAACCCTGCTACTAGACATTTTCTCAACTGATATAACCTCTTCTGATCATATCATCTGATAAGACTCTAAGCATCACCAACTCAGCTGATTCGAAATCTCCACTCATTTGATCAGGCCTTGATTAGCTTACCTGACTCCACCAACTGACACATTAGTTGACTACTATTAGTTGAGTATAATACTCCGCTATATTTGAGATTATAAGATAACACTCACACGCATTAATATAAAAGTTGAATGCTAACAAATATATATGTAGCTACGTGTATTTACTGTTTAGAGTTCCATATGAGTATATTTTAGTAACCCCAATAAGTTCACTTATTTAACAGCTCATTATCTTAATTAACCCATCATATTAACATACCTATTTTTTCCGTTCACATCTAAACTTCTAAATTCTAGTATAATTGACCTTCATTTATTGGATTAATTGAACCAATAATTAATTAAAACATTGGCCCAAGATTTAATTTCAATATCGGTTTACAAAGTCAGGTAATGGGCTGGTTTTTTTTTTTTTCCAGAAAAACGGAGAATGGGCTGTTACGATAATGGGTTATCTAGAAATAAAAATAAAAAACCAAATATGATCCAAGAAATATTAGTCAGTTTACGAACCCAATCTTGTAAGTTCAAAACTTGTGGATCCTTTCGTGGAGAGAATGTGAAGAAGAGTATCGAAGAAAAGGCAATGAAGAAAACAGAAACAGTTCAGCGGATTGAGCCAAAAGCTGTGCAATATAGTGTATCATATTTAAAACGATTATTCTTTCCGTCTATATAAAATATGTTTTTTTTTTTTTTTTTTTGCCAAGTTCTTGTATAGACTCGATTCTTTATAAGGAATCGAGTTGACCAAAAGTCAACTTTTTTTTTTTTTTTAAAAAAATGTACGTTGAAAAGTGTAAGTTATTACAACTAAACTAAAAGTGTAACACAATATTACTGAAAAGTGTAAGTCGCTATAATTGAAAAGTGCAACATAGTTTTTAATTAAAAATGTAAGTCATTATAACAAAAAAGTACAATATTAATACAATATTACTGAAAAGTGCACGTCTATATAACTAAAATGTGCAATATAACATTACTAAAAAATGTACATCAATATAAGTTATATAATTTAAAATATTATTTTAAAAAATGTAAGTCACTACAATTAAAAAATGTAACAAAAAACTCAATTTCTTATATACTCTTAATTTCATAGGAGCCCTACACATATTTTTTTGGGGTTATTCATATAAAGTGTACAATTTTTTTAATTTTTTTTTTTAATATACACTACTACATTTACTTTATCTTTATTTTTTTTAAATATATGTAAAAATAAACAAGCACAGTATATTTGAACGCTAGATTATAACCAAAATAAAATAAAAATAGAAGAACTCAAAGCTCCAAATAGAAGTTGAACACGAAACCTCAATCTAGAGGCTAGGGGAAGACGACATTTTTAATTCAACTACAACATTTACTTAAAAGATGATGCATATGGGTCGTATTTTCATTATAAATTAAACCCTCCTTCCATCCATTACTTGAAAGGTTTGTCGGCATAATTTTTTTTAAATAAAATTCAGTAATGTGTGAAATAAAATAAAAAAGTGATATTTTAGGTAATTTAGTGAGATGTAAAGGAATGAAGTGAAATGTGACAATTTTAAAATAAAATGATATTATACGTGTATGAAGTGTACAAGTAATCTCGAACTAGAGCACAATAAATCACCCATGTGTATCGTGTAATCCAAAGACAAGAAACCAACTAACGAAGTAAAGCCATTGGCTAAGGAAGAAGTAAAAGAGTATTGAAGAAGAATGACAACTCAATTCAAAATTTATTGGTCAAAAATGTCACGCTTTGACATGGCTACCCATTGAAAGCAACAGCAACCCAAATCAATTCCACATATAAATCATTGGGTTGGGGGGCCGCATGTTGCATTTAACTCCATATAACATCCGGGGCCGCATCACTCTCCGGATTAGAGAAAGTCGTGTACGATACTTTTCACTTAAATTCTATTTTGTTACATTCACAATTTTGTAATTGGTCCAATTTTATTTTATTTTTTTCATTGGATTTTAATCTTTTTGTCTCATAACTTTAAACTATCCAGCAAAAAATCTTTAAAAAAAAAAAAAGTTGAATTAATATGACGTTGTTGGTAGAATTTCAGTAACTTTCGACTTTAAATTAGGCCAATTAAGGTATTATCAGATAATTTTTTTAAAAAAGAATCTTAATATTTAGAGTTACTTGAATTTCAACTCTGCTACTTTTACTAATTTTTGTGATACTTATTTTTTAAAAGTATCACAAAAATATATATACATAAGTATCATGCCTTATGCTGATGCATGACCAGACTGCATGCCTCTCATAAAAACTGTATTTTTTTTTTCCACAAATATTAAAGAATGATTTTTGTTTATGTATAAAGTAGAGAAGATATAAAGTAAATGTGATGGGTATATTTTTAAAAAAGAAATAAAAATATGTATACTTATGTAGATAGTTAAAAGAAAAAAAAAACATACATACCTTATGTGGATTGTGCACTGATGAAGTATATCATTTACTCTTGATCCCATTAGCATTTGTTGGAGTTGGATGAAATTGATAGATGACTAAAGTTTGAAAACATTTTGGTAGCTTAGCTAGGGACAAAACTTTTGCAGCCACTCCTTTGAAATAAAGTCACGTTTAATATCCACATAAAGTTTTAGCGGGAAACACTGGTTGTTTAATCAATAAAAGTTAGATACAAGTGGGGTGTTTGGTAAAAACATGAATCCGCAGTTATACTAGCTTGATGAAATTATAAAAATAATACTATGAAAACAGATGTGAACCAAACTATTGGCATAAGTTTTGGATTTAGGTGTGTGTTCCCCTCTTGTTCTCAAAAAATTCAAAATTTAAATTAAACTGTAACATCATTGACAGTATGGTTCACATTAGTTAAATGAATATATTAATTCAAATTTTGAAAGAAATAAGTAGGCAACATTATTAATTAGTGGGGGATAAGTTGGATATATTATGTAAATATTAAATGGTGTAGTTATTATATTAGGAAAAATGTGCTTACATGTACATATCATTCTCAAGATTTAAGATCGTTCCTTTCACACACCGCTGGAAAATTCAATAATTTCCAAAGCTTGGATTCACAAACATGTGCATGGACTCTACTATCTACTGCAGCCCTACTCACCACTCCCATTTTTTGTCGTCCACCAACGTCTCATCATCCCACTATTATTGAATGCCTTTTACTCAGCCTTGCTTTGTGAGGTATATAACTAACTCTCCCCTCCCCTCCCCTCCCCTGCTTGCCTCAAAATAAGAAAAACTACAACATTCTGCTTTCTTTCCTAATTTATCATGGAAACTCAGAAATCCTTCAAATTCTCCCCACCACATCAAACCTCACCCGATACTAATCATGTTTCACAGAGCAACGATGCCACCGACAGCTCCTGGTGGGGTTCCAGTTACAGTTTCCAAAACAAGGAGCCCGATTTCGTCAAACAGGGCAGCCCCAGTGTTGATAATAATGATAACGACACGCCCCGAGTTTCCTTTACCGAGTCGGAAGTGCTGGTTTGCAGCTCCACCAATTATTTTCCCATGAAATCAAGTTTCATCAGAAGTAAAACCAAGTCAAGATTGCTAGACCAGCACCCAAGGCCTCAGACTCAAAGAAGAGGCAAATCTCATCTTTCGGGGAAAGGGACGAGCACGAGCGAATTCGACGAGGATGATCCCTTTCTTGATGAAGACTTACCGGAGGATTACAAGAAGATCAAGTACACCAATCTTTCCATATTACAACTGGTGAGTTTGATATTAATTATTGCTGCCCTTGTTTGTAGTTTAACTATTGAAAAGCTGAAAAGGCACACTGCTGTTGGATTGGCCTTATGGAAATGGGAATTCATGGTTTTGGTTTTGGTTTCTGGGAGATTGGTCTCTGGTTGGGCAATTAGGATTATCATTCTTCTAATTGAGGGCAACTTTTTGTTGAGGAAACGTGTTCTGTATTTCATATACGATTTGAAAAAGTCTGTGCAGAACTGTGTGTGGTTGGCTCTGTCCTGGATTGCTTGGCATTGCCTTTTCGATGCGAAGATTGAAAAGGTGGCGAATACGCAGGTTTTGTCATATGTTTCTAAGGTTTGGGTGTGTCTTTTGGTGGGGACTTTTATTTGGCTAGTTAAAACTTTGTTTGTTAAGGTGTTAGCATCTTCGTTCCACGTGAGTACGTTTTTTGATCGGATTCAAGTAGCATTGTTCAATCAATATGTGATCGAGACGCTTTCAGGGCCACCATTGGTTGAAATTCAGCAAGAGCAAGACGAGGAGAAGGTGATGGTTGAGGTACATAAACTTCAGAGTATTCCGGCTGATTTGAAGGCCAATACGTTTCCAAAGAGTAGAATTAGTGCTACTCTAGAGAGGACTCCAACATCTCCGAGTTCTATGAGCCCTTCGGTGTTTTCAAGAGTGTCATCATCGTCGAAGAAGGAAGGGAAGACTGGAATCAACATTGATCACTTGCATAGGTTGAATCAGAAGAACATTTCAGCTTGGAATATGCAGAGGTTAACGAGCACAGTGAGGAAAGAGGCGCTCTCGATTATAGATGAGAAGATAGAGGAGGGGTCGGTGCATATCACAAGTGAAAACCAGGCCAAGTCAGCTGCTAAGAAGATCTTCTTCAATGTTGTAAGGCCAGGATCTAAGTAAGTTCCTTTCTATGCATATAATTCATTCACATTTTAGTGTTAAATGTTAGGAATTGATGGATTTTTGTGTGATCAGGCATATTTACCTGGAGGATTTAAGGAGTTTTATGCGGGAGGATGAGGCCTTACAAACTCTGCACCTCTTTGTAGATGGAACTGAGGAAAAGGGAATCAGCAAACGTGCTCTTAAAATTTGGTTGGTAAGCAATGTTATTAGTTTCTTAATTGTCTATTTCTTACGACATTATATTTTGAAAAGGATAGGATGCTACCGATACATACTCATTGACTACAGGTGACTGCATTTAAAGAAAGAAGAGCTCTAGCTCTGTCTCTAAATGACACAAAAACTGCTGTTAAGAAAATGCACCGCATGTTAAATGTCCTGGTTGGGATTCTCATTGTTATCGTCTGGCTTCTTATACTCAAAGTTGCTACAACACACTTCCTTGTCTTCTTAAGCTCCCAGGCTCTTTTGGTGGTATTCATGTTTGGAAACACGTGCAAGACTACATTTGAGGCGATCATCTTCTTATTCGTGATGCACCCGTTTGATGTGGGTGATCGTGTTGAAGTTGATGGAGTTCAAGTAAGTTTTCGTGTTTTTATGAGAATCTGCACATGTTTGTAGTGTGTACTCATTTACGACAATTGCAGATGATCGTTGAGGAAATGAACATACTGACAACGGTTTTCCTCAAGTTCGATAACCACAAAATCTATTATCCAAATAGTATCCTTTGCGCAAAGCCAATCCACAATTATTACCGTAGCCCAGATATGGGAGATGCAATTAACTTCTGTATCCACATTTCAACTCCTGGGGAGAAGATTGCAGCAATGAAGGAAAGGATCACAAGGTATATATATACATATATGCCTCTGTTGTCTTGTAGATTGTCTAAATATGAACATCTTTTAATTTTTTACAATTCAAATTTTCAGGTATGTTAACAACAGGAGTGACCACTGGTACCCAGCCCCAACAATTGTGATGAGAGACGTAACGGACATGAACAGGTTGAAGTTTTCGATGTGGCTTTGGCACAAAATGAATCATCAGGATATGGGGGAGAGATGGACAAGGAGAGCACTTGTTATGGAGGAAATGGTTAAAACTTTCAGAGACCTCGATATTGAACATCGCATGTTGCCTCTCGACGTCAACATACGCGACATAAGTTCGAGTAGGCTACCATCTAATTGGACTGCGTGTGCTCCTGATTGAATTTGCTTGATCTTTATGGCAAAAAAGCTGAGGGTGAATGTTGTACTATAGTACAAGTGTATTATATTGCAAGTTTCTTCTTCTATGATGATTGAATAATAGATTAGGATTAGAATTACTGGATAGAGTTATTTTTAGTTAGTTGGTTAGTAAGTACCTGTATATAGTTAAGATTTCTTATTGAATATATTGCTTGCTAAAATGGTTGATTCGTGTGTGGAATATAACGATTTCAAGAAACTACTAGAATTATGGGACAAACTCTTTCTTTGTAGAGACGAAATTGCCTTGTACTATATGTATCGTTCCAAGATACAACACCTTTCAATTTCAAATTGTAACACATTCACCTCTTTATCTAATACACAACAATTTTTAGGTGATTTTTCAGTTCACAAAAAAATTATAATAATAATAATCATCAATTACCCACATGAACGTAAATAATAGTCTCAATCAAATAGTACAAAGAACAACATAAAGTTTATCACAGATGATAAATAAAATTCAAGAGATTAGTTATTGCATTAGGATAGATATTATCGGATATATTGACGCGATGACTTAAAACAATTCATAAAATCTTAATTTGATACTAACATTGGAGGGCAATATTATAGTCTCAAATATATGTTGATCCCAATTTGAGATTAAAAACTCGTTCGGTTTATTTGTAAAGTCTCAAATATAATTTTCATTGGGCTAAAATAGTCATAAGGAGAAGGGCCAGGCTATATAGCCCTCCAGACTTGTTAAATATACCCCTCTACATTTATTAATTAAAGATACCCATAAAATATCCAATTTACCCTTCTAGTAAAATATTCGTGGATAGATACACTCCCCTTCTAAAATCAAAACTCTAACCCTAATTCTTGCAACCGTCAGCAATTTTTTTTTTTAAAAATACATTTTTTCGACAAATCAGTGTCGATCGACACTCGTTTACCGACCATGGAGGATATCGTCAATTATAATTTATTGACGAAAAACACCATGGTCAACGACATTTTTTCGAAAGAAATTTTTATAAAAAATTGAAATTTTCGGCAAGAAATTATCGAAAATAAACATTATGATCGACTGTAATGTTTATTTTCAACAACTTCTTGTCGACAATTAAAAAAATGAATCAAACTCTACTTGGTGGGAGGCGATGCGACCGGCTGCGTGGTGTGGTCAGCGGCGGCGTTCGGGCAGCGCGGGAGGCCTAGAGGCAGAAGAAGCCCAAAAAAAAAAAAAGGAAAATAGGAAGAAAGGGGTGGCGGCTCTGGGTAAAGGAGGAGTGGCGATGTTGGGCGGCTAGGATGGGGGAAAGGCCGGGCAGCGCCGCCGCAATGTTGTAGAAAAAAAAATGCAACGGGCGGAAGGAGGAGAGAGGAGTGCGGGCTGCGAGTCGGCGTGCAACGTTGGACAGCTACAAGCGGCGGCGGTGTTGGGTACTTGGGTTATAGGAGAGAAGATAAAGAATGAAGAAGAAGGTGGAAGGGAGGATAAAATTAGGGTTTTAGGAGGTATATTTAACATGCACACTTTTAAGAGAAAATAGCATATTAGGTATTTTAAGGAGAGTAAATCGGAGGTATATTTAACAAGGCTGGAGGGGTATATAGCCTGGCCCTAAGGAGAATTACGGCTGACAAGCCCTTGAACGTTATATTATAGGGCGCGGCTAAAGGCACCCGGATTTACTATGAGTACACCCACGCGATGAGAACACACACAAAACGGATGAGTACACCCACGTGGAAAACCCAAATTTACCCTCCTCTCAATTAAAACCTCATTCTCTCTTTCTCAATTCAGACACCCCCTTCTCCGTCAAAAAAAAAAAATCAGCCACCCCCTTTCTTTCAAATCGCCGACGAAGCCTTCCCCCGTCGGACCAGATCCCTCCCCGTTCGCGGCCGCAGCCCCCGCCGCCTCCCTCTTCCCCGTTTTCCCTACCACCCACGCGATGCAGCCCCAGCCGACGCGACCCCGCCGCCGCCCTCTCCCAGCCGCAACACCAGCCGCCGGCCGCCGCTGCCAACGCGCCCCCTCCCTCCAAATTTCTGTAAATTTTCCACCTCCCCGCAACCCCGTATGGCCGCCCCCTCCCTCTCGTTGGCCCCGCCCTCCCCGCGGCGGCCCAGCCACTGCCTTGGGCCGTCGCGGCCGTCTACTTTTTTTTTTCTTTTCTGTATTTTTCTTCGGCTGACACCGTTCGCGGCCGCAGCCTCTCCCCCTCCCCTTCATCGCACACACGCACGTCGCCGGCACCAACGCAAGGTAAGTTTTTTTTTTTTTTTTTTTTACAGAAATTAGGGTTTTGAAAATTTTAGAAATTTTAGGAAAATTAGGGTTTTTAGTAGTTCGGTAATTATTTTCGAACATATTGAGTTTGTTTTGGAAAAAATTTCGAACATATTGTGTTTGTTTTGGAAACAATTTCGAACAACTTGAGTTTGTTTTGGAAAAAATTTCGAACAAGATGTTCGATCTTTTTTTTCGAACAAATTTGAGTTGTTTTGGAATTTTTTTCGAACATATTGAGTTTGTTTTGGAAAAAAATTCGAACATGTTTGTTTTGGAATTTTTTTCGAACAGCTGGTGTTTTGGATTAATTTTTGTTGCAATTTTGGAGTTTTTTTTGTTGAAGAAAGTGGTGGTGGTGCTCATCTTCGTTTTTTTCATAAATTTTACCCTAGAGGTATATGGGACATTTCACATGTTCTGAAAGATTAAAAAAATGTTTGGTGGGTGTACTCATAGGAAATCCGGGTGCATTTAGCCGCCCTATATTATATGGCCCAAGGATCCAATTAGCAGCCCAAACTATGTTAAAATATGAGTCAAGGATACGATGAATTTCCAATCAATTTCAGATGGGGTTGGGGTATATACCCCTCCAGCTTTGTTTAATACACTCCCCCGATACACGTACTCCCCTTAAAATACACTTAAGATAGATGCACTCCCCCTAAATTACCAATTATACCCCTTTCTCTTAAAATTATGTATGATAAATACACACTCCCTCCTTTCTTTCTTCTCCACCCTTTCTTCTTCCCCACTCTTTCTTCTTCTCCACCCTTTTTAAACCCTACAACCATTTTCTTCTCCAACCATCATCCAACCTACTCCTGCCCCAGCCGCCCACCACCGCCCACCGGAGTCCGCCGTCCAGCGCTTGCCGTCGCCCGCCGCTCCAGCCGCTGCATCTTCTTTTTCTTTTTTCTTTTTTATTGCTCCATCTTCTTTCTCTCTTCAGGGCTCCAACCGCCTCCTGCCCCAGAAGCCAGCCGCTGTTCCCCCAAGTCCGCCGCGGCCCTCCCTCTAGTGCTCGCCGCCGCTTCGTTTTTTTGTTTTCAACAAATTAAGCGGCGGCGCCGCCCCCCTCCTCCAGCGCCGCCGCCGCCTTTCCCCAGGTCGCCGGCGAAGAAACAGGTTAGTTTTTTTTTTTTCGACTATTTTGGATCGCCCAAATATAATCTCATCGGTAATAGATTATCGACGAGAGTGTTTTAAGACGATCCAAAATGGCCCAAAATTTCAGTTTCCTTAATTTTTTTTTTATATTTTTGGTCGACAAACCAGAGTCGACCGGAGTATTTTTGGTCGACAAACCAGAGTCGACCGGAGTATTTTTGGTCGACAAACCAGAGTCGACCGGAGTATTTTTGGTCGACAAACCAGAGTCGACCGGAGTATTTTTGGTCGACAAATCAGAGTCGACCGGAATATTTTTGGTCGACTTGATGGTGGCTTCCGGAGGTGTGGCGGCGGCGGCGACGACAGAGGGGCGGCGGCTGAGGATTGTTAGAATTAGGGTTAATTAATGTGCCTTCTTAATTAGGGTTAGTGTTAGAATTAGGTTAAGATTAGTTTAAATTTTGGGGGTGTGTATGTATCCTTTGTATTTTATTATAAGGGTAAAATAGGTATTTTGTATGAATATTTAATTAATAAAAGTGGAGGGGGAGTGTATTAAACAAAGCTGGAGGGGTATATACCCCAACCCTTTCAGACGACAATAGAATGAAAAAGGCCCAAGTATTTTACCAAATTAAAACCCCAAGTATTTCGTGTGCAAATAGCCAGACCTCTCTCTATATTGGTGTATTTGTCTTTCAATTGGAATTATGATTAGGTTTTATGTTTTGTTTTGTGTTACATACAAGAGATTGAATGTGCATGGTTTTGCTAAGTAATTACAACCAATTTGGTGTTGTTGGACTTAGATTGTATGTTACATTAATAACGTTTGTTACATCTCGATCACTGATAAAGAGTGTGCAAGTAAAACATTATTCTAATAATCAAGATTCAAAAGTCTGTCTAAACAAGATAAATTTTAAAATTGGAAACCTATTTGTGCAACCATAATTAGCTAGGTTTCTAAATTAGTACAAAAAAAAAATCCAGTTTTGGATTTGTAAATTGTGTTTTGTTAAGAGCTAGCTAGCTAAGCAGCTCCATCCTCAACTTCTCCTTGTACTCTGCCATTTCTCTCTGGTACCTTTCCTTGTCCTTCAATCCTTCCTTTTGATAAACCTACAAATAATATTTAATTTATAAATATATAAATAATTAATAAGATTTGTCAATTACATTAAATGAAGTAACTACTCACCACTCTGTCTTGGGGAGAGAGGTTGTTCCAGGCCTCGCCTATCATTTTGGTGAAGTCCCTCTCTCGGTTGGGGAACTCAGATTTCAAGGAGGCATGTTTCGCTGCGAAGAAGAAATTATACGCGCTTCGATTGGGCTTTGGGCGCCTTGGATCCGCCTTTCGTCTTTTAGTGCGACGATCCGATGATGATGGTGCAGGGGAGTAGGGTACAATGGCTGTGCTCGTTGGAGGCGGAGCAGGGTGGTAGAGCACCCCGTTGAGCATTTCATCCCCTATTTTCAACGAAACTAGGTATCCACTTTCAAATTTTCCCTCGATGCATCCTACCGCATTAAAACAACTAGGACCTCCGGTGGTAACTATATAGTATAAAATAATATTGTTCAGTAAAAATAATTAATACTGCTATCACATTAAGTATGAATGGTCGTTCTCAGTTTTAACATTGCAATAGTATCATAATAGATGTAATGCAAATGATAATCATCAATGATAGATTCAAAATGAGCATCTTAATTTTGGTTATAGATTAATTCAAGTAAATAGAGTTTAGTGTATTAGTAAGAATGACATGTCACTTTATAATATCTTGTGTAAAATCATTTAAAAAATAAAATGATAATAATTGACTCAATCAATTTAATTTAATTGTTGATAAAAATGTATAAATGGTATTTTGTAGATGTACTATATATTGCTCCGTACATTTTTTCTTATATGATCATAGTATTAAATGTTATTATCAAATAATTTATAAATTTAATGAATTTTTAAAAAATAAAAATTTAAAAACATGAATAATAAATATACCATATATTTTAAAATTTTATATACTAACTTATTATTTTGTACAATGAATAAATTAGTTTTAATTATATATATATATATATTATAAAACTTAAATGATTATAATATAACACATAAATTCATTGAACGCAATTATATTCAATGAAAATATAAAATTCAACCAATTAAAAAAAGAAATGTTAGAGATGTCAAATTGTCAATACTATATGAAACTCAACATTGATTTTTTGTTTTTTTTTTAATTTTCATATGGGTCAAAGTTTCGGTTAAATGGTTTGAGGGAAAAAAAACATTCAAGTTATAGTGGGGTCAGAAAACACTAAATATATAAATATTCCTCTAGCTTCTTCTTTTTTTCGATTTAAAAGAGCTGGCCAATCAAATTGTAGATGATTTAATATCTCTAATGTGTGGATCATGGCCATGGGTCGTATGTGCATGTGTGTGCGTGGGGGATTGAGAACTCATTGAGGATTTTAAGGACATTTAAAATACTACTTTTTTCATCACTTTATTTAAATAAGATCAGTTCTAATTATCTCCTCAATAGACTAGTTGGAAATTTCTAATTACATCCACATCAATGTGTAAATAGGTACAAAGATATGGGCATTTAAACAAAAATATTTGCTTTAAACAAACTATATGCAAATCATAAATAAGATGAGATTACAAAAAGGCTATTATCCACATGGTTGTACAATAACGTTTGTGGCAGAGAAATTAAATGATGTGTGGTTGTTATTTCACATATATTGATTTATTATTATTATCATCATCTTAGTAGTTCAATTAATGGGCTACTATTCATCACGTAACACTATATTTGTAGGTCCAACATTTTTTACTCTGGGCAATATCCTACCTTAAATTCTTTCCCAGGATAAAATATTCCATAAATGCAACAACCCTCCACGACAATAATGCCTTTATTAAATATATTGTGCTTCATCCCTTATTTCAAATACATCTTTTATATATGTATATGTAAATCAATAAATTAATATTAATTTATAGGAGTATAAAAATTGCATGTAATTAATGGTAAATACATGAATATAAAATCCAACACTATATATAAAATAAAATAAAAAAACAAATCGGAGCTCACTAAACACCCTATAACTATATTTGTATAGCATGCAGTACACATGTTCGTGTGTGTATATATATATATATATATATATATATATATGTGTGTATGTGTGTATGTAGCTTTATATACCCCTGAAATACTACATCAAAAAAATGGAAAAGAAGCCTGCAGATATTAATTCCCAACATATATTTATATGGATGGAACAACCTTTCGGCTTAGGGGGCAGTAGCCCCCAGAGTCTTAAATTTCATAAAGATACATTTATAAATTTAATTAAATATTACTTGGAAAAAATAACTGTATTTTTTACCTTGAATAGCCATGTAATAACTTGTAGATTTATTTTTAATATTAGATTATTAACATTCGAAAGTATTCAAGATTGTCATTTAGTTTTTCGTTCACCATTCTAAACTTCTAAACTTATCACTAAATTGAATAGGTAAGTATTTATATTGGAGCATTTTAAAATTCTATAAATTAGAGAATACTTAAAAGTATTTAAAAATAAAATCATATTGCACTCATCGTCCAGCTAATAAAATACTAAAAATAATCGAATTTCAAATTTGAATGGACGTCGGGATGAATTTTCATTAAAATTCATTAAAGAATAAACTAAAGAAAGAAAATGAATCATAATATTTAAATTTAATATTGAAATTAATATCGTTAACAATATTAAAGTTGTTTTGCCTCTTCTGCGCCCGACGTATAAACGGAATTTTTTATTAATAGAGCGGAACAAAAGTGACAAGTACATAATTAATATCGTTAATATTACAATATTAACTTCTCACGAATCTCATTACATCACAAAATTTAATTTATTCACACACAAAAAAAAAGGCAGCTAATATCATGATTCACACAAATGTTGCTAGCTCTATACACAAATAAAGTTGGTAATAGCATACTCTCTAGTCTCTAGTATTTAAAATGTATACCATTTTGGTTATTCACATTATTTGGAGTTTTGCACTTTTTAATGTTGATTAATAACTACTTTTTTTTCAAATTATTTTCACACTCATTAATAATAATGTAAATAGTAGTAATCATTTTAATTTTATAGTGTAAATTATAAAACAATTAATTAAGAATTTAATGAAAGGCAATTATTTTTTTTAATAAGTGTGCAATTTGTTCTAAAGTATTGTACATTTTAAATAGAATAAAGTGGAGTAGTAATTTAAGAAATTAATTAATGTTGGAGCAATTAAATTAAAAGACGAATTTGTGCACCTGTTGAACCGAGGAAGGGGCCTTGAATCCGAAAGAAGTAGAGGCGCTCGTAACGATAGAGGAGCGCGAAGTAGTGTTTCCTTAAAGCATACGAAGCGCTAGTTGTTGTCGGAGCGAAATCAAACACTGAGCTTATCTCCCTCCATTTTTTATCCATAACCACCTGCACATTTTTTATTTATTTAATAAATATATAACTCCAAATAATTATTTTACATGATCATATATATATTTTAAAAAAAAACCTTGTCGTAGCCGCCTCGTGATGTGACTTCAGCATACAGTATATGAAGATCGAGTTCCTTCCCTCCGATCACCGGAACCCTTAACAAAAAAAATAAATTCAAAGTTACAATTAAAATGAGGCATATATATGTGTATACCATTAAAAAAAATAAAAAAATTTATTTTAAGTTGAAATGTACGTACTGAAATTTGGTGCCGGTATCAAAGTGGAAGCTTCGGAGAGTGTTGTTGAAAAGCATTCGATCCCGAACGACGTCGTCATGGGAGGCGAGAGGGACGGGTTGGAGGGAGCCGCTAAGTCCATGAACGGCGGCGGAAATGAGTTGTTCCGACGACATGGCCGGCCGGAAAATCAAGAAAGTAGAAGTAGTTGGCGGGCAAAGATAGTAGAGTAAATGGGGGAGGGAGGGGTAAATTGATCGAGTAATATAAGAAAATGTAAATAAGGTGTTAAATAGGGGGAGGTGATTGTAAAGATAAGGTCGTAATTAATTATAGGGGGGTATAATAGTCTGACCAGGCTAGGTTAATTGGGGACGGGAGTTTTAAGACAAAGGTTTATATATACAGTACAGTGGGATTTGCCTTTTTCTTACCAACTAAAATTAATCCTCTGCAAATTTCAACTGTAACTCTTAATTATACATTAATGGCTTCTTTAATCATTTAATTTTACCTTGAAACCAATTAATCATATGTATAAGCATCCCCAGTGTTTTTTTTTTTTTTACTCTGAGTTTGTGGTGTAAATTGATTCATGTCAAAAAAATAAAAAAATAAAAATTGAGAGGTTGTGGGTCTTGTGGATGATATGACATGAAAGATTTGTAATAGAGTGGGACCCAATGCAATATTTTTTTTCTTTTTTTAAATGTTAAAATAGGTTTTGACCATGCATTTATGAATAAAATGGCTTTATCTTGTAACTACAAAAAAAAATTGATATTTTTTTAATGAAATAAGTTATACTATCAAACTAATACATTGATTCCTAATTATTACTTTCTAATTAATAGTTTTTAATTAAATAAGTAATATTATCAAATTAATTACTCCTAATACATTTATTAAAATAACTAAATCTATTAAAAACCAACACAAAATGCAAATCATGTGAAATTATTAATATACAGTATATGACTTGAAATGAAAATACTATATAGAGAAATGCAAAACAATATTCTATTCTATTGGGATGTGGTTTAAAAATAAAAATTTAATGCAGATTTTGTCCAGCTAATAAAATACTAAAAATAATTGAATTCCAAATATAAATTAACGTCGTCCAGTTAGATTTGAATAAACTAAAGAAAGGAAAGGTTTTGCTTAAACTTTAAATATTGAAATTAGTATATTTGACATTAACTGCGTGTTTTGCCTCTTCTGAGTGGGAGCTTATAAACTTAAATTTTTCTTAATGAAACGGGATACAGCTATAGCTGTAATATTATAAAAAAACGATAAGTACGCGATTAATTATTTCATATTTATGGTAAATAATATTAAATCGAATTTTAAATTTAGGGGGAAAAAGTGAGACATATCAAAATTGGAGGCCTAAATGATAATCAACCTAAAAAATGGACTTATATATGAAATTCTTCCTAAAAATAATTGTCAAAAATTATGCATCAAATTCAATTGTATCAAAGGAGAAAAAAAAATTGAGCCCTGAATTAAATTAGACATTTGTAAAATGATAACTTTAATTTTCAACATAAAAAATGGGACCCAAAAATATTTTATTATTTTTTTATAATTATAAAAAAATTATGTATATTGTGATGATTTTTTTCATTTATCGGTATGCAAACAGAAACAAACTAAAAAGAAAAGTATGAAAAAATTTCAGTAACGGAGAAAGTAGTAAACTATATAATTGAATTTGCAACTATCATCTTATAGTAGAAAAATTAATATTTTTAAACTGATAGTATTACCAAACAATTACATTTTACTAAAATAACTACTACTCGATACTATTTAAAAAACACACAAAATGCAAATAATTGTACAATAAAACTAATTTATATATGACATTGTATCTGAAGAATAATTTGTGAAATGACTAGTATTTTGGAATTAATAGAACTAAAAAAAAACTATGAGAGGTGAAAAAAATTACATATAAATTTAAAGGCATAAAAGTAAAATTTAATGGCATTAAAGTAAATAAATAAAATAATATTTCTTCCGTTGATTATTCATTTGATCCAAACACAGATTTTAATATAAAAATAATTTAATATTATAGTATTTAAAGTGATAAAGTGAAAATTAGTGCTCCCTCTGTCCACCAAATGTAGTCACATAGAAATGGGGCACAAGTTTTAAAAAAAAAAGTAGATAAAATAAATAAAGTAAAAGTATTATAAGGTATTGTGTAATCCATTGTGAATAAAGTGATTGTTTGTGAATAAAGTTGATGACAAATTGAGTAATTAAGTGATTGTTGAAGAGTGATGATTTTCATAAAATATATAAGACTACATTTGGTGAACAAAGAATATGAGACAAATGAGACTACATTTTATGGAAGGGGGAGTATTAAGTGAAAAATTGTAGGAATTTTTTTTTTAATTGTAGATAAAGTAATGTAATAAATATTATTGTATTTGGAGATACTTGTTTGATTATATTTAGGAAAATTAATTCCATTGTTTAGACAAGATGGAATAGATTAATGCCGGGAGAAATAGAGGATGATGAGTGATTAAAGTGAAGTGATGATGTGAGGAAGAAATTTGATAGGAAGAAGAGAAGTAGCCTAGGTGATGGGGTTTAGGGGTATCCTATAATATAATATAGGTACTCTTTTATCTTTATTAAGTATGAAAAGAGGTGAACCAATTGAACAAGTAAGAAAGAAAGATTACACTGCAATTGCATACTGATACCTTCTGACTCATATCATCTCATACTTACATCAAACCTTGCTTAAACTACTTTACCTTCTTTTACTTTTTCATCAATTTAACATTAATCATAGGGCCTTTCCAAAAAAAAGAAAAAAGAAAAAACATTAATCATAGGGCACATATTATGTGTGTAATAATATACACTCCATTGTTTTTCTTCAAAAATTCGGTACAACAAAATCAATAATTAAAATGCATCAAATCTTCAACCTAAGTTTGAGCAAGTCATGAGAGCTACTTTATTCTAATTGTGAGAAAATTAGAAAGATAAGTACAACATTTATCCACACATAAAAATCAGACTTTAATTCCATATACGAGATAACAACACCTTCACACTTACATTATCGTGCTAAAAAGAATCGGCAAAATACATATAAAGACCCCTAAACTATAAACATTTGTTTCATAAGGCCCTTAAACTATTTTTTATTTTAAAAAGCCCTCAAACTATACAAAACATGTTTCACGAAGTCCTTTTTTAACTATCCTTTAGCAAGTATTTTTCACGTACAGATTTGTGTAAGTAAACGTTATTTAATATGACAAATTGACAACTAGGAATAAAATGGCCAATTAGATAAATAACCCTTTAAAAAAAATCATCAGATTTTTGTTTCTTAAATAATAGACACGATGTTGTCATAAAAAAATAGACCCAACTTCATATTTCTAAAGCACATAAAACAGAGCAGAATTTGTATGATTTATATGGTTACTAATGGAGGCTGTTTTATCATTTTGTTTGTTGAATCCAATTTGAATGGTTATTTTAAATCAAATTAATGCTGAATTTTTTTTTTTTGGACCTTACCGTTACGGTGCTTGAGTTCTGCTGAACCTTCAAAATGAAAGAAAATCTAACTTATTGAATTGAGGGAATAATGTCTTTATACTAATCCCATTTGGAAAAGAAAAAAACAGAGCATGGAAATCTCTTATTAGATATATGCAATGTTTTGTGGGAATTAATATTGAGGTATTGGTGATGGTGTCGTATTCAAAAGAGACTCATCTACACATTGCGTTGGAGACTTTAGTGTCGTATTTATGTGGTATTACGATGACATTCACACCTTTGCTGGGGGTTTCAGCCTTTCAGGGGCAGTTTACTGTTGCTCATTTCTTGGCGAAGAAAGCTGATTAGTGTGAAAATTGCTTGAAATTCATGTGTTTAAATTGCATAATTTTATAGGATTTCGTGCATTATTTACACTAAATTGACTAATTGCACTCGATTTGGAGAAGTGGTGTGGTTTGCTATTTTTTGTAGGTAAAACGAGGTGTTTTGAATCAAATTACAAAAATTCCAGCCTTTGGATCGAGTCCATGAGTTGACCACATGAAAGAAGGTGAAGAGAGGGTCGAAACGAGACAAGAATCGAGTCGATCGGACACCCGGAGCAAAAGATATGCACAAAACAAGAAGAGGTTGGAGGAAGGGCACGCTCGAGCCCGGGACACGGACAAGGCGTGCCCGATACAGCAACATTTCGAAAGTCAAGAGGCACGGCCGAGCACTTAGCACGGCCGAGCCCCCATCAAAATTAAGTTGGTATATAAAAGTGGGGCCCATTTTCATATATGTGGGGGACAGGCCGTGAGGCAAAAAGAAAGGAGGGCCACCATTCCTTTTGTTTGCCAATTCTAATGGGCCTAGGCCCATTTCACCTCCAACTAACAAATTAAGGCCTACGTATTAATCAATTCTTGAAGGGGGGGAATTAACAACACACGCTGGAGGAACACAGCGGAGACAGAACAGAGGGCACCGTTCCATTGGGGAGAAATCCTCCACTCTCCACTCCACTTCACTCAAGTATTTAGTTTACATTTAATGTTTTAGGTAGATTTGAATGTAGTATTTTATTTTATTGAAGCATTTGGAGGATTTGAAGACATTTGAGGTGATACCTTTCTTTTAATTTAATGTTTGGATGTTTGTCTTTTATTTGTTTGTTTTATTTTGTTAATTTAATTATTAGCTAGCTTTGTTGGTGTTTGAGTGTTTGGATTTATGATGGAATTAGATTTTTAGCTTAATTTTGATTGTTTAATTTAATTGGAAGGTGTATTGATTAGGTTAATGGGTTTTGGTTGATCATTTGCTTGAATTCAATTATTAGATTATATTTTGATGCATGATTAGTGCAACGAGAGTTGGTTAGTCTTGAAGATAGTATAATCGAGGGTTGAGAGTCGAGTGAATTGAGTTTATATTGGGTTATCGCAACGAGAGTTGGGTAATTTTCATTAGAACCTCATTAATTTACACTAATTATTTGAATGAGAGTTTGAGTGATTAGTGAAGAGACTATAGGAGTTTGGTTTCTAGTATTCAAGTGGAAAAGCATGATTATGGATTATATTAGATTAGATTAATTTAGATAGAGTAGAACCCCCTAATTGTGTGATTACCCGGGTAAGAACGACTCTATTCTTTCTCTCGATCTTAGGCGCTTTATTAGATACATCCTTAGTGATTGCTCTTATCATACACCAACCAATGAATTAAACGTCCAAGTTAAGCTTTAATCGATTTCCACATAATGAAGAACACTCGAACACTACTTCTCACATTTGATTTTGATCATCATTTTATTTGCTTTTCCTAGTCAGTTTTTATCTTGTTGATTTTTGTATTTAGTTTTTATAGCTCACCCCATGCTCTTTCACTATAATTACGTGACGCGTATAACACTAAGGCAAACTAACTAACTAGTCCCGTGGTTCGATAATTTAACCGGGCACTTACTTTTACTACGAGAATCCTCTTATACTTGAGAGGTGAGTATTGAAAAATACGTGTCAAGTTTTTGGCGCCGTTGCCGGGGATTAGTTTTGCTTTTTTTGTAACTTAGTGTTAGTTTAGCGTAATTACTAGTGATTTTTTTTATTTGTTTTATATTATCTTGTGCTTTTGATATTTTGATCATTTGTGCAGTTGAGGTTAATTGGAAGATGGACGGATATAACCAATATTCATGGAATCAATCATTTGATCAATATGATATGGTTTATCCTCATTATCAAGAAGAAGTTTGCTATGATAGTGTGGGGAACTACGATTATCAAATGCAACAAGTTCCCACACATTATCAAGATGATGAGAGAAACGTTTACTTGGAAAATTTGCTAGCAACTTTCATGACTCAATCCAATCAAGTTTTTGCTCACAAAATGGAAAGATTGGACAAGATTGATGAGCAAATGGCCTCACTAGCAAATCGAATGAAGAATATGGCGTTTCAATTGAGTCAAATGGCTTCTTCAAGTGGGACTAGTTATGAAGAGTCAAGCATGTCTATTGATGAAGAAGATGGCTCAAGTGAGGGTGAGGATGAAGATGAAGAGAGGAGCTTGTTGGAGATTGATGAAGATTACAAAGAGGAAGATGAATGTCCATTGATGGATATGGTCAACAAAGAGCAAGAAGATCAAGAAGCATTACAAGATGAGTTGGAGAGCGAAATGAGCATTTCTAAACCTTTACACTCTTCAATTTTCACTTTAGATGATATTGATGCTTCTATTGATTTCATTTTGCCTCTTGATCACTTTGATCTTAAGAAGGAAGTTGAGAAGAGTTTGGGCATTCTTGAGCAAAAGAGAAAGAAATGGAAAGAGATGACGGGGAAAGAGAAAGAAGTTAGCCTATTGATAGGAATGCACAAGAAAGGTGCAAGTAATTGGCCTACTATCCAAGGGAGCCTCCTTGATTTTGAGGCCAAGAGATTGAAGTACAATGGCAAGGAGGACCGATATCCTTGGCCATTCCGATGAGCTTATTTTCTTCCGTCCGGCTTGAAGACGTTAAACTTAGCGCTAAATGGGAGACAATCCATTCATTTATTGCTTTCTTTTATTTTTTAGCTTTGTAGTTTGCTTGATCTTTTTGTTGAGTTTTTGTTATGTAGGTTGAGTGTTGTGGTGGATGTTCAAGGATGGGAGATGTGCATGGGGAAGCTCAAGTTGGAGATGTTTTGGTGCTACAAGGTTTGATGGACAATTCGGTTGTGGTAGCTTGCTTCTTTGGTAAGCTATGTTGGTGGACAAATTCTAAGGTAAACACACTCATCTCCAAACTTTGCATTCAACTAGATAGTTTCATTTAAGTTTGGGGGGGTTGATTTCGTGTGTTTACCTTCATTTTTATTGCACCGTTTGTCCTATAATTGTTTAGCTTTGTTGGATGAGATTTTTTGTGGAAGAAAGTGTTTGAGGCTTCATTGTTGGTGATTGTTGGTTTTTTATGTTTGGTTGAGCTTGTTGGTATTGATTGATGCATGCTTGTTCATTTTCTTATGTGAAGATCTTTGTTTGGTTTGGTGCTTTTAATTCGTGATAGACAAGCCCGTGAGCTTTAGAGCCTTTAGACTTTCATATATTTTGGTCTATTTTTTTTCATGTGAGTATCATTCATGCTTGTGTGCTCTAGAACTTGCCAATTGTCTTGTTTGAAGCTACTTTGTGTGTGAGATTTGTGGAAGTGATATAAGGCCATCTTTGTTTTGAATAGTCACTTAGCCAAATTATCCATACCAAATGATATTTTTCCGTAGATAGCCACTTTGAGCCTATTGACTTGTATTCTTTGGGAACCTACAAAATTTAGCCTATTTGTCCATCTTTTGTGAGCCTAATTTCCCTATGAACTAGTGGAGCTTGAATGTCGACAAATGAGGTTGAATTGAGATTAAATGTGAATTTGGTGGATGAGTTTGGTTTGAAAGTGAAAAGAAAGAAAAAAAAAATGGAGAAAAGATGAATTGAGAGAGTGCATAAAAAAAGATTGAGTTGATGAGAAAAAAAAAATTGAAAAAGAAAACTCTCTTGTGTACAAGTATTTGGTAGAGCTTGAAGTTCAAAAGTGCTCAAAAAGTTTTGGTGGTAAAGAATGTGCTTTAAAAGAGTGAGCAAATGAATTGTTGAAGTTTGGAATTTGGAGTTGCAACTTGATCAATTGTAGCTTTCCTCTTGAGTTTTAGAGATGTTCGACGGGGCGTCTTTACTTCTCGTTCCACTAGTTTACGAGTCACTTTATCCAAATCTTCCCTACCCTAACCAAAGAGCCTACATTACAACCAAATGTGAAGTCCTTATTGATTCATGAATTGAACACTTACATGTGGTGGAGAA
Source organism: Galeopsis tetrahit (assembly GCA_963675135.1). NCBI lineage: Eukaryota > Viridiplantae > Streptophyta > Magnoliopsida > Lamiales > Lamiaceae > Galeopsis > Galeopsis tetrahit. The sequence continues at coordinate 74,548,444 of OY776121.1, read as the reverse complement.
TTGAGACTTTTGGCAAGCATATGGTAGTGCACTTGTGTGATTTGATTTTGAGAGCATACATTCCATGATATACACTTTGTGTGATGAGTGATACACTTACTTGTGAGGGAATTGTGAATTGAGCACTTGATCTTGCATTGATTTGAGCATAACATGTGAATTGGTTTGTTGATGGTGTTTACCTCATAGCTTGACTACATTGAGAAAGTTGACAATCACCTATCTTGTCTTGAATGAATTCCTTTGCAATTATCCCACTTGTTCTATTTTTCTTTCGTTGCTCGGGGACGAGCAACACTTTAAGTTTGGGGGGGTTGATTAGTGTGAAAATTGCTTGAAATTCATGTGTTTAAATTACATAATTTTATAGGATTTCGTGCATTATTTACACTAAATTGACTAATTGCACTCGATTTGGAGAAGTGGTGTGGTTTGCTATTTTTTGTAGGTAAAACGAGGTGTTTTGAATCAAATTACAAAAAATCCAGCCGTTGGATCGAGTCCATGAGTTGACCACATGAAAGAAGGTGAAGAGAGGGTCGAAACGAGACAAGAATCGAGTCGATCGGACACCCGGAGCAAAAGATATGCACAAAACAAGAAGAGGTTGGAGGAAGGGCACGCTCGAGCCCGGGACACGGACAAGGCGTGCCCGATACAGCAACATTTCGAAAGTCAAGAGGCACGGCCGAGCACCTAGCACGGCCGAGCCCCCATCAAAATTAAGTTGGTATATAAAAGTGGGGCCCATTTTCATATATGTGGGGTACAGGCCGTGAGTCAAAAAGAAAAAGAAAGGAGGGCCACCATTCCTTTTGTTTGCCAATTCTAATGGGCCTAGGCCCATTTCACTTCCAACTAACAAATTAAGGCCTACGTATTAATCAATTCTTGAGGGGGGGAATTAACAACACACGCTGGAGGAACACAGCGGAGACAGAACAGAGGGCACCGTTCCATTGGGGAGAAATCCTCCACTCTCCACTCCACTTCACTCAAGTATTTAATTTACATTTAATGTTTTAGGTAGATTTGAATGTAGTATTTTATTTTATTGAAGCATTTGGAGGATTTGAAGACATTTGAGGTGATACCTTTCTTTTAATTTAATGTTTGGATGTTTATCTTTTATTTGTTTGTTTTATTTTGTTAATTTAATTATTAGCTAGCTTTGTTGGTGTTTGGGTGTTTGGATTTATGATGGAATTAGATTTTTAGCTTAATTTTGATTGTTTAATTTAATTGGAAGGTGTATTGATTAGGTTAATGGGTTTTGGTTGATCATTTGCTTGAATTCAATTATTAGATTATATTTTGATGCATGATTAGTGCAACGAGAGTTGGTTAGTCTTGACGATAGTATAATCGAGGGATGAGAGTCGAGTGAATTGAGTTTATATTGGGTTATCGCAACGAGAGTTGGGTAATTTTCATTAGAACCTCATTAATTTACACTAATTATTTGAATGAGAGTTTGAGTGATTAGTGAAGAGACTATAGGAGTTTGGTTTCTAGTATTCAAGTGGAAAAGCATGATTATGGATTATATTAGATTAATTTAGATAGAGTAGAACCCCCTAATTGTGTGATTACCCGGGTAAGAACGACTCTATTCTTCCTCTCGATCTTAGGCGCTTTATTAGATACATCCTTAGTGATTGCTCTTATCATACACCAACCAATGAATTAAACGTCCAAGTTAAACTTTAATCGATTTCCACATAATGAAGAACACTCGAACACTACTTCTCACATTTGATTTTGATCATCATTTTATTTGCTTTTCCTAGTCAGTTTTTATCTTGTTGATTTTTGTATTTAGTTTTTATAGCTCACCCCATGCTCTTTCACTATAATTACGTGACGCGTATAACACTAAGGCTACACTAGCTAACTAGTCCCGTGGTTCGATAATTTAACCGGACACTTACTTTTACTACGAGGATCCTCTTATACTTGAGAGGTGAGTATTGAAAAATACGTGTCAAGTTAATAAAATCGAATTCGACAAATAAAATAATAAAATCATCTCCCATTTGCAACCATAAAAATCACACAAATTCTGCCCCATTATCTGTGCTTTAGAAATCTGAAGCTGCCTTGAGCATTTTTTCTGTCTATTTGTTAAGAAAGAAAAAATCTGATGAATTTAGAAAAAAGAAGGGTTATTTATTTATGTGGTTATTTTATTCCTAATTGCCATATTATATACACGCCCACTCACACAAATTCGCGTGTGAAAAACACTTCCTAACGGAATGTTAAAAAGGGGCTTCATGAAATATGATTTGTATAATTTGAGGGCTTTTTAAAATAAATAATAGTTCAGGGGCCTTATAAAACAAATGTTGATAGTTTAGGGGCCTTTAGATGTATTTTGCCAAAAGAATCAGAGACATGAAAACAGAGGCAATCTACCGCTAGGAAGAAAGAGCACAAGGCACGAGGAGAGGAGAAAGACAAACGAAAAAATAAAGCACAAAACAAAACAAAAAAAAAACTAAACGAATCATAAAAAAAAAAAAAAAAATACTCCCTCCGTTCCACAGGAATTTGCACACTTTCTATAAATGGATGTCCCGTACCAATTTGTACACTCCATAAAAGGAAATATCTTCATAATCCTCACCCTCAAAATATACTCTTATTTACCCATATGTCATTACTTTTCCACACTCAATCTACTTTTTACTTTACTTTATTCATAAAACTTTACAAAACTACCCCTCAAAACATCACTCATTACACCTTTTCTTACACATTTTTTAAATCGTGTACCCGTCCAAGTGTGCAAATTTCTATGGGACGGAGGGAATACAACCAAGCAACCCTAAAAAAAACTAGAACCTAAAAATAAAATCAGAGAAAAGGGATCAATATATTGGTCTACCAATCAGTCAATGTAAAAACGGTATCTTTTAAAAGGATCGAACAATTGACCCAAACAACAATAATCAAAGAAGAAATTGAAGTTATGGGGACGATGACGTCGATAGACGGTAGAATGGTGGTGCGGAATGGCAGTAGAGGTGTTCAATTTAATCTTTAATTTCAACATTTAATAATTAGAACTCAATTTTAATTGAATAGGTTCAACTAATTTCAAGTATCACTTTATTTAGATATTTGCTTCTGCAATCCTTGCCTTCTGTCAAAATGAAAATTTGAATTTATATCTAGAAGACTAGAACGCATCTTCAAAGTTCGAAGAGTTTTAAAAAAAAAATCCTTATATATATATATATTTTTTTTAAAAAAATTAACAAAACAAATACTATTCTACTTGATATTTACCCGTGTTTTTATTCTTTTTAACAAATATAACACTGACTCCCTTTTTTTTATCGGAACAATATACTTCTTTTTTGAAAAATATATCAATTGTACTGCATACTTTTCATTTTTTTTAACAATTTTAACACATATTACTTTTTATAAAATAAATACTCATAAAAATAATCAAATAATTTAAAAGGCAGGAGTTATTTTTTTAAATTGTCAATCCCAAAATAATCTAAGGTTGCGTTTGGATGGGGGATTTGATTTGAGGAGGCATTTCAAATGAAATGAGTTAAAAATACATGGATTTCAAATGACATCATAATCCAAACATGTAGAATGGATTTGGACTGTGAATTTGAAATCCATAAGCCCAAATCCACCCAACCAAACGCAACCTAAAACATATATTTCAGAAAATAGTCTTTGTCGTATATAATATTGTCTCTCTTACATTTTTCACAACTAAGAAAACAAGGCTCAAGACTTACTGTTTAGACCACGAAAAATACGGTGCTTTCTGCTCTTAGTGTGCCTTCCAGATGCTCTAGAAACAACATACAGAACAAATTGCACCTGCAGATTATCAAGTTTTACTTCCGGAAGCTTCTCACCATAAAAAACAATATTCCACACAAAATTCAGCTGCTAGTAATATGTATGGTACTATGATGAAAATGAAAATGACATTCAGTTAAACATTTAGCCATCTCTAGAGTGCATCAAAATACCAGTTATACGTACAGCACAATGAGAATTTCAAGAAACTCCATTTTCATAGTGCACATAAATATGAAATATGAAAGGTAATAAATACATCAAGTACCTCAGAGTTGTTCCTGATGCCGTAATGTTGAAGTGGAGAACTGTCGTCAAGCAGCTTCTCATTTTGGTATGAAAGGCAAAAATTTGCCCATACATGTTTCCTGTGAACCCAAGAAGCCATTTCTCAAATTTCAGGTCGAATTCTCTTTATTTAAGTAACTCTTGGAAAAAACAGCTAGCAACGGAAAGCCTCTATACGTGATAAAAAGGTGAAAAACCCGCCACGACAACTATGGGCCTATTACATGAATTTCACGTACATCGGTACATATAGTTTCTTAAAAAGATCCCCTATGTTTGGCATGAGAAAATAGTCAAGAAATTAGTAGGTAACCAATCCACTATTACAGAACATCAGTTACATTATCAAGGAAAGACAGCTTACACGGTGATAATATATTAGCAACAATATCCATAATAATCATCACAATTGGATTTCAAGAATATATCCATGGCAGTGAATTCACATTTGAACTATGGAGCTTACCAAGAGATGTGACGATGACCCATCTTCGACTCCTCCATATCATTCACTTTTTTCTTAACTGCCAATTTCAAGTCCTTCACAGTTGCCAAATTCATCATTACCACCTCTTAACACCCAATATAAAAAACGCAAATCAGCACCTCCATATTCTTTGTTACTACCAAAACATGTTCGTAAAAATTCCACAGAAAAAAATTCAGTACCGAAGGATGTGGCATCCAGTTTACGGATGGTGATGCGCATTGCACTGCCAAGCTCCAAGTTGATAAGAGTGTCCACATCGGCCAGTGACGGTTTCTTGGGCACATCGGCGAGAACTGGATCAGTAAGAAGTGCCACTAAGGTTGATTGTAATCTAGCTTTCTTTAGACTGCTGCTGTTGTACTCTGGAGTTGAGTTCATGGCGGCAGAGGTAATGAGTTGAGGCTCCTCCTCTGTCCGACCATCGGTTGATGCATCCATCTACTCTTTTTGTCGATCAGAAATGAAGAAATTTAGAAAATTTAGGCATCCATATTTAACTAGAAGGGCATTTGCTAAAAGTTGAGGATACTTAATTTCTACACTCGAGGATGATTAACTTTTACAACATTGACTAAAACTTGAGGAAATTAATTTATACTCCTATTTACAACAATATTATGACCATTTCTCATAATGAGCGTCATTCCCTGAAAGTGGAAGCATCCATTCCATCCTATTCTATGACATTATTGCCAAAAACTCACATACCAGAAATAGGAATAGAGGCAAAGTATATCTCAAGTTTTGCAAAGACATTTGAATGAGGCACAAAACTTTGAGTAACACAAAAATGCAAGCAAGGGGAAAAAAATGTTAAAGCCAAGCGAAGCAAAGAAGCAGAAATGAGAACATCCAGAGTATTTATTAAGGAGGCTGATTCAGAGTATCAATTTCTTTAGACTAATCACACGCCAATACCAAATCTTTCCAATTAAACAGCATCCACAACTTGAAAAGCTCACTTAGAAAAGTGTACTTTGTAACTAAGATTTTTGTCTTAAATCATTCAGAAGTTCAATTGACATTCAAGAACAAATAGAGAAAGATTCAGAGTCCACTCCAAATCTAGTAATCAACTTAAACACAGCCTCTTAGTTACCATCTAGCAAACCATTGTTCAAAACTAAACCTATATTCAGAAATTTCACAGTAAACTGGGTGCATAGCCTATTGAAGCAACCAAGCTTAATTATAAATCAACTATAGTTCCAACTTCCAACTTCTAAGCAAAAGATCTTTCGAACTTGAAAATAACAAACAGAACTCTCATTTGAGCTGGAGGAAACCTTTAAGAAGCAAAACGGTTTTAGTATATCATCTTAATGTGGTTGAGGCAAACAATCAACAACATGACCCTGAAACCTCACACGATATATCTAATTTTATGCGTTGCCAACTGTGATATAGTTTTTTCTCGTGCTCCATATAATTCTTTAATTTTATCTGAATTAAGGATCATTACTCGCTATTAATCACATTCCTCAAATTTGTAGTTTCGATATTTTACATCAGTTAATGAGTGCTTAGACTATACATATATGTCAGATCACCATGATATCAACACAAGAACCTGTTTTCTTTTTTCACTTGTGAGTTTTGAAAACCACTGAGGAACAAAGAAATTTGTCCCTTTAGCTATGTACGATTTTATATTATTTCCTAGCATTGAGAATAAGATTTCTGGCTGCTCAAAAGGAATCCTCTAGTCCCCAATTCAAGAAAATAGCAATCAAAATAAATAAAAAAAATTAAACTCTTTTATCCATTTAAACATCAACCTTAAAATTCTATCACAAAATCAAGAGCAACTTCCAATTGATCATCATATCTAACATGTCAAAACCCAATTCTCAACAACATAACAGAACGCAAGTCAAAAACGCCCTTCAATTTTTGAAATAATGTGTAACCAACCAACATAAGCAAATAAGTTTGTCTGGTATAGGATGTAAATAAGAAAAATTAAGATTAAGATTAGGGATAGAAAGGCTTGCCGTGGCGGGAGTGGGGAATGGAGAACAAGCAGCAGCGCAGAACAGGTGTGTCCGTCAATGGCAGTCGACCGCTGAGATTCAATGGTCGTGGCTGTGGTTGAGGGTGTAGGTTGCTGGCAGTGGCGGACAGTTCAAGGCTGATGATGGAGGTTGCCGGCAATTGGTGGTGCACGGTGGTTTCCAGCAGCGGCTGTTATTATTTGAGAAAATGAGGAGTAACAATTTGGAATACTTATTTTAAAAGTTCTTTCACAATTTTTAAATAAAAAGTAATTTTCAAATACCTCTAAATCTGAATCTCTAGGTAAAAATATCATTTCGTACTGCTCTCTTGAATGTCTTTGTAAATTTTATGATAAAATCTAAAAAGATAGAGAAAGAATTGGATCATATGTCCATCCACCATTAGGCTACATTTTTTTATGGATTGATTTGATTTATGTATTTTAAATCTACAGTTCAAATTCTCTTCATTTGTTTGAATTATGAATGGATACTTAGATTTTTTATCACACAATTTTTAATTAAAATTAAGAGAATTTTTAATCTATTTATTTGTAAATTCTTTCATTTCAAATATCTTCTCAAATCAAATCCTCATATTCAAACACAACCTTATAATTATTCCTTTGGTAAAATCTCATATTCAAACACAACCTTATAATTATTTCTTTGGTAAAATCTAGTATGCACTCGAGTGCATGTTGTTGTGCACCCTAATCTAAAGAAAAATGTAAGTTATTAAACTGAAAAGTGCAACATAAGGACTAGAGTGCACAACATGCACTCGAGTCCATAGGAAACCAACCCTATTCCTTTAATTGTCACCGTGTGTAAATTTTGTTGTAGTCTAATTAAATATTATTGCAGTATTATTTGTTAAGAAACACGTCCAATGCCTAGATAATAAAAATCCACTTGGTGACTGTTGGCTTTGTAAACTTGGTTTTATGTTTTAAAATTCTAAATCAGACTCTACTTTGAGATTTTAAAAATGGAACATATTATCATATTTTTTTAATAAATTAACTCCTTCACCTTCTATTTTAATATATTTAAATTATAATTCAATTATTTTATTCATACTCAATAATAATACAACATGATTCACTTTTAAACATTAATTTAATATAAAATTAAACTATTCTTACTCAAAAATTCAAAACAAACACACACATATTAATATTTTTCAGAATTACAAAAACCACTAAGTTTCAAAAACAGATTTTTAATGTTTTAGATGGTACTACATTTTATAAGTCTTGCTCGTGAAAGTCATAAACAGATTTTTAATGTTTTAGATGGTAAATTTTATAAGTTTTACTCGTGAAAGTCATGATGTCGGTGAAGAATTCATTCTTCAATTGACCAAAACTCTACTAGATAAATAAGTTAGAATTGACAATATTCAAACGATTTAGTTAAAATAGCAAAATGTTGCACAGGATATCAAGGAGAGCACACACCAATTCAGCTAACAACAAAATGGCACGTGTTCGCTCGATTTCATTAACGAGCTGAGAATTAAATAAGTTCAAGTCTAACAATCCTAATGGATGCCAATAAAATACTTAAATATTGAGTCTAACAAGTCGAGCTCTAACCAACTCGTTAATTAATATAAACGAGTCATGTTCGAGCTCTCAAGCTGCACATTCAAATAACAGATACACAGACAATGTATGCTGAAACTCAAAAGAATTAAATGAAAGAATTATACAAACTCTATTCCTTAAACTTCAATCTTTTAAAATCTTCTTTTTTAACATTTTATCTTGCTGTAAGACATAGATGACAATTGTCTCCCTAAACACCTATGGAAGAAACACAGCTCACACCTGTTTCTACTCTTCTAAATCTGATGCGACTAAATTCATACAAGTAAACCACATGAAATCGACAGTAGAAGATATTCTAAGATCATCGAGTACAGAAAGACACCAGAACCAATAATTCATCGAATGAACATCTGAACAAAACTTTGGTATGAGTAAACATAAGATCCACGAAAAAAAGACTCACAATAATAAAACAAGATTCTTAAAGGATACTCCTGAAATAATATAATGCCAATCCTTTTCTACGGATATGAATATCATGATACACCCTTAACGAAATAAAATATGGTTAGAACTGCAAACCAAAGCAATCCCCAATTACTCCTCCATTCGATTGTCCTGTGTTGTCTGTAGGGGCACCTTGACCTTGGTCTTGTCCTTTGACTCAGTGAGTGAGGGATCTCGTTGAAGAGAAAGGGGAGCTTTAACCATGCTAATGCTCTGCTCCAGTTCTTTTGCTGCCTCCCTATGCATATGTGCCTTATTTCCTTGCCTCCTGTTTGTTTTCACACACATGATTAGATTTAACTCAGAATTAACCAAGGATGCAATTTTGCAACATTCAGACAAAAATACTGACCTCTTTGCATGGTGTCTGGCCTCTCTATCAGTCCTGACTTTGTCGATCTTCTTAATGGCCTTGAGAGTGTTCTCCGTCACATTTCTATCATATCTCTCAGGTCTATTCCTCTTCCTCTCAAACTCGAAGGTTGCATCCTTCAAATTTTAACAGACAATAAACATAGGTTCAGCAAGAACAATCAGAAGAAATATTAAATGGCACAAAACATTAAAAAGCCCTACAACAAATATTATACCTGAGTCATGTCCTTCCCGTGCAACCGTCTGTAAGCCTTAGTCCATTTAACTTTACGAGGATTTCTCTTCATCTTGAAGTTTTTATGGCATTTAGACCGACAAAATCTAAAGATCTGCTCAATCAAATTATAGGAGGTCATGCACTAAAACAACAAATAAGAACACCATAATAATGATAATGAATGAATAAAATGACCCTATATTTTTTATTAAGGTGCTGGTAACGTACAGTTAAAATAACTATGCCTCTGATTTGTCATCTACAAAGAACCCCAAACATAATAAAGGAAGCATTTCCTTACACCATCATTCATATAAAATAATACTAGAAACTCTAAATATAACTAGTAAGGCACTAAGTTTAGCAACACCAACAATTTTAGGAAAATTTAAAAATTATATGCAAAGAAGGAGTAACAGTAAATTAGTAAAGCTCTCACCTTAGCATCATTACGAACAAATTGAATCCCATGCCCTGGGTATACAGTAGAAGAACAAAACCAGCATTTCTCCAACCTCATCCTTGATCTTTCGTTAAAAAGATCCCTACTCAAAATTATTTTAAAAAAAATAATCAATAATAAGCCAACCTCAGAACTCGAAAAAACAGATGATATCAGACTTATTTAACAAACACATACGGCAAACTGAAATTGATTTCGTTTACAATTTCTTGAAATTATAATAGACTCTGCGCATTATTAATTTTAGATTTAAAATCATTACATGCCCAATTAGTATAACATCGATGTGAAACAGAACGCAATTTTTCTTCTATATATTAATTAACCATAAATTCTAACAGGCCTGGTGCAAAAACAGAGCCACGCACCAGTTATGAGTGAACCCCTTGTTCTTGCACACAAAATATATAATCAAGCAGTTAAGAACAGGAAACGAAATAGGACAATTTTGAGTAAAGAACAAGAAAACGGGAACATCCTTCCATTACACAAACGGAAAACTAAGAAAGCATCGGCGCACACACAATCGAGCAAACGAAAATATTAGGAGAAAAGTCGGCGTACCTATGAGCAAGGCGGAGAGGGGAGTCCGCAGTAGGACTTTGTGAGAGGAAACAACAAGGAATTAGGGTTTAACATATAGGCTCTGTTTATTATAAAAGGCGTGTTTATTATAAAAGGCGTGTTTAAAGAAAATTGAAAAATGGGCTTTCCCTTTTTTAGGTTTTGAAATTCATTAAACACGGTGGGTATGTTTTGATTTGTGTTTTAAAAATTCGATTTTGGGATTTTGTGTTTCTAAAATTAATATTATTGTTTAAAAGAAGTAACAATATTTACAACCACACTCATTCTACCTTAAACTTTTCTTCTAAAATCTCTCCATTTAAAAAATCCTCAATTCTCATTCATTTTAACTTTATCTTCTAATATTAACCATTCATTTTAAGTTTTAATCTCAACCCTTAATCCTTAGTTTTTACTCCTATATAAACCCCAACTCCTTAATTTCTTTCATGTCAACCACTCAATGTTTACATAATTTTTTAGGGTTTCTTTACACTTTTTTTTTTCTAATGTAGTTTGATTGATTTTTATATTTTATGTATTGTTCTACAATATAGTTAAGATTTTTATTATAATATATAATGTATGTTTGTTCTTGTGTAGTTTAGTTATTGAGTTTTAGTTTTGTTTGTCAATTTCTACAGGGTTATGAAGACACTTGCAACAATGTCATCCATTTACACTAATTGTTTTAAGGTGGTTGCACTGATTATAAGTTTAGGCATCCATTTACATTAATTGTTCCAAGATGGTTGCACTGATTATAAGTTTATGCGTCAATTTCATTATTTTCAAGTCTATAAATTATCCTTGATGATCCATAACAATATTCGATTGATTATATTTTTAGATCATTTCCTTAAACTTTGCATTTGTAATTATGTGTAAATCTCATTATTTTTGCTAATGTATTACATATTTTAAGTAATATGAAAAGTACACTATTAAGAATAAAACATGTGCATAAATTATCGGTATAATTTAGGGAAATTACTTAATTAAATCTCTTTAATCTTGGGACCTTCTATATGTAGTCAGGGTGTCGTAACGTGTCGTAATGACTACCGTAGTCAGTTAATCTAAACCATTAAAAATCTAATCTAAAGGTTTAGATTTGATGACCTGTTACCTTTTGTAAATTTTACGATATGTATTATCGTAATGTGTCGTAATGTGTCATAAATTTGTATTTTCTATTAAATTAAATTAATTAAAATATATTATTGTAAATTTACATTTTTATCCTTATACAATAAAATAATTTATTACAACAATTATCTACACCCACTAATTTTATGAGTTCACCCCAAATCATTTTTACCATAGTTATCTGCACCCATTCATTTTATGAGTTCACCCAAATCATTTTTTACCATAGTTATCTGCACCCATTCATTTTATGAGTTCACCCCCAAATCATTTCTTTTTTACAACGGTTATCTACACCCGTTCATTTTATGAGTTCACCCCAAATTATATTTTTACCAAAGTTATATGCACCCGCTCATTTTATGAATTCATCCCCAAATTATTTTTATACCACAATTATCTACACCCGCTCATTTTATGAGTTCACCCCAAAATATTTTTTTAAAAATAATTACATTTAAAAGACTAAATTATTTTTTATTAATTAACACAAAATATAATAAAATCAACCCTAATTTATACATTTACAATCTACAACCGAGTCATTGCCGAGTTACCGTCGATTCACCACCAAATCACTCATATTTTTAGAAAAAAAATCGTAAAAACATAATTAAAAAAAACTATCGATATTAGGCACAAATTTCAATTTTTTTTCTTTTTAATTTTTCTTCCCATTTTCAATTTTTATTCCAAACTTTTTATTTCTTCGTTTTTTTTGTTTCCTACTTTTTTTTCATTAGTATATTTTTTAGTTTTAATACAAAATAATATTCCTCCGTCCCACTATAAGTTTCCCACTTTCCTTTTTTGAATGTCCCACTATAAGTTTCTCATTCAATTTTTGGTAAATTATTTTCTCTCTCCCAATCACATCACTTACCCTTTATCTATTATTTTATCATACTTCATCTCATACTAATCTATTATTTTCTCTCTCACCATCACATCACTTGTACTACATCTATTATGTTATCATATTCCTTAATCAAAACACCAAAAAAAAAGTGGGAAACTTATATCGGGACGGAGGGAGTATTATATGTATGATTTTATTATAATCCCTCCGTCCCAGTGAAAGCTCCTCATGAGCTTCAGACACAGAGGTTAAAAAATATGATATAATAAGTGGATGTATGAGATTTGATGTGATTGAGAAAGAGAAGAATATAATGAAATGTGAGAAAGAATACTTTGGCAGAAAAAGAATGAGTAACTTTCATTGGGACAAATGAATAAGGAAAGTTGGGTAGCTTTCAATAGGAAGGAGGGAGTAGTCGGTAATACAACAAGTAATAACCAGTAATACCATTAACAATAATTAGTAATACCACGAACATTAATCAGTAAAATTTTATACAATAACAAATAATTTCACACATCTAATTATATTCAATAATACAAAAAATAATTATCAGTAATACCATGAACAGTAAGTAGTAATACCATGAACATTGAATAGTAATGTCTCATACAATAACAAATAATTCCACAAATCTAATTATATTCAATATTACCAAAAACAATTATCAGTAATACCATAAACAATAATATGTAATACCATAAAAATAATAATAATCAGTAATAAATAATTTCACATAATCAGTAATACCACAATTAATAATCAATAATCATTAATATTAATTCAATAGTGTATTAATAGTAATACCACAATCAATAACTAGTAATACCAGTATCAATAATACCAATAACAATAATACAATAAAAAAAAGTGGAGAGACTGCAGATTGGGGTGTACTAAAGAAAATAGAGGGTGCACATTACCAAGCCCAATTGAAGGAAACCCTAGCCCAATGGGAGGGCACCCTAGGTCAGTAGTCGTCGCTTGGGATTTCATCAGCAAGGTCACCGGCTCTGAGTGTCGTCCGGTCAGAGATCCATCAGCAACATACTCACAGTCCTCCGTCGGGCCGTCGTCAGCCGGAGGAAGAGGCTGCGCAGGAGCAGGGTGAAGAAGACGGATGAAGCAATGTAGCTTCGATTTGGACAGAGATGAACGACGAGAGAGAGGCAGCGTCGATCCGAGTGTTGCAGGCGAGCGTCGTTGATGTAGGAGAAGCTCCTGGATCGCGAACGCAAGGGAGATTGATCGAAGTAGTCGCGTCGGTGGTCGAAATGAGGAGAGGATTTCGGCCGCCATGGATCGTGGCCGAGATGGAAGATTATGTCGATTGTTATGGAAATGAAGAATCGCGATTGCGATTCGAGGAGGGGTCTCGGGCTTCAGCGGCCGAGACCGAAGCGTCCCCATCATCGTCGAGGGAGTGGTCGGGCATGGTGGTGGCTGGGTCACCCGCCGACATGCATGGATTTCCGGCAGGTCTTTTACTCATCAAATTAAAATTAAAATTAAAATTTAGGTGCACCACCGATCGACTTTAATAAAATTATACCTATAATATTATTTTGTATTAAAATTTAAAAAATACACATGCAAAAAATGGAAAAGAAAGACAGGAAAATTTAAAAAGGAAAAGAAAAAAAATAAGGAAATAAAAAATTTGAAAAAAAAATTGAAAATTGGAAGAAAAAAGAAAAAGAGGAGGAGGAAGAAAAATTAAAAAGAAAAAAATTGAGATTTGTGGCTAATTTCGATATTTTTTTATTAATTATATTTTTACGCTTTTTTTTTTAAATATGGGTGATTTGGTGGTGAATTGATTTTTTAGAGTTTATTTTATTATATTTTGTGTAAAATAATAAAAGGATAACATAGTCTTTTAAATGTGATTATTTTTTAAAAAATATTTTGGAGTGCACTCATAAAATGTGCGAGTGCAGATAACCGTAGTAAAACAATAATTTGGGGGTGAACTCATAAAATGAGCGAGTGCAGATAATTGTGGTAAAAAATAATTTGGGGGTGAACTCATAGAATGAGCGGGTGTAGATAACTGTTGTAAAAAATAAATGATTTGGGGGTGAACTCATTAAATGAGCGGGTGCAGATAATTGTTGTAAAAATATGATTAGGGGGTGAATTCATTAAATTAGCGGGTGCAGATAATTGTAGTAAAAATATGATTAGGGGGTGCACTCATTAAATTAGTGGGTGCAGGTAAAATATAAATAAAATTTAAAAAGAAGGGTAATGTAGTAAATAACAAAATATAATTTAAATAATGCTAAAAATAACTGAAACCTGTATGACAGGTAGCAGGTCATTTTTACGGTTACGACGCCACATGGCGCGATTCGACAAAGTGACTGCGTAGTCACTTTGTAAAATGTGACTACTGTAAGAATTGCCCATCTTGCAATTGTTATACTTATTTTCAAAATACTTAATTAAGAAATAGATTAAATTGTGTATAATATTTAGAATAAAGAAATTACATTAAATGAAGGATTTCATGAATGTACTCCTAATTAAACTATAATAGTAGATTTTTTGGAAATAAATTTCTATATGCATTCGAATTTTTGCCAATATTATGAATGGGCTATACACATGAAGGGTATTTTGTGTGCTTCTTGGCAGTGAAAAAATTAAGGAAATAAATATCTATTTTTAACTTTGATCAAATTTTATATTTTAAAATTAAAATATATGATATGATATGGAAAATTCTATTGCATAGGACATGTATATGACATGATATTCAAATTTTTGTTAATAAATTTGACCAATTTTAGAAACGTTTAATCAAAATGTGTTGATTGTATTTTTCTAAATTATTGTGATTATTCATTAATTATTTTCGATATAAGGTATAATTGTGCACATTCAATATTAATTTATTAGTCATACAAAACTCTTAGATTGTTTGAAATACTTTAAAATTAATTACTTAGCGAAATTTAAGAAAAACTCTAAAATTGCTACCTAATTTCTTCAATTAATTTATTAATTGATTTAGTACAACATTATTTCAGCAATCATCATTAACATCTTATGAAATGAAGTAATTAGTTGTAAAATCAATACATAAGAGTTCTAATTGATTATTGCATAAACACATTTTTTTTAAATCTTATCATTTGATAATTAATTTTTCTTAAATTATTTATGTATATATTTAAAGTAAATTGAAGATTTACGGAGGATTAGTGTTAATGATCGAATGGCAAAGACTTATATATATATATATATATATATATATATAATGCAAATATGATAAAAACTTAATTGATTGGTGCATAATTTACTCACTTAATTGTTACAATTATAATATTAGTTTGACAAGTGGTTTGTGCACATGCAATTTATTAAGTTTATTCTACTATTTAATTTTATTGTTACGAATATTGTTACCTTCCACAAAATCTATTAATTGAATTTAATTTGAGATTTGTACCCATTTTACAATGTACCCTCTATAAAATACATTACTCTTATATGTATTAGAACATAATTGACAAATATAGAGTGGAGATGATCACTTATATGAATTATTTTCTTTTTGAATCCATATGAATTATTAGCTAAAATTGAATATTATTTTAAATTTCGCTAATAAATTCTGGTAACTTACTTATTTGTATTCCTAAACTTAGTTAGATTTTGAAATTAAATTAATGTAATTAATTATAGTATTTGTTTAAATCATATAACAATGGTATTACTATTCATTTATTTTTAGAAAAATAGGAAGACATGTTATAAGGTGTATTCTATTACATTGATATCATTTTAATGTACACCTGTAACATTGATATGACTCTAATTATTCAAGTACGTTACATAATAATTGTTAATTATTATTTATGTTATTAATTTATATAATTATTGAATAAAGAAAATATTTAATGGATTATCATTCTAATAACTTAACATAAAAAAAAAAGATCAAATCTTTATATTTTAACCAGCTAAATCCCCTACCTAACTAAATTAAATTTATAATTCCTCTTTAATGAATAACACTAATTAGGTATTCTTACATGAACAACCCTAATTAATAATGACATTATTACAAATAATTTCAATTCAACATATAATTATGAATGCCATCATGATCGGTTATGTTTTTAAAAATATGGTAATATTATTATTTTATTAATTAAAAATACCATATTCCTTCCATATTTATTTTTTATATTTTTTCATGTAATTTGTATATATACCCAAAAATTCGTAAATTAAATAATTATATTAAACCAATTATTGTGTGAAAATATTAAAGATAATATTTTATTTTATAGTAATAATTATAAAATTTATACAAAAACTTATTTGTGTATTATTTTGTGCTCCATCTGTCCCATAATAATTTGGGTTAATTGCAAATTAATAAATAGTCACATTTAGGTTCAATTACACCATATTCTTTTTTTTTTCAATTCGATACATCACCTTTTTAAGTTGTGTAATTTGATACACCTGCCTATTTTTCTGCAACACATAAATGATGTGAATATCGAAGCTGCATTGAAGCCCACGTAAATGTCATAACTGATATATAAACCATTTTTTTTTTCAAATCGTATTTAAGTAAAAACAATATGCAAAATTTTAGATTGTTTTTTGTGGACTATGATTTGGAGGACACAATTCAATTCTTTTGAGTTTTAGAAAAAACTGATAATAATTTTCAAAAATTGGTTTATAATTTTTTAGTATTTTTTAGGCAAAGTATTATTTTTAATTTAAAAATGATTTTTTAGTATTGTTTTTAATTGGAAACGTTTTATATTGTTACAATTACATTTCAGTTTTTATCTTTTAATAGATTAAAAAAATTCTAAATCTATACATATGTTTCAAAGATTATTTTTAATTAATAAATTAAAATATATTATGAATTTATTTTAATCCGCATAAAAAAACGCAGGTCTTACGCTAGTAATAATTAATTACTCAAGATGCACAAGATGTAGTAATACATTCTCCTCAAATTTTAGTCATATGACATTTTTTCCCAAACATAACTCACTTAATATGCTTGTGCATAGTTAATAGAGTTCCACATCCATATTTTCCTATCTTTTCCAGGAGTATATAATTTTAACAATATTTTTTATATAAAAAGTAATCTTACTTTTGAATGAAAAAAATGTGATGTAAGACTCTATTCACAAGCGAATACGGGAGTATTTTTTTAAAATCAAATTAATTGGTTAAAAGTGAAATTGAAATAAAGATTCTCATTGAAGATAAATAATATATTTTCCCTACAATTTATTTTTTAACAATTTAATCTAAATTGAATGAAATTAAGTATGTCATTCACCAAATGTGGGTCGATTTAAAAAAAATAAATTGAAATTGACTTAAATTTAATAGAGTCGAGTTTCGAACTACTAAGTAGCTACTAGTTCAAATTCTAAAGACTCACAACCTGTAAAAATCAAACTGAAAAGGGCTCTGGTAGTCCAGTGTGACGGCTCTGAAGGGTGTAGTTAGAACCAAGGATGAAAAAATCAGGAAATTTCGCCGAAATATCGGTGATATTTCGGATTTTTGAACTCTCCGATATCGATATGCATCGGAACGAGATATCTTCCAACATATCGGTAAAATATCGGGATATATCGGGAAATATCGGTATCGGTTATGTTTAGTACAAATTTTCCTTGATATCGCCGACATATCGGCGAAAAATCGAAAAATGTCGAAAAAAAATCGGTTTGAATTGTTTTGTTCCGTTTTTTCAGAGTTTTAATTGTTGGGTTCCTTTTTTTTTTCAGAACAAGCAAGTATCTTGTGTCTTGTCTATCATTTTGGTATTAATTGTCTAGTGTGACATAATTATGAAAATATATCGTATCACTTTAGACTGGTTTTGTATTTTTTTACTAATATGTTTGTCATAAAAAAATCATTTTTAGTGATTTTAGGCTAAATTTATGCATTAATGTTAGTTATAATATTTTCTAAAATTTCATCTTAAATTTTCATCATTTTAATAAGATTTCCGTCAATTTTCTATATTTTACCGATATCGATATTTTCTGTAGATTTAAAGTACCGATGTTTCCACCGATATTGATATTTTCATACTTGGTTAGAAAACCCTTGATAAATTGACCTTTTTTTTTTTTTAGTCAGAGATTCACTGAGTTTTATTATGAGTTTAAAGCATGAATAAAAATATCTGGAAATATCCCTGATATATTCTCGATATATTCATTTTTTGCGATCACCGATATCGATATTAGAAAGAACCGATATTTCCACGATATTTGTAAAAAAATCGAAAATATCGATAAATATTTGTAGATAATAATAATAATATTGAGCCTAATATCAGTAAAATATTGAGAGAATATAAAAAATTATCGAGAAAATGTCGAAAAATATCGATAAATATCATATGAAATAACATTGTATAGTATATTTTATATAAATTTATCATAGATATAAAATGTATTAAATTGTTTTGTTAATTTTATGTATTAAATTTTTATAGACATCCATCAATATTTCAACAAATTTAAAGTTTCAATATTTCCATCGATACAATATTTTCATCCTTGGTTTAAAGGAGTGTTTGCAAACTCTACTTATAGATTAGAAGCACTCCTTAGAATTCACTATTAGGCATGGACAAAAATATCCGGAAATTTCCCCAATATATTCTCGATATATCCATTTTTTGCAGTCACCGATATCGATATTGAGAAGAAACGATATTTCCATGATATTAGTAAAAAGTATCGAAAATATAGATAAAAATCGATATACAATAACAATATCGAGACTAATATCGGTAAAAAATCGAAAAATGTCCATAAATTTCAAAAAATATCATATGAAATAACATCGTATGCTATATTTTATATAAATTTATCATAAATGTAAATGGATTTAAATTGTTTTTTTGAATTTATGTATTAAAAGTTAGTTATTAAATTTCCACAATTTTTAAAATTTACCGATATCGATATTCGATATCGAGATATCCATCGATATTTCCACAAATTTAAGGTCTCGATATTTCCACCGACACCGATATTGTTGTCCTTGCTATTAGGAGAAAAGTTTGCATTAGGGTTTGATTCCGGTGGAATGTGCTGACTTGGTACCACATTTATTTAAAAAATGTCATGTCATCTGCCACATAATTATATCTATCAAATTTTCCTCTAAACTCCCACGTTCAATTAAAAACAAAATGGAAATATTCTCCCAAGTTCAATTATAAACAAAATTGAAATATGCACCATTGATAAAATAGTTCTATAATTAATTTTTTTTTTTTTTTACAGGATAATTAAAAATAAAATTGACAACAACTAAATTAAAACATAACAATCTTAATTCTATATATTTGCAAACTTCTTTTGTGACACATGTCACAACCTCCTTCATTCTCTCAATTTCTCTCCTCTCTAAATTCCTCCATTTTGAAATTGCTTCATTCTTATCACATATATAGATTAAGTTCTAATTTCAGCCTTTGATTATGTACAAATGATCTCAACCATCTATTCTTATTGTTTTACTCCTATATAAACTTTAACACTTTCTCATTTCAATCATTCAAGTTTTAATCTCTCAACTTTGTCCTCTCCTAATTTCGTCGGTCAATTTTATTCCTCCTATTCGCATAGAAAATATTACGGCCATCCATTTTAAATCTCCCTCATTTCTCTCAATTTTGTCTTTTACTGTAATTTTTTTTCTAGCTATTCATCAAATATAAATGATTTTGTCAAGAAAGATTGTAATCTCTCTCATTTCGATCTCATTTCTCCATTGATCTACAAAGAATAATTTTGTTAGATTTGATAAAAAATATCAAATTTAATATCATATGAATGAAGAACGACAATATCAATGTAATAATAACATATTTTTTAGTGAGGAATATCTACATCTTTTTTTTAATTTATGTTGTAATGTATTATTTTTTGTAATTTCTTTTAATATTTGTAATATTATCGAAAACGATTGTTGTATGCAATTTTATTGATTTCGGTATACAATTTTAATGAAATCATTTGATTATACATTTTGGAGACTAAAGTTTAATGAGAGTTGAATTAAAGATGGTGAGTTGCGCATGATTTAATTTTGAATGAAATTTGATTCCAATGAGTTGCAATTATGTTAAATGTTTTCTTAATTTCACTTAATTTAGAAGTTGGGGATTAAATCTATGTACATTGAAATTTCACTATTCCGCAAATGGAGGTTATTAATTGTTATAATTTGAAGATTAGTTTTTGCAAATCAATTACCGAGAATGATGATATAAATCAATTACCAAGAATAAGTGGTTGAAAATTAATATAAAAAATTAATAATACTACATTTGTCTATCTTTATTTAATTTTTATAATCACGTCACAGTTATTTCCGTCTGTTAATTGTCTAATAAATTAAATTAAATGTTACATGTCTAATTGATAAATTTGGATGGAAAATTAATTTGATCATAATTTTCTCATATAATGTAAAGATTTATGCAATAATTATTATAGCTTAAAAATTAAGAGTCTCCTTCTAATCAATTAACCTCTCTATAAATTAAAGCAATTTGCTAGGTAAAAGTAAAAATATTTTTAACTTTATCATAAAAAAAATATACTATAATTATACAATAACTAACGTTAATTATTCAATCATAGTCACTAAAAACACGATAAAAATTGATTGTCTAAAATGGTTTTCAACCATTCATACAAAACAATATGACTTTGTATTGACTTTATGGAAAATAAATTAGTAACTATGCATTCATATACAATCCCAAAATTTGGGATAATTGATTAAAGAAATCAATGTAAATGCGTACACAATATATACATGTTAATAATTATCGGTAACGTCAATTCTTAATTACATATTAATTGGCGATTGGAGATATTTGATATTTCATCATTACTTTAACTTAAATCAATTGAGATTTTTTTTAATAAAATATATTAACTTAATTTGTATGTCATATTTTTTTGTATTGTTATTATTAATACTACTAATAATAATCAAGTTTAAGAATACCATTTTCCTGAAAATTATTTTATGTTTTAAATATTATAATTATATAATTGATAATTATTAATTTATGTATATACGTACCGTAAACAATTATTTAATGATTTATTTATTACTCCTATATTGTTTTTATTCACTATATAGTTTATAATTATCTAAATCTAATCTAAATATTACTCACTCCGTCCCAAATAATTTTTATAGGTAGATGGACACTCATATTAAGAAAGTGTAATAATTAGTGAAATTTTAATTTGAGAAGTAATTTTGTAAAAATTTGTGTATAGAGTAAATAAATGAGTTGACTTTTGAGTATGTGTGAAGAAAAAGTAATGATATTTGTGTAGAATTGAGGATATTGTAAAAGTAGAGTTTATAACAAATTTTCTATTTTAAGGGTGTGAAAGTTATTGTAAACGTTCTAAAAAAAAGAAAGTGTGAAAGTTATTATGTAGTGGGAGAGTAATACATACGGAGTATAATGTAAGATGTATGTGGACTCACTTGACATAAATCATTTGATCTGCACCATTAAACTATTTTATGATTTTCTTTTGGGATTATAGTTTTTTTAGTCCATTAAGTTACCACAATTTTGAATTTAGTCCACCAGATTACCACTCTTTGAATTTAGTCCATTAAGTTTCGATTTATTTTGATTTTGGTATAGTTACCTGCTACAGCAAATTTAACAAGTCATTTTTTAAAATAGGAATAAATACAAATTAAGTCACTATATAAGACACTTAAACAATTTAAGACACAAATTATTCTTAAAACAATTTAAGTCACTTTCTACGCTGAAAATCCAATTTTGCCATTTACTTCTTAAAAAAAGTGAACTATTTGTATTATATAAAGAAATTCCTTATTTTACGCTATTTTATATAATTGATTGTCTTTCATTTCCTTATTCGGCAGTTACCATCAATACAACGGATCGACGATCGAATATGCAGATGGTGGCAATTAATTGCATCTTCTATGTCAAACAATCATTCTGACATTCCATATCTAGGTATTGCACTTATTTTCATCGCCAAATATACCAAAATTTATGATCTTTTCAGTTTTCATAGAAATTACTTTTTGGAGCTCTGGTCTTCCCAGAAATGCAGGGACGGAGGGAGTATATTAATCTAGATGACTAGATCGATTTAGTTCTATTATATTTGAATAATAACACAGTTGTTTTAATACCACCATTTCAACTAATTAGACAATATTGTTTACTTTAATATATGAATAATAACACATGTGTTTTACTTTAATATTTTGTTATTTTTCCACTGGTTGTATTTCATTTAACAATATATATTATCACAAGTTAAATGTTGTTAAGTATTTTATCATTAAGAATCATGACATTATTTAGATATACCGTACTGCTCTTCAGGCTTGTATTTTGTTATATTTATCAAAACTTACAATGTTTCTGTAAGGAATTAGTTAATATACCATTTAAATAAACCATGGATTTATACAAATATATCTTTTATTCAACTACACTATATACATTTTATAAGTTTTAACGTAGGTTTCAGTTAATCTGATAAATAATATGCTTAAGATAGAGAAACGACTATCAATAAAGTTTTAATAAATTTTATTAAATATCCCGTCAATGCACCATAATTTAATCATACATTAATTAAGGATAAATTTGTATATTTTTCTGAATACACTATTTATTTATACATTAATAATCACAAAAACATCATATTATTCATATACAAACATAAATGCTTACAACTTACGTGTAGTATATTTTTTTGTTCGGCATATAGTATTATTAGAGTAGAAAGTCATTGTTCATTAGATATTATATTAAACCATAATTTAACCAATATTCAGTAAGAAACTTACAAAAAATATACTATTCATCTATTAAATTCATCATTTCAATAAGAAACTATTGTGTATTTAAGACACAACTACAATAATAAACAATCAGGTGCGGAAAGTTGTCATCAGAGATACAAGGCTTTGAATATACTTATAGGTATGAGCTGTACAAATCATTGAATCCACTTCTTATATTATTCCTTCTTCTCCTATTGTAAAATCGTATGAGTAGAACGAACCCGATGGATAAGTTCTGAACATAATCTTTTCTATTTCTTGTTAATGAAGTGTATAGGAATGAGTTTATAATTAATGGGTAGCATTCCAACATTAGAAAAATAGTAAACTTCTTCCAAGTTGATCCACTAATTGAATACGAGAGCACCTGCATTTCAAAATAATATTTTCTCGCACCACAATTATCAACAATGTTTCTATCCCCATACACGGCTAGGTTATTGTCATCTAATGCATCGACAACTAACGGGAGAATTTGTTCAACGGCACCTCCGGAGGATGAAACAGGAGAATAGATTTTCAATCCTGCATCAAGCCAGGGAAGCAAAACCACCTATATGTTATGAGTTCGTCCCCCTTATAGTTCCATCGTACCGAAGGTTCGTACGATCTGGAAATGAAGACTATGAAATACTTGGGAAGTACAATGAGTTAGTGCTCTTTTGCAACACTGATGATCAATATTCTCTGGTTAATCAATCTACAAATGAAACATTTGTTATTCAAATTGACTTCTTTGAACGACCTAATGTCTTCCTCGAGTTGCATATTTGTTTGATGAAAACACTTCAGTTTTTCTTCCAGTTCACTTAACTTTGATCGCTCTTCGTTTAATTTTTTTAACAGGCCAGGTATAATATTCCTTCCTCTTTCGCACAGAGGTTGATCGATCCACTGAAAAAAATCCACAAAAACCTTCTTTATGCAATCATATGAAATTTAATAATTATTTCTATATACATAATTCAAAATCTTAATGAAATATATGAATACACATCATAATGAAATATATGAATACAGTTCCACACTAGACATATGATCATCACTTGCAACTGAAATTCACAATTCAACACAACTATGATGTCAACACTGCACAATTCAGCACAGTATGATGTCAAATCTGCAGCAACGCGGATTTTTTTCATATTATACCTATATATGTAACAACCTCATATAGATGCAACATTCTTTCAGTTTATCATTTGCATATCAGCACCCATCCTACCACTATTTACACAATTATTGTATATAATAGCCATAATGTAGATAGTGTGTATTATTTTTCAAAGTTTATGTTGTTAAATATATTATATCATTGAACATTTAAGGTGTGACATAAATACAAAAGTTAAGTGTATGTGACATCATATAATTGTAATGCTAGATTCATCTCGTACAGAATCAAGAATATTTAACCAAATCTTATACATTTATGCAGACAACACATTATAATTCTTGTAATTCAAATGTTTGGTCATTTGTTCCACCATATCCGTACGAAACCCCCTATTGCAAACCCGGAGAGAATGGATTAAGCATGCATTTTCTTCAGATGCACATATTAAGTTATATGAGTGATGGGTGTACGTGGTCAAACCTAACAATATTCAAGAAAGAATGGTTACCGTATATGTTCAACATCAACCCGATGTGCTTTTTGAATTGCACGAAGACGATTATCATGTTTAAGGAGGAGACAAGTGGAAATTTTTGCTCTTATGACATCCAAAAGAGAGAATTTAATGCGTTGGATTGGCTGAATGAAGCCCCAGATGTCGAACGTACGTATAGTATATTGCCTAGTCTAGTTTCCCCATTCCCGATAAGTT
This sequence comes from Galeopsis tetrahit, assembly GCA_963675135.1. Classification (NCBI taxonomy): domain Eukaryota; kingdom Viridiplantae; phylum Streptophyta; class Magnoliopsida; order Lamiales; family Lamiaceae; genus Galeopsis; species Galeopsis tetrahit. The sequence goes on along the minus strand of OY776121.1, from coordinate 74,523,402 downwards.
ACTAGTCCTATGTAGTTCTATAGTAAGTTGTAATGTGCTTTCTAGTAGATATGACATGAAATGATTTTTTTTTTTTGGCTTTTTAGTTTTGTAATCTAAACATATATTTAATATATAAAGCAAACTATATGCAGATCGGAATGCACAATGCAAAAGGTGATGCATACGTATTGCCTAAAATGACACTGTTATTGCATATGTTACGCCTATCTGCATTTTTTCCTGCATTTTTTTAGTTTTATGCAGTATTCACCACATATTCGTGCAAATGCAATAACCACTTCACTTTCTCAAGCTGCGAAAATAGTCACATAGGTCACCTTACATATATTCCATTAAAAACCAATATCATAATATGAAATTATACTAACATTAAGCGCCCATCAATTGCCGAGTCATATGCGTTGTTACAAAGTATATTCTTGAATATCCAACCAATAAACAATACTATTGCAAATTTCAAAATATGCATAATTGTAATTTGAACTTTATCTGGTGCACCGTTATTCAAATTGACTTCTTTGAATGACCTAATGTCTTCCTCGAGTTGCATATTCGTCTGATGAAAACACTTCAGTTTTTCTTCCAATTCACTTAACTTTGATCGCTCTTCGTTTAATTTTTTTAACAGGCCAGGTATAATATTCCTTCCTCTTTCGCACAAAGGTTGATCAATCCACTGAAAAAATCCACAAAAACCTTCTTTATGCAATCGTATGAAATTTAATAATTATTTCTATATACATAATTCAAAATCTTAATGAAATATATGAATACAATTCCATACTAGACATATGATCATCACGTGCAACTGAAATTCACAATTCAACACAACTATGATGTCAACAATGCACAATTCAACACAGTATGATGTCAAATCCGCAGCAACGCGAATTATTTTTCATATTATACCTATATATGTAACAACCTCGTATAGATGCAACATTCTTTCGGTTTATCATCTGCATATCAGCACCTATCCTACCACCCTTTACACAATTACTATATATAATAGCCATAATGTAGATAGTGTGTGTATTATTTTTCAAAGTTTATGTTGTTAAATATATTATATCATTGAACATTTAAGGTGTGGCATAAATACAAAAGTTAAGTGTATGTGACATCATATAATTGTAATGCTAGATTCATCTCGTACAGAATCAAAAATATTTAACCAAATCTTATACATTTATACTAACAACACATTATAATTCATAACTTAAATGGAAAAGACTCATTATCTTCGAATTACCTCTGCTAGTTCTCATTGATACTCGAATCTGCCTGCTTCTATTCTTTTTGCCGTTATTGACTCTATCTTCTTCCTCAATATGAATGCCTTTTCGCTTATCCCTAGCCATATCTGTATATACCACTGTCTTACCCAAAAAAATAGAAGTAGGCGAATTTATAATAAGATGAAATGGACAATCTTGAAAAAAAAAAATAGTTTTAACAACCAAAAAACAAATACAATATTGATACCAGATTCTGAACCCAACCAAATTCCAAAAAAAAAAAACTCAAATCTTACATCATGCATCAAGAACTCATGAAAAATAAATATACATAATATATATACGAATCTATTGCAGAAGTCATTTTTATAGAGCTTGAATATACCTAAACAAATCGGTAAGAATCCTACGATACTGATACAGTATATAAGGTATATAACCTGCTAAAAATAAAAAATGTAGATCGGTTAAAATAAAAAATGTAAAATCTGCTAAAAATCTCTAAATATTTATGTCCAGCGCATACCTTTTAATGAAGATCGGTTGAGTTGAGAGTGACGATGAGGGTGACAAACTCTCGCAGCAAGATGTAGTGTGGAAAAAACTCTACCTCGATTTGGGGTTTTGTTAATTTCAATTTTGGAAAAGTGTGTAAGATGGTATGTTTGTATAAAATTGAGAGCAATTATCGATGATTGACAGTATAATTTTTTTAAATTGGCTCATAATTGTAGTTGACTAATGTATTGTTTACATTAATATATAAGGAGGTTAAAAATGTAAAATTGCTTATATAAATGATCTTTTCTGTAAATAGAAATAGAAATGTTTTTTTTTTGTTAAAACACTAGGTGAAATGACCTATAGTGTTATTGCCCCTTTAAAATACACCCCATAAAATGTTATACACACCCCAAATGTTAAACACAACACACTAAAATTTAAAAATCATTTTTTTATTACTATACACACCCCCAACTATTTCCTATTTAATAAAGGGGCCATTCTATTCTAGTGCCTTTTGGACTTCGCAAAACCCATTAAGTGCTACAAAAGAAAAAAAACTCCTATAGGTGCTATTTGGGAGTTAAGATTACATTCTTGCCCTTATAGAGGAGGAAAGTAAAAAAGATGCCATCTCATATCTTCTTCCCACTCCCCCTCCGTCCACAACTCATCGTCTCCCAAAAAAAAAATTACCTTCTCCCCTCCATTTTCGAACGCCGGCCGCCTCCAACTCTCCGGTGTAGATGGCCCACCACCATCGCCATGGCCAAGCTGTTCACCGTCGACGCCCCCACCATGGCCGTCGGCCTTAAACTCCATGGCCGCCCCCCACCTTTGCCGCCGCCGCCCAAGCCGTCCACCTGTACCACCGTCGAACACCGCCGCCCACCTGTAAGACGAAATGAGTGTGTGTCGTTTTGTTCTCGTTTTTTAGTTGTTGTGATATGTTCTTGATTCTTCCTCCGACGTTGATTCAATTTTGTTACATACCTGTTCTCGTTTTTTCAGATCTGTTACTTTCAACGCGTTGTCTCCTTTTTCTTCTGTGATTTTCAATGTTGTTTGGTTACCACAAAGGATGTTCGAATCTAAATAATTCCGACGAAGACGCCATGGCCGCCGATCTGCAGCACTCCGACGAAGACGAAGATGAAGGGAGCCTTGATCTGTGCGTGGCGAAGGCGAAGAAAGTTCGTGGTGGGGGCCGGTCGGCGACGGAGGACGAAGGTGGGGGCCGGCCGGTCAGCGACGGAGGACTAAGGTAGGAGCCGGTCGACGACGACATTCGTGGTGTGGGCGCGCGGCGGCAGCCAACGTGGGGTGGTGGTGGAGGGCTAAGGTTAGGGTTAGGGTTTTGGCAATTGGGCCTGGAGTAGGTTTCCTAATGTGCACCCACTTTTTCAATCAAAACACCCACTTTTTCTAACCCCTAATGTGCACCTACACTTTCTAATGTTTGAAGAATCGTCGTGGTGGTGGTTAAGAATGAGTTCTTGGTAATACATTTTTTTGAATTTTGAAACTGTGTTGTAAGACTCCATTTTTGTTAAGTTGAAAAAAGATAAGGGATGAAATATTGAAGGAAAATTCTTAAAAGACGATGAAGAAGATTGTTCATCTTTTTTTTTTCGATTTTACTGATTTGTCCGGTTTGTGCTCTAGTTTCTAGATTTTTGTATTTTTCTTTTTTCATGGGACTCGAAAATGGATGGTTTTTTGTTCTGATTGTGTAATAATTTTGAAGAAGACGTTTTTTTACTGGACCTGTTGTTGGTGCAAATATTTTCTCATTTGATTCAAATTATTTCTTCTGTCAAATGCAAATATTTTCTTCCTTGTTGCAGAAAAATACAGAAATTAATATAAAACTAACAAAATCACAAAAAAAAAAATTGAATCAATGAGAAAATTAATATAAAACCCAAAAATAAATTTGACAAGTCCTTAAATTCACAAAAATACAAAAATTAATATAAAACCTAAAAAATCGCAAAAAATACGAAAATAAAATTTGCATCTATGAGAAAATAATTTGCATCAACGATCAAAAATTTTACCCAAAAAATAAATTTGCATCAACGAATAAAAATAAATTTGCATCAACGAAAAATAAATTTGAATCATCGAACGAGCTTTTTGCATCAACACAACAAAACTTCACAACAACACAACAATTCTTTTTAGTAAAAAAAAAAAACAGACCAGCAGGACAAAGATCTTTATCTTCTTTGACACAAAAAAAAAATTAAAACTCAAAATCTCCATTACAAAAACTTTGCAGGACGAAGATCTTCATCTTCCTCAACACAAAAATATTAAAACTCAAAGCCTATATCTTCTTCAGCACAAAAAATTTAAAACTCAATACCACCATCACAAAAATCTGCACCCTCTTAACCTTCAAAAGACTATACAAAAAAAAAAACAATTCAAGTGTTTCAAGGGGTGTATTGATTACAAGAGTGGGTACGCATTAGGGGTGGAAAACCCTAGCCCACTAGCAGTCCCAAGTGGGGGGGTGGGAAACCCTAGCCGCCGCCTAAGAAAATTCCGGCAACGGCGATGGAGGTTCGTCGGCCATGGCGAAGGGCACCATCTTCTTCAAGGAGATCGCGACGGTGCCTTCGTCTTCTCCCAGTCTCCGGCAAAGGGCGGCGACTTCGTCTCCTTCAAGGAGCCACCACGAACAGACCCTTCGTCTTTCACCACGAATCAAATAAAACAATAAAAAAAATTGTTGCAGAACAAAATCTAAAAATTTATAAACAAAAATCAAAGATTCAAACAAATCATTGTTTCGCCCCCAAAGAATTTCGACGAAACAAAAACCAAAATGATGCTACCTTTTGCTGGGAGGCTCGTCGGCGAAACAAAATTCCCAGATCTATTACAAATCTGATCCTTGCTAAGAAAATTCCGGCAACGGCGATGGAGGTTCGTCGGCCATGGCGAAGGGCACCATCTTCTTCAAGGAGATCGCGACGGGTGCCTTCGTCTTCTTCCAGTCTCCGGCAAAATGGCGGCGACTTCGTCTCCTTCAAGGAGCCACCACGACGAAGGGAAAATCGATGGGGGAGGCTCGTCGGCGATGGCTCCTGCAAGCTCTTCCACAACGGCGGCAACAGGGGAGCCTCGTCTTCAAGGGCGGAGATGGGCAGCGGCCATGGAGGTTCAAGGGAGGCGACCATGGTGGGGGTCTTCATCGGTGCTAGGCTAGGGCGGGCCGCTTCGACTTCCTCGTGGCGGTGCTCCGTTACAGATGCCTAACTTGATGATAAATCAAAATCTAATGAGATTCTTTGAAGGGGATTTAGGAGAAGAGGGAATGTGTAAGGAGAGAGAAAATTTAATCTTGATGATTGGACCCGTCTACAATTGTGTAAGGAGGGTGGGAATGTGTAAGGAGAGAGAAAATTTAAGTAAGGGCAATTTGGGTCTTTCACATTGTTTTTGCACCTAAAATAAACTTTTCAAAAAAGTAGTACATACATAGAGTTGGGTGGTGGAAATTGCACCTAAGCAGCAATAAACTCTTTAATAAATTACCAAAAATAATTAAATTAAAAAAAAATGAGAATTCAAATTAATACGAAAAATATAAATAAAACCTATAAAAATATGCTATCTTCAAAAATAAAATAAAAAAGCTAAAATAATTAATTAATTAATTTAATTAGTTTTGAAGATTTAGTTGATTTTTTACTATTTTTATATTTTATTTAGCCTTATTTTCGATGTTTTTTTTTTAGAAGTTAGAATGCAAATAAAACATTAATAAACCAAGGGAGTTTTAAATATATTTTTTTATTTTAAATATTTCTTTTATATTAAATGAACCTACTAATCCCCCATAAATTTTATATACACTCCAAACGTTAAACATAAAAATTAAAAAATCAAATATAGTTAAATACAATTATAAACATATTTAATAATATAAAATCTATAAATAATATAAAAATATAAATAAAACCTATAAAAAATCACCAAAATTTTCAAAATTAAAAAAAGCTAAAAATATTAATTAATTTTATTAATTTTGAAGATTTAGTTGATTTTTTTACTATTTTTGAAATTTTTTAATAAATAAAAAAAATTCAACTTGAAAAAATTATTAAATTAAATAAAAAAAATCTTTAAAAGTATTAAAAAATCAACTAAAATTTTAAAACTAATTAAATTAATTAATTTTTTGGCTTTATTAAAATTTTGAAGATTTATGTATTTTTTATAGGGTTTATTTATATTTTTCATATTAATTTGAATTCTTACTTTTTTTAATCAAATTATTTTTAAAAATTTATTAAATATGTTTATGATTTTATTTAACTATATTTAATATTTTAATATTTTTGTTTAACGTTTGGTGTGTATATAAAATTTATGGGGTGTTAGTATGTAGGTTCATATTATATAAAAGAAATATTTAAAAGAAAAATAAAATAAAAAAAAGTTTAAAACTCAATTATTTTATTAATGTTTTATTTTGGTTCTAACTTCTATAAAAAAAGGTTGAAAATGAGGTTAAATAAAATTTAAAAATAGTAGAAAATCAACTAAATCTTCAAAACTAATTAAATTAATTAATTTTTTACCTTTGTTTAATTTTTTAAAATTTAGGATATTTTTGATAGGTTTTATTTATATTTTTCGAATTAATTTGAATTCTCATTTTTTTTAATTTAATTATTTATGACAATTTATTAAATGGAAAATAGTTGGGGTGTGTATAGTAATAAAAAATATTTTTTAAATTTTAGTGTGGTGTGTTTAACATTTGGGGTGTGTATAACATTTTATGGGGTGTGTTTTAAAAAATGACCTGTTAAATCTGCTGTAGTAGGTAACTGGATCAAAATTAAAATAAATCGAAATTTAATGGACGAAATTCAAAAAGTGGTAACCTGGTAGACTAAATTCAATTGTGGTAGCTTAATGGACTAAAAAAAAATATAATCCCTTTTCTTTTCATCCTTCAATTTTATTATAAAATATCTCTCTCCCCTATTTTCTTTTTATTTTCATTCTTGGCTTTGGTCATTTTCGGTAATGCCGTACTGAATATTGTTAATATATATATGGCTAATTTTATGTGAAATATTTCACACATCTTCCATATTAATTTGATGAAGTAAAAAATCTAAGCTCATTTATTTTAAAAATCAAATTAAAATAATTAAAAAAAATTTACGGGTCATAAGGCCGGATACAGCCATACAGGTTACTCAGAAAATATCACATGCATATAAACTATTTCAATTGTTGGACTAATTTTTGTATGATTTTAAATTTGTGTGATCGATGTAATGATTCATGATAATATCAAACAAAATATGCAAATATGAATATATATATATATATATATATATATATATATATAACAATGTTATGTATAAGGCTTTTTTTTAAATTAAAATTTTATATATTAATTTTTAATTAATAAAATCATGCTTATTTATTATGATATAATGTCTTTTCCAATCAAAAATTACTTTTTCAAATAACAATTTATCAAATAAAGTCTACAAAATTAAAATGTTGTACTCCCTCGTCCTACTACTATAAGTTTTCCACTTTCCTTTTTTTGGATGTCCCACAATAAGTTTCTCATTCCATTTTTGGCAAATTATTTTTTCTCTTTCAATTACATCACTTATACTTTATCTATTATTTTATCATATTTCTTAATCTAAACACCTAAAACTAAAAGAAGTGAGAAACTTACTCCGGAACGGAGGGAGTATTTTTTAATTCAATTTTCATATATATATATATATATATATATATATATATATATATATATATATATATATACGAGAAATGATATGGAGCTTATTAATAGCCTATTTATGGAGCCAAATGATGATTTGACATTATCCCATCATCATATTAACTTATTTAATTAATTTAAAAATTGAAAAAATATATAATTGTAGGTATATCTCAACCTCTATCCATATAATTAGGAAATAAAATATTTTAAGATTTTTAAAAAAATATTTTTAACGGGTTTTATTATTAATACATAATTATTAAATATTGTACATTTAATTTATTTATTGTACTCTACAAAAAAATAAAACTATTCTTTTATACATGTAAGTTTTTTAATAACAAAAAATTAATGACTATATTAATATAATTAACCCTAAACCTTTAGAACCCTAAAACCCTAAACCACTAAACCCTAAACTCTAAATCCCTGAACCCTAAACTCTGAATCCTAAAACCCAAAATCCTAAACCTGAACCCTAAACCACTAAACCCTAAAATCCTAAACCACTAAACCTGATCTAAATTCTAAAAATTAAAACTAAAGTTTTAAATTAAAAATAGAGTTATTTTAGGGTTTAATAAATTAATATAGTCATTAATTTTATAATTATAATTTTATTTTTTTCTTATTAAAAAAATTAAATATATAAATGAATAATTTTTTTTTAAAGTACAGTACAATAAATATCAAGATTGTGTATTAACAATATCAATATATCATTCAAGATTTAATAATATGTTTTTCATCTAAATGTAATAATGCCTAAATAATAAAATAGTGTATGCGTGATTGAGTTTATTATCAATATTAATAAAAATTAATTATAAATAAATTATTATTAACATAAATTTGTCACACGTGACTTTTCCCAAATTTTAGGGGAGATCTTAAGATATATTTTAAAATATTTTTATTTTCTTAAATAAATTTTAATTAATTAAAAAAACAGAATGACGTGGATAATCATTTGACTCCATAAGGAGCCCATCCATATCATTTCTGTATATATATACTATAAAATATAAATTTATTTTAATTCCGCGTAAAACGCGGTCTTACACTAGTTTAAAATATATGAAATTGTTCATATCAATTGATGCTTACAGCTGTATTTCAATTTTTCCAAAAAACTAACATTCCACCTGAGATTGAGAATACAACTTTCATTTTTGAAAAAAAAAAAAATACATCAAGTTTATCTAGCCAAAGTTATCCACCAAAACAACCAAAGTACCTTGAACAAGTAAAATATACGACAAAAGACAAAAACCAAAGTTCACAATTTTTTCGTTTCTCTTCTTCGTGATATTACTCTCTCTGTTGAGATATATAAGTCCATGAAATTATTTCCTCCATCAACAAATATTCTCTTCATAATGCTTCTATTGTTTGTGTCGTGAATTGTGAGCTCAAACCTCTCCATGTACTTGGAAATCTTCTTGTAGAAGTTTTCACAACTAGCTTTATATAATCTTCTTTTAGAAGTTTTCACAACTAGCTTTATATAATCTTCTTGTAGAAGTTGTTGATTTGGAGTAGATCCAACCATACAAGGAACAAAATTGACTTTATATATAATCTTCTTGTAGAAGTTGTTGATTTGGAGTAGATCCAACCATACAAGAAACAACCCAAAGGTTGAAATTGACTTTAACAACTAGCTATTGACAAAGTGGGATAGCTCAAGTGGTTATAGCACCACTACCTAGGCCTTAGGTCCTGGGTTCGAGTAATGGGGAGGGGAAAAAAAGGGATGAGTATTTAACTTCCATAAAAACTTTATTATTGAGTAAAGCTTGGAAATTGACTTTAACAACTAGCTTTATTGACAAAGTGGGATAGCTCAAGTGGTTAGAGCACCACTACCTAGGCCTTAGGTCCTGGGTTCGAGTCATGGGGAGGGAAAAAAAAGGGATGGGTATTTAACTTCCATAAAAAACTTTATTATTGAGTAAAGCTTGGAAATTGACTTTAACAACTAGCTTTATTGACAAAGTGGGATAGCTCAAGTGGTTAGAGCACCACTACCTAGGCCTTAGGTCCTGGGTTCGAGTCATGGGGAGTCATGGGGAGGGGAAAAAAAGGGATGGGTATTTAACTTCCATAAAAAGCTTTATTATTGAGTAAAACTTGGAAATTGACTTTAACAACTAGCTTTATTGACAAAGTGGGATAGCTCAAGTGGTTAGAGCACAACTACCTAGGCCTTAGGTCCAAAAAAAATTAAAGATATTATTGAGTAAAGCTTGGAAATTGACTTTAACAACTAGCTTTATTGACAAAGTGGGATAGCTCAAGTGGTTAGAGCACCACTACCTAGGCCTTAGGTCCTGGGTTCGAGTCATGGGGAGGGGAAAAAAAGGGATGGGTATTTAACTTCATAAAAAGCTTTATTATTGAGTAAAGCTTGGAAATTGACTTTAACAACTAGCTTTATTGACAAAGTGGGATAGCTCAAGTGGTTAGAGCACCACTACCTAGGCCTTAGGTCCAAAAAAAATTAAAGATAAAATGATGTGGCAGATGACATGACATTTTTTAAATAAATGTCGTACCAAGTCAGCATCTTCCACCACCGGAATCCAAAACTTAAGGGCATGTTTGTGATGAGAAACACGGATTTGAGAAAGTCAGCATCTTCCACCACCGGAATCCAAAACTTAAGGGCATGTTTGTGATGAGAAACACGGATTTGAGATTTCGAAACTCCACCGCGTTACCTTTGGGATTTTGATTTAGGATTTCAAAATCCCATCCTATAAATACCTATAAACCCTATAAAAGTCAACCCTATAAATACCTATAAACCACCTATAAAACCTATAATCCTATACTATAAAGTTAAATCCTACCCTACATAAATTTCAAAACAAACACAAAACACAAAAAGGATTAGGATCACTAGATTTTGAAATTTTCCCAAAAAACAATATAGGAGGAATTAGGGTTTTAGCATATGTGCTGATTAAACATGGTGGGTATGTTTTGATTTGTGTTTTAAAAATTCGATTTTGGGATTGTAATCTTAAATCTGATTTTATTTTGAAATTTTAATCATACAAATACTATAACATAAATTAAATTCAAACTTATTTAAATTTTAAAACATGCCCATATTATTACAATCATTTGAATTCTAAAATCATTTTAGAGTTTAAAAAAAAATCTATTAAAATAGTATATTTATAAAAATATTCAAAAAGTATTTTTTTTTTAACAATACTTCCAACTCCTAAGGCCTCTCAAATTTGGAAAAGTATTGTACTTATTATATACATTTTGTGCATTTTACATCACTAATATTATTACTCCTAAAAATTAATATTATTGTTTAAAAGAAGTAACAATATTTCTTATAATAATTAATTACTCAAGATGCACAAGATGTAAGTAATACATTCTTCTCAAATTTTAGTCATATGACATTTTCCCCCAAACATTATTCACTTAATATGCTTGTGCAGAGTTAATAGTCTTCACATCCATATTTTCCTTTCTATTTTCCAGGAGTATATAATTTTAACAACCATTTTTTATTTATATTTTTTATATAAAAAGTAATTTTACTTTTAATGAAAAAAATGTGATGTAATTAAGACTCTATTCACAAGCGATACTGGAGTATTTTTTTAAAAATCAAATTAATTGGTTAAAAGTGAAAATGAAATAAAGATTCTCATGTTGGAGTATATGCGCCAGATAAGGTGTACTGCAATATCGAAGATGAATTGATAACAAGTCGAGTCAAGGGAATCCCTTTTCCCGCAGGACAGAATACGTCCAGGTAGTGCTCGACTGTCCCAAAAGGTAAAACGACTTACACTTTAAATACAGTAGCACCACTGTATTCAAAGCCTCGGTGAACGTACTAAGAGTACGAACTGAACACACACAGAAGGAATTTTCCGGCAACACACGAAAGTAAATCCGACAGAGAGAGGAGAGGAGAGCAAAAGGGGGCGAAAATCAGCGTGAGGAATAATGAGGGAGAGCCTGGTATTTATAGGCATGAAATCCTAGGAGGTTGCAGAAATCGTGGGTTGTGGAGCGAAACTTTCGCCAAAAAATTCGCAACGTGGAACAAGTCTTGAAGACTACGTTTGAGTTGAGGAATTCCAGAGAATTCTGGAAGGTTCTTTGAAGCATTTCGAAATGGGCCAAACCCGTGATCCATTGGGTTGATCCGATCCAATTCCTGAGTTGGGCTTTCGGAGTTTTTGGGTCTGCAAAAAAATAGGCGAGCCCCAAAGACCACCAAAGACCAATTGCCAAATCCGAAGCCTAGCCGACGGGCGCGTGTGGCCCTAAGAGGAGTGTACCCCTTATACATAATTGAACTACATTCCTACTTCAATACTTTTAAAGCCTTCACATGTTTTGTAAGCTTTCTATGTGGGACATGTGACCCTTCACATTCCCACACCTCAGACTCAAGTTGAACCAATCAACTTCATCAATTAATTTCTCACTCACCTTAACTCGGTTTTGAGATATTAAATATACCACGTTCATCTACTCCGCGAGTAGATCGACTATGTCACGTTTAATTATTTTATAATTAACGTTTAGTCCACCTAATTTATTTAATTAGACAAAGATATCAAAATCCAATTAATCCCACATTAATTCCAACATCTCATTGGAGATATATTTTCCCTACAATTTATTTTTAACAATTTAATCTAAATTGAATGAAATTAAGTATGTCATTCACCAAATGTGGATCTATTTAAAAAAAAATTGAAATCGACTTAAATTTAATAGAGTCGAGCTTCGAACAGCTACAAGTTCAAATTCTAAAGACTCACAACCTGTAAAAATCACACTGAAAAAGGGCTCCGGTACGTAGTCCAGTGCGATGGCTCTGAAGGGTGTAGTTAGAACACCCTTGATAACACTACAAAAAAAGTATCCAAATAGAGAGAGATTTGGCGAGGGAAAAGTCCTCTTTAACATGAATAACAAGGGATTTCCCTCGCCATAATTTTCTCAATATTTTTTGCCGAGCATTTTAGTTTATTATGGGTTTAAAGCATGAATGAAAATATCTTGAAATATACCCATATACTCGATATATTCATTTTTTGCAGTCACCGATATCGATATTAGAAAGAACCGATATTTTCACGATATTTGTAAAAAAATTGAAAATATCGATAAATATTTGTAGATAATAATAATATCGAGTCTAATATCAGTAAAATATCGAGAGAATATAAAAAATTATCGAGAAAATGTCGAAAAATATCATATGAAATAACATTGTATATTATATTTTATATAAATTTATCACATATATAAAATGTATTAGATTGTTTTGTTAATTTTTTATGTATTAAATTTTTATAGATATCTATCGATATTTCAACAAATTTAAAGTTTCAATATTTTCACCTATACGATATTTTCATTCTTGGTTTAAAGGAGTGTTTGCAAATTCTACTTATAGTTATTATTATTTTTTTTGACGAAGAACTCTACTTACAGATTAGAATCACTTCTTTCAAAAGCTAAAATTGTGAAAAAGCTAACTTACAAAAAAAATTCTAGCACTCTAATTGAGTTTGCCCAAAGCTATGTTACTAATGTTAGGCCTCGCTTAGCTATGGAGTTGGGTCACGTTTAACTTCGTATTTTATTGTGGATTAGGCTTGGTAAATATATTTGGACTCTATCCACATCAGACTTATATTAAACATAGAATATTTAACAATCTCAAAAAATTAACCATAATAATGAAACAAAATCATCTTAATTTCCTAATCTATAGTAACAAAATCGATTGAAATGGGTATGAGACAACCATATAATTGAATGAATAAAAATGTATATTAAAGAGAAAAGAAAAAATTTATAATCATAACTTCACAGTTCGAATCAAAAGTTGGGGTGTGGTTAAAACCTTGTTTGAGAAATCTCTCCTTAGAGATAAATTAAAACTCGAGACGAAAGAAAATTGTACATCCCTAAAAAATAAATCAAATGGAAAATGGAAATGAAACTCAATATTAAAACGAAAAAAAAACCAAATGAAAACAAGACGGAACAATAAAGTAAGCCGTCTCCTCTAAAAGGGACGGACAACTCCAAGGTGAATCGAATGCATCAGCTCAAATGCCCTTATACTTGGAGACAACCTCATAGAACGAATACTATTTACAGTAAACACAATGCATTTAAATATCCTAAAATTATTGTTTGTTTTAAAGGGCCTTAAACTATATAAATTTTATTTCACAATTATTTTATTAATTTTTTGACATTCTGTTAGCAAGTGTTTTTCACGCGTGAGTTTGTATGAGTGGTCATGCATTTAATGAGAGTTTTTGAAATAAACGTTAAAAGTAAATGTTAACAATTAAAGGACTTTTCGAAATAAACGTAGTTCAGAAACCTTTAGTTGCATTTTGTTTTTACAATTTAAGGAATTTGATTAATTTAAGGAATTTCACCTCAATCACATTTTAAATGCAAGAATGGCCTAGATCAACAAAATTATGTGTTGGACTAGTATCATTTGGATTTGTTGTCATGACTAAAAAAAAGATAGGGAAAGATGAGGCGGATATAATAACTAATACAGAATAAAATATTTGATAGTTAAAATTAAAGGTAGATTATTGCTAAATTTTAAATATTATCCAAATTTCAATCCAGAAAGTTTAACTATCAAACATTGCCTAAAATTTTAAAGTCATAAACTCAGCAAAACACTTGTTCATATTCATTTCAAAGGTCTACAAAATGGTTCACAAGTCACAACACATAACAATAACATAACCGCATAGAAGAGTTCAAACATCTGAAAATGTTAAAGTAACAAAATATAGTAGCTCCATTTCCCGTATCCCCGCATAACTCAGATGTACCGAAAAAATTCTACAAAAGAAGACGTTCTAATTAGAGAAATGGAAAATATCCAGAATAAATTACAAAATGCAAACAAAAACTCATGTCAGTGTGAAGATACAAAACAACATAAAAATTGCATCAGAACGTAAATATTTATTCAACTTATAAGTGATCTTGTTACCCACACATCAAGCATGGGGATGACCAGGGGCAGACCGACGTATTACATGGGGTGGCCCTGCCCCCAACATTTTTCATTTTAATACTACTATATATATATATAGGTGTAGTATATATGCAGTATATCAATACAATATTTTATTACTGTCGTGTAACTCTAAAATTCTGATTAATGGGCCCAAGTGATTAAAATTCAAAATAAAATGAAGTGGGCCGCCTGCTAGCAACATATTGTAATTTAATTAATTTGTGAGTAGTATATACTTTTTACCTCAATTAATTCTCTTTAATTGCATAAAATATTTAAAAAATAAATAAAGGGATACAAATAAAAATATAAGAGTAACAAAGGATTTATAAGTCTAATACTATGTCTACGGTACAATTTTTATTAAAAATATATTTATCTTTTTAATTTAATTTTAATATTAAAAAATTTATCCAATTTTAACATTAAAAAAAATGATTTAGGGACTGTATTCAATTGAGATTTTGTTGGATTTTTTTGGAAAGTGTTAGTGGATTTAGAAAATTCATAGACTCTGTGCAGAGTTTGATTGACCTTTTTTTATTGATTTATATGAATTTTCATAGATTTGACAGAATTCTGAAATACACATTTTTTATTGATTTACATGGATTTCCATAAACTACGCCCCTAAAACTATTGATGCAAACGTATATCGAACATACTTGTATATAAAAAAAATTATCTAAATTATTTATAAAAAATACCAAAAATATATTAGTTCAAAAAAAATAAAATTATTATTGTCATTATTATTCTCATCTTCATTTCCACGGTGTTAGGAATTAATATACAAGAATTAATTCCCACCCTCTCTACAAGTTCGGACTTTTAGATGAGACGGAATTCTTTAATGGTATCAGCCGCCCACGAGTGAGGGGGAGTCCAGGTCGATTCCTATTGAAAGCACTACACCCATTTAAATTGTCCACTAACGGTGTCCTATATACTACACCCCTAAAACCTAGTTAAAAAAAAAATATTATTATTCATCATTATCATCTTCATTTTCATCACGGTTATACTTGACCTCATTTTTCACTATGGGGTGAATCTTGATCTTCTTTATATTCGACTGCAAATTTATTAGAGCGACCTTCTTTCCTTCCGAAAAAATTCTTTCCTTCCGAAAAAAGTTATGTATTCTTTCCTTCCGAAAAAAGTTATGTGCAATTTCTGGGATGACGAACTTGACCACCAAAATCATTTCTGGTGACGACCCTGACCACCAAAATCTTTTAGATGATATCGAACACCACGTAATGGGGAATTGACGTCGATTAAATATTATTGGTAACCTAATGGTGTTTAATATACTATAATTTTTAAAGAAAGAACATAATTTTAAAATACATGTAATCTTTTTCACCATAATAATGATTTTTAAAGAAAGAACATAATTTTAAAATACAGAGATGTAATCTTTTTCACGAAAGAATCTGTGATATTTATCGAAGAACATAGTTACGTTTCTTAATTTTATTTCGTTTGAAGAAGTGCAGGAAGATGGACAACTTTTCGATTTTGTAAACTGTGAGGCTGGGTAGGATTTTGTGGTTCAAAATACAGCAAGTAATTTTATTTTGTTTGAAGAAAAGCAAGAAGATGGACAACTTTTCGATTTTGTAAACTGTGAGGCTGGGTAGGATTTTGTGGTTCGAAATACAGCAAGAATGTCTGTTTTTTCTCTACTTTTCTGGGCTGTCCATGAACCAGTTTTATAGTGTAAAATTCTGAAATAATAAAAACTTTTATAATGTTTTTGTGTTGTATATCTTTTTGTTTCAAAATAACAAGTGCTTTCGAAGGAGACTCTAATGCAGTAGGTTAGTAATTGAAATTTTGTTACAAGAACAACAAAGTTTTTTTTTTCTTCTCTTTCAAGTCTTTTGAGAGAATCCGTTGAAATCTTTGATTTTTAGAAGAGATTTTGAATAGTGAAATTTATGAGAATGCAACGAAATTAATAGAGTATTAAAATTCATAGATTGTTGAATACCTAAAGATTTCTAAAGACTTTTTAAAATCTATATTGAATACCTCAAAATTTTGAAAGACTTTTAAAAATTCGGATTGAATATTCTCAAATTTTAAAAGTCTCAAAAATCCAACAGAATCTCAATTGAATACACCTCCTCAATCTCAATTTTATCTCAGTATTCTAGACAATCTATTGGATTGTAGTAGTATATATTGAGAAATAAATAGAAATTTTTTATATAAACTATTCATTGTTAACAATTTTGAAAGAATTCTAGATTTTAACATATTGTGTATTTTGAGATATTTAACTATGTATACTAATATATCTAGATTTAAATATAAAATATAAAATTTTATTTTATCTGCCACCCCTAATCTACCATCTTGGGTCCGCCGCCGCCCCAGGGGATGACAGCTTTAAAAGTGGGAAATTACTGTCACATTTGTTGGTTAATTGAAAATGTTGCAAGTCTTATTCACATATCATCATTATCATGGGCATGTTGAACTTGTAATCAACATATTGTCCTACAATTGCTGCCCCTTATAGTCACGGTCCTAAAAAAAATATTCCCCATTATCATGTGTCCGTTGAACTTGTAATTAACAGAAGAGGAGGAGATTCTTAAAATTTTTGTTGAAGGTGGCAATATCAACACTCTGGACATATTCATTAATTGGTTCAGCTGTAAGATAAATCCTCAATGAGGTCGTCAACCGGATACCAGGTCGTCAAAGATGGTCATCAGAATTTGCAGCTTCTTGATACCATATCCAACAGGTACAAAATTAGCTTCATTATCAATCTTTACAGCGCCCAAAAAAAAAAAAAAATTAAAAGTCAAGCATCTTAACCAAATTATACAATCTGACAGCAAATTCCTGATATGTAAAAAGCACATGCTCCCCAGAGAAGACCTTCCAATTGCACACTTTTAACAGCTTCTTCATATCAGTCTCATCATCTCATGGTTTTACATCCAACAGAACTGATGACTTCCCAGCTGGACAAAGAAAACCAGAACTTAAATAGAATAAAATTGTGGAAAAACATACATCCAAGAAACACTTAAATTAAAAACAGATTCCAAATAAAATAGTCAAAATACCAAGAAACAAAAGACACATAAATAGTAGGAGTAGATCATAATTTTTTTTTTTTATCAGAAACATAAGAAATTCTAAAAAAAACGGATTCATTAATAAATTAGAAACACTAAATTAAAAAAATTAAAGCCAAATTTGGTTGGCATTTAGCTTTACTTCGGAAATAGAAATACATTTTTATTTAGTTTTAAAAGGATAAAGAGTTTATTTGCACCAATAAAATACATCAAGGGCGTATTTGTTCAATATGAATAAGTTAAGAGGGTTAATTTGCACCAAAAAATACATTACTTGACCCTGAGGTAATACTTGAGGGGCCTAGATGTACCTTATCACCTAAATTATTGCTCATAGAAGATTAAGATGATCATTAAAGTGCACCCTATTAAAAGTAAGTAAGGAACTAACATTATTTCTTCTTTCCAGAAGCCTTCACTGCAGCAAGCCTTCGTTTCTTCCTCAGTCTCCTCGCCAAACAAATCCACGTCATCATCATCGTCATCCTCAGCAGCTGAAGCTTGAGTCCACATTTTAATTTAGAAAACAAATAAGGTTTAAGTGAACTATAACAACACATTTGAACCATAAAATTAAAAGCCAGTAATAAGAACATAAAACACAAAATATAGATTCTTATATCTATCTTCCCTTAGTGTCTGTAACAGGAGGAGTTGCAATAGCCTCATTAGCTGGAGTTGATCCCGTAACAGTTACACCACTTCCTTCACCAGAAACACCACTGTACAACAACAATTAAATAAATATGCAAGCTAACAATTAAAAAATTTAGAGATTTGCATTTAAAAGGAGGAAGGACATACGAAATCCTCAAAAGTGTCTCAATGCGGTTATACCACCGTGACACATTCACATAATCAGATGATGGAGGCTTCGTGAGAGCAGCATGAACAATGAGGTCATCCTTTGAAGCTTGATACCTAAGACAAGGCCCAAAGATATGAATTTCAACAAATTTTAGCTTACAAGTTACAATACATGAATAAGCAATGAGATTGTTAGTACGCAATTGCATTATATCAATACAAATACACTAATTTCCTAACCATGTTCAGCTATAGGTGCAGTTGTGCAACACAGTGGATACTTGTCTTTAAGCATTTTCACATCTTCTTGCTATTCATTTCGTAATTGCATTATATCAATACAAATACACTAATTTCCTAACCATGTTCAGCTATAGGTGCAGTTGTGCAACACAGTGGATACTTGTCTTTAAGCATTTTCACATCTTCTTGCTATTCATTTCGTTATCCAGATTAGCCAAGTTTTCCATTCAGTAGCTAGGTTAGAATTATTATAAATAGATGAGTCTGTACTCTTTCTTCAGTAGATTGGAATGGAATGAAAATTAGATACCACTACTAAATATTTTATACACTTGTATACTATATACACCTATTATCTCTACAAATGGAGCTTGATCGCTCATCTTGACGGAGTTTTATTTAATCTAGCAGAAAACCAAAACCCACATACCAACTGGTTTGATACTTGATAGGTAATGTTAGCTTCAGATTTTTTTAATCTTCAAACAATTAATTTGTGCAGATGTTTGATTATTCATACAACTCTTTCAAATCTACGGTTCATATTACTGTTTCCATGTACAAAATAACAAACACGAATCAGCAAAATATCCCAAAACTTTCTAATGGCATCTAAGATCAGTGGAAAACGTGAAAATAAGAAAGTAGGAGATGAAAACAAACTCACCCAGTAATGTAACCACGTGACAAGAGGTAATCATCGAGCTTCTTCAGGCCAGCTGCTGAACTGAGATCCGAAAAGCTGATGGCCATTGCTTAATGATTCGATTTGAAATTGAACTCCTTCGTCAAAAAGTGCATTATTGAAATTTGAAACCAAGAACAGAGACACTGGTATATGCTACATTTAGTGCACATACCACAAACTGAAAACGGTGTACCTTGCCTCCAAGATCACCGCACTCCACAAAATCAGAATATCGAATTCACAAGGAATTTAACAAGCAACGTACTTATTTTAAAGTATAATTTTCTCGCTCTTGCACACCCACCCGCAATTGTAATTACTAATTAATAGTAGTAGTAGTAATTATATAATCAAGTTTTAGTGCACGGCCACCCGCAATTGTAATTAATAATGATATAATCGAGCATTTAAGAATAAACGAAACAGGGTAATTTTGTTATATTAGTAAAGAAAACGAAAAATAAAATAAAATTTTTGCAGAAATGGAAAACTAACAAAATGTACAAAGAATGAGAACACACAAGACGATTGCAGTATGATTAGGCTTCATCACAGGAACATAATTGGGAGTGATGATATGAGAATGGGTGAGCGCGTGAGGAAAGGAGTGATTAGGGTTTTAGCATTTAAGGAAGGAAGGATAGACGCTCTTTTTTATAAAAAGCGTTTCTTTACTCAATACAAACACGCTATTCCATTCCATTCCATTCCATAGATTGAAAAAACATCTCTCTAGACTAGAATGTAACTTCCTTTCTCTTCTTATAATATTTACAACACCCCTCAATAATCTCCATCATTTCTCGATGGCTATACCTGCCCGTCTCATGGGGCCACTCTCTCAAGCCGCTATTCACGATATGATCGACTATTTACTCCAGATTAACACAGTAGGTGACTCTTCCGTGAGGGAACTATTGGACTACCTATGGAGTCGTGTAGTTAGGACGGAAGAGGAGATGGAAGTATTAGTGCTTGATCCAGACCCAGGGGGGCACCTGTTGGTGGGGCGCTTCACCATCCCCAAAACGATCGGAGCTCTTGACCTATGTACGGCCATGAAGCGCATCTGGGGGATTCAGGGCACATTGACGGTCTCACACCTCCGCGACGGTGTTTTTCTCTTCGATTTTGGGTACGAGGGGGAATATGATAGGGCACTTTACTGTCAACCATGGACCTTAAACGGGTCGTGGCTGGTTTTGGGTAAGGTCGAGGGGAATGAGAGGCCTGAGGATGTGAAAATCGAGAAAGTACCGGTGTGGATTCAAATTCATAGGTTGGAAGTGGAACTTTTGAGTGAGGCGGTTGGGAGTAGGATCGGTGAAGTGATGGGGGATGTATTGAAAGTTGAACTCCCCGAGTGGGGGGATACTACCTGCCTTCGTGTTCGGGTGCTGATCGGAATAGACTCCCCCTTGAAGCGATGTACTAGAATCGTATACGGAGAGAATCGTATGGTTGTCCTTTACCGCTATGAAAAATTAGCGGGCTTTTGCTGTAACTGTGGGAGCCTTTTGCATGTGTTGAAAGAGTGCCCGGTGCCAGAGCCACGGGAGTTTCCAGATTGGCTGCGTGCAGAAGGGCGAAAGGGCATTAGCGATCATGAGATTGGGAAATTCATCCACCTCTTGGATGCACAGAGAGGGGTTCCTAATGCTGCTAATATTATTGGGAACCAGGGAGAGGCTAATAACGATGATGACATGGCTGAGGCTGAGGACATATGAGTTGCTGCATAATTTGGAATGCACCTGGGCTCGGGGGACCGCGCCTAAATAACCCTTGTATGCTTTTTATTCAGTTTGTGTTGGGTCTAGGTTGAAGGGGAAACTTGGCTATGATATGATATTGGCCGTAGCAGAGGCCTCCTTTTGTTTGTCAAAAATGAAATGAATTTCCGGTTGTTTTCTTACTCGTTTGTTCTGGTTCGGTCCTAAACTCTGTAGATTTATATGTTGGTTGCAATTTATCATTTAAAAGTGAATGATGACAACACTTTTTTTTTTTTTTTTTTAATCGAGTCGTTGAATCTGAATATTCGTCTCACAAAATGCAATCTATAAACATAAGAATTTGGATGCAAATAAAAGGACTAGAAGCAAAAATATTAAGCTAATGTCATTTAACACATTTCCAATTAGTCATGACACCTCATTTCTTCAAAATAAACACTCCATCTCAACTTTCAAGTCACACGCACAGTTCTTTCATCATTTCCCAACAAATTCAAATTAACAGGAAAATCAGCTTTCAAGCACTTTTCGAAGGTGGTGACCTCTGCATCTCAACCACCTTTTTCCACGACTCTCGACTAGAAATCTCGCCCCACCACCTCTCGACATTCTTCCTCGAGCTAAATAGCTCCCCTACTTGAGTTCCATTCACTAAGTAGTGTATGTTTGGTAGGTGAGAAAGGTCTGCCAACGTGAACTCGTCACCAACCAAGTACCTATTCTCTCCCAGCCTCGTTTCGTACACATCGAGCACCTTGGCAAGCTTAGCTTCATTGTGCTTGATCAAATTCTCATCTTGCTTGATCTTCATTTTAGGGGCAAAAGCAAGCTGAAAAACAAGAATTGAGCTTGGTCGGTTGAAGCTTTGCCCTTCAGCCTCTAACCACTGATCAATCGATGCTTTCTTCAAAGGATTTGTCCCAAACAGTCCCTTGTTTCCTTGGGTTGCGGATTTATCGCAAACATATCTAGATATGGATTTGTACCACTCTAAAGTTTGATCTCCCGGTCTTCTCGGGCGACGACCCTTCAACGTGGTTGGCCCGTGCCGACCAGTTCTTCACCATCTACAAGGTACCCCGGAACCTCGGGTCGAACTTGCCTTAATAACCATGGAGGGCCACGCACTACATTGATTGCAATGGACTATGACCCGCTTTCCAGACTTATCTTGGGCTAAGTTCACTCAAGAATTGTTGCGACGTTACGGCGATCACCCTCAAGCCAATCCATACGAAGCCCTGGCATCCACACGACAAACCTCCTCCGTCGACGCCTACGTAGACTGCTTTGTCACACGTTTGGCCTTGGTACCAGCCCTATTGGATTCCGCTGCCCTGGGCCTTTTCCTCAACGGCCTTCGAGACGACATCCGACTCCGCATACGCTCCAAAGATTCGCAAGATATTGGCGAAACGATGCATCTTGCACGAGAAATCGAACGGGAGGTCGACGTTGTCAAGATTCCAACCGTCAAAGTCCCTACCTTCAACCGATCTATTCCCTTTCGATCTCAGACCCCTACGGACAGCACCCGCTCTGCGACCTCCACCGACTCTCAGGGTGTTCGCCCTTTCCCCACAGCAGTTGGCCGCGATGGCCAGCATAACTGCCCGACAACCGAATCGACCCCTTCAAACTCCGCCTCCCGTGTTCCCCCTGAACGTCAAATGTCCCAATCAAAATATGCCGATTTGAGAGCTCGAGGCCTCTGTTACAAATGCAAGGAAACGTACTCCCCAACTCACGTCTGCCCCCAGCAGTTCCTCCGCATTATGGTCGTATTAGACGACGATACTGAATTGAGCGCGCATGAATTGAGTCCCGAAGATCCTGAACTGCCGGACCCCATGCCTGAAACTGACGTCCACTTAGCGACCGCTACATCCCACGGTTTCAATGGCCCCCACACCCTCAAAATCTTGGGCCTAATCGGGGACTTCCAAGTTGCAGTAATGGTCGACAGTGGTGCGACCCACTGTTTTATCTCCCCAGGGATCGTTGCTCGTCTGTCCCTCTCCGTCGACCTCGCGGCCACTCTTCCAGTCCGCTTGGGCGACGGCAACCGAGTCCTTTGTACAGACCTGAAGCTGACTCTACGTCGATTCAATTTTCGATTGCTACCTACGTCTTTCCAGTTGCGGGGATCGACATTATATTGCGCGTCTCTTGGTTGGCCACATTAGGCGAGATCTAAGCCAATTGAGCGACCCTCACCATGTCCTTTCGTTACAATGACTCATCGATCACTATCTGAGGCATTTCGGGACTCGAGCGACGACATATACCCTCTGTAACCTTCATCAAGCTTTCCGAAGTCGATCAGTGTTGGTTGGTTTGGCCAATGGACTTACACCACAGCACGACCGCGCCACAACCGACCATCCTACCAGCGGTGTAGAGCCTGGTCGAGAGTCCTTCGTCGTGAATCCCAAGAAGTGCGCATGGGCACAGACCTCGATCGAGTACTTGGACCACGTGGTCTCCAAAGAGGGTGTTCACATGGATCCCTTCAAGGTTTCGACTGTCCTATCTTAGCCTACACCGCGGGTTCTTGGGCTTAACGGGATACTACCGCCGTTTCATTAAAGATTATGGCAGCCTCGCTCGACCCTTAACCGACCTCCTCCGAAAAAACTCCTCCACTAAATTGGACTGGACTCCAGCCGCGCAACAAACATTTATAGCCCTCCAAACAGCGATCACCACCGCCCCATTTTTGGCTATGCCCGATTTATCCGCCCTCTTTATTGTAGAATGCGATGCTTCAGACCACGACATTGGAGCCGTCCTCATGCAGAAGAAGAGGCCAGTCGCTTACTTCAGTAAAGCCTTGGCCGCACGCACGTCCGAGAGATCCACATATGAGGCCGAACTCATGGCACTCGCCTTGGCCATTACACACTGGCGCCAATACTTGCTCGGACGGAGGTTCGTTGTCTGCACAAACCACCGGAGCCTACGCCATCTCCTACATCAAGCAATCAATTCACCTACTCAACAATATTGGGTGGCCAAGCTCTTAGGCTTCGATTTCGGAATTGAGTATAAGTCTGGGTCCTCAAACGGCGCTGCCGACTCACTATCGCGCCGAGACATCGATCTGGCATTGGACGCTGTGTCTGTCCCACAATGGGTGGACTGGAGTCGTCTCAAAGACGCCGTCAAGAAAGACCATCATTACACACATATTTTCCAAAATTTGGGTAGTAACCCGACTGGTCCATACACCACCATCCGAGGGTTTTTATACTACAAGGACAGGCTAGCCATTCCCCGCCACACGACTTGGACGCACATGCTGTTGGAAGAGTTTCACTCTACACCCATCGGCGGCCATGTCGGAGCATATCGTACATATCGCCGCCTGGCCGCCAACATTTATTGGCCCGACATGATGAAATCGGTGACGGAATTTGTGGCTAAATGTATTATTTGTCAACGTAATAAATCGGATACTCGTTCCCCTGCAGGTCTATTACAACCGCTGCCGATTTCGGATCGCATTTGGGAGGACGTTAGCATGTATTTTATTTCTGGACTTCCTCGTTCGATGCATTTTGAGGTTATCACGGTTGTGGTAGATCGCCTATCAAAAGCTACACACTTTATAGGGTTCGCCATAAACTTGATTCACGAATTCTACAACACTAGAATAAACGGCAGCAAGTATACGTCGTCTATCGTAGAGAAGTAAGTACGAGGTCGATCCCACGAGGAGGTGTAGCGTAAAAGTGTATTTTCTTAACGAAATTCTATTTATACGCGATCGATTAAGTGAATGTGGTGAATTACCCTAAAATTGCCTACTAAGTTGTCACAAATAAGCAATAAGGAATAATAACGAATCGATCAACTAACATGCAAATCAAGAAAACGAGAAGTAAAACGGATGAAATTCAAGTATGAGAAAGTAGGTTCTAAAGCACATGCAATACTAATGAATCCATCTATGATTAACTATCTACTTAACTGGTGTTCATGCTTTGTCTATAAGATTGATCACATAATAATGAATTAAAAGTTCTTTCTATCCAAGTAATCCAAAGGAAATATCACACAACTTAGTATCTCTACCTAAATTGCACAATAAAACCCAATCAAGCTCCTAAGATCATCACACATCTTCCTAATCATTGTTCATCTTTCAATCTCACAATAAAATTAGGTCAGATGTTTGCAATCAATTAATCAAAGTAGATTTCTCAACCTAATTCAATTAACTAGGATTAACACATCATCATTGTACACTAATGACATGCTTTGCAATGAAAATCAAGCATCCAAATAGAATTAAGCCACACAAACACCAAATAAGCAAAACATTAATTCATAAACTTCAACAAGAGTATTTACAAGGCTCTAGAACAAAAAGTGTTCTAGCCAATAACTAGCATAATCCAACTACAAAGAAAACTAAGATAAAAGCAATAAAGAGTGAAAAGAAAAGAAAACTTAGACTATTGTATGGTGAGGAATCAAATTCCCAAGCTAATGATGGCCTCCTTGCTTGATTTGGTGAAGAATTGAAGAAGTAGATGATGAAAACCTCCAAGTGTGTGTGATTGTGTGTAGAACTTCTTGAGAAAGGGGTAAGATGGTTTTGAATTTAAGAATGGAGGTATTTATAGTCTTTGGGTGTAAGAATTGCAAGTTGGTCCCTTGAAAATGGAGAAAATACAAGTTTGGCACCGAAAATGGGTTGGCCCGGCCGGGTGGAAAAGTGGCCCGACCGGGCGGAAGTGTTGGCCGACATATTTGAAAACAGGGGACGAGTTGCCCGGCCGGGCGGGTGATGTGGCCCGGCCGGGCCATAACTTCGTAAGTGGGGCGTGCGTTTGGCTTGTTCGGCCGCCCGGTCGGGCGAGTGATGCCGCCCGACCGGGCCATAACTTCGTATTTGGCCAATAAAATGGGCATTTTATCGCCCGGCCGGGCGAGTGATGCCACCCGGCCGGGCCATAACTTCGTATTTGGCCAAGAATTGGTGCTCGGCCGCCCAGTCGGGCCAAATTTTCGTCTTGGCTCCGTCCTTCGTTTTCGTCCTCTAACTTCGTCCCTCCGTATCTTGAGCTTCTGACCTCCGATCGACTCGATTCTTTTTGCTATTCCACACCATTTTTTGAGCCGGATCTAATGGTACACTCCTCTTCTCGATCCAGTGAAGTATGGTTGGTGTTTTGCTCCAAATTCCATCGTATTTCCTACAAAATCGACAAAACACAACCTTTCTCTCATTTCGGCTTAAACAATCATATTCAATGCATAAATCAATGAAATCCACATCAAAATACACTTCACATGTGCCTCTAAAACGTGTAAATTCCACCCGAATCACCCACCCGTATACGGCCCATTCGGTCGTTGAAGTTATGACTAAGGAGGTTGTCCATTTGCACGGGGTTCCGCGTTCGATAGTTTTAGACCAAGACCCTATTTTTCTGAGCAGTTTTTGGAAGGACCTTTTCAAGGCAACCAGCAACAAATTGCGGATGAGCTCCGCGTACCACCCGGAGTCCGACTGCCAAACGGAGGTGATTAATAGGTGCTTAGAGACGTACCTACGATGCTTCGCGGGCGATCATCCGAAACAATGGGCGAAATGGTTATCATGGGCAGAATTTTGCTTCAATACAAGTTTTCACACATCAGCGAACTGTACTCCCTTTGAAGTTGTCTATGGTCGGCCTCCACCTACTCTCTCTCAATTCCTATCGGCCGAGATACGCGTAAAGGCAATCATGGATGACCTGGCTAAAAGGGACAACATCTTGCGGAATTTACGTTTCCACTTGGAGCGCGCACAACAACGAATGACGGCTGCTGCTAACAAACATCGACGGGATGTTTTCTACAACATTGGCGACAAAGTCTTCTTAAATTTCTGACCATATCGTTAAGTTTCATTATTTCGCCAATTAAATGTTAAATTTACCCCTAAATTCTTTGGCCCTTTTCCTATTTCAGAACGGATCGGAGCAACAGCGTTAGGAGTGTGCAAAAAAAAAAAACCTGGACCGGAAAAAAGATCGGAACCGGACCGGAACCAGACCGACCGATTCGTTTCCGGTCCGGTCTTCGGTCTATTGAATTTTAAGATTTCGGGTTTTCGGTCCGGGTTAAGTGATTAGTGTGAAAATTGCTCGAAATTCATGTATTTAATTTGCATGATTTTATAGGATTTTGTGCATTATTTACACTAAATTGACTAATTCCACTTGATTATGAGAAAGGTGTGTTGTTTCCTATTTTGGTAGGAAAATGAGAATTTTTGGAGTAAAACACACCTTAATTATTTTATGGCGTCAATCGAAGGGATAGATCGAGAAGAGGAATAAAAATCAAAGGCCAAAATGACCGGGCTTCTAAATTATTTCACTGGACATGCTATTTCAATTAAGGGCGCGGCTAAAGGCACCCAAGGATCCTATGAGGACACCCACACGATGAGGACACCCACGTGGAAAATACAAAAATACCCTTCATCCTATTAAAACTCTAAATCCCCCCTTTCTCAAAATTAAAATAGCACACCCACAGTCCCACACTCATTTCCTCCTCCTTTCGCCACTCTCTTGAAGACGCCGGCGCCGCCCACGCCACCGCCTCCCCGTTCTCACCACCCCTTTCGCCGCCCGTTCCACTCTGTAACAAAAAGGCCGCCGCCTTGCCTCGCTGCGACTGCGCCGCTCACGCCACCGCCTTGCCTCGCGCACGCCACCCCCTCCGTCTCCACTTCGCGGCCGTTCGCGGCCGCAATCCCTCCCCCTCCCGTTCGCGGCCGCAACCCCTCCCCCTCTCCTTCATCGCCTTCATCGCACCCACGCAGCCGACAAGTAAGTTTCTTTTTTTTACAATTTTTACAGAAATTAGGGTTTAGAAATTTTAGGAAAATTAGGGTTTAGAAATTTTAGGAAAATTAGGGTTTTTAGTAGTTCGGGAATTATTTTCGAACATATTGTGTTTGTTTTGGAAACAATTTCGAACAACTTGAGTTTGTTTTGGAAAAAAATTCGAACAAGATGTTCGATCTTTTTTTTCGTACAAATTTGAGTTGTTTTGGAAAAAATTTCGAACAAGATGTTCGATCTTTTTTTTCGGACAAATTTGAGTTGTTTTGGAATTTTTTTCGAACATATTGAGTTTGTTTTGGAAAAAATTTCGAACATGTTTGTTTTGGAATTTTTTTCGAACAGTCGAGTTTTGGATTTATTTTTGTTTAAATTTTGAAGTTTTTTTTGTTGAAGAATGGTGTTTGTTTTGGTTGTGGAGGTGATAAGTATATGAAATAGAATGGGTGGGTGTACTCATCTTCGTTTTTTTTC
The DNA here is from genome assembly GCA_963675135.1 of Galeopsis tetrahit. Classification (NCBI taxonomy): domain Eukaryota; kingdom Viridiplantae; phylum Streptophyta; class Magnoliopsida; order Lamiales; family Lamiaceae; genus Galeopsis; species Galeopsis tetrahit. Next base: position 74,494,912 of record OY776121.1, on the reverse strand, counting down.
ATAAATTTTACCCTAGGGGTATATTGGACATTTCACATGTCCTGAAAAATTAAAAAAATGTTTGGTGGGTGTACTCATAGAAAATCCGGGTGCCTTTAGCCGCGCCCTTCAATTAAATGAAAGCCTACATGTGAAGCCCTATATAAGCCCATTTCAGCAATTTTGGTGGCCCATTGGAAAATCAAATGGGAGGATGCAGCTTTGCAGCACATTGGATTCTAAATCGGGCGCGGCTAAATGCACCCGGATTTACTATGAGTACACCCACAGGAATTTTTTTTTGTCTCAAGAGTGGTGCGAAAAGACATTTTTACCCCTCATTTACTTTTTCAAAAAAAAAAACGCCGGATGAGTACACCCATCTATTCCATTTCACACCGATTCATCGTTTCACACCAAAATCATTCGGATCCACATCATCACCACCAAAACATCAAAAATCCTAAAAATTCAAAATTTCAACAACAAAAATAAAATTTTAATATGTTCGAAAATTTTACCAAAACAAACTCAATATGTTCGAAATTTTTTTCAAAACAACTTAAATTTGTCCGAAAAAAAAATCGAACATCTTGTCCGAAATTTTTTCCAAAACAAACTCAAGTTGTTCGAAATTTTTTCCAAAACAAACACAATATGTTCGAAATTTTTTTCAAAACAAACTCAATATGTTCGAAAATAATTCCCGAACTACTAAAAACCCTAATTTTCCTAAAACTTACCTTCGGCGACGTGAGTGGATGGCTGACTTGGTTCGTATTTTGCACACTTTTTAGCACAACAATAACAATCCCCACAAGCGTATGGGTTCGTTATAGTTGAGTAAGTATACGACCTAGTAGTTATCGTCCAAGGACCTAGAGAGAGCGTGGAGCCCCAAAACTATAAGTCAAAATGGTGTTATAGAAGCTAAACGTGAGGATAAAGCAAATATCAATAAGAAAAAGAAACAATAATGCAAACAACTAAACTAACTCTCAATAATGAAAGTGCAAGGTGAGAAAGCATTGCCTCGGGTGTTTCCGTTTTGTGAGCAATTAAGTGAACTAGTGAACCAATTACATGATTTTACTACAAATTTTGGGTCAAGCTAAAGGCTATCACATAAGTGTGCAAACCCCCTCGAAAGGCATAGGTAAACATCGTGCATTGATTAGCAATTATAGGATCTAACCAAATACCATAAGCTCCTAAGATAGTGTTGCATAAGCACTTTCAACACGGTTACTAATGCTTATGAAACGCCCTCTCACCAAACTCCTAGACGACCTCTACTCGTTTAGTGTCTAAGGTTGTCGGTCTAGCCATTAACACCCCTCTCGGGTGAGCTAATTACTAATTAACTTCTATTCAATTGATCAAAGCTCACACTCACACTCCCAATCATGCTACCCAACTCTCGTTGCAATAAACATAATCGAACATGCTTGCTAATAGGGTTGATCAACCAAATGAATCATCAAAATACAACCCTAGAAACCTAAACACCAAAATTATAAGCTAATCATGCAATTAATCCACAATTACACTAAATTCTCATCAAAACATCCACACCCGAAGCAATTGGAGAAAATTAACAACTAGAATAAAACTCATATAAACTAAACTACAAAACATGAATGAAAATGAAATTACCAAATTAAATTTGCAATAAGAAAAATATCACCTCTAGTCTTCAAAATCTTCAATGCCAACATTAAATTGAAACACTACATTAAAATCTATCTAAGAAATGAAAGAACAATTAAAACTAACTAATCTATTGAGTGGAGTGGTGGGGAGGAGAAAAGATTTCTCCCCCAATGGAAGATGCCCCTGTTTTCGCCAATCGCCAATGTGTGTTCCCCTCTCCACGCATGCTTCCCCTCTTTTAAGTAATGAATGGGCCTCCCTTGTCTCCTATCCTTAATGGGCCCATTTGCAATTGCAATTTTTTACACTGGGCCGTGATTTTCGAATTGGCCGCATGCTTGTGGTGATAAGGGCTTGGGTTATGTCTTTTTAATTCCAGCAACACCCTTCATTACCCCATCTCTTTAATTGATGACCAAATGGGCCTCTCATTGTGATTGTTGCAATACACGTGGGCCTTGGATAAGAAATAAGCTGCAATGAAAATGGGCTGACATCACCCACTGGGCCTTCAATTTAATTTGCAGAATAATTTTTCTCCTTTTGGGTGCCAAATAGATTTGCAATCTTGGGCTCTTGAGTCCAATCATTTTTCTACTTCTCGATTTATTTCTTCGATTGACTCCATAAAATAATCAAGGCATGATTTGCTCCAAAAATGCTCATTTTCCTACATAAATAGCAAACTACACATTTTCTCCAAATCAAGTGCAATTAGTCAATATAGTGTAAAAATGCAATGAAACTCTATAAAATTATGCAAAATATACACATGAATTTCAAGCAATTTTCACACTAATCAATGGCTGGGTGCGATGAAGGGGAGGGGTTGCGGCCGCGAAGGGAAGGGGAAGATAAGAATTCCGGTGTCTTCATCTTCTTCAACACAAAAATATTAAAACTCAAAACCTACATCTTCATCTTCTTAAACACAAAAAATTTAAAATTCTCCATTACAAAAATGAGAACAGAGCTGAAATAAATCTGGCCAAATCGATCGATTTCGTCGTCTGCCTCACTACGTACAACAAAATTAACCAAAAATGCTGCTAAAAAAAAGGGAAAAAAAAAAAAAAAAACAGATATGGAGCTTACATATTAGTTTCGAAATTGAAGAAATGGAGAAGGTGAGAGGTTGAAGGCTTCGTCTTCAACCAAAAATATTGACTGAACGAAACACCACCATGGCCGGAAAAATAGAAGACCCACCCACACCTTCATATCAGCGGCGGCGATGGATGGTGGCTGTAGGGTGGGAGTTTCTTGAGGGGATGACGCCAGAAAAAAAAAGGAAGACTCACCGCCTATGTGTTCTTGGGGGGGGTTCAGATCTGTGCCTCTTTCCTTCAGCGCCGCCGTGGAAACCCGCCTCAGCCGTCGCCTCTGTGGAAAACTCAACGTCGTCTTCTTCGCGGCGGCCATGGCTTCGCCTTCTTCCAGCGGTGGGCGGCGCGGCGGCGAGTTTGTCTCCTTCAAGGGGGTCGCGACGGTGGCCCACACCTTGGAAACGAAGCAGATCGGCGGCGGCCATGGCTTCTCCTTCTTCCAGCGGTGGGTGTACTGAAATGGAAAAGAAGAGAAAGAATGAATGATTTTAATTGAGCAGAGTGTAATTTTGTATTTTCCATGTGGGTGTCCTCATCCGTTTTGTGGGTGTTCTTATCGCGTGGGTGTCCTCATAGAATCATTGGGTGCCTTTAACCGCGCCCTTCTAAATCCAACCATTTTTTCTGCAGCCCAAATGAGAAAGAAAAAAAGAAAACACACACGCAGCAGCTGAAACATTTGCCAAGGCTCATTTACTCAAAATCGAAGGCCCAATTACTAAAATGCTGAAAAGGCCGTGAGTTTCAATTGGAGAAAAAAACACAGTAGCCGCGGAACACAATACGCACGCAGAGAACAGGGGACAGCTTCATTGGGGGAGAAACCCTCTCCTCCATCTCACTCACTCAGTAAAATAGATTAGTTAATTTCATTTTCTTAGCTAGTTTTAAATGTAGTATTTCATTTTCTTGCAAGCAACACAAGACTTGAGGTGATATCCTTATTTAATTTAATGTTTGGTTGTTTAACTTTGATAAGCTTGCTTTCTTTTATTAATTTAATTATTGACTAGGTTTATTGGTGTTTGGGTGTTTTGATTTGTGATGGAATTTGTGTTATTAACTTAATTTTAATTGTGTAATTCATTGGAAGGTGTATTGGTTAGGTTTATGGTGTTTAAATGATCATTTGCTTGAATTCAATTAGTAGATTATATGTTGAAGCTCGATTAGTGCAACGAGAGTTGGTTAGTCTTGATAGATTGTATAATCGAGGGTTGGAGACGAGTGAATTGAGTTAATATTGGATTATCGCAACGAGAGTTGGGTAATTTTCATTAGAACTCCATTAATCTACACTAATTGCTTGAATGTAAGTTTAGGTAATTGATGAGAAGACCATAGGTCAAGTGGAAAAACATGATTAGGGATTAGATTAGTTTAATTTAGATAGGGTAGAAACCCCTAATTGTGTGATTACCCGGGTAAGAACGTCTCTATTCTTCCTCCCGATCCTAGGTGCCTTATGAGATATATGCATTAGTGATTGCTTCTACCAAGCACCAACCTACGAATTACACATAGAAGTTGAGCTTTAACACTATTTTCACACAATGACGAACACCCGAACACTACTTTTCACATTTGATATTTGATCATGGATTTACTTGCTTTTCTTTTTTATTTAGTATTTATCTTGTTGATTTTTGCATTTAGTTTTAGTCGTTCACCCCATGCTCTTTCACTATAATTACGTGACAACGTACAACACTAAGGCTACACAAGCAAACTAGTCCCGTGGTTCGATAATTTAACCGGGCACTTACTATTACATACGATCCTCTTATACTTGAGAGGAACGTGTTGGTAAAAACACGTGTCATTAAGACCGGAATTTACCAGTCCGGACCTAATCGGACCGATTTTTTTATTTATTTATTTATTTATATTCTTTATATTTTTCTAATAATACAACCTTAATTATTATAAACTAAATAAAATTAGGATGGCTAATTTGAAAATTTTGAAAATATTTCTTTTATTATGCTTAGAATCAAATAATTGGTGAGGATGTGAAGTAAAGGTGTTGAGATTTATTACATTTTTTCAAGTATATAATTGAACAAAAATAATCAATTTACTTTTAGTGTCAAAATACCATTAATAATATTGTAAATAAAATTCACATTGGCGGAAATTGATCTCAAATGAAAAACTAACACAAATTTTCATACACAAATTCATCATTCTTGTTCTTACTTCGAAAAATTTAAAAAAAACTTGAGAAAAATATTTGAAAAATAAAAAATAAATTAAAAACCGGGCCGAACCGGTCCAAACCCGGACCGGACCGAAATTTTCGGTCCGAATTTGGACCGGTTCATTCCGGTCCGGTCTTCGGTCCGACCATTAAGGTCGATTCCGGTCCGGTTTTGGACCGGTGCACACCCCTAAGCAGCGTACTGCCTAGTTCTTCCGGTAGGAGCTCGTCTTTACCCTGTCTTTCATGTGTCTCAACTTAAGAGAATGGTGGGTGATCAAGATGTCGTGGCCACGCTTCCGCCAAACTTGGGCGACAATGCCCCTGAGTTTATTCCTTCTCGCGTTCTGCGCCAATGGGAAAATGGAGAGGCGACGAACGTGTGTCACAAAGTTTGATAGCGTGGAAAGGATTTCCAGATGAGGAAGCAACGTGGGTAGATGGAATTGTTACGTATAAAAGAAGGCAGAAAAGGACAACTAAAGATTTATAGACTTCTATACTACATACATCCTTAAAGATAGACACATAACATTCTAAACTCTTAGGGAGAGTTTCTTTCTCTACAGAGTTGCTCCTCCCTTTCTTCACCGGTCTTCGTCGTCGGTCCGTCCCAGATCCATTGTTCACGTTGCCGTCATCGTTTTTGACTCCTTGCCACTCTATCTTTGTTGTCCTTTTGCCTCAGATCTGTTGGCTTTTCGCTTCTCTCTTAGCTCTTCTCGTATTTTGGTGTTTTCGCTAGATCTGTATGATCTGAGTTGTAGATCTGTTGTATTTCTTTTGTGGGTCTCTTTTTTGTGGTTGGGATCTTAGATCTGCGGATCTGGGTTGTAGATCTGCAGATCCCGCAGATTTGGGGTTGCTTAGATCTGCAGAACTAGGTTGTAGATCTGTAGATTTGGGGTTGTTTTTCGTGGGTCTCTTTTTGTGGTTGGACTCCTTCAGATAGATTCGAGAGTCTTTAGGATCGAGTACTTGGTACTTGGTTGTCTATTTTTTTTGGTTTCCTATTCTTGACATGAAACACATTAGTGTGAGTGTGAGGTTGTCTCGTTTAAAGTTTGGAGACTTGGACATCTGTTAAGGCAAAGGGAAACTCATCTTTCCTCTTCGCACGATTGAAGTGGACGGCGATATCCGCATTGGTTTGAAGATCAAGATCTTAGTTTGTGATTTGTAATTTTATTTGATGATATTGTAAAACCCCCTCCTAAAAAAAACACTATATACACCCTTATTATCCCTACAAATGGATGGAATGAAAATTAGATACCACTACTAAATATTTTATGATTGCTCATCTTGTATTCCCCGACTTGTCCATGAGGCCACCACAGAATCCCAAACCAAACACCACCTCACGGCTTTGCTTTTGAGAATTCCACAAAAACCTCATACTATTTTAAAAGATTTTTTTTTTTAAACTCTAAAATCAAAACCAATCTCTAAATAAAATCACTTATTAATTAAAATTTTAAAGTAAAATCGGATTTTAGATTACAATCCCAAAATCGAATTTTTAAAACACAAATCAAAACATACCCATCATGTGTTTAATCACTGCCTATATGCTAAAACCCTAATTTCTCCTATATTGTTTTGTGGGAAAATTTTAGTTTTATTTATAAAATATTTGAGAAAAATTTTCATGTCTATTTAAATCAATTGACTAGAGGTATATTTTAAGAAGTTCTAAAAAGTTTTCAATATTTTAAAAAGTTCTAAAAAGTTTTCACTATTTTAAAAAGTTCTCAATAAAATTTATATATAATTTTATTTTAAGAATGCTTATAAATAATACAGTTTTGAGCAATATTCGAGTTTAATTACCATTTTTTTTTTGTATTAACAAGAGTGGAAAGCATTCTGAAGAGAATATTGGTTGATGGAGGAATGAAAAAATTTTGAACTTTGATTTTTGCCTTTTAATCATGGATGGTTTTTGTCTTTTTGTTGTATATTTGAGGTACTTTGGTTGTTTTGATGGATAACTTTAGCTAGATAAATTTTTAATCATGGATGGTTTTTGTCTTTTTGTCGTGTATTTGAGGTATTGGTTGTTTTGATGGATAACTTTAGCTAGATAAACTTGATTTTTTTTTTTTTTTTTTTTAGCAAAAATGGAAGTTGTATTCTCAATCTTTTAGGTGAAATGTTAGTTTTTGGAAAGATTGAAATACAACTTTATTAAGCATCAATTGATATGAACAACTTCATATATTTTAAATTGTTGGAGTATGTTTTAATTTAGTTGTTGTCAATTTTATTTTTAATTATCCTGTCAAAAAAAATAAAATTATTTTTAATTATAGAATTATTTTTAATTATAGAATTATTTTATATTTCAATTTTGTTTTTAATTGAACTTGAGAGAATATTTCAATTTTGTTTTTAATTGAACTTGGAGTTTACAGGAAAATTTGATAGATATTCAATTAATTACGTAGATTTTTAAGTATATATAAATGAGAGATAATTATGTGGCAGATGACATGACATTTTTTAAATAAATGTGGTACCAAGTCAGCACATTCCACCAGGCAGCTTTAATTCATTACAAAGATAAAAAATTAAAATTGATGTAAAAAAAGATTAAATTGAAAGGTAAATGATGTGTTTTGTAAAGTTGAAATTTAAAGGATTTATTTTGTAATGTATCAAATTTATAGTACTAAACTAAAAATTTCCCCGCATACCACAATAGTCCAAAGTATCCAACTGAAAACGGTGTACCTTGCCACCAAGATCACCGCACTCCACAAAATCAGAATATCGAATTCACAAAGGAATTTAACAAGCAACGTCAGTTATTTTGGAGTACTGTATATGAAATCATGTCATGGGGCACAATATACTTATGAGTTGTTTATAAGTTTTCTTGCCATTTTATTTTTATCAGAAGTCACATGATCATTTGCATACTTTTTTTATTGAAATGTCTCAAAATTATTTGCACACTCTTAATATGAAAATATCTTACAAAATTAATATCTTGCCAACATTATTTTATTTTAAAAAATGTCACTAATTTTTTACATACATTTTACTTTACACCTCATCAAATCACCTAAAATACCACCCCTTTATTTTATATCATCAATCACTTTATTCTATTTTCTTAAAAACGTGACGGTCAAAGTATGCAAAAAAAAAAAAAATGTTGGGACGGAGGGAGTTAGTGACGTACCCAGAAATTTTGGATTGCGGGCCAATTTGCATTACTATAAATAAAAAATAATATTATAAAATTTTATATCTACAAACAAAAATTCATTATAGAATTTTCAATAGATTTAATTTTATTAATTTAAATTTAATGACTTTTATTATGTTTCAAAAAAATTAATTTTAACTGTTTTAACTCATAATAAGTGAAACGGTGTTAAAATTTAACGTGCATTCTTGCTGAGACATTAGTCAATAAATGTAGAACTTAAAATATACCCCCTGTGATGATTTGCATACCTTAACACGTTCACTTTTGAATCTTTAGTGATGTATGAGGTCAAATAAATGAGAAGTATTTTGAGTGATTTAGTGAGATTTAAAGTGAGTTTAGTGAGGTTAAATAAATGAGAAGTATTTTGGTTGATTTAATGCTACTTGTGATCTAGTGAGGTGAACACAAGAATATGTGAGGTGTACGGAAGAATATGGTCCCAAAATGAGTGACAATTTTAAAAAATAAAATAATGTATGAGAGTATATTTTTGGGTGATTTAGTGAGGTTTAAATGTAATCTAGTGAAGTGTAAAAGATAATTTAGTGAGATGTAGAAAAGAATGTGATGTAGAAAAGAATGTGGACCCAAAATAGGTGACAATTTTGAAAATAAAATAATGTAGTAAAATTATTAATTTTGTAGATTATTTACGTATTATAAGTGTGCAAAATACTTGAGACGTCTCAATAAAAAATGTACAAATAATTAAAAAATGTACAAATAATTACGAGACGTAAAAAAAAATTAAAAAAAAAATATATATATATATATAAAATAAAAAAAATTAGTGGGGAGCCAATACATGTCAGTGGAGGGAGTATTTTATATCTCATTTTCTCTTACCATCACTTTATAACTTTTACTATATCTATAATTAATTTATGTGTCCAAACTTAATGAGACTGACGAATATTTTTTAATAAAAGAACAAAACCACTTTTCTCACTCTACACCCACTCGCAATTGTAATTAATAGTAGTAATTTATATGGAGTAATCAAGTTTTCTCACTCATGCAGTGCACGCCCACCGCAATTGTAATTAATAATTACTCCTATACTAGTCTATAATCAAGCATTTAAGAATAAACGAAACAGTGTAATTTTGTTATCGACTATTAGTAAAGAAAACGAAAAATAAAATAAAAAATACTACTCCCTCCGTCCCAGGATTGTTTGCACAAAAAATGGGGCACGCAAACTAAGAAAAAGGTGTAATGAGTGGAGAGTTGAGGGGTAATTTTGTAAACTTTTATGAATAAAGTAAAGTGAATGATTGGATTGAGGGTAAAAGTAATGGCATTTTGTGTAAATATGTGAATATTGTGAGGGTGGGGTTTATGAAAAAGTTTCCTTTTTGGGTAGTGCAAACAATTATGGGACGGACGAATAAGGAAAGAGTGCAAACAATTGTGGGACAGAGGGAGTAGTAATTTCTTTACAGGAATGGAAAACTAACAAAATGTATAAAGAATGAGAAACGATTGCATTAGGCATTTAGGCTTCATCACAGGAACATATCAGCAGGCGGAATTCGCAATTGGGAGTGAGATATGATGATAATGGGTGAGCGCGTGATTAGGGTTTTACTAGCATTTAAGGATAGACGCTCTTTTTTATAAAAAAAAGGTTTCTTTATTCAATACAATACGCTATTCCATAGATTGAAAACACTCTTTTCGATGGAAAAAAAATATCTCTAGAATGTTCCCTTCTCTTTCACTTCTTATTTACACATAACCCGTGAGGTGAGAAGTAGAGCAATAATCTCCATCATTTCGATCTCGATGGCTTTGAGGGAAGAGGAGATGCAAGTATTAGTGATTGATCCAGACCCAGGGGGACACCTGTTGGTGGGGCGCTTCACCATCCCCAAAACGATCGGAGCTCTTGACCTAGCTACGGCCATGAAGCGCATCTGGAGGATTCGGGGGACATTGACGGTCTCACACGTCCGCGACGGTGTTTTTCTCTTCGATTTTGGGTACGAGGGGGAATATGAAAGGGCACTTTACCGTCAACCATGGACCTTAAACGGCTCGTGGCTGGCTTTGGCTGAGGTCGAGGAGAATGAGAGGCCTGAGGATGTCAGAATCGAGAAAGTACCAGTGTGGATTCAAATTCATAGGTTGGAACGTCAACTTTTGAGAGAGTCGATTGGGATTAGGATCGGTGCAGTGATGGGGGATGTATTGAAAGTTGAATTCCCGGAGAGGGGGGATACCTGCCTTCGTGTTCGGGTGCTGATCGGAATAGACTCCCCCTTGAATCGATTCAATACCATCGTATACGAAGAGAATCGTATAGTTGTCCTTTTCCGGTATGAAAAATTAGCGGGCTTTTGCTATAACTGTGGGAGCCTTTTGCATGTGTCGAAAGAGTGCCCGGTGCGAGAGCGACGGGAGTTTCCAGATTGGATGCGTGCAGAAGGGCGAAGGGGCATTAGCGATCATGAGATTGGGGAATTCATCCAGCTCTTGGATGCACAGAGAGGAGGAGGGGGTTCTAATGCTGCTAATGGGAACCAGGGAGAGGGCGGCAGTGGGGCTAACAACGAAGATGATGAAATGGCGGAGGCTGATTCAAATCAGCCCCGCCAGGACATATGAGTTGCTGCATAATTTGGAATGCAGGTGGGCTCGGGGACCATTGTGCATTCCGTAACTTAAGCGCCTAAATAACCCTTGTATGCTTTTTATTATTGAGTCTAAGTAAGTCATCAGTTTCCATTGGGTCTAGCTAGGTTGAAGGTGAAACTTCGCTATCTATGATATTTGTATTGGCTCGGATGCCATTGGCCCTAGAAGAGGAGGCCTCCTTTTGTTTGTCAAAAATGAAATGAATTTCCTCTTGTTTTTTTTACTCGAAGCTCTATATTGATTCGTAGGAAAATTTCATGGGACCTTTTACGTTCTATCTGTGAGGAAATGGCCGTTTTCACATATTGTCCCTCTGCACCCGGTTGTACAGTGAAACAACATTTGTTGGTTATCATTTATAAGTGAATAATATGAGAACACTATTTTTTTAATCGAGTCGTTGAGCCTGAATAATCTTCTCACAAATGCAATCTATAAACATAAGAATTTGGATGCAAATAAAAAGAATAGAAGCAAAAATATTAGCTAATGTCATTTGACGCATTTCCAATTATTCATGACACCTCATTTCTTCAAAATAAACACTCCATCTCAACTCTCAAGTCACACACACACCATTTTTTCATCATTTTCCAACAAATTCAAATTAACAGGAAAATCAGCTTTCAAGCACTTTTCGAAGGTGGTGACCTCTGCATCTCAACCACCTTTTTCCACGACTCTCGACTAGAAATCTCGCCCCACCACCTCTCGACATTCTTCCTCGAGCTAAATAGCTCCCCTACTTGAGTTCCATTCACTAAGTAGTGTATGTTGGGTAGGTGAGAAAGGTCTGCCAACGTGAACTCGTCACCAACCAAGTACCTATTCTCTCCCAGCCTCGTTTCGTACACATCGAGCACCTTGGCAAGCTTAGCTTCATTCTGCTTGATCAAATTCTCATCTTGCTTGATCTTCATTTTAGGGGCAAAAGCAAGCTGAAAAACAAGAACTGAGCTTGGTGGGTTGAAGCTTTGCCCTTCAGCCTCTAACCACTGATCAATCGATGCTTTCTCCAAAGGATTTGTCCCAAACAGTCCCTTGTTTCCTTGGGTTGCGTATTTATCGCAAACATATCTAGATATGGATCTGGATTCTAGTTTTCAACAGGTGACAAATGAAAATTCAAAATCAAGAATTATTCCCAGTTAATATCAGAATATGTAAAACGATAACTAGAAAAACAGCCATGTTTTCCACGCAGCTAGTTCATTTGATCTCATGACAAGTTAACAACCATTATACAATATGTCCAAGAAAAACATCTTTCATGGTTAAGAATTAAGGGAGTCCTATATATATCTTTGTCAAGTTGAAGAAACTGTTAGCTTAATGCATGAAAGACATTGAAATACCTTAATCTCAAAACCGTAATAGATAAAAGCAGGGTAGTTAAACTTTGGTAAGACCTACAGAGGTTCAAAATTCTTCAATGGGAATGATAATGGACTGGGCATGAGGTAATTGAGGAGGTTAACTTCAAATGAAAGTTGATCAATTCACATTTATCATATTTTGTACTTAATGAGACTAAAAATAAGTTATTTTTACCCCCATTTTCATTAACTACCCCCCCTCCTATCACAATTTCACTTCAATCAAATTATTATTCCTAAACCAACAATAATTTTTTGTCTCCGTTTATTCCAAGATTATAGCAAAGCACTAATACCTACCCAGCATTCTCATCGTAATTCAGTATTCAACAATGAACCGAATGGCCCCTAAAATGTAGTATCATCATAACATTTCCAGCAATCAAACTCAACAACCATCAATGTTTCATCATCTCCTTTTATCAGAAAAAAATGGCATGAATAATATAACAGAAATCACATGCCCAAATTATTAGAATACAGGAATGTGAAATGAAATTGAAAAGAAGATGGAAATAAATTACCAAAGAGAGTAATGCTATCATCTTGAAACGCTGGTACCTGCCCAAATGGCTGCCCACAAATCAACAAAGTAACATAAATTAGGGCTTCGATTTTACAAATAAAAGCATTAAATAAGAAAATGAAAATGGAATGAAAATGAACCTGAATCTTGAGGTAATCAGGCTTCTTATGTTCACCTTTGGCCATGTTAACAGGAAGGAGTTGAAACGGGACATCTTTCTCAAGGAGACAAGCGAGAACCCTTGAGACGGCAGTGGATAATGGAGGGCCGTACACTTGCACCGGAGCCGCCATCTGTTGATCTGTTGTCTGTTGATGCAAGTTAGTGAGATTTACTCTTAATATCGCAGACCTATTTGCATAACATTTACAACTTTGCTAATGTGTTCAATTCTCATCCATTAATGGCCGCACCGCCCTACGCTATCTATTCTGTTGCTTAGACAGGATTACATTAGAATTAGATAATAATCATTTTTACTTTAGATAACTTAATTCATTTAAATCGGAAAATGCAGTTTTTTTATCAGGTAAGGTACACATTTTTTATTTTCGTCATGATAATTTTCTTATTTTGATTTTAGTTCTGTAACAAATAATTTTAAAAAAAGTTGTTCCACAATCTGCTACTACAAATCACATTTTCGATTACATTTGACGTGATAATTAATGTATATTTTTTACTTTAATTTGAATTCACAATAAGTTACATCATTTTTGTTTTTGATCATACTCACTTTCATGTTTTAATTTTGGTACTACAACTTACATATTTTTTTTTAAAATCATCCTATATAAAGCTCTTCTTAACATTGTCTTAGCCTTCTTCCAAATTAAACTCAGGTTTCAACTATGAATAATAAACACCAATCTGAAATTTACAAAGCATCCAAAATTTCATTTGTAAAAACATATATTTGTGAAATTAAGAACAATTGCACCAAAAAAAACATCACAAGTCATCCCTTTGGAGGAACATAAAGGAACAACAAACTACCCAATAATTTTGATACTAAATCAAACACACCCAATAACTCATACAATTAGGATGGGCCAAATCAAATCCACAAGGGTGGGCTTATCTCGATTAAAAGTTGAGATCTGATACTTGGTAAAACTTTCTCTATTTATTTTATTTTCTATTCTTAATATGAGATTGTTTTGGTTAAAGGTTGGAGACGATTAAAGGTTGAAAATTTGAACGTTTATTAAGACAAGGGGAACACTCGTTTTTTCTCTTCACACGGTTGGAGGGGACAACGATGTCATGATCTGCAGTGATTTGAAGATCAAGATCTTAAGCGTGAAGTTGTATTTTATTTTGTTATGATCTTGTAAACTTTTCTCAAAATATATATATATATATATATCCACAAGGTTGTGTTTGGTTTGGGAAGACCTCATCTAGATTAGGATGGGTCATATCCATCTTATCCATCTCCATCCAAATATTAATTATTTCTTATACTTTTTTTCTCACACTAATTATTACTACCTAACAACAATAAAATAATACAACATCACTCTTAATTTAATATAAAACTTTTCATCAAACATAGATACTATAAGCGGATTATTTCCGTTCATCTTTTTCCATCTCTATCCTTTTCTCATACACCACAATTCCTAATCAAACATGCCCTAGAGGAGTGTAACAATTAAGTACCACTATTTCTAATTCGTGAGACAATATTTTAATTTTTTTAAATTACTGTATTATAGTGGTTGGGAAAAAAATATCCAATTTTATAGATATTTTTATATAATTAGTGTATTATTATAAGTATAAAATTTATTATATACAGGTGTTTGATTTCTGAGAAATGAGAATATGAATGATAAGGAGGTGAAAGAGTTGTAAATGACTAAAGGGTATGGTTCTTATTATTGTCTTGTCTTGTTATTAATGAAAATGACTATTATTATTATAAATTTTATTTGATTTGCCGAATGTTTTATTGTCTTGGAGTGGAATGATAGTCATTTCCCCCAAAATGTCAAGGAGCCATGATTCCTTATGTTTGCGATTTGAAACAATTGCACAGAGCAGTACACTAAACAACCTTTTCTAATTCCATGTTCATTCTCTACCTATAAAGTCCACATCCAAACATTCTCTTACAACAATATTAGTATTAGTTTCTTTAACCAATATTATTAGCGTTTGAGCAGTGAGTGCACATAATATTTTATGTTTCAAGTAGGGGATTGGTTACCGATCAAAAACCTAAATACAAAAATATCACGATATAATTGAAAAAAGAAGATTGAAGCTATTGTTACTATTTTAGGAATTTAATGAATTGAGAGGTCAGGAAACACTATTTTATAGTACTACTACTTATTTTTTCAGAGTTTAAACATTTTACCACCACCATTGCCAAAGCTTATAAGAAGATCCTAAATTCCTAATTACTAGTAGATTGGTGTGGAGAGCAAAAAGAGTTGAATAGTCATAATAACTACTACGAGTTTCTGGAATAAAACAGTGACATTCTCAAGTCAAACCTAGTTAATAATGGAACAAGAAACTGTAGTTACTGACTTTACAATATGATTTAAACTAGCTACAACACTCTTCTGCTACATCCCTGCTCAAGGAGCACAAACAGTCCAATTAGATGGAACCCTACTCGAACTAATGGCCGGCATGTTGCGTACGTTCACATCAAGTGGCAACAAACGATACTCAATATCGAGGTCTCTGAAAGTTTTAACCATTTCCTCCACAAGAAGGGCTCTCCTTGTCCATCTCTCACCCATATCCTGAAAATTCATCCTATGCGAAAGCCAAATCGAAAACTTCAACCTGTTCAAGTCCTCCACGTCTCTCATCACGATCATTGGTGCCGGGTACCAGTGATCACTCCTGTTATCAACATACCTACAAACGAACCATTGCATACCATCAATATTAAACACACGTGCAGATAAGATGAACTGCTTAATGAGTAACGAGAAAACAAGGCAATGAATGCATACCTTGTGATCCTTTCCTTCATTGTCGCAATCTTCTCCCCAGGGGTTGAAATGTGGATACAAAATTCAATTGCGTCTCCCATATCTGGGCTACGATAATAATTGTGGATTGGCTTTGTAGAAAGGACGCTATTCGGATAATAGATTTTGTGGTTATCAAACTTGAGGAAAACCGTTGTCAGTATATTCATTTCCTCAACAATCATCTGCAATATACGTGCAAATTGTAAATAAGATAAGTAGACTACAAACATGTGTAGAGTCTCGTAAAACAGGAAAACTTACTTGAACTCCCTCAACTTCAACACGATCGCCCACATCAAATGGGTGCATCACGAATAAGAAGATGATTGCCTCGAATGTAGTCTTGCATGTGTTTCCAAACATGAATACCACCAAAAGAACCTGGGAGCTTAAGAATACGAGAAAGTGTGTTGTTGCAACTCTGAGTATAAGAAGCCAGACGACAACAATGAGAACTCCCACCAGGGCATTTAGCATGTGGTGCAGTCTGTTAACAGCAGTTTTTGTGTCATTAAGAGACAAAGCGAGTGCTCTTCGCTCTCTGAATGCAGTGACCTGTTGTGAAACATTTAAAGAGCACATTCAATCTTTTTGTGATAAAATAACAAGAATATACAACTAGAGTAACAAGTAACAAAGAAAAAATTGCTTAGTAGTGGGATGTTCTGGATGACTTCGATTCAACTCTCACAAATTTCAAATGCTCTTATTTTGTTGGATATGACTTGGGTATTAAATTGATTAATATACTGCAGATATATAATACCATCAATATTATTCTATGATAAGTTCATGTTCATTTAAGGTGTAAGTTGATTTTCCAGTATATAAACCTGTCTTTGGCTAATTATGAAAACCATTAAATTTGATGAAATCGAAAATGAACAAGTTGAAACTATATCCTTGTTAAATAACTCGGTGATTAATTAGTACCAACGTAATGAGAACAAAAGATAATATTGCTTACCACCCAATTTTTAAGAGCACGTTTGCTGATTCCGCTTTCCTCAGTTCCATCTTCAAAGAGATGGAGAGTCTTTGTAGCCTCATCCTCCCTCATAAAACGCAGTAAATCCTCCAGGGAAATATGTCTGTGATCACAGAAAATCATGTCATTATAATTACATAATAATCAGTTTGTAAATTACTGAATCTGCATAGAAAGGAACTTACTTAGATCCTGGCTTTGCAACATTAATGAAAATCTGCTTAGCAGCACACTTGGCCTGCTTTTCACTTGTAATATGCACCATTGCCTCATCTTCATCTGCACTGCCCTGTAATTTCTCATCTAGAGTCGAAAGCACACCTTTCCTCACTATGTTGGTCAACCTCTTCATATTCCAAGCTGAAATGTTCTTCTGATTCAATCTATGCAAATGATCAATGGTGATTCCATTCTTCTCTTCCTTCTTCGACAACGCCCTTGAAAACATAGTACCCTTAGAGTCCGTTGAAGTGGGAGTCTTCCTTGGAGTCCCGATAATTCTTCCACTCTTTGGAAACATATTGGCCTTCAAATCAGCTGGAATAGTTGCCCCAGCGCTCTGAAGTTTCTGCACCTCAATCATCACCTTTTCTTCCTCTTCCTGCTCTTGCTGAATTTCAATCAACGGCGGCCCTGAAAGGGTCTCAATCACATACTGATTGAACAACGCTTCTTGAATCCGATCAAAAAACGTACTCACGTGAAACGAAGATGCTAAAACCTTAACAAGCAAAGTCTTCACTAGCCAAATCAACGTCCCCACCAAAAGACACACCCAAATCCTAGACACATATGACAAAATGTGCATATCCTTGGAGTGCTCAACTTTGGTATTGAAAATGGAATACCAAGCAATCAAAACTAGAGCCAACCATACACAATTCTGCACAGCATTTCTCAAACCATATACGAAATACAAAACACGTTTTCGCAACAGAAAGTTCCTCTCTATCAGAAGAACGACAATCCTAATTCCCCAACCGGAGACCAATCTCCCAGAAATCAGAACCAAAACCATCAATTCCCATTTCCATAGAGGCAATCCTACTTTTGTTTGTTTTTTGAACCATTTAATAGTTAAACTACAAACTAATGCAGCAATAATCGATATCAAACTGAGTAATTGTATTACCGAAAGAGCATTGTACTTCAATTTCTTGTAATCATCGGGTAAATCATCTTCAAGAAACGGATCATCCTCGTCTATTTCGCTCGCCCCTTTTCCTAAAAACTGCGATTTACCCAATCTCTGAGATTTGGGGTGAATTTCCTCCGGTTGGTCAAGCAATCTGGACTTAGTTGTTTTGGTTCTCATGAAACTAGATTTCCTCCGAAAAGAATTGTTCGAGCTGCAAATCAGCACTTCACCCGGTTCAACATTGGACCGGCGGTTCGGCGCCGGCTCAAAATTTTCGTGAAACGAAACACGGACTTCTCTCGGACTCTCCGGTATCCTAGCCAACGGAGATTGCTGCGACATCGGCGATTCCGTCACGAAATCGAAGTCCTGGGAGTCGGCGGCGGCTCTCATTACGGCGTCGTTGGAGAAATCGTAACTGGAGTCCCGCCACACTCTGGCGGGTCCGGCGCCGTCGTTACTAGCAATAGCATTGCTTCTGTTGGGTGAGTTGATCTTAGTCAAAGCGTCTTTGGGAGGGGAGGTGGCGGAGGAAGACGACATCAAGGTTGCGACGGCGGACTTTTCCGTCAACAGAATCTGGCGTTCTTCTTCTTGTTCGTGCTGTGGTGGGGAAGATTTGAAAGATTTGCGGAGCGTTTCCATGTGAAAGAGTGACCAACTCCGGTATAAAAGTAACGTTAATTTTGTTTATTGTTTAAAAAAATAAAAGGAATGATCCAGATGGCTCGATGAGAAGGAAGGTTTATATATATAAAAATGGGGTAGATATGATGAGCTGTTTGTCCGAGGAACAAAATATTGGTGTTACAGAGACACACCTGAGAAGAGTTTTTGAATTTTAGGAAAGCGAAACTGCTGGGAGAGGTTGGTGAA
Source organism: Galeopsis tetrahit (assembly GCA_963675135.1). Classification (NCBI taxonomy): domain Eukaryota; kingdom Viridiplantae; phylum Streptophyta; class Magnoliopsida; order Lamiales; family Lamiaceae; genus Galeopsis; species Galeopsis tetrahit. The sequence goes on along the minus strand of OY776121.1, from coordinate 74,476,205 downwards.
ATCACACACGTACAGATGGCGGACAATCGACGGTCAGATCAAAATTTAGGCACAGTACGCCTTGGGTGTAAAAGTAAAAAACTCCACTCAATTACGCAAATTATGGCATGAAAAAATTAATCAATTCATTTATTTCAATTCTTTCATTTTGAATCTTTAAGATATGTTGTTCCAATTATGGTTAATTTTTCCATATTCTAATAAAACACAGATTTTCCTCTATTAATTTTTTTTTTCGTTAGGACACATTAGTGATAATAATCATTACTCCTAATAATAATACTTCATCCGTCGCACATTTGACTTTACACAAAGATTAAAAAAAATTAATAAATTTAGTTAATGTGTGAATTTTACTCTTAAAATTTCATTTTTCAAAATATGTTAAGCATTAATTACTCTTATTAATTATGAATAAAATTGATAATAAAACATTTAACACTAAAGTAAAATAAAAAAATGTAACTATAATTTAGAACATTTAAAAAAAGAAATTTATGGCTACATTTGTGAAACGGAGGAGGAAGTAATTTTCAAGATAAAATTTGGTTTTAATGGAGTATTAATTAGGGTGCCTTTCACAGCACCAACATTTATTGATGGTAATCATATTGAAACCATACAATTGTATTCACTAGTTTATATATTTTCGTCTATACACGTTACGTCGTTATGTAAAAATAAATCTTTAGCACATGCCTCTTTTGCTGAGCTTTTCACATGAGTTCCTACTACTTATAAATATGTTACCAATTACCATCTTGAAACTTGAGTTATTACATCAAAATGATCGATCTTGAATTTAGTATTTACCATATTTTTCGATTATTCACTTTTAATTGACAAGACTTTTATGAATGTAGATCACAAAAATTTTGTGATAAATTAAGCATAAAATTAAGTACGGAGTAATTTTTAAAGATGTACACTGTGATACTTAAATAAAAATAAAAGAATTATATGAACCCGTGTTTATATGAGATTTACTCTTTACTATTTAAATAATATTTTACACTTTTCAATATTAAAATATTTATAAAATTAATACTCTTTCCGTTAAATTTCATTTTACTTACTTCATTTTTTCAGTTTCATTACGTTTATTTTTTCTTTTAAAATAATGTTATTCACACTTTTATCTTCCCTCATTTTTGTGTATTGTATATCTTTCTTTCACTTTCACTGTACCATTTTCAATTCCATTTTTTATACATTTTTTTCTCTCCCTTTCTTTAATATATATACTCCTATAAGCTAACATGTTTATAATATTCTAATGTCCTAATTTTGCAACAGAGATGTATCATATAATAATAATATATATATATATATATATATCATACTCCTTTTATATATATATATATATCATACTCCTTTTATTAATATAAAATATATTTATTTCTTTCTACACAAATATTGAAGAATATTGTTTGTTTATAAAATAGAGAATAGAATGAACAAAATAAGTATAGTGGATGAAATAATTTCCTCACTTGTAGATTAAATTATCATTTTTTACCCTTTGAAGAGAATGCCCCATTGACTCTATTGAGTGAACAATTTAAATTAGGGTACCACTACTAACACCCCAAAACATGTTATACACACCCCATCATTTTTAAAATAAAAATAGATAATAGTAAAATGACTAAGTAAGCCTTATACAATTAAATATAATTTTTTTAAAAAAATTTAAAAATCTTAAAAATTGTAATTAAAATCTGGAAAGTATTTTAAAATATTAATAAAATCTAAAAAAATAATAAATTTAAATAAATCAAATATTTTTTAAAAATAATCTGAAGAAATTAAATATTTTTTAAAAAGAAAATAAATAAATTATTCAAATAAAAAATTTAAAAATCAATTAAAAATAAATAAATTCGTTAAATTTTTAATAAATCGTAAAAAAAACAATTAATTAAAAAATCAATTCAAATTAAGAATTCAAATAATGATAAATTAAATCTAAAAAATTAAAAATCACCTAAATCTTAAGAATTAATTAAATTAATTATAAATATTAAAAATATAATTGATTTAATTATTTTTAAAATTTTATTTAGCTTTATTTTATTTTTAAAGATTTTATTGTTTAATTTAATATTGAGTTGATTTTTCTTTATTATTTTATTTAATTTTAAAAAAATAATCGTTAATCGTTAATTTTTTATTTTTTATTTTATTTGATTTATTTTTCAGATTTTTTGAAGGTTTATTTTTGTGAAGGTTTATTTTAGATTTAATTATTTTTTTTCATTTTTTTATTTTCTTAATTTTTTTAATTGATTGTTCCATTTTTAAAATTTAATTGATTTTTTAAAATATTTTCAATATTTACACGTAATTTTATTGTATTATAGATTTTTTTTCTGTTTATTAAAATTTAATTTTTATATGTTTTTAAAGATTTAGTTAATTTTTATTAGTTATTAGGGTTGAAGGGTAAATAGGAAATAATTGGGGTTTGTATAGTAATAAAAATTGAATTTTAAATTTTAATGGGGTGTGTATAACATTTTATGGGGTGTTATTAGTCCCACCCTTTAAATTAAAGAAATTATTTTTTAAAACATTAAAATAAAAGAATATTTTAAAATAGGGTTGGTCTGCTATGGACTCGAGTGCATGTTGTGCACTTTTCAGTTTACTAACTTACACTTTTGGTAAATGGTGTTGCAACTTTTCAATTATTAAACTGTATAATAATATTTTTAGTAATAATTGAAAAATGCAACACCATTTACCAAAAAACTCAATAAAATTAAAAAATGCACATGAACTAGGGTGCACAGCATGCACTCAAGTACATACTAGACTTTACCTTTAAAATAATACTCCAATATACAAAATTATCTTTCAATAAAATATACTCCGTAATTGTTGATGACGTAACAAATTAGAAATATAAAAAAACGTCAAAACCGGCGTTATAATTATATTGCATGGGATCTTAAACATTAATAGGTGTCTCAATTCAAATTTGCATGACCTGGTTTCTTCCGTAGTGCCGCCGCAATCCGCCGCGCTGTCCGGTAACCATTCATAAGTGATCAAGTCAAAACAGTAAACACAGCTGGGACCTGCGCCTGAATTAATTAAAATACGCGGAAACACGAAACAAAACAAATGAAGACACGTACACCGTAAATGTCGTTTTATGTAACCTACTAAACCTAGGATGCTTTTGAGTTTTGAAGATACATATATGTCCAATCTCATAATTTTATAATGACATTTGAAATTAATTAATTGAGAGTGACACCTAAGCCTCTCTAATTTTAATTCAACCATCAATGTATATAATCATTTTTTATTTGTTTTGTTCCAATCAACTCCAAACATTAGGATCAATTGACTCGACTACCACCCGACTAAATCTACATACTTGTTCCATTAATCATCGTATACATAATAATGTCTTCTCAATATGAATCTAAAATCTGGCGACTGTTTCCCTCCAAAAAAAATAAAAATGGCGATTGTAACTGGTAAACAATAACCCTTTTTAAATAAAATCTGCAGGAGTAATATCACTACATTTAATTAAAAAAAAATATCAATATTAGTAAATCTTTGCAAACCCTGATTCAAGATAATTATTTGTATACATTAACTTAAAATATATTAAGAAATTGACATGTATCAAAATCGAGAGAGCGCGTGTTAAAAGTAATTTTCTAATATGAAAGGGTAAAATTAATATTGATGTGTGTCGAGTCTGTCGACGACTATATTTATTGGGCGAAATTTTAAAAGAATGGAACATATGACCAGCCCTCTTGAGCCCAAGGGCAGATCTACGAGTAGTGGTGTAAACGAGTCGAGTAGTTCTGAGCTCAAAACTCGATTCGACTCGATCGAGTCTAAAATTTTAAAGATCAAACTTGACAAGATATTCGATAAATTCGATCGAGCTCGGCTCAACTCGAATCGATTACCTATATACAGAGTAATTTTCAAAATTAATTGTAATACAATTTTTTTCTAAAATAAACTTGAGTTCGACTCTACTTAATTACTAGAATATAAATACAATTATATATTTTAATGGTAAAATAGTAAATATTGTTCAAGTTCGATTAGGCGAGTGAGCCTTTCGAGCCAAGTATTTATGAGTTCGAACTCGGTAGCTGATTCACGTATTCTACAACACTAGAATAAACGACCGCAAGTATACGGTGTCTATCATAGAGAAGTAAGTACGAGGTCGATCCCACGAGGAGGTATAGCGTAAAAGCGTAGTTTGTTAACGGAATTCTAAATAGACGATGATCGATAAAGTGATTGTGGTGAATTACCCTAAAGTTGCCTATCAAGTGTCACAAATAGACAATTAAAAGAGTAATAGAAAATCGATCAAATAGCATGCAAACTAAGGAAACGAAGTAAAACGAATGAGAACTCAAATATGAAAGGGTGGGTTCCAAGGCATTTGTAATACTTAGATATCCGTTTATGATTTGTAACTCGTTCAAATGGCCATTAAGGTTGTCTCATATAGGGTTGATCACACAAGAAGAATTAATCAATCTCTCGATATAACTAATCCAAAGGAGCATGTGACATAAGTTCGTATTTCTACCTTGCAAACATCACACCACCTAAAATAGCACCAAAGATCATTCAATTCCCTCTCCGATAACTAATCCTCTCTCGAGATCATAATAATATCGGGTTGCATGCTTGCATACGATTAATGGAATAAATCTCTCGATCTTACCCCAATTAACAATGAATTAAGCAAATCATCATGACCAATAACAACATGCTTGCAAAGAATAATTAATTAAGCATACTAATAAGAGACAAACACCATTTAAAGTAAGAAATTAGTTCATAAACTTCAATCCAAATGTTTACAAAGCCTCAGAACCACGTATGTTCTAGCCAATCAACCACATGATCCAATTACAAGGAAAACTAAGATCAAAGCAATAAAAAGTGAAAGGAAAAGAAAGCTTAGACTATTGTATGGTGAGGAATCAAATTCCCAAGCTAATGGTGGCCTCCTTGCATGAATTGATGGAGAATTGAAGAAGTAGATGATGAAAACCTTCAAGTGTGTGTGATTGTGTGTGAGAATGCTTGAAGGAGAGGTAAGATCGTTTTGAATTTAAGAAGTGAGGTATTTATAGTGTTGGGGTAGGGTTTGGGTGTAAGAATTGCAAGTTGGTCCTTTGAAAATGGAGAAAATACATGTTTGGCACCGAAAATGGGTTGGCCCGGCCGGACGGGAGTGTTGGCCGAGAGTTCTTGAAACAGGGGGTAGGTCGCCCGGCCGGGCGGGTGATGTGGCCCGACCGGGCCAAAGTTTCGTAAATGGAGGTGTAATTTGGGGTATTCGGCCGCCCGGCCGGGCCAATACTTCGAAAATGAGTGAAAATTCTGAATTTGGCCGCTCGGCCGGGCGGGAAATGTGGCCCGGCTGGGCCAATCTTTCGTATTGGCTCCTTCGCTCGTTTTCGTCCTCAAACTTCGTCCCTCCGTATCTTGAGCTTCCGACCTCCGATTGACTCGATTCTTTTTGCTATTCCACTCCGTTTTTCGAGCCGGATCCAATGGTGTACTCCTCTTTCTGATCCAATCACTTGTGGTATGTGTTTTGCTCCAAATTTCATCGTATTTCCTACAAAATCGATAAAACACAACCTTTCTCTCATTTCGGCTTAAACAATCATATTCAATGCATAAATCAATGAAATCCACCTCAAAATACACGTCTCATGTGCCTCTAAAACGTGTAAATTCCACCCGAATCAAACCCTCCCAAACTTAAAATGTTGTTTGTCCTCAAACAACTAAGCACTTAAAGCAATGAGGGTGGAATGATCACAATGGAATATTCAATGAAAATCACACATGCAAAGTAAGATGTAGTGATGTCTCTTTCTCAAAGTGCATTTCTCAATGAAGATCATAGCATCATTATTGCAATTCACACTCATGAATCAAAGAATTCACAAACACACAACACATTGTGAATGGGAAACATAATCCAAATGTTCAAATCCTCTACTCACATGATGGAGTGTTTCTCTCAAACACATAAACAAATTAAGGATATTAATGCACTCATCAACCAAGTTATTCTATGCAATCACCATATGCTTGCCCAACTTCTACTTTCTACAACACTCAAATGCTCAACAATGTGATCAATAGGACTTAATCAAGGATGTAACATTGGCTCTTTGGACAAGGTGGGATGAATTTGGGAATTTGTGACTCTTCTAGTGGAGGGAAAAGCTTGTTGTTTTACAATTTGTGTTTTTACTTTCAAAGTTTACAAACTCCATCCTCACTTTTCACCTTTCTTTTTTCTTTTTCTTTTTTTTCAAGCTTTTGGGGCTCATTGTCCCTCTTTTCTTTTCCATTGACTTTCTTTTCATCTTTTTCTTTTTCTTTCAACCTTTCCAATTTCTCCTTTCACCAAAGATATTCAAGCACATGTTTCTCCACTTTGTCTTTTATCCCCCACTAGATGTAGGTATCAAAGGCTCAAAAAGCTAAGTGGTTAACATTGTAGTTTGCCAAGAAAATGAGGAATTAAGCTCAAAGGGGCTAACTACGAAAGATTACTTCGGTTTTAGGAAATTTTGGCTAAGTGGCTCTTTTAGAACAAGATGGTCTATATCACATCACAAAGTTTCACACAATCATGCTTTCAAACAAGAACTTGGGCAAGTTCTAGAATCACTAGCAATAACCTAGTCCACTCTCAAATGAACTAAACAAGATTACATGTTCGATTTATGGCTCAATTCTCACCGGTTTATTCAATAAGACCTTCACATTCATCAAATGTTCCCAAACAACAACACAACATGCATTCATGCCATCAAAGATCACAACTATGAACACAACATGATACTACTATCCATCACCAATCATGCATACATTCAAAGCAAATAGACATCACCACAACTACTCAACCATGGATTCCAATGATTATTCATGCTCACATTTCACCAAAGATCCACTACCCAACATATGATCAAAACCAACTTAAACAACAATAAGCATATGAAAGCAAAGTGTGCGCCGGTGCAAATTGTAACACAAGTAGAATGACGAACCGGTGCAAGGGTAACAACTAGTAGAAAAATAAAAGAAAAATAACTCCCCCAAACTTAGAATTTTACTATGTATAAATTCTAAGTTTGGGGCTACAAGTTGTTACCTTCCTCCTTGCACATCCAAAGCTCTTCAAAGATCACCATTGCAACACTTGCTTCCCCTCTCCAAAGTTGGTTTTGCTTTCTTCTTCATTCTTCAAGCTATAATATCCAAAATGCTTCTCATCCTCACCTACAAAATAAACCAAGCTATCAAAACTATCAAAGCAATAAAAACATGAAAGCAATAAAACCTTGGGTTGCCTCCCAAGAAGCACTATTTTTAACGTCCTATGCCAGACGGTCCTTCCTTGAGATGATTATCACGTCACCCCATCATCATCTTTGCTCTTGAACTTCTTTCCCCATGCAACTTTCTTAAGTCCACCAAAACATCCACTAGCTAGCCCATCCGGCTCTGCAATCATGTCATAAGAAGTTGATGCTTCATTCACTCCCAAGCTTGCATATGTAGCTTTTCTTGATTTGGGGGAGTTTTTGAAGAAAACTCCCCCAAACTTGGCCTTCTTGTCTATCTTCAAATCTTTGTCTTCCACCTTGGGGTTCTCTTTCACAAAGTTGATATTGGGCTCTTTTTCCATCTTCTCTTCCATAGGCCTTGAATAATGATCTCCCTTGGAATACACATACTCTTCCTCCTCATCCTCATCGTCACGGAATTTAACGGCCTTGTAGATGTTGAATGAGAGTTTCTCCTCACCAACATGTAGTTCAAGCTCTCCGTTTCGTACATTGATGATAGCTCCACCCGTTGCTAGGAACGGTCTTCCCAAGATCAAGGGGATTACCCTATCTTCCTCCATATCAAGTACCACAAAATTAACCGGGAATATGAATTTCCCAACTTTGACAAGCACATCATCAACCGTTCCCAAAGGATAAACTATGGAGCGATCCGCCAATTGAAGATTCATGGTAGTAGGCGTCAATTCTCCTAAGCCAAGTGATTTGAAGAGTGATAGTGGCATGAAGTTTATGCTTGCTCCAAGATCACACAAATCACGATAGGTTCCCTCCTTGCCAATCACACAAGGCAATGTAAATGAACCGGGATCCCTAAGCTTTGGAGGTAGCTTAGCTTGGATGATGGCACTACACTCTTCGGTGAGGTTCACGGTTTCAAATTCTACCATCTTTCTCTTGTTGGACATAATCTCCTTCAAAAACTTGGCATAGTGAGGCATTTGCTCAAGTGCCTCCGCAAATGGGATGTTGATGTGTATATTTTTGAACATCTCCAAGAATTTGACGAACTTTGCATCCAAACTCGTCTTCTTGAGTCGTTGAGGGTATGGGATTTGAGGCTTGTATGGAGATGGAGGCTTGTATGTGTCATTCTCTTTCTCATTTGTTTTCTCCTTATCAACATCTTTCTCTTCAACTTTCCTTCCTTGTTGCTCCTCTTCACCATCTTCCTTTGGCATCATAGGGCCTTCATAGCTTGTGCCACTCCTCAACTTAATTGACTTGCATTGCTCCTTGGGGTTCAATTCCGTGGTTGAGGGGAACCGACCCGGCTTGTGTTAATTTCCAACCATATTAGCAATTTGGCCCACTTGAATCTCAATGGCTTTCACATCATTCTTGATTCTCATCACTTCATTTGTCAATTGACCAATTTTCTCATCTTGACTCTAAATCTTTTGCCAAGTCTTTGTCATGAAACTCTTCGTCTCTCCCATGAACTTCTTAATTTCTCCCATGAATGTTATGAACATTTCTTCCATAGTGAGTTTTGACGAAGATTCTTCTCTCACACCATCTCGTACATTGAAGTTCGACGGTGGTTGAATGGGATTGTGTGGGTTAGCATATGAGAAATTTTCATGGTTTCTCAAGCCGGGATGGTATTGGTTCGGATTAGAGGGGTGATAGTTCCCATGGGCTTGTCTTTCTCCCCAACCTCTTTCTCTAAAATTTCGGTCCCGTTGGTTGTTCATGTAATGAGCCTCTTCATATTGTGCATCATTGGGCTCCACTAGTGCTTTGGCCGTCATCAAAGAGATTAGCTTATCCACTTTGTTGGATAAGTTGACGCTTTCTTCCGAATTTTGAGTGGAAGCTACCCTTCTGTTTTGCCTTCGTTCGGATGGCCATTGATTGCCATTCTTTGCCATCTCTTCCAAGAGCACATATCCCTCTTCCGTTGTCTTTCCTAACAAAGAACCTCCTCCGGCCGAAGCATCCACCATACCCCTTGTACGGTGGTCCATCCCGTTGTAGAAGTAGCATATCAATTGGTCTCGTGAAAAACCATGTTGAGGGCAACTCCTTATCAAATCCTTAAAGCGCTCCCAAGCCTCGGCCAATGACTCGTCGTCATCTTGCATAAATGAGGATATCTCTCCTCGGATTTGGATCGTCTTGCTCGGAGGAAAGTACTTCATGAGGAATGCATCAACAAGGTCGGCCCAATTCTCGATGGTCCTCAAGTCGAGAGAGAGGTACCATTACTTTGCTCGGTCCCGGAGTGAGAATGGGAAGAGTTGCAAACGGATATAATCTTGAGGAACACGGTTGATCTTAACCGTTCCACTTATCTCGAGGAATTGAGATAAGTGGAGGTTAGGATCCTCCTTCGAGAGCCCACCAAACTGATTGTTTTGCACCATTACGATCAAGGCCAGCTTGAGTTCGAAGTTGTGTGCATCTACGGGTTCCCTACCCGCTCCTCCATAAGGTCTTGGTATGGGACAAAAGTGGTCTCTCAATACTCTTTGTGGCCGATTTCCCCCATTCCCATTCGGTTCCTCAACAAATCCATCAACCCCTTGATTTCCAACTTCCTCGTCAACCTCTTCACAAGTCGGATTTTCCCTTCGATTCATCTCTTCTACTTCAAACCTTCTTCTTTCGGCGTTCCTTCTTCTACAATTGGCTTCGATCTCCGGATCCAAGGGCAACACTTCTTATTGATTTCTCCTAGATCGTGTGATCATAAACCATATCTAGCAAAGGATCAAACGAAAGTGAGAATCGCAAGTAAGCTCAATAGTAGCAAACACAAATATTTTTGGCTTTTTTGAGAATAAGAAAAACAAGTAAAATGTCTAAACTAAAACTCTATCAACCTACACTCAAGAGCTATAAACATTCCCCGGCAACGGCGCCATAAACTCGATTCACGTATTCTACAAAACTAGAATAAACGACCGCAAGTATACGGTGTCTATCGTAGAGAAGTAAGTACGAGGTCGATCCCACGAGGAGGTATAGCGTAAAAGCGTAGTTTGTTAACGGAATTCTAAATAGACGATGATCGATAAAGTGATTGTGGTGAATTACCCTAAAGTTGCCTATCAAGTGTCACAAATAGACAATTAAAAGAGTAATAGAAAATCGATCAAATAACATGTAAACTAAGGAAACGAAGTAAAACGAATGAGAACTCAAATATGAAAGGGTGGGTTCCAAGGCATTTGTAATACTTAGATATCTGTTTATGATTTGTAACTCGTTCAAATGGCCATTAAGGTTGTCTCATATAGGGTTGATCACACAAGAAGAATTAATCAATCTCTCGATATAACTAATCCAAAGGAGCATGTGACATAAGTTCGTATTTCTACCTTGCAAACATCACACCACCTAAAATAGCACCAAAGATCATTCAATTCCCTCTCCGATAACTAATCATCTCTCGAGATCATAATAATATCGGGTTGCATGCTTGCATACGATTAATGGAATAAATCTCTCGATCTTACCCCAATTAACAATGAATTAAGCAAATCATCATGACCAATAACAACATGCTTGCAAAGAATAATTAATTAAGCATACTAATAAGAGACAAACACCATTTAAAGCAAGAAATTAGTTCATAAACTTCAATCCAAATGTTTACAAAGCCTCAGAACCACAAATGTTCTAGCCAATCAACCACATGATCCAATTACAAGGAAAACTAAGATCAAAGCAATAAAAAGTGAAAGGAAAAGAAAGCTTAGACTATTGTATGGTGAGGAATCAAATTCCCAAGCTAATGGTGGCCTCCTTGCATGAATTGATGGAGAATTGAAGAAGTAGATGATGAAAACCTTCAAGTGTGTGTGATTGTGTGTGAGAATGCTTGAAGGAGAGGTAAGATCGTTTTGAATTTAAGAAGTGAGGTATTTATAGTGTTGGGGTAGGGTTTGGGTGTAAGAATTGCAAGTTGGTCCTTTGAAAATGGAGAAAATACATGTTTGGCACCGAAAATTGGTTGGCCCGGCCGGGCGGGTGATGTGGCCGGGCCGGGCCAAAGTTTTGTAAATGGAGGTGTAATTTGGGGTATTCGGCCGCCCGGCTAGGCGGGTGATGTGGCCCGGCCGGGCCAATACTTCGAAAATGAGTGAAAATTCTGGATTTGGCCGATGCTGAGATGCTTGTTTTGGTTTAATCAAATTCATGACTTGTACAGATGCTGAGATGCATGTATTACAAATTTAAAGTGTTATTATTGTTTTTACTTATTTCAACTATATATATCATTTTATATATGCTGTTATACTTAACTTATCGAGTTTAATTAATAATTAAATTGTGTATAAATTAGATTTTAAATGCTAATGTATTGTTGTTATATATTTATCAAATATGTTAAAAAAAATTAACTTACTAATTAACATGATCATGATAATTTTTCCTTATGATATATAACATCTTATATAAAAATATATTTAGAACTAAAAGTAAAAAAAAAAAAGTAAAAAGATCGATATATAATCGATTGTCATAAAATTTTGTATACATTGTGACGGGTGTATCTTGTAGAACCATGCATGTGATTTAATGAATAACAAAGCATAATGGTCAATCATCAACTCTTTGGTTTTGGAGATTGGAGGAAATCCTCATGAAATAATTTGGTAAGATTTTGTAAATCTCTTGTTTATACATAAAACGTTACTACAAAGAAAAAATAGTCCTCAAACGCGTGCTCAGCCCATATTGTTGCACTTTTTTATGTGAAATGTTGTTGAATGTCATAAAAGTAGATAATTTTGTTGAATTAAATATTTAAAATGGTTATTGGATAATATCTTTGTATGCAACTCTAATATTATTTTTAAAAAAATTATTGTGCAAATAAATTTTAATGTACAATTGAATTGCATTTTGTACATCGTGCATCATGTATCTTACACAATAAATTTGGTTCCCCCTTGATTGGGTGTGAGATTGCTCGTATTTGTGCTCATTTTTGCTATATTATTGTAGCATTTTGATGTGATTTTGTGCGTAATTGATAGAAATTGTGCTACTAACCTTGTTGCCAAAAAATGTGTTCAAAGTGTAGGAAACAAAGTGAAATAGTCCATTTTAGAGGGAAAACGAGCATTGGCGCATAGGAATCGAAGTTCGGTTGGAGCACGAGCAAGGAAAGCCAAGAAAAAGTGTTAGAAAAGTCTGAGGAGCAGAATTCACTCGGCCGACCGAGTGGTCTCACACTGGCGGCCGAGTGAGGTGGACTTCCAGAAAGTTTAAAAAATCCCCATGTCAAACGGGCGGTCGAGTGAATTCACACTGGAGGCCGAGTGGTTTCACGCTGGCGGCCGAGTGGGTTCTGCAGCCCCAAAACTCACTGTATATCCACTCGACTCGGTTGACCGTTTGAACTTACGTTTTTTGGGGAATTTCGCGAATTTTGAAAAACTTCAAGGACCCAAATGCTAATTTCGTCTTACACACTTTTGGAAGCTTTAAATAGCTTCAAACTAAGCTTGTAAAGGGATCTTTGGCCTCATTTATTGCAAAACTCAAACCCTAGTTCATCTCTTAGCATAGTTTAGCATTTATTGCTCATTTAATTCATAAATTAGCTTCCATAAGTATTTAGCTTGGATTTTTGAAGATTAAGGTTAAGCTCTTTTGTAGAAGAAACATCAAGGTGACTCCAAATCATACTCTATTTTGCTATTTAATCACAAATTTCATGTTTATTTCATTCTTTTGTGTTGTTTTGGCCATGGGCGTTTCTCAAAACACCATGGGCTAAGTTTATTTATGCTTTGGGTGTTCTAAAACCATGTGAATATTAAGTTTGGAATTGTTTGAGCTTTGTTATTGTTGATGTTAGGTTTATTGCTTCTTTTACTGGGTATTATTGGTACTTTGTATGTTAACTTCTATTAATCCACATTTAGATGCATGTTTAGCGTAGACGAGAGTTACATGAACATGTTTATATTTATGGTGTGAGTTGTTGGTATGCAAATGTGTTAGTTATACTTTTAATTCGTCGAGAGAGAGTTAATCGTATTAGAACACCATTAAATGACATTAATTACTTGAATGGTTGTTTGAGTAGTTGATGAGGATTAGGAAGAAAACCTTATTATCGGGTTTGGGAACACCTTAGAATTAAGGCTATATTACCCGAAGGGAAATGGTTGTCATCCTAGCATTTAGGTGCTTTTAGCAAAACTTAATTGAAGCATTAACAAAGTAAAAACAATTTCTCTTAATTTCACTAGGTGGAGAACATCCGAAGCATTCTCTCACCCTTGCACTTCTTCGAATTATATTCGTAGTTGTTTTTTGTTTTATTTGTCAATTTCTTGCTTTAGTAGTAATTTTCTTTGATAAATTGTGGTAATTGCTCTTATTGATTATTTACTTATTTTTAGTAGTTTAAATTACTTGTTAGTTTCTAGGTTGGTGTTTGATTTAATCTTTTGAAGTTTGGTAGTAACTTAGCTTTATCTTAGAAATCCAAAATCCGAAACCGTAGTTACATTAGTTATGACAACACACAACTCTAGGGACTCATTGCACACACCCACCTCCTAGGTCGATACTACTTGGTCGAATACTTCCATTACTACTACGAACCCTTATGCTTGAGGGGAAGTAGTTAGTCAAAATATAGTGACTAAAATTCGTTCAAGTCACCCACCTGATACAAGGTAAACATGGACGGTAGTGCCTCTTCTTCCCCGGGTAGTCTGCATGCGCGGACGATTTTCAGGACCTTCAGGGAATTCTTCGTGGCTGCGGTCGCCACTAAGGTGGGTTGGGGCCTCCCTCTTGAGGCTGAGTTGGCAGCGGTACTTATGGCCATCAAGTATGCACATGATCAGGGATGACACTTCCTTTGGATTGAGTCGGACTCGACACTCACGTACGATTGACAATTTTATGAGCATCAATCTCTTTATTCCTTGGCGTCTGCAATGCCTTTGGAGCCAGATCCACCCTCTTACACATGACATGCACATCAGATACGCACACGTCTTCAGAGAGGCTAATCAGGCGGCGGATGTTGTGGTCAAGACTGGTCTTGATTGTGTCTGGAGAGGCTACCCCCAGACTTTTTACTCTCTTTTGTGCATAATGATTTATATACTATTTTCAATAAACATTGACTTTTAGAGGAGTGTCCATTTTTCCTTGACTTGAGTTTTATCCCTAGGGAGGTTTTTCCCGATAAGGTTTTAATGACACTCCGGCCTCTGACTCGACCTGTGAGCTTATGATCCTAGATTTTTCTTTTCTTTTATATGATCTACCTTTTATTGTCTATATATATATTGTACAATAATATTAATCCTTTTAAACAATTATTACTAGAAAAAAAAACTTTTAATAACAAAATCCTCATTTTCGGACTAAAAATCTATAATGATTACAAAATTACTTTCAATGACAAGTCTGTCATCATTAATTCTCAAATTTTTATAATTAAAAAAATTTAGTTAAAAAAGTTATAATAACAAATTTTACACATGTTTGTTCATAATATTTTGCTACACAGATAACTAATAGAAGGATAAAAGTAAAATATACTGCTCCATTTCATCCATCCAATTCAATATTCTCACATTTTTTTATTGTTCAATTTCATTATACTTATTCATTTTATAAAACAATATTATTCAGTTACTTTATCTAAACCCTCTAATCATTACTTATTTATTTAAAATGCCATTGACTTTATTAATAAAAATTCACTTCATTTATAAGTGGACCACACGATATCTCATCATATCATCCTCAACTTATTTATTCTATACATAAACTAATCAATAATCAATAGAACCCGTGTTAGAAGAAATTGACATAATGAATTTGAACAATGTGTATCACCCCCTCCTTTTAAGTTTATTATTCACACTTTCATTTTTTGTTGTCCAATTTTATTATGTTTATTTTATTTTTAAAAATAATAGTATTCACATTACTTATTTAGTTAAAATGACATTTAATTTTATTCATAAACAATTACTCCGTACTTTATTTATAAGTGAATCCACAAAATATCTCATTATACCATAAGGGCATGTTTGTTTTGGGATGGGAATGAATTTGAACAGAGTGTGTATCAATTTAATTTATATAAATTAATGAAAAATAACAATTACTCCCTCCTTTCAAGTTTATTATTCACACTTTCATTTTTTGTTGTCCAATTTTATTATGTTTATTTCATTTTTGAAAATAATAGTATTCACATTACTTATTTAGTTAAAATGTCATTTAATTTTATTCATAAACAATTACTTTATTTATAAGTGAATCCACAAAATATCTCATTATACCATAAGGGCATGTTTGTTTTGGGATGGGAAATTCGAATTTGGAATTTCGAAACTCCACCACAGTTACAGTTTGAGATTTTGATTCAGAATTTCAAAATCTCATCCTATAAATACTTATAAACCCTATAAAAATCAATCATATAAATAACTATAAACCCTATATAAATACCTATAAAACCTATAATCTTTTTATATAAAGTTAAATCTCACCCTACATAAATCCCAAAATAAACACAAAACATAAAAAGCATTAGAATTTTAAAATTCACTAGATTTTGAAATTCAGATTTCAAAATTCTCAAAATTTCAAAATAAACATGCCCAAATAATTATCTACTTTATACCAGTGTTTTCATAATCGGATCGGAGATCAAACCGGATTAGGCACCGGTTCACGGTTCAACCGGTCGGACCGGTTGGACCGGCGGTTCAACCGATAAAATAATTTTATATATTATTTTTTACCCTAAAAAATATATTTATAAAATTTATATTAAAATAAAGAATATTTAATTAAAATATTATTGCTAGAGAGGTGAACAAATGGTTTTAGGCATTTATAAATATATTGTTTGTTTATAATATTGTTGAAATAAAAAGTAAAGAAATATGAGAGAAAAAAAATAAACATACAAAATTATCATCCCACATCAAATAAGGTTGAGTAAATGAAATAGGAGAGGAGATCATTATGAAAGCAATAATGTTAGTAACAAACAAATATGTGAATTTTATTATATCGATCCCACGTCGAAAAAGTGAAAAAAGTATGAGATTTTTATTTTTATAAAACTAATTGTGTTATAATAAAAAACAAACATAAAAATTATTTCCCACATTGAATAAGAGTAGAATAAACATGAGAAGAAAATATTATAAAATTAATAGTTTTAGTAACAAACATATGAATTTTATTATATTCCAAAGAAGTGAAAGAAGTATAAGAAAAAAATATTATAGAAGTAGTAGTGTTATAGTAATAAATAAACACAAAATTTTTTATGTCCCACATCGAATAAGAGTGGAAGAAACATTAGAGGAGAACATTATAAAAGCAAAAATTTTAAATTTTATGTCCCACATCGAAAAAGAGTGCAAGAAACATTAGAGGAGAACATTATAAAAGCACTAGTGCTAGTAACAAACAAACATTTGAATTTTATTGTATCCCACATCAAAAAAAACATTTGAATTTTATTGTATCCCACATCAAAAAAGTGGAAGAAATTTGAGAAAAAAATATTATAAAAGTACTAAGAAATTTGTGTCGTGGAAGAAACATGGGAGAAAAATATTATATAATTTTGTGTCCCACATATTATATAAGGGGTTGAATGTGCTCCTAATTTTATAATATAAAAATAGTTTTAAAAAAAATGGAGAAAAATATTATATAATTTTGTGTCCCACATATTATATAAGGGGTTGAATCCTAATTTTATAATATAAAAATAGTTTTAAAAAAAAATGGAGAAAAATATTATATAATTTTGTGTCCCACATATTATATAAGGGGTTGAATGTGCTCCTAATTTTATAATATAAAAATAGTTTAAAAAAAAAAAATTGAACCGGTTTGACTGGTTTTTAGCCGGTTTTGACTGGTTCAACAAAACCGATTTTGACCGGTGCTCCTAATTTTTATAATATAAAAATAGTTTTAAAAAAAAAATTGAACCGGTTTGACCGGTATTTAGCCGGTTTTGACTGGTTCAACAAAACCGATTTTGACTTCTGTGACCGGTTCACGGTCCGATCCGATTCTGAATAAAATGAACATCATTTCAAAATATGAAATCACTGTTTTATACATAAATTAATCAATATTTAATAAAATGAACATTATTTCAAAATAAAAGTTCTTTTAGTAAGGAAAAGGTTCACTTTTTACAGGCAAATTTATTTATATATGATAGTTTTGAAAACAGACAAATTTATTTATATATCATAGTTTTGAAATGGAATATTGCAAATGTAGTAAAATTGGGATGATTTTGAAAATAAGTATAAGCGCAAAGATTGTCGGATTTGCGGAGAGTGACAAGACATTAAGACAATACAAAGCATTGACACTTGGCAGGTGCGCACTTGGCAGGTCTGCCTATGTCAGTCCATGTCCGCGCTCCTTCTCAATGTTTTGACCGACTGCTCCAATAATAAAACTCCTCCCTCCCCATTCATAACTTATTCATATACTCCCTCAAATTCACCTTCACTCATTTATTACTCTCTTACTTTTATTTCTACCATTATTCATCACTCTGTCTAAAAAAAGATTTTTTATTTTTTTTATAAAACTCCTCTCCTCACTGTACTGAAAATTTAGAAAAAAAAAAAATAATCAGATTTTTGTTTTTATTTTGTAATATGTTGTTATAGTTTATCATATTTGTTTAATTTTTTTTATTTAAATAATTTAATTTGCTTAAAAATTTAAAGCTGGAATCAACATAAAAAGTCTAGTGTATTTAAAGAATTGAACAAAAGGTTTCAATTTTATATATACTGCATCCGATAATTAACTCACAAAATACATTATGTTTTATCCTCTCTTTCTCTCCATTACATTTTCCTAGTTTTATAACACGAAAACTTCAATCTCATTCTAAGTAATATTTTCTACAACTTTCTAAAATTTAGTGTCCACATAATATTTTACTTTTTCTAAGTTATATAATTTTACTTTCTACAATTTTCTAAAATTTAGTCTCCTCATAATATTTTACTTCTTCTGAGTAATATTTTCTACACACGAATTTTTTTTATTTAATATACTAATATGCTATTTTTTTTTTCAGTTGTTGGATGTGGACGTAACGATTTCCGTTGTTGAACATGACGATTTCAATTGTTGGATGGGACGAGTTTGATTTTGAGAGATTTGGAGGAATCACCAAAGGTTAGTAATAAAAAAAAAAATCAATTTCAATATTTGCCTGATTTTTTTTTCTATAATATTTAATATGTTGGGCGGTTATATTATTATTTTTTAGGCATTATAGAAATAGTATATTGCATTTTATTGTAATAATATGTTATACTTAAAAATATACTCAAATAAAATTTAAATAAATTATTATTCTTTATTTCAAGATATGATAGAAAAATTAGTAGATTGAATTTTAATGTAATAAAACGCGGACATCATAATTCGACAATTGTATTATTTCGACTATAATATAAAATATAATATTTTAATTATTATTATTCTACTAATTAACATTTAATTTTTCATGCTTATAAAAACGCTTAAAGCACACAAATTGTGTCCATAATCATTTACTAGCTCCTGATGATTTAATTTCTTAGGTTTAATAAAGGAAAATATATACTACAATATCATTTACGAGTTGCTGCACATCTCTCTGTTGATCAACTTCATCATGCTCTTGTGTGCTTGGACCACCGAATTCACTAATACCCGTAAATGGTATAGGTGACGAATTGTAAGGTGGACGCCATTCACGGGTAAACTCATTGTAAGGTGCATCTTAACGCAACAATGAGGTGAACGACCCTAAACCCTGATGAAAGTGATATTCATCTCGAGGTACATTATTATAAATATTTAAAAAATTATAAGATTTTAATAGTAGGTGCTCCTTGAAGTTAATAATACATATAAAATTTGTTCCTCGAAAGTGGGGGGTTTTGGGTTCATTTTCAATATTGGTGCAAAATATGCATTTATTTGTTACATAAACTTAAAAAATTCATATCTCCTAATATATAACTCGAATTGACACGATTCTTGTGGGGTGTTCTTAACTCAGTTTAGATTAACAACTATAGTTTAATTTTTATAGAAAATAAATTTAGCAAAAACGGCATTGCCATAAAGTCACTGCACTAACATAAGATAACACAACTTCAATTAACTATTTATATCCAACTTCTATCAATTATTATAAATATTTAAAATATTTAAAAAATTCTAAAATTTTAACAGTAGGTGCTCCTTGAAGTTAATAATACATATAAAATTTTTTCCATGAGTTTTAGCATTGAAAGTGGGGGGTTTTGGGTTCGTTTTCAATATTGTACAAAATAAGCACGTATTTGTTACATGAACTTCAAAAATTCATATCTCCTAATATATAACTCGTATTGACACGATTCTTGTGGGGTGTGTTCTTAACTCAGTTTAGACTAACAATTATGGTTTAATTTTTACAGAAAATAAATTTAGCAAAAAGGGCATTGCCATAAAGTCACTGCACTAACATAAGATAACACAACTTCAATTAATTATTTATATCCAACTTCTAGCAATTATTATAAATATTAAAAAAATTTAAAAAATTCTAAAAGTTTAACAGTAGGTGCTCCTTGAAGTTAATAATACATATAAAATTTGTTCCATGAGTTTTAGTAGTTGAAAGTGGGGGGTTTTTGGTTCGTTTTCAATACTGGTACAAAATGTGCACGATTAACACGATTCTTGTGGGGGTGTTCTTAACTCAATTTAAATTAACAACTATGGTTTAATTTTTACAGAAAATAAATTAAGCAAAAAACGGCATTGGATAAAGTCACTACACTAACATATAAGATAACACAACTTCAATTAATTAATTAATTTCTAGCAATTATTATAAATATATTTAAAAAATTCTAAAATTTAACTAAAAATTCTCCACTACCTAAATATTAACACCATAAAAGTATCATAAAATTCATCTAAATATTACCACCTAAATATATTTTATTTTCGATAGCAATCCAATAATTCTACCTAACTAACTATAAAATATTATCATCGATTAACCTAAACAATCAAATATTAAATTAATCATATTTAATAAAATATAACTCACAAATAAATCTTAACCCACAAAAACTTATATGCATACATGCAATATTGACCAATTAAATTAATTGAACTGAAAATATTGACTTATTAAGTCAATGGGCTGAAAATATATATTATTGGGCCACCAATAATTCATTTGGGTTAATTCTTAATTTATTTGTCAACTTGCCCGCTTGTGTTTTAATTTTGACCAAAAATTTTAATACGTTTATTTTACCAGTTTCTGTGATTTTTTTATCTTTTATTTTATTGTCGAACGCGGGATATTAAATGTAGTAATTCAAATTGTAATATGTAGTAACACACATTATTTTATGTACTAAACACAAACTATTTTATATAACAATACAAATTCTTTTATTTAGTAACACGTTTTTTCCTAGTGTTTTGATTAATGTAGCAACTCACATTATAATACGTAGTAACATATATTATCGCATGTAGTAAACACAATAACTATGTTGTAATGCAAATCATTTGATAAAGTTACACATAGTAACAAACGCATATTCAATGTAGTAATTCAAATAATAGTATGTAGTAACATATAATTTGTTATATAGTAATACCGATTATTTTATTTAGTATTTTTTTCTAGAATTATTTTATTGATTAAGTAACTCACATTATAACATATAGTAACATATATTATTGCATTTAGTAATATAAAATAACATTGATCCATAATAATTATTAAAGAATATTTAAAAAAATAAAAATTATTTAAAGATTAAGGCCGTCGTAAATTGTAGCGTTCGGTCACGGCCTGGAGTGACCGAAAATTGCTCGGAGAAGACGACTAAGTACAATTTATGCTAATGGGTTTATTTATAAAAAATATGGGTATGAATTGAACTGTCAACGGATGTATTTATAAAAAAAATGTGTGTTGAGGTGTCCATGGGTGTATTTATAAAGAATGTGAGTGTGAATGATTTTAAATACCTGAGAAGAATAAAAAAAATTAAACAAATATGACAAATATGTGAATTTTTGGTACAGTCATGAGGAAAGGAGTTTTATCCAAAAAAAAATCTTTTTAGGCATAGTGATGAATAATGGTAGAAAGAAAAATAAGAGAGTAAATAAATGAATGAAGGTGAATTTGAAGGAATAGATGAATGAGTTATAAGGGGGAGGAGTTTTATTATGGGAAGATAATGGTCGGTCAAAACATTGGTGGGAATTCTTATGGTTGTTAATAATCTGCACCACATGCTAAACGTGGGAATTCTTATGGTTGTTGTCTGGCTTCTTATACTCAAAGTTGCAAAAACACAGTTTCTTGACTTACATTTTAATCTTGATTATTAATCTTGTCGAGTTTGAGTTGGCCGTCGGGAAGTATAACCGTCACACAACCGCCGTGGGCGTTTTGGATGTTGAAGGCGAAGACCAAGTCATGTATGGAGAGGTGGGGTTTGATGGGCTTTTTGGAGGCGGCTTGCGGTAAGAAATAGGGGTGGCGGAGGAGCGGAAGTTGAAGAGGGAGGGCGGAGGAGCGGAAGTTGAAGAGGGAGGGAAATGCATCGGAGGCAAATGGGTTGACAGAGGTGGTCGGAAGACATGGAAGTTAACCAAGATTTGAAAACGGAGGCAGTGTGTATAGGGTTTGAGCGTCGAGATAGTGGGATACTACAGCTATACGACAGGGACGTTTATGAAAGGATAAATGACACGTGTTGTTTGATTAAGTGATTTATTGCCAGTGAAAAAAAGTAATAAATTTTAATAAATCAATAACTTTTAAATACAATATTTTAAAATAGTGGAGTAATATACAAAATTATCTTCCAATTATAAAATATAATTGGTGAAAACGTAACAAATCAGTAATATTAAAAACGACAAAACCGGTGTTATAATTATATTGCATGGGATCTTAAACAAGTATGAGTTTCGCTCCAGGTGTCTCAAATTTGCATGACCACCGCCGCGGATGACGGTTTCTTCCGTAGTGCCGCCGCAATCTGCCGCGCTGTCCGGTGACCATTCATAACTCAAGTCAAAACAGTAAACACAGCTGGGGCCTGTGCCTGCAGAATTAAATAAAATACGCGGAAACACGAAACAAAAGAAATAATTAAGACACGTACACGGTGCACCGTTAAATGTCGTTTTATGTAACCTTACCTAGGATGCTTTTGAAGATGTCCATTAATCTCATAATTTTATAATGACATTTGAGATTGAGAGTGACACCTAAATCCCAATAATTTAAATCAACCATCAATTTATATAATCATTTTTTCTTTTGTTTCATTAAGTTTGTTCCAAACAACTCCAAACATTAGGAGTACCAATTGACTAGACTACTATATACCCAACACTAAATCTACGTACTTGTTCCATTAATTAATCACCGTATACATAATAATGTCTTCTCAATATGAATCTAATTAAAATCTATCGATTGTAACGGGTACACAATAACTTTTTTTAATAAATAAAATAAGGACTAAAAATATCACTCCATTAAAAAAAAAAAAAAAATCAATATTCACAGACTAATAATTTTCTCTTACTTAATTATTACTTCATCCAACCGGGTCATTTTTCATAATATATAAATCTTTGCAAATTATGATTCAAGATAATTATTAATATAATATGAATTAACTTTAAAAAAATATTAAGAAATTGACATGTATATATCGAAATCAATGAGAGAGAGCTTGTTAAATGTAATTTTCTAATATGAAAGTGAAAAATACTGATGTGTCGATTTAATTTATACATACAGACTATTAAAATTTGGCAATTAAAAAGGATTAGCGACCAAAATTGGTTACAGATCTGCACGACTAAATTTAGTGGGCGAAATTTTGAAAGAATGGAACATATGAGTTATGACCTCTTGAGCCCAAGGGCAGAGCTACGAGGCCTCCTCTGATATCTTTTTTTTTTTTCTATTTTCTTTTTTCCCATTTATTTATCATTGTGTGACTTTACTATTTTAATTACTAGTAATAATTTTTGCTACCTACAATTTTTTTCTTATTGGACATTTTTTTTTCGGAACTTATTTGACTTTTTAAAAAATCATACTAATGAATAATTGACTTGACATTTTTTTGATGACTAACTTAAAACCCCTACTTGTTTTGGTTTAATCAAATCATAATTTGTACAAATGCATGTATTACAAATTTAAAGTGTTATTATAATTACTTATTTCAACTTTAATTTTAAATAATCTGTAATCACATTTATATTATATTAATCTTAATTTTTTTCATCATATTCGATCTTCCTCCTTTAATATATATATATATATATATATATATAATTTTATATATGTTGTTTATACTTAACTTATAAAGTTTAATAAATTATGTATAAATTAGATTTTAAATGCTAATATATTGTTGTTATATATTTATCAAATATGTAAAAAAAATTAACTTACTAATTAACATGATAATTTTACCTTATGATATATAACATCTTATATATATAAAAAAGTATTAAAAGTAAAAAAATAATCTATTGTCATAAATTTTTGTATACATTGTGACGATACATTTAAGCTTGGAGAGCTTTGAAAAGAGCTCTCCAAGTGGGAGCTGTCCAAGCTTAAGGGCTCTCCAAGTGCAATTAAGGGCTCTCCAAGTGCAATTTAGCTTGGAGAGCTCCCACTTGGAGAGCTCTTCTAAAAGCTCTCCAAGCTTAAATGTGTAGTAGCGCGCGGGTGTATTGTTGTAGAACCATGCATGTGATTTAATGAATAACAAAGCATATATAATGGTCAATCATCAACTATTTGGTTATGGAGGGAATCCTCATAACTTAAATGGTTTGGTAAGATTTTGTAAATCTCTTGTTTATACATAAAACGTTACTACAAAGAAAAAATAGTCCTCAAACGCCAGCTTTGCCCATATTGTGGCACTTTTTTATGTGATATGTTGTTGAAGGCCATAAAAGTTGATAATTTTGTTGAATTAAATATTTATAATAGTTATTGGATAATATCTTTGTATGCAACTCTAATATTATTGAAAATAAAAAGTCTAGTGTAAATAAATTTTAATGTACAACTGATTTGCATTGTCAGTGCATCGTGCACCATGTATCTTGAACAATAATACTAATTCGTTTAAGCAACTGTTACTAGAAAAAAAAAAAGACTTTTAATAACAAAATTCTCATTCTCTTACTAACAATCTATAATGATAAAAAATTTAATTTCAATGACAAATTTGTCATCATTAATTCTTAATTTTTTATAATAAAAAAAATTTAGCTAATTTCATTATTCTCACTTTTTTTGTTTGTGAATTTTATGTGCACTTTTCAATTATTAAACTGTATAATAATATTTTTAGTAATAATTGAAAATTGCAAAACCATTTACCAAAAAGTGTAAGTCAGTAAATTGAAAAGTGCACATGGACTAGGGTGCACAGCATGCAGTCGAGTGCATACTAGACTTTAACTTACTTATTTACTCAAAATGTCATTGACTTTATCCATAAAAATTCACTTTATTTATATGTGGACCCCACAACATCTCATCATATCCTCCCCAACTTATTTACTTTATACATAAATTAATCAATATTCATTTTTGTTATAAAAAATTGACACAATGAATTTGAACGGAGGGTGTATCATTTAATTTTTATAAATTAATGAAAAATAACAATTACTTCCCCAGTCTAATTTTATTATTCACAATTTCATTTTTTGGTTATCCAATTTTATTATATTCATTTCTTTTTTAAAAATAATAGTATTCACACTACTTATTTAATTAAAATGTCATCGACTTTATTTATAAACAATCACTTTATTTATCAGTGTATACCATAAATTATTTAATTTATACTAATTATCTACTTTATACCTAAATTAATCAATATTTAATAAAATGAACATAAATTTGGAAGGAGGAGTAATATTTCAAAATAAAAGTTCTTTTAATAAGGAAAAGATTCACTTTATACATCCCAAAACAGACTGCCTAAATTCTGATCTGATGGTCGATTCTCCGCCATGTGTACGTCTCTGATTTTACCAACCTTTTCCCTGCAGTTTCGTTTTGTATAAATTCAAAAAACTCTCTCAGCTGTGCTGTCTCTGCACTATCAATATTGTTGCCCTTCACATTTCACACCAACAGCTATCTCCATCATTACTAGTATATCTATAAAACCTTCCATTTTCGCTGCTTTCTCTTCTTTATTAACCATTTTTTGAATACTTGGTGTTGCTCACTCTTTCACGTGGAAACGCTCCGCAAATCCTTCAATAAATCTTCGCCCCCACACCATCAACGCCAGATTCTGTTGACGGAAAATTCCGCCGTAACCATGACGTCGTCCTCTCCTCCCAATGACGCCACGACTAATGGTACTGCTAACGACGGCGCCGGAACCATCAGAGTTCGGCGGGACTCCACTTACGATTTCTCCAACGACGACGCCGTCATGAAAGCCGCCGCCGACTCCAACGATTTCGATTTCATCACGGAATCGCCGCTGGCTATGATACCGGAGAGCCCGAGAGACGACCGTATTTCGTTTCATGACAAGGTTGAGCCGGCCGCGAACCGACGGTCCAATGCTGAACCGGATGAAGTACTGGTTTGCAGCTCTAATAATTCTTTTCGGAGGAAATCTAGTTTCATGAGAACCAAAACAATTAAGTCCAGATTGCTTGACCAACCGGAGGAAATTCACCCGAAATCTCACACTCAAAGATTGGGTAAATCGCAGCTTTTTGGAAAAGCGAGCGAAATTGACGAGGATGACCCGTTTCTTGAGGATGATTTACCCGATGATTACAAGAAATTGAAGTACAATGCTCTTTCGGTAATGCAATTAGTGAGTTTGATATTGATTATTGCTGCATTAGTTTGTAGTTTAACTTTTAAATGGTTGAAAAAACAAAAAAGAGTAGGATTGGCTCTATGGAAATGGGAATTGATGGTTTTGGTTGTGATTTCTGGGAGATTGGTTTCGGGTTGGGGAATTAGGATTGCTGTTCTTCTAATTGAGAGGAACTTTCTATTACGAAAACGTGTTTTGTATTTCGTATATGGTTTGAGAAATGCTGTGCAGAATTGTGTATGGTTGGCTCTAGTTTTGATTGCTTGGTATTCCATTTTCAATACGAAAGTTGAGCACTCCAAGGATATGCACATTTTGTCATATGTGTCTAGGATTTGGGTGTGTCTTTTGGTGGGGACATTGATTTGGCTAGTGAAGACTTTGCTTGTTAAGGTTTTAGCATCTTCCTTTCACGTGAGTACGTTTTTTGATCGGATTCAAGAAGCGTTGTTCAATCAGTATGTGATTGAAACCCTTTCAGGGCCACCGTTGATTGAAATTCAGCAAGAGCAGGAAGAGGAAGAAAAGGTGATGATTGAGGTGCAGAAACTTCAGAGCGCTGGGGCGACTATTCCAGCTGATTTGAAGGCCAATATGTTTCCAAAGAGTGGAAGAATTATCGGGACTCCAAATAAGACTCCCACTTCAATGGGTTCTAAAAGTACTGTGTTTTCAAGGGTGTTGTCGAAGAAGGAAGAGAAGACTGGAATCACCATTGATCATTTGCATAGATTGAATCAGAAGAACATTTCAGCTTGGAATATGAAGAGGTTGACCAACATAGTGAGGAAAGGTGTGCTTTCGACTTTAGATGAGAAATTACAGGGCAGTGCAGATGAGGATGAGGCTATGGTGCATATTACAAGTGAAAAGCAGGCCAAGTCTGCTGCTAAGAAGATCTTCAACAATGTTGCAAAGCCAGGGTCTAAGTAAGTTCATTTCTATGCAGATTTGTAATTTACATACTGATTATTATGTAATTATAATGACATGATTTTCTGTGATCAGACATATTTCCCTGGAGGATTTACTGCGTTTTATGCGGGAGGATGAGGCTGTTAAGACTCTCCATCTCTTTGAAGATGGAACTGAGGAAAGGGGAATCAGCAAATGTGCTCTTAAAAATTGGGTGGTAAGTGCGTAATATTCAACCAAAAAAGAGCATTTGAACTTTGTGAGAGTTGAATGGAAGTCGTCTAGAACGTCCCACTACTAAGCAATTGTTTCTGATCCTTTTCTTTTCATTTGATAGCTTGTCAATACCTAATATCTTTCAAAATACTAATCACAAATGATATGAAAGACAACTTTTTTTTTTCTTTGTTGCTTGTTAAAAAAAATATATATATACTCTAGTTGTAGTTTCTTGTCTATATTTTGAAAAACATGCTCATCTATACGTATTACTTTATTACATAAAGATTTAACATGCTATGTATATCTCTTGCAACAGGTGACTGCATTCAGAGAGCGAAGAGCTCTTGCTTTGTCTCTAAATGACACAAAAACTGCTGTTAATAAACTGCACCACATGCTAAACGCCCTGGTGGGAATTCTCATGGTTGTTGTCTGGCTTCTTATACTCAAAGTTGCAAAAACACAGTTTCTTGTCTTCTTAAGCTCCCAGGTTCTTTTGGTGGGATTCATGTTTGGAAACACGTGCAAGACCACATTCGAGGCAATCATCTTCTTATTCGTGATGCACCCATTTGATGTGGGCGATCGTGTTGAAGTTGAGGGAGTTCAAGTAAGTTTTCCTGTTTTACGAGACTCTACACATGTTTGTAGTCTACTTATCTTATTTACAATTTGCACGTATATTGCAGATGATTGTTGAGGAAATGAATATACTGACAACTGTTTTCCTCAAGTTTGATAACCACAAAATCTATTATCCGAATAGCGTCCTTTCTACAAAGCCAATCCACAATTATTATCGTAGCCCAGATATGGGAGACGCAATTGAATTTTGTATCCACATTTCAACCCCTGGGGAGAAGATTGCGACAATGAAGGAAAGGATCACAAGGTATGCATTCATTGCCTTGTTTTCTCGTTACTCATTAAGCAGTTCATCTTATCTGCACGTGTGTTTAATATTGATGGTATGCAATGGTTCGTTTGTAGGTATGTTGATAACAGGAGTGATCACTGGTACCCGGCACCAATGATCGTGATGAGAGACGTGGAGGACTTGAACAGGTTGAAGTTTTCGATTTGGCTTTCGCATAGGATGAATTTTCAGGATATGGGTGAGAGATGGACAAGGAGAGCCCTTCTTGTGGAGGAAATGGTTAAAACTTTCAGAGACCTCGATATCGAGTATCGTTTGTTGCCTCTCGATGTGAATGTACGCAACATGCCGGCTATCAGTTCGAGTAGGGTTCCATCTAATTGGACTGTTTGTGCTTCTAATTGAGCTTTGCTGCATTCATGATGTAGCAGAAGAGTAGTATAGTATCTAGTTTAAATTAGGGACTATATTCTTTGGGGTCAATGTGTCCTATGTGGCAGTTTAGTTATTGGATCTGTTGTATGTACTAGTAATTTTCTAGTGCTACTGCTATGCACTGCTTGGGTATTTTTTATTTTTTTGATATTAATGTGAGATTATATAAGGTAAGATTGATTGTAATATGAATTTATATTTAAATTGATTATCTTCACCGACTAATTAATCTGTATTAACTATTTAAAATTAATATATAAATATTGCTAGATATTTTATACGAACCGTATCAAAATTATGTAATCAGTTGGAGTATATAATTTTAAATTATCCACTAAACCCAACACAAATACTAAAATTTTAAAACTTGAAATTAATATTAAAAAAATCAACCAGGCATTAAAATTAATAAAATACAATTTCTAAAATAAATGAAATTCATATACATGAAATATCACAAAAGAATCGTTAATTTGATATCAATTAAGCATGTTAAATATAAATTTGAAACAAAAACTTATTGAACTTTGGATTTTAGGTATGATGTAAAATAAAATTCACTTTTATTGATTTTGTAAGGTGTTAAATCATTGTCGAAGGTTGATCTCATTCATCAGGCTTTCCTTCTTTCCGAAGCTAAGGCCATTCGGGAGGTACCACTATATGGTGCTGAAAAAGAAGATTCTTTATTTTGGCCCGAGATTTCGAGTGGTAAGTATTTGGTTGCTTCTGGATACCACTTTGCAAGATCTCAGGACATGTGGGATAATGTACAAGAGAGGAAGGCCTTCGAATTTCACATTTAAGGATTGGCTTTTTAAATAATTCTGGAAAATGAAAATCCCTCCTAAAATTCGTATCTTTGGATGGAAAATGCTTAAGGGTGTGTTTGTTTAGGGATTGGCCCATCCGGATTTGGATGGGCCATCCCTCTCCATCCAAATACCCATTCAAATACTCATCCACCCCTATAATACACCTATATACCTATTTTTATATCATTACATCATCATATTTTTATATTAATTACTCATTCTCTCTCCTACTTTTTCTTCCATACATTTATTCTATTTCCTACTTTTCTTCCACACATTTATTCTCTCTCCTACTTTTCTTCCTTACACTAATTACTCTACTAACTAACTATAATAAAATAATACAACATCACTATTGATTTGACATAAAGTTCTTCATCCACACCTATTTTTCAATCTCTATCCAAACACAATTTTTATTCAATTACTATTCATGGATTACCCCCATCCACAATTTTCAAATCCCCATCCCCATCCCCATCCCATCCACCACAATCCCTAACCAAACAGCCCCTAAGGAAATTATCGCCACGGAAGGTAATCTAGCTTTGCATCACATTCTCATTAACCCTTCTTGTCTTGTGTGTGGATACCCCTTTGCAGATACGATGCATACAATGTTCTGGTGTCCTAAAGCTAAGGCGATTTGGAAAAAGCAAGGTACATGGCATCTATTTAAGGATTTTACTAAAGGGCATATTATTGATTTTTTCCTAAAAATTTATGGCCTCTTGAAAAACATGATTTGGAAATTGTTATCATTGTTGCTTGGGCTATATGGAGGAATCGATGCCATTGGACGCACAATACTGAATGGGATAAGATGGATAAGGATTTGTCAGCTGATATACAATGGGCTCTGGATTACTTGCATGATTTTAAGCATCCGAGTCCATGGTTGCTTAATGGTCCATCTTGTGGAAAAAAAATGGGTTTTACATTGAAAAGGAGCATGGATTACATTTTGTTTGCTAATGCTGCTTTTAATACGGGAAAGAACTTTTATGCAATTGGTTTTGCCCTCCTTAAAGATGAGGACACTATCCTTACGACAGGGTATGAATGTATTCACTATCCTGGAACTGTCTTAGCAGCCGAGCTAACCGCTTTACATAGAGGTTTGGAAATCGGTATTTCAAATAATCTTTGCATTAAAGGGGTATGTTCGGACTCATCCATAGCCATTGGTGCTCTGTTGGTCGAAATAAGTTTGGATGGTTTGGAAAATGATATCGCCAAAGATATTTGTAGTAAGTTAAGATCAATCCTAGTGTGAGATTATCGTCATGTGGACCGAAAAGATAATATGCTTGCACATGGACTTACACAACAAGCTTTCGTCTCTTTAACTCCTTACGACTGTATTGGAGAAGATAAGATACAGAATTTCAAGGAAAAATGATTAATGTAAATTTACTGTTTTTTTCCTTGTATTTTGTAAAAAAAAAAAAAAAAAAATCACCGTCGTTGCTAGCATGTGATTTACCCGTCCCCACTTTTTTAAAGTCAAGTGTAGCTCCACTTGCTCAAATTGAAATTTATCAACTCACATTGTTATTAATTTAAGATATACTCCAGTTTCACAGTTGTTTACACTATTTTTTTATTCGTCCGTTTTACAATTATTTGCACTTTTTAAAAAAGATTTTTTTTCCATAAGTCACACATTCACAATATTCACATATTTACACAAAATGTCATTATTTTCACACTCAATTTAATTATTTATTTTACTTTATTCATAAAAAATTATAAAATTAACCTTCAATACTTTACTCATTACACTTTTGTCTTAATTTTTATATCTATTTTAGATTTGGTTTCAATGGAACTTATTTTGCAAAATATAAGCATATTAACTCGGAATGAATTGAGTACCATCGTTCCATTCTGCACTAAACAACTTTTGCAACTAGCATTCTTGAAGTTGACTTCGTTTCCCGCCTGACTGGCTGACTGGCACATGCTCATGCTATATATTTCCTCCCGTCCAATAACTGTTTGCACACTTACTTTATTTTGTCTGTTCTTTAATTATTTGTACACGCATAAATAAAAAAATTTCATAAACTACACCCTCACAATATTTACACATTTAAATAAAATGTCATTACTTTTACTCTTTTTCCAATCATATTTTTACTTTATTCATATAACTTTACAAAATTACCCTTCAACACTCCACCAATTACATTTTTTTCTTAAAAATTGTGCTTATTTTGTGGTACAAACACTTATGTGACGGGTAATATAGTTTTAGTTTGTATGGCCATCACAAAACTCTAGAATAAAGTTTTTTACTCTATTTAAAAAATATATATATTCAACCATAAAATTCTATATCTTACTTTATTTATTATTTTATTCATTTTTAATATATTACAATTATTAAATAATATATTTATCTTGATATTTAAATCAATTTATACAATTAAATATTTAATTATAAAATTAAATTATAAAATTAAATATTATTGAATTTATCAAAATATAAAATACAAATAAATTTATAAATTTTAAATATTACTTTTACTTAAATATAAAATTACTGAAAATAAATTGGTGGGAGGAGTACTCTATTTAACAATATTGTAAGTGATTATGTGTAGCTAGGTAATGCATGTATGCCCGTTTAATTGTATTTTACGTTATTTTTTTGTTGGTAATAATAATACACAAAAAAATTAAAAAATTACACAACTCAAATCATATTATAAATTAGTACAACAAAGAACTCTAATTATTAATATATAATTGTAAATATTAATAAAATAATAGATATAAAATATAGAGTTTTAAATATTAAAACTCTATTTCCAAACTTTAAAATAGAGTACGGTTGGAGATGCTCTAAGCTTTAACAGTACTCCACCGTCCCAGGATTACTTTCATATGTATACGGACATGTATATTAAGAAATTGTAATAATGAGAGGAATTTCGAGGCATAATTTTGTAAAATTCTATGTACTGTATGAAGTAAATAAATGAGTTTACTTTTGTGTATGTGTGGAGAAAAAGTAACGACATTTGTATAAAATTGAGGATATTTCTAAGGGTGAATTTTATAAAGGGTTTTTCATTTTAAGGGTATGAAAGTTATTGTAGTACGTCACACAAAAAAAAGTGTGAAAATAATTATGGGACCAAGGGAGTAATTTGTTTTTAAAAAAAAGGTTATCACCTTAATTTTTATTTTGAACTCAGCTTCAACTTATCAGCTTCTTGTTAGATTTCGCAAACAAACAATATTCGAAAAATGGATTGCAATGGGAGCATAGTAATTACTCCTGATTTTGACCTTACCCTGCACGCACATTCAATTAATGCATCTCTTTACACTCCTATCCTATCTTTAGGATGCATTGATTTTGAATTAAGAATGGTCGTATGACACTAAAAAACGAGGCCTGTCAGTTTTGTAATTTAAATTTATTTATTGAGGTGTGTGTAACATTTAGAGCTTCGAGTATTTGAATTTTTTTTATAAAAAATTAGTTATCGAGCTTAACAAGTCGAGTTCGAACCAACTCGTTAGTAAATCAAGTATCTAACGAGCTTGGCTCATTAAGCTAAACAAATCGAGCCGAGTCTCGTTAAGACTCGGTTCGAATAACAACACTAGTAACATTTGATGGAGGGGTTAGTAGCCCCTCCCTCTTTCCAAACATTTACTAGTACTTCATTCGTTCCCCGGCAACGGCGCCATAAACTTGATTCACGTATTTAACAACTCTAAAATACACGATCGCAAGTATACGGTGTATATTGTAGTGAAGTAAGTACAAGTCGATCCTACGAAGAGGTATAGTGTAAAATTGGAGTTTGTCGATATAAGTTCTAAATAGACGGCGATCGATAAGTTTTTAAGTGTGGCAATTACCCCTAATTATCTACCAAAGTGTCACAAATAGACAATTAAAAGAGTAATAAAGAAATCGATCAACAAGTGTTCATGCAAATCACAAAACGAGAAAAATACGGTTAAAACTCAATTAAGAGAAGGTAGGTTCTAAAGCACATGTAATACTAATGAATCCATCTATGATTAACTATCTACTCAAGTGGTGTTTATGCTTTGTCTATAAGATTGATCACATAATAATGAATTAAAGGTTTCTTCAATTCAAATAATCCAAAGGAAATATCACACAACTTAGTATCTCTACCTAAATTGCATCATAGAACTCAATCAAACTCCTAGGATCATCACACATCTTCCTAATCATTGATCATCAAAAGTATTCACAAGGCTCTATAACCAAAAGTGTTCTAGCCAACAATCAACATAATCAAACTAACACTAACTAATTAAATAAGCAAATAAAGGGAGAGAGAATGAGAAAGCTTAGTCTAATGGATGATGGGTAATTGAATTCCAAAGCTATTGACTCCTTCCTTGATTTGGTGGAGAATTGAAGAAATAGATGATGATTACCTCCAAGTGTGTGTTTGTATGTGTAAGAATTCTTGTGGAAGGGGGTACTAATGTTTTGAATTCAAGAATGGGGGTATTTATAGTGTTGGGGTAGGGTTTGGGGGTAATATTTGCACTTAGATCCTTCAAAAATGGAGAAAATGGGCCAAAATCCCCGAATTTCACCTCACCCGGCCGGGTGGTTTCACCCGGGCATGTCACCCGGGCAAAATACGAACGAAACGAAGTAAGTAGGGCGTGGCCGAGTGGTTTTACCCAGCCTTACCCGGCCAAAATACGAAAGTTGTGTTGGAATAGGGCATGGCCGGGCTAAAGTGACCCGCCTGGGTGGTTTTACCCGGCCAAAACCTTCGATGGGTGAACTAATCTAAAATGTGGGTGTACGGAACTGTGGCCGGGTCATTCTACTCGTCCGGGTCATTCCACCCGGGCATGCTTTTTCGTCTCTTCATATTTCGAGCTTCCAACCTCCAATTAACTCGATTCTTTTTTTCATTCCACTCCCTTTTTCGAGCCGAATCCAATGGTGCACTTCTCTCTTTGGTCCAGTGAATTGTGGTAGGTGTTTTGCTCCCAAAATCCTTCGTTTTTCCTACAAAATCTACAAAACACCACTTTTCTCTTATTTTGACCAAAACAATCATAATCAACCCATAAATCAATGAATTCACACTAAAAATGAGCTTCACATGCGAATCAAAAACGTGTAAATTCCACCCAAATCATACCCCCCCAAACTTAAAATGTTGTTTGTCCTCAAACAACTAAGCACTTAAATCAATGAGGGTGGAATGATCACAATGGAATATTCAATGCAAATCACACATGCAAACTAAAGTGTGGTGAGGTCTCTTTCTCAAAGTGCTTTCTCAATGAAGGTCATAGGCTCATTATTGCAATTCACACTCATAGATCAAAGAATGCACAAGTACACAACATATTGTGATGGGGAGACATAATCCAAATGCTCAAGTAATCTACTCACATGATAAAGTGTTTCTCTCAAACACACAAACAAATTAGGGATATGAATGCACTCAACAACCAAGTTATGCTATGCAATCACCATAAGCTTGCCCATATTCTACTTCCTACACCACTCAAGCGTTCAACAATGTGATCAAAAGGGCTTAATCAAGGATGTAACATTGGCTCTTTGGACAAGGTACGATGAACTTGAGAATTGTGGCTCTTCTAGTGGAGGACAAAGTTTGTTGTTTTACAATTTGTGCTTTCATTTCTTTTCTTTTTCAAGCATTCATCACCTTATCTTTTTGAACCAATTTTCTTTGTTTTCAAGCTCTTGGAGCTCTTTGTCCCTCTTTTCTTTTTCATTGATTTTCTTTTCATCTTTTCTCTTTTTAACTCCTTCCAATTTCTCCTTTCACCAAATATATTTTAGCACATGTTTATCCACTTTGTCTTTTATCCCCCACTAGATGTAGGTATCAAAGGCTCAAAAAGGCTAAGTGGTTAACATTGTAGTTTGCCAAGAAAATGAGGAATTAGGCTCAAAGGGGCTAACTACGGAGGATTACTTTGATTTTAGGAAATTTTGGCTAAGTGAATTTTTAGAACAAGATGGCCTATATCATATCACAAAATCTCACACAATCATGCTTTCAAACAAGAACTTGAACAAGTTATAGGATCACTAGCAATAACCCAATCCACTCTCAAATGAACTAAATCGGATTAAAGTTCGATTTATGGCTCAAGTCTCACCGGTTTATTCAATAGAACTTTCACATTCCTCAAATGTCCCCAAACAACAACACATCATGCATTCATGTCATCAAGGATCAACAAATATGAACACAACATGATACTATTATCCATCACCAATCATGCATACATTCAAAGCAAATAGACATCACCACAACTACTCAACTATGAATTCCAATAATTATCCATGTTCACACTTCACCATAACTACACTACCCAACAAATGATCAAAAACCAACTCAAACAATATAAGCATATGAAAGCTAAGTGTGCGCCGGTGCAAAATGTACACAAACGAAATGACAAAACGGTGCAAAGGGTAACATCTAGTAGAAAAATAAAAGAAAAATAACTCCCCCAAACTTAGAATTTTACTATGTAAAAATTCTAAGTTTGGGGCTACAAGTTGTTACCTCCCTCCTTGCACATCCAATGCTCTTCAAAGATCACAACCCTCTCCAAAGTTAGTTTTTCTTCCTTCTTCATTCTCCAAGATATGATGTCCACAATGCTCTTCATCCATACCTACAAAATAACTAAGCTATCAAAACTACTAAAGCAATAAAAACATGAAAGCAATAAAACTTTGGGTTGCCTCCCAAGAAGCACTATTTTTAACGTCCTATGCCGGACAGATTTCTTGAGATGATTATCAAGTCACCTCATCATCATCTTTGCTCTTGGACTTATTTCCCCAACCAACTTTCTTAAACCCATGGAAAATGCTCCTTCCTTGCTTGATTTGGTGGAGAATTGAAAGAAATAGATGATGATTACCTCCAAGTGTGTGTTTGTATGTGTAAGAATTTTTGTGGAAGGGGGTAATAATGTTTTGAATTCAAGAATGAGGGTATTTATAGTGTTGGGGTAGGGTTTGGGGGTAAGACTTGCACTTAAATCCTTCAAAAATGGAGAAAATGAGCCAAAATCCCCGAATTTCATCTCACCCGGGCATGTCACCCGAGCAAAATACGAACGAAACGAAGTAAGTAGGGCGTGGCCGGGTGGTTTTACCCGGCCAAAATATGAAAGTTGTGTTAGAATAGGGCATGGCCGGGCTAAAGTGACCCGCCCGGGTGGTTTTACCCGGCCAAAACCTTCGATGGGTGAACTAATCGAAAACGTGGGTGTACAGAACTGTGGCCGGGTCATTCCACCCGGGCATGCTTTTTCATCTCTTCATATCTCGAGCTTCCGACCTCCGATTGACTCGATTCTTTTTTTCTTTCCACTCCGTTTTTCTAGCCGGATCCAATGGTGCACTCCTCTCTTTGGTCCAGTGAATTGTGGTAGGGATTTTGCTCCCAAAATCCTTCGTTTTTCTTACAAAATCGACAAAACACCACATTTCTCTTATTTTGACCAAAACAATCATAATCAACCCATAAATCAATGAATTCACACTAAAAATGAGCTTCACATGCGTATCAAAAACGTGTAAATTCCACCCGAATCAAAAGCTATCAAACTTTCATTTTTCGTCTGTCTCAATTAAATACTCATTTCTTTTATGGTAAATTATTATCTTTCACATTTAATTATATTATTATATTTTGATTACATTATCTCTAATACATTTACATATTATGGAGTATCACATTTTTTAATCTTTGTACAAAAAGCTCGTAAATAGCTTTCATTGGGAAGGATTACTCCCTCCGTCGATCTATAAATTTGTCATTTTATCATTTTAGTCCGTTCGTCGATAAGCTTCTTATACCTTTTTTATAAATATCTTTTTATTTTTATTTTTTACACCCCACTTTACATTTATTTTCCTTTCTATCTCTCTATTAATCACATATGTACTAACGTATTGTTTAATCAATTTTTCAAATTCATGTGTTTAAAGTAATGAAAAAATTTATAGAGGAATAAATATTTATTTATTATTAAAAAAGTATTTATTTATTTGTGTGAAGCAGTAGACAAGCGCTAACTGCTA
This sequence comes from Galeopsis tetrahit, assembly GCA_963675135.1. NCBI lineage: Eukaryota > Viridiplantae > Streptophyta > Magnoliopsida > Lamiales > Lamiaceae > Galeopsis > Galeopsis tetrahit. The sequence continues at coordinate 74,438,526 of OY776121.1, read as the reverse complement.
ACCGCCATAACGTGTCATTAATTGCAACAGAGACTGGACTCATTTCTTTGCCGACGTCATTTTTGTCCGAATAAAATGGGAGATTCTATCGAATATTCCTCGGCCTCTATTATTTCAATTTTGATCAAATTTTATCCACAAGCACATGACTACTACATGACAGAGTAAATATGGAGTACTATACTTGAATTTAATAGTATTTTCTATATCACTAATTTAAATAAACCTCTATACCCAGATCTGGTTGCAGCAGCTAAAATAAGAACCTAAATCAATATACTGTATGTTGAAATAGTAATTTGATTATTGCTACACTAAATCCTTCTCATCTTTAATGGATTCAAATTCTCGGTCAAATGTGACATGGAATGGGTGGGATTTGGGTTACTATGATTGGCTGGTAGAAAATGTCAAGAATTTAATAGATATAGTTTTAAAAAATACTCCATTCTGAAATATTACTATTATTTCTTAAGATTTCTACGTGTAACATATACTATATCTTACTTTTATTTTAATATATATCACATTACATAGATATATATAAGATAATAAAACTGAGTTACTCCATATCAATCCATTTAGGTTAGATCAATCTACAATAATATATTAAAAATATATTTTATAATTAACTTAGAATCAATTTATTATTATTGATATTATTTGTCTTTCAATCAAAATCAAAATCTCATATATATTTAAAATAACACTCATTTCAACTACTCATTATCAATAAATAATAGAGTATGTAAGTATGATATTAAAATTAAAGAAACGCTATAAAAAGGGGGTAAACGGGTACCGGAATGAATATAGCCATATAGGTAACAAATTTAATTAAAATGAAATTATGGTAGTATTTCCACGAATCGAAGGCTTCTTCAACGTTATCCAACGACCCCCACCCCACCCCTCCCCTAGTCCCAGGCCTTTAAAAAGGGGGAAAAATTGACACAAATATTAGTAACACACAAGATATTTTGTTGCAATCTTTCACTCCACCACACCACAACCATGACTACTTCCAATCTCCCTCATTCCACCCCCCTTTCTCAATCGGAACAGCAAACCCTAATCAAGAAACTCCAAATCTTTCAGATTCAAGGCTCTGACAAACGCGGCCGTCCCATTCTCCTCATCATCGGAAAGCTCTACCCAGGTAATTCTAATTTCAATCGCTAATTTCATTTCCCCAATTAATTTTAGTGCTCACGATTTTGTTTTGGGTAACAGCGAGGCTTGTGACTGTCGAATCAGTGAAGAAATTCCTGGAGGACGAGATTTTCCCCAGTCTAGAGGGCCGGCCGTTTTCGGTGGTGTACGTCCACACGGCGGTGAACCGCGGCGAAAATTTCCCCGGAGTTTCGGCGTTGAAATCGATCTACGAGGGTGTTCCGGCGAAAGTGAGAGAAAATCTGGATACGTTTTATTTTGTTCACCCAGGAATTCAATCCCGCCTGTTCCTGGCGACGTTGGGCCGTGTTCTGTTCAACGGCGGCGGAGGAGGAGGAGGAGGGTTGTATGGGAAGGTGAAGTATGTGAACAGGCTGGAATTCCTGTGGGATAATATCAAACGTAAGGGAATTGTGATTCCGGAATTCGTATACGATTTCGATGAGGAATTGGAGGAGCGTCCAACAACTTTGGATTACGGCTTGGAGAGTGATCATCCGGGTATTGTTCACGGAGCTTCTACGCTTGATTCTACTGTTTCTACCTATTCTATGAGGTGTATTGCTTAGTACCCACTGTTTTTCTTTTCTTTTAGAATGGTCCTAGCCTGGTAGGGTAGGAAGAAGGTAAAGTTGTAAAGATCAAGAAAATCAAAACAATAACCAAATATACTAGTATAACCAAATATATGGATTTTGATTTTTGCTCAATTGTTTTTCTTCTTTCTTTTTTGTTTATCTCACAGTAAACTTAAGAAAATTCATACAGTAAATTTCACCTCTATAATACAGTGTATTTAATTGTGGGACAGAGGGAGGGAGGACCATTTTATGTCAAATTTGTTGAAGGGAATTAAAATAGGCACTGAAAATATTCAAATTCTTCATACTTTACCTTTTGCTAAATCAAATGGCTGCAATTTTGTTTCCGAATTACTCATCCAACAATCATTCTGAGATTTTGTTTTGCATTCCAATGAATAAGGTTAACAACTATTATGATTGGACGGAGGGAGTAGTTAAAGGGTAGAGTTTGTAACTTCTAAGCAAGGAAATCGTAAGAAAATGTATAAAGATTAGTAGTAGTATAAGCAAATCTTGAAAGTTGGATGAGATTCTGTATCGATTTTATATCAAATTTGTTGAATGAAATTAAAAATAGATAATCAGAAGATAATTCTGATTCTTTTTTTTTGCTTTTGCTTTCCCTAGTAAATCAATTATTGGTGCGGCTGCGATTTGGATAATCAGATCATGTTATCCATTAGTCTCCCAGAAGGATAGTATTTTATTTTTTCTATCGAAAGTTTTAATTATTTTATTTAAAATTTGGATCATTCAAGATTTGATTTAGTGATTCACTTTTAATTAAAATAATTATTAAATTATTAGACTCCAAAAAAGGATAGTATTTTATCTCATTTTTTGTTTTCTATAGGGAGTTTTAATTATTTTATTTACAATATTATGTACTCCCGTACCATTCAAGATTTGATTTAGTAATTCACTATTAATTTAAACAATTATTAAAATTTCAAGGTTTTCTGTAAGTTTTAAAAAAGTAGAATCATAATTATCAACATCAGCAATCAACATAATTATTAATTAAACAAAATTTGCGATCATATTAACCAAATTAGACTAAAATTAGAAGATTGATATGAAGAATTTGAATTAAATCGTAATTCATAGATCAAAGTAGGGTTGTAAACGAATCGAATAATTTTAGTCGATTTGGTATTCGTATTCGAATTTTGATATTCGTATTCGAAATTTTATGATTCGAATTCGAATACAAATATTTTTTTTGATTCGATTAATAAACGAATACAAATATAAAATAATGATACTCGATTCGATATTCGTAAGTATTCGATTAAATAAATAAATAAATATATATATATATATAAATATACATTCTTAAATTATATATTAAATTTAAAATATATTGTATTTATTAATTTAACTAATATTTTATACAATAATACAGGCCCAACGAGTAAGGCCCACTAAAGTCAAAACCCTAATTCTTAGTTAATGTTCAATTCCACATTTCCCCCTCATTTTCAATTCTTCCTCTACGCCCTTTTCATACTGCCGCCCCTCTCATTTCTCTCTATTTTTTCGTCGCCCGCAGCTAGTCTTCCCCGACCAGTCGGCCACCAAACTGCACGCACCGGCAGCGCGCATAGACGGCAGTCGAGTGGACCGTCCACGCACCGGCAGCGCGAGACTTGGCAATCGGCTTAGGCAACGCGCAGGCGGCAGTCGAGACTTGTTAATCGGCTTAGGCAGAACTCGGCACGCTGTTTTTTCTTTGTAGATTAGTTGTAGCCTGTATGTATTGTTTTTTATTGTAGTAAATTTAACATACTCCATTATTGTAAAAATAAAATAAAATTGAAGATTAGTTACATCTTCTTTGTATTGTATTGATTGTGAAATTTTAAATCGAATCGAATCAAATTGTATCGAATACGAATAAATTTCGAATCGAATACTTGAAAAATATTTTTTAGAATATGCTTTTAAAAAATCGAATCGAATACTTGAATCGAATCGAACAGTATCGAATATCCATTCGAATCGAATACCGAATTAAAATTATTATTCGAAAAATAAACGAATACGAATATTCGAATATTTTCACGAATCGAATCGAATACAGTGGTATTCGCTTCGATTCGTTTACACCCTAGATCATCAAAGAAGTGTTTCGGTCATGGGCAGCTCTGTCACCATAAATTGTCAGTAGGATTGTAGGGTACAAGAAAAAGATTCGGTTTCATGGATCTAATTATATAAACAAGTTCAAGACTTTGACCACAAACTATTGCACTACTTACTCCACATAAATTTTGATTCGCAATTTTTAATTCAATTATTGATGCGTCTGTTTCAGTCAAGTTAGTGAGCAATGTATAAAAAGACATAGATGATAAAAAAAAATAGTATCTGAAACAAGAAAGGCAAGCTAGGCTCAATTATTGAATTTTAGTCTTTCTTTTCAGGCTTTTGAATTCTTGAGCGCAACATAAAATCTTGAAAATCATTTGTAAAAGAGTAAGAAGTAAAAAGAGTTTGTGAAATGAAAAGGTTGAAACTTTCATACATATGTAGCAAGAATAAGAACTTAATTCACAATTTAGGATTATACAGAATATAGAACTACCTTTATTTTATTGAGGATATATTTACATGGAAAAGCCTACTTACACAAAGACACTTACATCACGTTCAATTCCTCAGAATCTTTGTTGTCATATGCAATATTGAAAGACACAGGTCTCAATCGGTTCGTATGCATGGATCAAATCGAACCTCCCTTCTTCACCCTTCTGTCCACATAATCCATTCCCCAACTTCATTAATAATCGAATAAAAATGAGAATCAAAGTTGAATTGAGAAAAGAAATCATTCTATTCTAAGAGTTAAAATTAGAACGGATCTGCCTGATGCCCTTCTAAGTACAGAGACAGAAGTGGTTGGGAAGGTTCAGTCTAAGTACATCGACAAATCTTGGGAATAGACTCCTCTCTAACAGACAAGACTACGGAGGTGATTTCAAACTCTATGGAATAGGGCAGAATCACTTTTTTTCAAAAGTTGTGAGACAACTTTTGAAAAAAATTGACTTGGAAGAAATTTTAAGAATTTGAAAACACACCCTACATGCTGCTTCACCTAGGTGAGTTGTTATTAACATAACTTAATTACATCCTGTTTATTGCAAATGCTGATATTCATCTACATCGAATTTTAATAAGACAGTCACTTAATTTCATTAAAAAATAGCTAGAAGTTGCCATGGATATTAAAATTCTCTATAATTTTAACTACGACACAGAAGAAAAAATCTAGTGTGATCTTGAAAAAAAGATAAAATCAACAATCTTGTGCAGCAATGTACAGGCTTGAGACACATTAGACAACGAGCATCTGCAACACATAAGCTACAAATGACATTATATTCCAACAGAAAACCAAATCAATTACGGAGTATATGGTTCCATTTTTACTATACACTATTCTCCAACTCATCAGCACATACACAAGGATTTGGTTGTTTCTCTGTCTCTTCAATTCCCTTCCAAAAATCAGTTTTATAAGCAAGTGTGCATGAAACAATGAACATCAGGAGCAATGCCAACACACATAGATAAGATCACAATAGAAATTTTCACTAAAAACAGAATACACTAGGCAAGCTGAACTTGTAAGATGAAGGAAACACTGAACTTACTTGTTTAGCATATGTTCGGAGTTATCCAGATTGGCCAGTGAGAATTCCGAGGATAGCAAGGAAGCGGTTCAATACTCCCATCAGCCAAGTTATAAATACCAAGATCATGATCACCAGCAATGTTTTCATAATTCCCCTCTGAATAATCATCTGTAAAATAAATCCTATTCCCCTTACACTCAGCATAATCACTTGCTAGCAGGGCCAACGATGAATTCTCCCCCAAAAACAATACTTTGTCCTCCAAACTTGTGACACTTTCCCATTTCTGTGCACCCCAATCAAACCTAAACACACGAAATTCCACTGTTTGGCACACCTCTAAGTAATACTCAATATTGATCTCAAACTCTAAATACCTTGATACCAACAACAGATCACCCATAGCATCCACCAAATACTTCATATCACCATCAATCTGTTGCTCCACATTGATAAATTTCACACTAGGCAAGTCATTATTCACATCACAAATAGCAATCGACCCAAATTTATCAATCGCATAAAACGCGCCACAAAAAAAATATCACATCCTCGCTGTATGACCGTGCTTCATCAATAATTCTCCAAGAGTCGTATCCTTTTTTACAGTACGCAAGATTTTCATGCCGATTGAGAATTGCGAAAGCGGAGAAATCGGAGTTATTGTAAGGACTGTGTGAGAGAATTACCTTTTTAATAAAAGTGTCGCGCATACCCGTCAAACTGCAAAAATACAATTCATTTTCCGGCGATCGGAGAGTATATTCCCTTCCAATAGAGTAGAAATCAAAATTCGTGACGTTTGGGAACGATGAGAGGGGTGGAAGAGAAAATCTAGCGCGGGTAAGGGGGTTAATTAGGAAAATGGCAGGGGATTCGTCGATGATAATTAACCAGCCGAGCGACGATCCAACGCGGCGGCGGGTGTGAGAGGCTTCAGGGAGGGTGAGGCAGACGAGATTGTTGGTTAGGGGCTTGAAGAAGGGGCGGCGATTGGAGGAGCGGCCCATGGGAAGCATCAGCCATGGGAATTCGCGAGGTAGGTGGGATGGGGATATGGGAGCGGCGGCTAGCCAGGTTTTACAGACAGCACGAAAGCGGATGTAATCGGCCAGGGCTGGGAGTTTTGAAGCGGTGGTTTGAAGGAGTTCCGGCGGGAGGTCCGACCAGTCAACGGTTGTGGCGTCGGCCATTTGCGGAGAGCTATGGATTGTGGTAACAATGAAATGATAATTGTATCGCCACGGTTGTCAAGAGTAAATTTTATTTTTAGTCCTATAAGTTTGATACATTCCAAAATAAATCCTTTAAGTTTCAACTTTTTAAAATACGTCCTTTACCTTTCAATTTTTATCCTTTTTTACATCAATTTTTATCCTTTATGTTTTGTAGAAATTAAAATTGGTAAAGTTGGTGCCACATATATTTAAAAAAGCCACATCATCATGCCACATCACATTATATTAAAAAAATAGAGCTAATAACACCCCAAAATATTCTATACACACCCCATAATTTTAAATACATAATTAATTTCCTATTTCCCCTCACTTTCTCATTATTTACATGAGCATCACTAACTCAAATATTGATTTGTCTTCATTTGCCTTTGACAAGGTCAGTGTGCAAAAAATTATTTTAAGGCATAATTAAATATGAGTATTTATTTTACTGTGCCATAGTATTACAATGTAGTACATGTTTTCACGTGGAAATAATATACAATATATGAAAATTAAATATCAAAAACATGCTGAACTTTTTCAAGCTTTTTTTTTTAAATAAGAAACTATGTATTTGGCTTGGTGCAAAGATTAATTAAAGATTAAATGAATATATAACCTTCCCAAACAGGATACTATTCCCATTCCTTTTATAAACTTTGCAAAATACAATGGATAGACAGACATCACTGGCCAAATCTCATAAATAAAATTTCCAAATAAATTTAAGAGAAACCATTTTTATAGGAAGTTACTAATTTACTTTTGATTTAATCAATTAACTAAACGCTTAAATGAATTTGTAATAATGAATAAAGTTTTTAATTTTCTTTCGGATAGAAAAGTTACACTGATGTGGAATTCAATTAAGGGTAAGTGTAGTATGAATTATCTATCTCAAAAAGAAAAATAAAACAAATCGAATAAATACAATAAAATCAAATAGGTGGGATGAGAAGAACTTATGCATAAATATTGCACATATCCTTATATTTTAAGAAAATGACAACACGCTAGGCGGGCTAAAAGTGGATTAAAATCTGGTCAAATAGATCTTATCACAAAAATCACACAAATGCAAACATAAAAATTCGCTACCATGTTTGTGTTACTACCAAGAAAAATGTATGTTATATTGTAAGAGCAAGTATGTGTTTCTTGTTCTTACGTACGACATATTTTTTTATACAATACCGAGTAATACATATTTGCCATTGTAGTAACACAAATTCGAAAGCGGGTTTTTTTACTTACCTTACGGAATTTTCTAAGAAGACCCGTTTAATTCGTTTTTCCCGCAAAAATTATGTGTCTTTTTTTTTTTATTATGTGTCTTTTTTTTAATTTTACTCTTTATTTATGTAAGAATTACTTAGTTATTTTATACGGAGTATACATTTATTTTTGTATTTAAAATTATGGGGTGTGTATAGAATATTTTGGGGTGTTATTAGTTCTATTTTTTTAATATAATGTGATGTGGCATGATGATGTGGCTTTTTTCAATATATGTGGCACCAACTTTACCAATTTTAATTCCTACAAAACATAAAGGATAAAAATTGATGTAAAAAATGACAAAAATTGAAAGGTAAAGGACGTATTTTGTAAAGTTGAAACTTAAAGAATTTATTTTGGAATGTATCAAACTTATAGGACTAAAAATAAAATTTGTCAACTTCTCATCTCATATTCTCACTTATACTAATAATTTTTTATTTTTAAGATAAAAGACCTTTTCTCTCCTCTTTTCTATCAAATAATATATAGAGTTATATTTTTCCAAAAAAAAATAAAAAATATAGAGAGTTATATATATAGTATTTAAATTTAAATGATTCTCTAAGTATTATTTCAAGTTTCAATAAACTTATAAAATAAATCTTATTTACATTTTGAAAAAAAAAATGTTTAATTTTCTCTATTGGACAAGCAAGTTAATGTAAGTAGTTCAACTACAAAGTTTGGTGGATCAATCTAATAAAAAAAATCTTTATAAGAGTAAGAGGTCCCGACAAAACCATGCAACATAGAGTGTCTACTCCTTTTGACAAAATAAATATTTTTCACTGAAAAAAGTTGGATAATAGAGTTTTACACCGTTAACATTATCCCCGAAAATAGAGACTACAGATCTAAAGAAGTTGATTAGATCTACAACGAGTTTAGCATCTCTTTCGATAACGATGTTGTCAAAATCCATCCCTTTGTTTACAATAGAGCTTCATAGAAATTCATGACTTCTAGTACCTTAACATCCATAAGCCTTGTTCTATCCAACACGAAAACCCCCTCCTCGTCCCGAATAACCATACCCACGATCGGTTGCACAAAAACTTGTATTTACATTGAGTTTTCACTTCCCTAGGAGTAGTCTATGCCAAACATGTAACCAAAATATTGTGGAGTAGAGCGAACATTAAAAAAACCTTTTATGCAAACAATTTTTTATCTTTATAAATTTGAACAATCAAATACTTCAAGTAACAAAATAAAATGCACTTTATTTCAACTAATGTAAACGATCCGTTACTTAGTTTTAATGTTTTATGATAGGAAATATAAAAGAGAGTTTATGTTAAACAATAATGCAAACATAACCATTTGATAAATATGATAAGTTATCTATAATCAATTTGAATAATTCAATCAGTTCACATTGAATCGTAATTTTTTTTTGTCATTTAGCACAATTCAATGTATTTTACGTTTTGGGTGAAAAAAATATTTTAGATCCGATTAGACATTTATTTTAAACATAATTAAACACATATCTAGAGCTAATCTACCCTACCAAATTAGCAAGAATTCAAGAAACCCATTCATTAATAAATAAATTCAAATTGAAAAATATAATGCCAAATTTGGTTGGTAAACAAATAAGAAAAAATGTATTTTATTTTGAATTAGTAAAAGTGATGTTTTTTTTAAATGATAAAAAGTTTACTCTTTTTTTTTAAATGATAAAAAGTTTATTTGCACCAATAGCCCCTTCCAACTCTGATTCTGTCAATAGTTTGTTTGAGTTAATCTACCCTTTCAATTCTGTCAAATTCCATTCGAAATAGACAGTTTATTTATTGTATTTTTTTTGTCATATTAATCGAAGTAAGCCGTCAATTCTCGGTTCAAACCGACGATGGTTTCTCCTTAAACCGACAGTTCTAATTTTGAAATGCTTGAATCCCAAATCAAAACTTATGACAAGTAGAGTTGTCAAAACGGATTAACAGGATGAGGTGGGTCAAAACTGCAAAAATCCATCAATTGATGGGGTGTGGCTGGCTCCCAAAACCTCAACCTAACCCACAAAGGGGCGAGTTTAGACGGTCAACCCAATTTTTCTTTTAAAAAAATTATTTATTAAATTCATCATCTTCATTTCCAAATTCAAAATCTATTACTCCAATATTTATCTCTTACTACATACTCATTATTAAATATATTATCATAATCTAAAATTTATAATGAAACTATAACTAAAAGGTCGACGTCTTACGTTAGAACTAAAATAAGCGCACGAGCAGCGTGAATTTGTAATGCGAGATAAAGACTTGTTGTGCTTGACTGTTTTTTTCTTCTAAATTTTAGTTGTTAATTGCATGTAACAACTTGATTTTGATTTTGAGTTGTTGAATAAATCGTGAGAAACTTTTGTTATTTTTCTATAATATTAAATTAATTATAATAATAGAATAATAATAATATTACTAATTTTTTATTTAAAATAAAAAAAGGCAGGCTAGTGGACTCGCTAGTCCGCCCCCAACCCTCCAAAACCCACGGCCCAAACAGGGCGGTCCTTGTAAGCCCGCCTCCTAGCGGGCTAAGAAAAGCTCAGCCCAACTTGTGTTTTTTTTTTTATGGTGGGGGTGGACTGGCCCAACGGGCTCAACCCATTTTGACAGCTCTAATGATAAGGGGGCTAGGTTTACTCACATTTTGGTTTACACGATTTTGATTTCAATTGAACCGGAAAACCAGTAATTCAAATCACTGGTTCACAATTGTTGGTCGTGAAATGAGTTATTTAGTATGATCAATTGCTATTTATTTTATTAGTGATTTATATATCTTTAATGGTGTATTTTGTTATTGGCTTTATGGCCCTCCTTGTAGCCCATTTGAAGAGTAATATTGAGCCAAATATGATGAGTAATGAAGATGGGGGTGTTTGGGCCTAATATAATATATGTAAGAATAGGTCTTATGACGAAGATTCATGGATTTATACATGTGAGGAAAGGAATATACGACCTTATGAGCTTGTTTTGGATCCGGCCCAATCAGGCTTGAGGGAATGGATCTCGAGATTGTAGAAGGAGAGTGACCAAGTGAAAATACACGAAAAGTGGAGATGATCCCCGAAAAATCGGAGCTGACAACCGAAGGAAGAAGTTGTGAAGCCATTTCGACCAAGTATAGGGCTGGACAGTTGAGAAAAAAAGGGAAAAATATAACATTTTCCCCGAGGTACGCCTTTTATTAGTTTATTATCTAATTTTACAGTATTGTTAACATTCAATTACGAAAATACACACTGAGTAAACACTAGATTCTTACTTGATCGGAGAAGACAATCTCATACCTTCTCCGACAACTAAACACACTAAAATTGAGCCTTATAGCACTCGATATTAATATTGTTTTGAGGAGCTTTCCATTTATTCAGATTGCTCCACTGATTGATTCCTTGAGATCTCCAACTGACTTGAGCATCGGAGTCCCTGCACCGAAGATATCTCCGATGTGCTTATGCAGGTATTCGAGAGCTCGATAAGGACGATTCATATTTACGAACAACCAAAGAGTTGCAATCCAACGCTCCAGACTATCGATCTAAGTGTATCACTTTATCCAAATGCATCTTATCACAAAGTTTTCATTTTATTGAGATTATTGTATCTCTCTCCTTCGGACCTCAGAGGATCTAATGATGAATCGGTCCGGGAGTTGTCTTTTGAAGATTAAGATTAATGGTGAATGTGTTTTGCGTATTTTTTTTTTTATTTGTTTAATGGAAAGATTTTATTTCTATTTACATGAAAATATAATTTAATTATTAATAAAGAATAAGAAAAGATTGTATTCCTATTTTTATGAAAAATAAATCACTTAATATAATGACATGGCATGTAAGAGTGAACACAAAAAATGTGGACATTATATCACTTCCCATCTTATCAAATATTACATAAATTCATTTATGTTCCACCCTATTAAATCTGTAACACATATCACTCCCAATATTATTAAGGCATGATCATTTTTTAACATTACACATCATAATCTACTACCTTAATCTGAATTTATCAAATAAATTATAAAAAATTGAGATGAAATTAATCTAAATTTAATATATCAAACATGGTCAAAGTGAAACTCTAAAACTAATACAGGTTGTATATATTGTGCATAAATGTTAGTATAAAAGTTCAGAAAGTAAAATAAATAATGAAACCTAAAAATAAAACATAGGATTAACGGAACATAACTTCTAGCTACTTTTTGCCAATGCCAAATAAATCTTATAATAACAACATAAATGAACCACTTTTCTTTTTAAACTGAGTAAAAGAATATCGAACAAATTCACCAATGAAAATTGACTACATTATCAATAGACGTCAAAAGAGGAAAGTGACCTGTAATCAATTTCCAGACATATCATAGTTCACAAGTTCAATTTCAAGAATGAACATAGATCACAGAGCCACACAACTGAAATTGTGTGAAAAAACTACAAATAGCAGATTTTAGAGTGTACAGAGGTTTTAATATCAAATGGCAAGCAAGAAAAATCATTGTATAGGGGCAATAGCTCAAAGCAAAACTTCGAAAAAGCAAGGTCAGTGCAAGTTAACTCACTCAACCATGTCGGCAATCCCATCATGATTCTCGTTAGAGCTTGGACAATTGTCCACACCCTTATCAGAACTCGGAGTATCGTCTATCACCTTATCAGACCTCGGAGTATCGCCTATCACCTTATCAATACTTGGAGTATCGTCTATCACCTTATCAGGCTTCGGAGTATCGTCTATCCCCTTATCAGACCCTGGAGTATCGCCTATCACCTTATCAGAACTAGGAGTATTGTCTATCACCTCATTAGAACTCGGAGTATCGTCTATCATCTTATCAGAACTCGGAGCATCGTTTATCACCTTATCAGAACCCATATTATCGTCCAAAACCTTATCCGAACTCAGATTATCGCCCACAGCCTTATCAGAACTCCGAGAATCATCTGCAACTCGTAAATCTGGATAGTTGCGATAGTTCAAAGAATGCAACCAGAGAGCCACAGCTCCATCTTTATGCTCTGCTGATGCAATGTGAGAGTAAATGTACTTCATTTTGAAATCCTCCGCTTCCTTTGCATAAGCTTTCATCGACAGTTCTTCGTGGGTTTTACTAAATTTGCGGTTATAAGATGTGAAAACACACTCATCTAAGTATAAACCAACCTCAGGAGCCATGGGAACAGTAATGTTCACTTTCCTGATATTCAGCAAACGATTAATCAGTACAGAAATACAGTGCACACAAATACAGCAGCAACAACAACAAATAATGATCATAACAAAATATGAATGATTTCAAACAATACTTACTTCTCAAAAGCTGTTTCGATCAACGACTCAGGGCTGCAATTTCTCATGATTGCAACAGCAAGACCGATCATTTTGCGTATTTGATGAAGCATGAAGCTCTGCCCCAGGACTTCACACTTGACAAAGTCGATTCCATCAATGTGAATTATGGTGTTTGCATTAAATGATAGGATGTACCTTATAGCAGAAGGATCCTCAGCTTTGGTTCTGGTGGTGAAATTATGAAAATTATGTGTCCCTTCGTAATACTTGAGAATCCTGTTAAACCTCTCCTTTTCCTTCTCTCCATAACAGAACTCACTCTTCTTCTCTGGTTTGACATTTTCATATTCCATTTCATCTTCCTTCGTCTTCTTGATAGTTTCTGATCCAGCTTCTGGTAGCTTCTTGGTTCCATTACTTGCATTATTGTTTTCAGCATCATCATTCCCTTTTTCAATCTCATTTTCTAATCCAGCAGTTTCATTGCTCCTTAAAGCGGCTGAATCAACATTAGCATTCTCAATACATGAGTTGTTTTCAGACCCATTCTTTCCAGATTCACTGTTCTCAGAAGAATCCACTGCAATTTTAATTTCCTCTAAAGCACCTCCATTGTTCGACGAAATGCCTGAACCATTCTCAACATTTTCAGCCACAGTTTTCGACTCAAAGCTACGTTTCCCCATGACCCCATAAACCTTCCTCCCCCTTTCCGAACACTCCACACACTTAACCAACTCATTCTCCGAACCTACGCTAGCCAAAACACTCTCCCTATCAGGATGACACGACGGATCAAGCGCAAAAACCGGAATTAGATAAACATACCTGCGGCGATCGCAGAACTTCTTCGCACTAAACGACGGCGCTGCCCGCTTGAACCCGAATATCCTAATCTGCGGCGACAAGTTGGAGTTCAACCGCTCAACAAACCCCGGCGGATCGACGAAAAATCTGCCGGATACCACTTGCCCGACGGCGCTAACGCCTTTATCCGTCCGAGCGGACCGGGCCCAATCGTAGCGCTTGTGCAAACCCCTCTCTTCTTCCGGAACCGCGCCGGAATGATAAAGGGCTTCTTCCAGATCGCCTTCAATGGTTTTGGCGCCGGGATTTTTTTGCATTCCCTGGTAGCCCACGCCGCAAAACGCGAAGAATATTGCAATTTTGCGGCGTCTGTACTTGGGTTTTATGGGAACTGATGGGCCATTTTCGAGATTTTCTTCGTCGTCGGAGGTTGTGGTTGTAGACATTTTTTGCCTTTTGAGATCTGGTTGATCTTCTAGCGGTGGTGGTAGTGGTGGTGAGGAATTTTCAGCCATGCTTATGAGGAGGAGTGGGTGTGAGGGAAAGCAAATTGTTGTACTGTGTATACTGTAAAACCCTAGAAAGAGAGTGGCCCCTTCCTTGTGCTTTGGATGATTGTACGTTGTGCTGATGCAGATTTTTTTTCCCTAATATTTTTCTTTTCTGATTCTACAAGTGTACATGTTTGCTGGTTTTGAGAGTGATTAAAAAAAAGAGTGGGAAAATATATATATATATATATATAATTTTTTTTTTTAATGAAGTTTACCTTTTAAAAAATATTGAACCACCGAATTTCTAACTGAAATTGAACTGCTCTTTATAAGGTTTCGATTCAATTTTGTAATCAAAATCACTGCTTCTAAATTGTAGGTTCGATTTTTTTAGCATCTCTAAATACATACATATAACTATATACTTCCTTCGTTCTAATAGGCTTATTTTCTTTTTAATTTTTATAATGTTCATTTAAATAGACTTACTTTCATATAAATATTTTCTAATTCATTTACTAATATAATCATAATGTGTATTTCTAATATAATTTTTTAATCTTTGTAAAAAGTCAAACAAGTCTATTTAAATAGAAAAAAAAAAGTATAATTTTTTATTAGTTCAATTTTATTATATTAGTTTCATTTGTCTTATATTCTTTATGAAAATCAACACCGTATTACTTAATTACTCAATTTGTCAACAATTTTATTTACAAACAATAACTTTATTTCATAATTGACCCCCACAATACTCTTATTTTATCTACTTTATCTACCTTTACCTTAAGAACTTGTGTCTCATTCCAATTGTATTTAGTGGATAGGGGAAGTACTTGAAATGTCGACTAGTCATTTGAAATACACATTTGCCCCGTCAAAAAAAAAAATACAGATTTGTGTTTGAAGAGCTCCTCCGTTTTCTTGAACTCGAAGTCTGTCTGTCTGTCTACTATTCTCTTTGTTCTAGAGTAGATGGATACACACACGGCTTCCCCGCGCTTTCGATTTACCGTCGAAATTGAAGGACTAGGAACGACATTCCTCATAAACGAATCGAATCCCAAAAGCCAAACTTCAATCTCCGATTCTCTGCTCCACTTTGCTCCAATTGAATTCTATTTCTTTACGAAAATTCCCACTTTCATTATTCCTCTTTTTTCTTATACGGATTCCTCGCCTTTTCTCCAACTATATATACACCCTGAACACCAACGCCTTTAGTTTGCGCTGCCATCGCTTCATTCAAGTCCCTGCAAATTCCACGTTCGTTTTCTCCCTTCTTTAATTTTATTTTCACTTTTTCCACCTATTTTTTTTTTAAAATTATGATCACTGTATATTATCTTTGAGAGTTACGAATGCTGGCCTTAGCTTTTGGTTTCAGCTTACAAATAATTGTGCTCTCTAGGAAAATAGAGGTAGTTCTGTTCAGTTTCCAAACTGATTTTTGGTAAATGCAGTTACACTGGGGGCTATCTCTATATGAAATCAAGTACTCCTCTACATAGTTGTTTGTATGTTTTTGATTTCCAAAGTATTACCTACTGTATCATGAACAATCTGATGACTAAAGTTGAGTCAATCAATCAACTAGGAAAATAAAGGGTCTTAATGAGGTTGTAGCCTAAATGGGTAGCTATTCATTACAAAGGAAAATAAATGTTTTGATAAAAAAATTCAACATTTCTGCAGTTTGTTGTATAGATGTTTATATGTGATGTGTGTGTTTTTGATAGGGTCATCTGTTTTGGAAATACAGAATGATCAATCCAATATCCAGAGATGTTCTCAATATTCAAATTCTGTATTTAATCATTGTTGTGTTAATTTCTTGATTATGTTCTTCCAAAACTTGGACTGAAGAGTAGTAGTTTTGTTCAACATAGGGGCTTCATTTGAGCAGCGCCCTGAGTTGCAACTTCTTGGTGATACAGAAATGGGTTACATTAGCAAAGTAAGCACACTCTAGTTTTTTTTTTTAATGTTTCAGTTTTTTTGCTGAATACAGTACAAAAATACCACAGGTTTAACATAAATATATACACTCTATGAAGCAGTTACCTGTCACATGAGTATAATTTGCATATGCAGCATGGTAAAGCTACTTATTATCTCCTTTCTAATTGCAGGAATCTGACCAAAAGAATCAGCAAAATGACTCTGGTACGCCTTTCTAATAACTGAACTTTAATATAAATGTATCTGCTTAATATGGCCGAACACAATTATTTAGTGTTCCAAAATTGCTGTTAGGTGTTGCTACTTTTCCCTCCTTTGTCCTATTTTATGTGAAAGATTACGATCTTAGATGTGTACTTGTTGTTTGAATATTTCTGAATATTAATATTTGTTTATTGCTTTTAGAAACATTTGAATATCCTAAAACATTTTTGAATTGAAGAATTGAAACCAGTGGCTTGATGTGCTTTTTATCAATGCAGCTGGCGTTATACGCAATGGGAAAGAAGTTATCCTCCAGGTGCCTCAATTATGTCATCACCATCTAATTTAAGTCATCAGAAAACTGTCCACTGTTATACTACTGATGATTGACGATTGGTCACGTTGAACAATTTTACAAATGCTGTAGAGAAATTGTTTGTTAATAAAAGAATACACTATGTGGATACTTTTAAACAAAACAAAATATATTATGATTGAACATATAACATCAGATCATCAGTATTTATATAAAATGCAGTCAAACAAGTAATCAGTTATTTTATGTTTTGGTTTGAATTTGTGTTTACCAAATAGGAAGATTTCTCTGTAACCATATGCTGATAAGTTGCCTTGTAGGCCTTCAACTGGGAGTCTCATAAACATGATTGGTGGAGGAACTTAGAGAAAAAGGTTCCTGATATTGCAAAATCTGGTTTTACATCAGCTTGGTTGCCCCCTCCGACAAATTCTTTTGCACCAGAAGGTTGAGTGAAAAGATTTTGATTATTTTCTTTTGTTGTATTTGCATGATATGTTGTCTCATCTTCTTTTTCCTATTCAATTTACCAAATTATCTTCTTGATGGCAGGTTATCTTCCTCAAAACCTTTACTCCCTTAACTCGTCATATGGTTCTGAGCATCTATTAAAAGCTCTGCTGAACAAGATGAAAACTTACAAAGTGAGAGCAATGGCTGATATAGTCATAAATCACCGAGTTGGAACCACAAAAGGGCATGGTGGAATGTACAATCGCTATGATGGAATTCCATTAGCATGGGACGAGCATGCTGTTACTTCCTGCACTGGGGGAAAGGTAATATAACATTGCAGCACTGAAAAGATATACTGTATAATAGTATTATTCTAAATAAATTATGGAATCATGGATAATTTTTGCCTGTACTATTTGAATTTCGTGACAGCTTTCTTGTGACTTTTTAAATTACTAGAGACATACAGGGACGGATCCAGGGGGACACTGGATCCCCCTGGAATTTCATTCAAAAAAATATTATATAAAAAAAATTAATACCTAATTTTATAAAATAAAATAAAAAATCTAATCCTTCATAAAATTTTATAATTATTTAGTAATTTATTGGTTTAAAATATCAGTAATGTAATTATTATGCAAGAATTAAAATTAAGATGAATTAAAAACATAAAATGAAAGATGTTCAAATCTAGATAATCTTGATACTATTTTGTATGTTATGAGTCAGAAGGATCAAGATTTATATCAACAGATAAAAGTCAATTTTGTCAATTTTTGTTAGTAATATTTTTTTTTGGGCTCAGTGAACAGGAAGTGTTATTAAAGAAACAGAGGATTGTTAATAAATAATAGTATGTTTTGACAATATTAATATAAGATGAAATCAATAACTATTATAGGTTGCTCAAAATTTGAGTCATTCGTTAATATCTTAGTATGAAAATCGCAAGTTTTCAGGTTTTAACTGGTAAACTACAAGCCATCCTTTAAACTAATAGACCTTAATACTACTTTATATTGATTATTTGTATTCAGGATGCATATTTACATTCCTTTTTGTTGATGAACCATTTAGGGGACCAAAAGTACTGGTGACAATTTCAATGGTGTCCCAAATATTGATCATAATCAACAGTTTGTACGGAAAGACATAACAGAGTGGCTTCGATGGTTGCGGAATACTGTTGGTTTCCAGGATTTTCGCTTTGATTTTGCTAGAGGGTATGAACTATATTCATATTCTTTAAAAAAAAGTCCTGTCTTATATGAATATGTTTAAATTGCAACGTGCTAAGTATTTCTTTTATCTGTCTAGTTATTCTCCAAAATATGTGAAAGAATATATCGAGGGTGCGAAGCCAATCTTTTCCGTTGGGGAATATTGGGATTCTTGCAACTACAGAGGCAGTAACTTGGAGTACAACCAAGGTATAGGTTTCAGAAAACTTAGGCACAATGTTATACGTTTTCAATAAAAGATTATCCCATATTAATTTGCTGATATACGAAAATATTTTATTAGAGCTCCAACTCTTTAATTTCTCAAATTGTGTTTGTGGTAAAGTTTCATATTATGCACTGTCATAATTTTACTTCTTTGAGGGAATAATATTTTTAGGGGACCATAACGATGGGGGTACCAATTGTAGGACAACATGTTTACGGGCTGGCAAATTTAGACCATTATATATTTTTTTCTGCGCATTTAGGCCAAACGCGTGAGCATCAAGTGACATTTTAGTGCGAATTGGGTGTTTCTGGCCAATTTGGTCTAAATGTGTCAGTCCACTAACATAATGTCCTGCGATTGCCATCCCCCTAAGTCACGGGCCTAAAAAAAATTCACACTTCTTTGATGCTTTAGAAGGCCAAGTCAAGTTATCAGCTATACCTCAATTTGTTTGCAGACAGTCACAGACAAAGGATTGTTAATTGGATTGATAGCACTGGACAACTATCAGCAGCATTTGACTTCACAACAAAGGGAATTCTGCAGGTGATGTATTTATTTCATGTTGAAATTCAATAAAGATTGTTTCTTTTTTCAATTAGTTATGATTTGAACTGTTGACGTTGTGTAAATGACCCCTGCATGGGGTTCTTCACCTTTCTTAATCTGCTATTTTTTTACAGCAAGCTGTCAAAGGAGAACTGTGGCGTTTGCGTGATCCTCAAGGGAAGCCGCCAGGTGTCATGGGGTGGTGGCCTTCAAGGGCCGTCACGTTTCTTGACAACCACGACACTGGTTCAACTCAGGTACTAATTGCTCTTTATGTATGTACCATTTTTTTAATTTTAGTACTGTTATCATGCTAAGTTCGTGCTATTTGGCACTACTGATATTGATTGGTTGCAAGGTCGGACTCTCTTTCATATGTAGCCGAGAGAATTTTGTTTTTCAAGTTTAATACTCTTTGATAATTGCTTTTTGCAGGCACATTGGCCTTTTCCATCAAATCATATTATGGAGGTACTTTTTCTTAATTAGTAGATCTTTTTACCCTCGTCTTGTAGTTTCCTTTCAACACCTTTTCAAAAAATTTCAAGATGTCTTTGCTCTTCGTCAAGATAAAGCAGCGATAATATCATTTTTGGTCCCTACAATTTACAACTTCTCCAGTTTTGGTCACCTCTTTTACTCAGTATTAAACTTGGTCATGTAAATACACTTTTATTCCCACATATGGTCCAACCATTAGTTGACTCTCTATTGACTGACAGAATCAACTATTCGAAGGGTGCTAAATATAATTAATGGAGTAATTATTTTGGGAGTGCAAAATTTAATTAATAATTTCCGAATAATTACATTTAGAACTCCAAAATATTTGATTTCGTAAGTCTACGGTCAACTAACAATTGGATCAAATATGGGGGTAAAAGTGTACTTCCAGGACGCGGAACCAATTTTGATAGCAAGTAAAAGATAGGGACCAAAGCTGGAAAAAGGTAAATTACAAAGACAAAAAATGATACTATCCCGAACCAGCATTTGCTTCGTATTATACAAACTACTAAAGTCAATGCAACTTTTGTTGATATTTGTTGTAAGATGTTGTGTATTAATATACATATGGTACTTGACAGGGTTACGCGTACATACTCACACATCCGGGAATACCTGCAGTGTTCTATGACCATTTCTACGACTGGGGAAGTTCAACTCATGACCAAATCGTGAAGCTGGTATGCATGCATTGCTGTCTAATGTTATTGATTGGGTATTTGGGACGTGGTCTAACAATCATATACGTATGCATTTGCAGATTGATATTAGGAAAGATCAAGGAATAAACAGCCGATCAGCAATTAGTATCCTAGAAGCACAGCCAAATCTGTATGCTGCTAACATTGGGGACAAAATAGCTATGAAGATTGGAGATGGTTCATGGTGTCCTTCCGGAAAGGAATGGACGCTGGCTACCAGCGGCCACGGGTATGCCGTTTGGAACAAGTAGCCACCTCGTAACATTTCCTCCCCTTATTATTATATAGTCTCTCTCATCATCTATTGGCTTCGAAGATTTTATGTTTTCGTGCTTGGGAGAGGAGAATAATTTTGCTGCACTGGTGTTTGAATAAGGTTTGTATTGACCAAAATGATGCTCGAAATATATATATATATATATGTTGTGTATGTTACATGTTTCTTTTCTCTTTACTCATTGAGAAAAACTAATATGAACTTGATTCGGCGAGTTCTATAGTAAATTTGGCAATACTGTTTAGTTTATGAAGTAATATTGTTTATCATATGAAGTGCTTTCTTGAGAAGAATAACACATAAAATCAAGTACTCCTATTTCTTAAAATCGTGACATGCAAAACGACAGTATTTTACAGAAGATAGCTTCTTTTTTTCAGTAAAAATATAGTTAAAGCAGTAGAGAAAATCAGAATGTAGTTAAAGCAGTAGAGAAAAACAAAATTTATATATACAAGTTTTGGGTGCAATAGTCTAGCTTTAATCTCCTCGGGAATCCTGTTTTTTGAGATCTCTTCATTTTAAAATTATTTTACATTCTTTCCCTCCCATAATGTCCATGTAACACATTCTCAAATTCATATTACCATCTCTTTGCCCCCTCTTTTCTCTAAATAGTAGCAGGCTCATTACGGGTTCCCCAGGTAATACTATCGTCACTCCGAGCCACATACAAATTACCATCCATATCAAAATAGAGTTAATATGGTTCACAAAAGATCTAATATTGTACAATGTCATTCTTTCGTTGCACGTCAAGATAGTCATTCTACTCCTTTTTCTTTGCGACCCCAAGTAATGGTTTATTCTATGTTATCCTGTAGGACTGTGTTATACAGAGTATTAAAATTTTGTATCACCTTGTAGGATGACCTAGACAAAATTCAAGTGATACCGGATAAATAAAATATACTCCATGTATTATTTAAGAAAATAAAAGAGAGATCACATGGGAGGAGTTGAGGGAAGAGATGTTTGGGGCTATCACTCACAATGATAACCATCTTCATCCGCCTAATGATTTATGTTTTGAAAATCAACAATACAACCACCACAACATTATTTCTTTCTCAACATCATCATTATCCATCTTCCCCCTCACGTGACTAACGCACTGTTGTAGAGGATCAAGCCAATTATGATGTGTTTTGCAAATTTTAGAGAATATTTTCAATTATTACTCTACATTAAAAATCTCTAGTTAGAAGCTGTGAGGGGTTTTCAAACAAGCTTTTAAATAAAGTGATTTTGTCTCACTTGATTTATAGAGTTTGTATACACCACCATATTAGTCTCATGAAAATCTCCCTCCCCTTCCCTTTCTCCCCTTTTCATGTATTTAGAGAGTGTGTGCAAATTTAATTGATAATAAAGAATTATTATTTTTAAATGAAAGTAAATTTTTAACTGATTTTTTTTTTTTAATCGGTAAAGGAATGTTTGATTTAAAAAAAATAAAAATTTAACTGATTATATATTATCACCATTGAGCCGATTAATAATTTCAACAAATTTCAACGGACTCACCTCGTCAACCCACACTTTTCTATTGCTCAAGTTTCAATGTAGTCGTCGAGGTCAAAATTGACTTTATTGCAGTTTTCGTCAGCATCTTTATAAAGTTCTGGAAATTTATAAGTATTTTTTTCGTCGTTTTTTTATATAAATATACAAGTTAAATGAAAACAACATTTTACACAACAAGTCAGGATGGCCGAGTGGTCTAAGGCGCCAGACTCAAGTTCTGGTCTTCGTAAGAGGGCGTGGGTTCAAACCCCACTTCTGACAAATATTTTAAATTTTTTTTATTTCTCAAGTTAGTTGTAGTGTCATTTTTTTTTAATGCTCAAGTTGTAGCGTCAAAGAAAGAAAGTGTAACAATTAATCCAAAAGTGAGTAATATGTATATTAAACTAGTTGAAATTGGGGATTCCATGTGCTGAAAAGCATATATAGCTACAAAGATACTACATATGTTCCTTATTAGGCAATAGCTAACAATCATTAAAAGTCTTCAACACCATGCATTGCATAGGTAACTGCATGAACTCTATTATATATATTTTGACTTTGTTTGTGTGATCATCAAGATTAAGCATGCGCTCACTGCAACTCCAACGCTTTAACATGAGTAATTAAATCGGAATAAATGATCATGCAAAAAGGTCTATATAAAATAATAGGTGAAAAACTAAAGCATGTCTTTAATTTCGTGCTTTTCTCCCTATTTTAAAATACAAATATCAGGTGATCATAGTCTCACTACTCCGATTTCTCTGTTATTGGATCATTAACACATACTGTCTTCATTATTTTGAGGCGTTAGGATTAAATTTTAACCAAAATTGGAATAGTGGTGATTTCATGTGCACTACTACATTTTGTGACATTATTTTAATTTTTTTTTAAAATTATCCGGACCCATTAGAATAATTCTCGAATTTGCATACAAGGGAATTCAAACCCTGGTGCATGGGGGCTCAAAGGAGGCCTTAGGCCGCTGGGTAAAGTGACATCATTTGACATATATACTTACCGAAAATATTATTTTTCAGTTTCCTTTTTTTAAGTCTCGTATCCGATCCAAAAATCGACTAATTTTGGGGGATCAATCTCACCGCCCACTTACGGGATCTTGTTTAAAGCCATAGCTTTGCGTTCTATATGGACTGGTCCATAGATATTGTTTGACGACTAATCTCACCGCTCACTTAAGGGGTCTCGTTTAAAGTCAGAGCTTTGCGCTCTGTATGGACTGGCCCATAGAAATTGTTTGATTAATCTCACCGCCCACTAACGGGGTCTCCTTTAAAGTCAGAGTTTTGCGCTCTATATGGACTAGTCCATAGAAATTGTTTGACTAACCACCGTTCACTTGCGGTGGTCCCGTTTAAAGCCAGAGTTTTGCGCTCTGTATGGACTGACCCCATAGAAATTGTTTGCACCTTAAAATGTTCGAACTTGAAACCTAAAGAGGAGCACACTCCTAAGTCCCCAGCATGCTAACTATTAGGCATATACAAATATATTAAGAGATATTATATATATCTTGTATAATATATTTTATATATCTTTATTTTCCTTAATTAGAGATTTATGATAGATACGTTTTGCATCTATAAATACTTCCTTCATGTACTCTTTACATTCACTCAATGAAATTATAATTTCACAATTCATTGTTTCTCTATATGGTATCAGAGCCTAAAGGCTCACGCCCAAATATCCTGGGTCCACATAAACCCTTGTAATCGTTGTTCGACGTTCTTCGTCGTACAAAACTCACGATTACCCCAACCTCAAGAAGACAAGTTTCTTCTTCCTAGTAATCGTTGTTCGATGTTCTTGTCGTACAAAACTCACGATTACCCCAACCTCAAGAAGACAAATTTTCTCTTCCCCGTAATCGTTGTTCGACATTATTGTCGTACAAAACTCACGATTACCTCAACCTTAAGAAGACACGTTTCTTCACCGTAATCGTTGTTCGACGTTCTTGTCGTACAAAACTCACGATTATCCCAACCTCAAGAAGACAGGTTTCTTCTTCCCCGTAATCGTTGTTCGACGTTCTTGTCGTACAAAACTCACGATTACCCCAACCTCAAGAAGACAGGTTTCTTCTTCCCTGTAATCGTTGTTTGACGTTCTTATCGTACAAAACTCACGATTACCCCAACCTCAAGAAGACATGTTTCTTCTTCCCCGTAATCGTGGTTCAATATTTTTGTCGTACAAAACCCACAATTACCCCAACATCAACGAGTCGTACGGCTAACGCCTCAATCCGAAACCCTCCCCTATAGTCGTTGCTCGACGTTCAGCGCCGTCCAAACTCCCGACTACCACCCTTAACCGTTGCTCGGCACCCAACACCGATCAAAACTCACAGTTGCAACCCTCTCACGTTAACTAATTTTGGTTAAAACAATTGTGCACTCACGAGAAGCTTTATTCTCCAAAATCTCCATCCATGGAAGCCCATGCAAACTCCCCAAGTAACCACACCCGAAGTTCTAGTAAAAACACCCCCCTCCCAGAATCCAAGCACACTCTTCTAAATACACCCTCTCGAATCTACATACTCCCTCCACAACTACATACTCGCTTGCTGCCCAGATGAGATAGATCCCCTACTCCACGGCTGCATACACCCCCAACTCTGGTAAATACACGATCAACCCACTCCCAACTTACTAAATACCCCCCTACTGCCCCATTTTTCATACCCGACCCTCAACTTTGAGTTTCACATGTTTCGTCTGTGGATCAACTTGTTGATGCTCTTACCAAGTCATTTTCTCGTTCTCGCCTACAACCACTTATGATCAAGATTTGACTCTCCTACGGTGCTCCATCTTGAGGGGGCGTATTAGGCATATACAAATATATTAAGAGATATTATATATATCTTGTATAATATATTTTATATATCTTTATTTTACTTAATTAGAAATTTAGGATAGATACGTTTTGCATCTATAAATACTTTCTTCATGTATTCTTTACACTCAATGAAATTATCTATTACAATTCATTGTTCTCTATACTAACTCCTTGGAATTATTTTTCAGTTTCCTTTACTTAATTAGTAGGTACATACAATATTTTTATGATATCACAATATATATATTCATTTTAATCTGAAAACAATAGTAGTTCTATTGTATACTTTAATTTTCAACATTCTAATTTTATTTTTTAATTAATCTCTCGCCTAAAATCTTCAAAAAAATCGCAACTATACCTTGTTTTCGCGCTAACCCATTCGATTCGAGTGGGGATAATACTCTCTAAATATTTATATTTTCGAGTGTGTTTAAACTATCAGCCTGGTTGATTAATTCAATGGTGAGATGGGAAAGGAATGAGAAATTGTGTGTGTGCGTGTTTTTGTTTTTAATAATTATATCTGTCATAATACTTGGAGTACTTTTCATTCTCTTTCATCATCCACAATAATTATTCAACCAAGCATCTTTGATTCTCATTTTCAATCAAGCTCCATAAAATGAAATCTCTCATCCAAAACTTGGTAAAATAAGTTCACACTTCATCCAAATTTTATATGCATGTGTAATTCATTTTCACATATCTTAAGAAATATTGATTATTTATGTGTAAAGTAGATGTGTAAAGTAAAAAATGAATGATGTATTAATAGATAAAGAATAAATATTTTTAAATATAAAAGTGCACATATTAAATTTGAACAAACAAAAAAGTATGCTTACGTACAAATTTTGTATGGTAGGGGTATTAGTTTTTATGTATAAAAGTATTAACTCAATTTAAAAAAAAATTGATGCAAATGAAAATATAGAAACTCAATTAAAAACAATCAACACTAAAAGTTTAATTAATTGCATAAAACTCAAAACATGATGGCAACCATAAATTTATTGGTAGGCAAAGCTAGTAAAGGTTGAATTTTTGAGTGCCCCAATGATTCAATCACAGTAGTACTGACAAAGAACTCAGCAATGCCAACTATTGTGTAACAACATATACGAAGAGAGTAATGAGGGTTGAATAAACAGGGGCCACAGTCTCAAGTACTATATGTTTTGAATTTATACATAGGTTAATTTCATAGAATTTAAAATCCTCATTCTAAAATTTCAAAATAAAAGGGGTTAAATTTTAAATCCCTAACAAACAACATGTAGAGGTAATTTCACTATAATGTCAATCACTCTCATATATTTACTATCATGCATGCTCATATATATACTGATAACTGGCATAATTCAAGAATATAGACCCCATATTTAGAATTTTAATTGACTTGACTTAGAAAAGAAAAAATAGGCCATGAAAAAGAACTAGTATGTGATACGATTTCAAATACTGTACTATCATTAGATCAAATTTAAATTTATTATAATTGCCACTTTTAGGAGACTAGCTATAACAAAAAACAATTTAAATGATATGTATGTGAATCGATCTGACTAAAAGTTTGATTATCTCATGCTGGCATGATCTCACAAGATGTAATGTACTACTGAGTTGATCGAATTGCTAAGTTCAAAACTAATTAAAAATGTAATTTTGCAGTACTTGTGACAAACGTTTCTTCCAAAATTAATTATCTAGCTTTTGTAATTATAAAGAATGCCTAATCCAATTTTGTACATACATAGTTAATGTATATGTTATATGCATGTGATGATCACGTTGTCGTATCGGTCCCAAACCATTTTTTCAACTTCACTAATAGGTAGAAGTAGCTAGCTAGAAAACTCTCTATTTTGATTTGACAATACGTTTATCGGAGAATTTAGAAGGTAAGAAATTATTTAATTTTTAAAGAAGTTAAGTTACAAGAAAATTGACAGCTGAAAATTAATAACGAAACATGTTACTTTAAATGTCAATTTCTATCATTAAATTTTTTTAATTAGAAAATGTATAATGACATGATTTATGTTATTAAAAGTCAATTTTATTGTTAGACCGAAAGTGAGGAGGATTGTTGATTAGTATTGATTTCATATATTATTATTATTATTATAAAGAAGACTTTAAGCCAATTGTGTACGTACCTATATAATTAATGAATACATATATGCATGTGATGATCACGTTGTAATAAATTTTAAGCATATTGGTCCCAAACTATTTGCCAAGCTGGATTATTTTAGCACAACTGTGAATATTGAAAGATTAATGCATCAATTGTCATATATTGATTTTAGAGAAAGAATGCGTAAACACACAATTTTTTACTTGATTACATTAAAAAATAAAAATGAAAATGTCCCTCGTATTCAATTCGGCTCCTCCCACCATATATGAAAAGTTTACTGTTTTTTTTAACTGCTCAAATGATTGTAAATTAGATTTGGAGTCGGAATTATGAGTGATGTTATATATATATTTTTAAAAAATATCTCGAACAACGTTTTTTTTTTTATAAAGATCGTCCCGGGTCAATTGGGGGAAGGGGTGGAGTGGACCATGTGGGTACGTAACAATTTTTTTTTTAAAAATAAAAATATGAAAGTGGGTAAAAAAAATGAAAGTAGGCATATTTGTTTATCTCGATCCCTTGATTTTATCTATTATATATTCTCTGTTACATTTTACTTGTGCATGCTTGTATGAATATTGTATTTTGATAATTTTCTCCACATGCATCTTACAAATATCATGTTAATGAATTTGTGGGTGACAAAATGAAACACGAGAAGAAGCCAGCCCGGTGTGAAAGACAAGTAAAGTTACGTTTTAATGGATTTGAAAATATTGTGTTTGGGGGTTGAATTAATGGGTATGGTTGGGGGCAGTTGAGAAGCAATAAATACATAGTATGAAGTTTTCAAATAAAAAAGACGAATGTAATAAAAGTAGTGAGTAACATTTATGTATGTAAGTTTTTGCAGTTGAAGTTTGAAGGAGGAGGAGGAGAGTTGACTGTTCTTTGATTCTGAAAGCAGAAAAAAATAGCAACAGAGAGATAAAAGCATTCGGAGGAGGACTAAAATTATTAACTGTTTCCAGCTACGCGGGGTGTGGACATCATGACTGCGACTTATCACTCGACAAAAAGGGTTTACGGACCTTTTTTAAAATATTTTTAAATTTCAATTTCTTGGAAAAGGGAATGAAATGAGAGAAGGAAATACTCATCATATGAACATACTACATCCTCAATAATTATTATTTGACCACTCCCTTTTTTACTTTCACTTTTTACCCTTTTAATTTGGACATCAATGGATTAATTTAACTATTTATATAACTTATATTCAGATCATTGAAATAAATATACAAGTACGTAGGAGTATTATTTTTTTGTGCACCAATGCACCTAATACAATTTTCATCTAAAAACGTAAAAGACAATATTTTTTTTGCTTGCATTTGAAATTTTCGTGGGTCTGGAAAATATTAATTTATTAATATGTTGAAAAAATATTAATTTATACATTGGTTAATTGCAAAAAAAAATCACGACCTTTAGTGTATTTATCAATTACAACATATTCTTTTTTTCTTTGCAATTTGATACACCACCTTTTTATGTTTTGCAATTCGATGCACCAATATATTTTTCGGTCAATTTTGATTTAACTTGGCGCCGAAAATAGCGAACTAACCACGTTGTTGACACATAGACTATCAACTAATAAATTTTTTTAATGAATGACACAAATTTTTAAAAATATTTTTACATAAATTGCACACTAATCCATCAATATATATTTTCTTTGATTTTCGATAAAATTCTCCATCATTACGCTTTGATATTATAGGTATTGATTGGGTGTTTTCCATCTCAAACTCTTATCCTCCATTCAAATGTGATATCTATATAATTTTATTAAAAAAAAAATCAATCAAGAAGTTATGCAAAACAATTCTTATAATTATATTTATTCCTTTGATGTGCATTAAAGTGTTTTAAAAAAAAAAGTTATAACCAAGTCGTGCATTAATCAGAATCATATTTAATTATTCCTCTATTGTCTTAATTTTTTTCTTTTATGTTACTTTATTTTTTTCTTAATCACATAAAATAATTTTTCGGATGTTTATGTTATATATTTTTTTTCTAATTGCACACATTATGGCGAATTCGTAATTTTAGACCGCCATATCGAATTAAAAATGACCGGAAAATATATCGGTGTATCAAATTGTAAAACTTTAAAAAATTGTGCATGAAATTGCAAAATTTTAAAAGATGATGCATCAAATTGCAAAGAAAAAAAAGAATATGTTATAATTGATAAATACTCAAAAGGTGGTGATTTTTTTTGCAATTAACCCTTTATACATTGAAAAATACCAGTACTGATACAAACTAATATTTTTCTCTAATATAAATTAATATTTTTATTTGATAGTATGGTTATTAAGGAATAGTCAAACATTCCTTGTATATAGGACATATATTGTTGTATTTACCTTTTGTATTTATCTCTTTCTAAATTTATGTAATTAGTTACAATGTAATTACTCCTATAAATACAAGTCATTCTCCACTCACCAATTCAACGGTGATCATATCTCATTGTTCACATGGTATCAGCCTAAACACTGCACCTAAAACCCTAACCCTAATTCTCTCCCTCTCTCTTTCTGCCTACCGCCGCCTCTGTGCCGCCGCCGCCTTACTTTTTCGAGCTTGTCCCCCTCGACTACCTCTCTTCAATGGCAGAATCATCAATTCCAATGAATGTTCTCATTCATATGGTCACGGTGAAACTCTCTTCTTCCAACTACCTCCTATGGAAGAAGCAAGTTGTTCCGATGTTTACTTGTGCCGATCTTCTTGATTTTGTGGATGGCTCGTCCGCCCCCCTGCCACTACTCACACTACCTTTGCTGCCTGGAAATCGAAGGATCAGAAGGTCCTTGCTCTTCTTCTCTCCTCTCTCACTGAAGAAACTCAGGCCGAGGTCGTTCAATGTGACACGGCCCGCGATACTTGGCTTGCCCTGGAGGATGCCTTCAGCCACTCCTCCCAGTCACGCATCACTCAGCTTCGTGATGAGCTCCTTCTCCTCAAGCGTGATTCCCTTCATGTTGCCGATTATGGTCGGCGTTTTAAAACGTTATGCGACCAACTGGCCGATATTGGTAAGCCAGTCGACAAATCTGACATGTCGCACTGGTTTCTACGGGGCTTTGGCCCCAAATTCAGTGGATTTGCCGACACCAGAATGACCCTCTCGCCTGTCCCAGCTTTCCATGACTTACTGCATCAAGCTATTGCCTTTGAGATCATGAATAAGCCTGATCCAGTTGAGCCTGCTCCAGCAGCGTTCTTTGCTCGCCCGAATCCACGCGATCATAGTGGTGGTCGCCCTTCTGGGCCTCTTCGTGGTGGTCGCCCCGACTTTTCTGGTGGTCGCGGAGGGCGTAAAGCCTTCGTCCCCCGCTGTCAAATCTGCCGCGGCGAGCACTATGCTAACAAATGCCCTCAACGTTTTGTTCGCGGCCCAGCTCCTCGCCAGCCTACTCGTCCATCTGCCCATCTGTCCGAGGACTCATCCTCCAACCTTGCTCAGACTTTTCACTCGGCCTGCTCCGTCTCCTCGCCGACCTCCTCGGATTGGTATGTTGATTCAGGAGCCTCGGCTCACATGACTCCCAGTACCTCGCACCTGGACTCCTCGGCCCCTTATTCTAGTAATGGTGAGGTTATTGTTGGTAATGACAATTCCTTACATATTTCTCATGTTGGTTTGCACTCACTTTCTAAGGATATTGGCCTTCTAGATGTTCTCGATGTACCTCACATCACCAAAAACCTTTTATCCATTAGCAAGCTCACGTCTGACTTTCCGATTGATGTTTGCTTCTCTGACAAAACATTTGTTATTCAAAATCGGGCTACCAAGGAGGTGGTGGCTCAGGGTCAATGTGAGCAGGGGTTGTACGTATTGGAACGGGCGCTCCCAGCTTTGGTCGCTACTTTGAAAAAGCCTGGTGTCGTTCATGCTTCTTTTGATTTATGGCATTCCCGTTTGGGTCATGTACCTTTTGACATTATTAAAGCTTTAAATAGATTAGGGCATCTATCTGTTAGTTCAATTTTACCAAATCCGAAAACTTGCACCCCTTGCCAATTGGCCAAGAGTAAACGATTATCATTCACTATAAATGAAAAACGTGCATCTACAGTTCTTGATTTAGTACATTGCGACCTTTGTGGTCCTGCTCCTACTACTGCTACTTCTGGTTTTCGTTATTATGTTGTGTTCGTGGATGATTTTTCTCGTTTTTCTTGGTTATATCCTCTCCGAGCAAAATCAGATTTCTTCGCAACCTTGGTCGCCTTTCACAAGTATGTGTGCAATCAGTTCTCCTCGACCATCAAAGTTTTTCAGAGTGATGGTGGTACAGAGTTTGTCAACAAAGTTGTTCGCAGCTTTATGGCCGAGCACGGCATAGAGCATCGTATGTCATGCCCCTACACCCCTCAACAGAATGGTCGCGCTGAACGAAAACATCGACACATCACTGAAACTGGGCTCTCTGTGTTGTTTCATGCTCGCGCCCCGTCAGAATTTTGGTTCGATGCTTTTGCCACTGCTGTTCATCTCATCAACCGACTTCCGTCGTCAGTTTTGGGCGGCCTATCACCATTTCAGGTCTTATTCGGCACTGTGCCCATTTATGGAAATCTTAAGACATTTGGTTGCCGAGTATTCCCTTATCTTCGAGACTATGCCTCGAACAAACTTTCTCCTCGCAGTCGACCATGTATCTTCTTGGGATACAGTAGCCAACATAAGGGTTTTCAGTGCCTTGATCCCGGTTCTTCAAAAACTTTTATTACTCGCCATGCCATATTTGATGAAGAGTGCTTCCCTTTTTCAGGAACTGCTCGGCCCATGCCGACCAGTGAGGTGGTCTCATCCTTTCTGGATGCGGAGTCTGACTCCTCACCCGATCCCTCGCCAGGGACTGTTCCTCCCTCTGCGACCATCCCTTGCTCGAAATGCTCTTCTGACTCTGGCGAGGAAGCCCATCCTTTGCCAGCCCTTGTTGCGGGGCCACCTGCTTCCCCTGAACCGACCGAGCAGCCGCAGCCGACCATTGACCCCCCAGCACGGCAACCACGGTCCATGCACCAAATGATCACGCGAGCAAAATCTGGGATTTTAAACCTAAGTATCCTCTGAACTTGGCCTCCACTGCTTTGATTAGTGCACTCACTGCCTACTCAGAACCCCGTGGTTTCAAATCGGCGGCCAAGTCTCCTGAATGGTTGGCTGCCATGCAGGAGGAAATCGATGCTCTACGAGTTAACAAAACTTGAGATCTTGTTCCTCGCCCCCGGAATATGAACATTGTTGGTTCAAAATGGGTTTTTCGAACCAAGTACAAGTCTGATGGTTCAATTGAGCGGCACAAAGCCAGACTGGTCGCTCAAGGCTTTACCCAAATCCCTGGCACAGATTTTTCTCACACATTCAGTCTCGTTGTTAAGGCGACAACTATTCGTGTTATCTTGGCTCTCTCTGTTCGCTTCAACTGGTCCCTCCATCAGCTCGATGTCAAGAATGCCTTTCTCAATGGCTATATCCAGAAACCAGTTTTTATGGCTCAACCCCCTGGTTTTGTCGATCCTCGGCTCCCTGATCATGTCTTCAAATTGAAAAAGGCATTATATGGTCTCTGCCAAGCTCCCTTAGCTTGGTTCCTGCGGTTCAGCTCTTTCTTGCTCGGCATAGGCTTCAAGGAGTGCAAATCTGACTCCTCGTTGTTCTACCTATTTCAAGGCTCCTCGGTTGTCTACCTCCTCTTGTACGTCGATGATATTATTGTCACTGGCAACGACTCGTCTACAATAGCTCGTTTCATTGCTCGGGCGAACAAGGAGTTCGCCCTCAAGGACCTTGGTCGCCTCAACTATTTTCTGGGTTTGGAAATCTCTTACACCTCTTCTGGGCTGTTCTTCGGGCAGTCCAAATATGCTCGCGAAATTCTTGAGCGAGCAGATCTTCAAGATTCCAAGCCCATTGCCACCCCTTTGGCCGCGGGTGAGACCGTGGTCAACATTGGTGATCCATTCTCGGATCCGACCCTTTATGGCTCTTTGGTAGGCGCCCTCCAGTATCTCACCATCACTCGACCTGATCTATCCTTCTCGGTAAATCATGTCAGTCAGTTTCTTCAGGCGCCGACCAGCGACCACTTCTCGGCTGTGAAGAGGATTCTTCGCTATGTCAAACACACTATCAATTATGGCCTCTCCTTCACTCGTCGCCCAAACTCTTCCGTGGTCGCCTACTCAGATTCCGACTGGGCTCGATGCGTGGAAACTCGTCGTTCTACCTATGGTTATTCAGTCTTTCTAGGTGGGAATCTGGTCTCTTGGAGTGCAAAGAAACAGCCCACAGTAGCTCGCTCCAGTAGTGAATCGGAGTATCGTGTCTTAGCCAACGCAGCTGCCGAGGTCGTTTGGCTCACTTCATTGCTCCGCGAGCTCCGTGTTCCTCTGCCTGCTCGCCCTATTCTCCTCTCCGACAACAATAGTGCCCTCTTTCTGAGCCAGAATCCAGTGGCTCACAAGCGGGCTAAGCACATTGACATCGACTGTCACTTTGTTCGCGAGCTCGTCACCTCCGGAAAGCTGTCCACGCAGTTTGTCCCCACGCATCTCCAGCTCGCCGACATCTTCACAAAAAGCCTTCCTCGCCCGACATTTGAGTTCCTTCGATTCGAGCTCTGCGTTTTCTCTCATCCCACGCATCGCTTGACGGGGGATATTAAGGAATAGTCAAACATTCCTTGTATATAGGACATATATTGTTGTATTTACCTTTTGTATTTATCTATTCCTAAATTTATGTAATTAGTTACAATGTAATTACTCTTATAAATACAAGTCATTCTCTACTCACCCATTCAACGGGGATCATATCTTATTGTTCACAATGGTAAGAAGATGGTTTCAATTCAAGATATTCTTCAATCCAGATTCGATTTTAATGTTGAATAAGATTAATTGAATACTCCCTAAACCCTAATAAAATAAGATTAAGTGAAGAAGATTTGACTTTTCAAAAAGTGTTGTAAAAATCCCATTTTTCCCTAGTAAAATAATTAAGTATAGATTATAGTGAAAATGTTATTTTCACCACTCAAAGTACAACCTATTCGTTACGAGGTCCACTCACCCTCCTATCCATCAACAAATCATCAGGGATTGCTACAAAGGAATCACTAAAAGTGTGATCAACCACCTATTCCCATCCAGAAAAGTATAGGGGCATTCGTGCATGTCTCATTTTGATCGATCACCACCATATATAGATGAATATTTGCTACAAATATGCTCCGTTTGATTAAGGCTAATATTTTCAAAACAATTATGTATTTATACTTAAGTAAAGGAGCTAGGAAGTGTCTATAATTTGAGATATTAAAAAAGAAAAATGTGGCAATTAATAGACTTCATAATGCTAATTGATTCTATTTTTATTTTTTCAATGGAAACGACATATTATAAAATCGTAATATTTGTTCAATTTTTTTAATTATGCATTTATTTAAAATTTAAATGCATGATAAGTGTATAGTTTAAAAATATCGAATGATCAATATTCAATACAAACACAATTATTAAAAGAAAGATGAAATAGATATAACAATACGTACTCATACGTTGTCAAAAAAAAAAAAAAAAAGTCGGAAAAAAGTTCTAACAAGATCAAATTTCGTAAGTTTGGAATTAAATTTTCTAATAGTTAAATAATACGGAGTATATAAATAAGCAATCCTTTGATCGATTATTATTTTTGGCTTAATTTGGCCCCTCTCTTTCTCTCTCTCTTTTTTGGCTAATAATTTCTTCTAATTTTTTTTTTGTTCAAGTCTTTTTCCATGAGAAAATCATTACGAAGAATGACATGAAACAGACTGATTACCACTTTTGTTTGACGTTTACTGAATAATTACTTGTCGTATCGTAATATATGATCAAAATGTAATTATATATTAGCTTGAATTTTACATCCATTGGGAATTTAAGTAATGGTGGCCCTGCTTTCAATTATGCATACACACAACGTGTGAAGGATCACATTCATACTAAATTCAAATATATATCGGTGATTTCGAATTTTATAAGTTAACAAATTAATGTAAAAAAAAAAAATGTTAACAAATCTAATTCTCTCATCATCCCAAAATTATGGTTCTATTCATTTCTTACACAAACTTGTAAAATATCATTTATTTATTATTGTGATAAAAAATCTGAATTTACTTATAAACTTTCAAATAAATCCTTGTTAAACATTTTACACACTATCTATAAAAAAAAAATTATATTTTGAGATAAAAAATAAAATAGAGGACCATTTTTTTAGACGGAGGGAGTAGTGATCCTATGGCTAGAAGTGTGATAAACATACATTCGTTTAAACTAAAAATTTAAAATAGAGGACCAATACGTTTAAACTAAAAATAAAAGGGTCATACGGTCATGGCTAGTTTCTCTTGACCCATTTAAACTCTGATCATTTTGGCCGAACTAGCTGTTTGCCCCAACCTAGGTGAACCCCAATGAGTTAGGATTAACTCGTTAATTAACCCGTTAATATTTTCAAATTTAATTTTAGCATATTTATACTAATAATTTTACCAAATGAGTTAGATCGATAAATGATTTATATGATAGCATCGGTTCGAATTTGAAAAAAAAATGATTGTGTAGTAATGTTGTTGAGTATTAAATAATTATTATCTTTTCACTAATGTTTAATTAACAATACATAAATTATATTAATAAAGTGTCTTGTAATTTATATGATGAATTTTTAATATTACACTTATTTGTTAATTATATTTGAATTTTTGCTCTGATTTAATGAGGTTGCACCAGTATTGTTTAAGCTAAAATGACATTTTATCTACTACCATGGAACATCATTAATATGGTACTAGTATAAGTATTATTGTACTGTATTTATGAACTATGCATATAAATTAATTAAATTAAGGGAAAGATATATGTTAACTCATCTATATGCAAAAACACTAATGTGCAATATTGAAAATATTAAGTTCGGTACATAACACATTGTGTCTTATATTTGAGTATACTTATGCTTTTTTATATTAGAAATTAATATACAAGAATCTAAATGTTCGGATATGAGACATAATTTTTTTATTGTATCAATGTTATAAGGCTCATGCCCACACATTTTGAGTTCAATTCTTGTTGAAAGCAACTCCATCCATTTAAAATTATTCACTCGAAAATTCTTTCATCTTTGTTCTATTCTTTATCTTATACGTTTACTTATCCTATTGCGTTTTCTTCTTTTTCTCCATGTTTCTTGATTATTGCTTCAATTATAATTTTTTTTTGTTTGTGTTTAATTTCTTATTATGTTCCTTATTTTTTAATATTTTGTGTTTATATAATAATACAATTTTTAACATCTTACATGTATTTTACTATAAAAGTAAGTATATGTTACAGTAACATAAACGTAACTCTATATATAGTACTGTTTCATTTTTCATGTTCCACTATATAAAATTTTCCCACATGTAGTCATGATTATTAGTGGGCGTTAGTTACTTTTTAATTTTACACGTGTCAATATTCTACATAGTGAAACATGAAATTGAATACTAAAAATGATATAAGTGATTTCATTCTAGACTTGTGAGTTAGTTTTTTAATTTATCTTTGCACAATTTTTTTAAAAATATTCTTTTGATCCGGTTCAATCCACAAATTTTTGTCACTTTCCCTTTCTTTTAAGTGGGTTGATATTGCACAAGAGAGTGCCTCGTCTTTAATGTACATATATTTTTTTAAAATATATACATAATTAAAATTGTATTGTGTTTTACAGTAATATGAATATATCCATATATATATATTTATACAAAAGGTTTTTGTTTAAAAAAGGAAAAGCAAATTTTTGTGGAGTTGAAACGTGTTGTGTGTGAAGGGTTGGTTTTTGGGTTGTAGCTTTTTTGAGAAAGTATATAGGGTTTTTATTTGACAGAAAGCCAGCCAGCCAGGATACAAATGATATATGGCGTGTTGTTACTTGTTGGTAATGATCGATATATAGGATGATGAGAGAAACGAGTAATTTTGTTTAATTTGGGACAAACAAATCAATTAATTAGGAGTAGTGATTCTAATTCTTGAATTGTAATTACTACTAGTAGTACCAATTACCAAACATGGCGTTGTTGAAATGATCATTAACTATCCAATCTCCATTACCTGCTGTCTTAATTATTACATCTCTTCAATCACCCACCGCCTCATCTTTTTTTTTCTCTCTCTCTCTCTCTCTCTCTCTCTCTCTCTCCCCCTTATTTACTCCTGTGCTCTCTCTCTCTATCTCTCTTTCTCTTAAATAAATAGTAGAGCCCCAACTGCCCATTTATTCCATCTTCTCATCTCTACACCTACTCCACACCTTCAAGTGTGTGTGAATTTGAGGAGCTAGATTCATCATCAGTTCAATTCATGGTGGGTTTATCAAAGGGTTTCTTACAGAGATTATTGGCATTCTGTCCACCTCCTTATATAATTTATTTACCAAAATATATTCAAGAATAAAATTTAAAGAAAAAGCCTGTTACATATATATGTATGAAGGAGGTGGGCATACTGCCAACTGGGCTCTGTTGGCTTCTCTTTGCAAAACCCTCGTGAAATTATTATTTATTTATTTTATTCAAAGATCCATCAAGGTAATAAACTCTGCCTTTCACTATGTTCTATTTATGATTAATTATTAATTTTTCCCACGCAAGAAGGAAATGTTTAATTAATTTAATCATTCCTGTGTACGTATTTTTTCTGGATTTAGATTAATTTTATAGAGTTCCATGCCAGATTCATCGATTTAGACTTCATAAAAGTGGAACCCTAACTACTGTTTGATTTGTTTGAGCTATTTTCAAGAAATATAATTTGTAAGTTCAAGCTAGACGTTGTTTAATTTTCTATTTAATTAATTGGTCAAGATTTGTTGTACGTCTCTGTCAATGAATTTATTAGTATTCCATATCATCGATCAGTCGAATAAGTAAAAAGCTAGGCAAATGAAAAGGAGC
The DNA here is from genome assembly GCA_963675135.1 of Galeopsis tetrahit. Classification (NCBI taxonomy): domain Eukaryota; kingdom Viridiplantae; phylum Streptophyta; class Magnoliopsida; order Lamiales; family Lamiaceae; genus Galeopsis; species Galeopsis tetrahit. Next base: position 74,400,013 of record OY776121.1, on the reverse strand, counting down.
AAAAATTGGGGGTTTCTAGCTCCTTTGTTTTTTAGCCAATTAAGAAAAGCAAACCCCAGATTCACTTGTTTTTTTCAGTTGGATAAAATGTCATTCAAGAAAGGTGTAGTGTAAAAAGGTCATGTGCTTCCATTTTTGCATGTTAGATTTTAAATTTGTGTATGTATGGGTATGGGTACATGCAAATTTTAATCATTGCAGAGAAAACAATGGTATAGGAGGAGATGGGGTTGGGCAGGATTGAATAATTAGCTAGCTAGGGCAAAATGAATTAATGGGTCCATGTGTGAGAAATCAAATCAAAAGAGGGGATTTGCAGAGGTAGGCTCATGATTGAGATTCTGACAAACCACATTTAATTTATGGGAACACACATTACCTAGCTGCCCTGCCTGCTGCATGCCCATCAATCCCATTTATTCCTTTCTCTTTTTTACATCTAAAGATAATTTATTTACTGACATCAAAATTCATCTTAATGCAGTCTAATCTAAATAAATGCCAATGTCGACTATATATTCATTTTCTTTATACTTGTAAACCCCATATTTATATAGATTATGTGTATCAAAATTATCGTAAAATCCAACTTCTTTTACTTCATCTATACCTTAATTATATATGGGCACGGTTTCTACACAAGCTTATAATAAATACTTCCTCGATTTTGAAACAAGTTTATATTAAGATATAGTAATATATATATTTCTCTCATTACTTTTATGTATATATACTAAGAAAATTAATTAAATTATAAATATCTTATAATACAAGTGATGTGATTGACAGTGAAAAAAACTTCAATATATTACCAAGGAGATGGTCTTAGGGGTAGTAAGGTGTTGTTTACTTTTGGGGTGTGGATGGTTTTGAAAACTAAATTTTAAAATCTTAGTGATAAATATATATTTCCTCAGTCCCAATGAAAATTTCTCATGAATTTTATTAATAAATATGATAAAATAAGTAGATGTAATTAATAATTTTATTAATAAATATGATAGAATAAGTAAATGTAATTGAAAGATCAACAAAAAAAATTGAGTAGTTTCCATCGAGAGACGGAAGAGTACTTTTTAATTTTCTTGCATATATTTTGACTTAATTTTCTCTTAAATATCAGCATCAATTTTTTTTTCTTGTTATTTTTAAGACAATTTTTCTTATTAAAATTAATTGTGCTCGCGAAAGCTCCATCAATAAATTGCTTCTAAAGTACTTCAAATACCATGCATGTCATTGGTGACAGGGACGGACCCGGATTGGCGATGAGGGGGGCCGAATGTTGTTCAACATTATTATATGTTCGTCAATAAAATTAAAACATTTTATATTTATGTTATTAATTATTCACTTTTAAATATATTAAAATACACAAATATCTTTCTTTTCTTTTTCTGAACTAATACACAAATATCTTAAATCCTACCATGAGTACAATCTATAATCATCTAAATTGAAAATGGAAAAAAAAATAAGATGAATGGTAAATAAAAATAAATAAAATTTTGACAAAAACCTAAAAAGTCTTGAAAGTTTGTGTATATGTTTTTTTATGCTAGTCATGTTGTGAACTTGTTAAGACGAAAAAAAATAGAATTATAATTTCAATCAATAAAATATAAAAATTTCAAGTGAGTGACATTTGCATGCACCCAATTGAATGGTGCAATTGAGTCATAGTTTTAACTCGATTTTAATGTGGCGGGTTAAAAAACTCTAATTGCATACAAATTAAAATTTGTCAATTTAAATGTATATTGATATTTGGGGTTTGTCTCATAAAAACTATTAATTTGCACAATTAAAACTTAAAAGATAAGAAATTTGAGCTAGGGTTCCATGACTAACAATCTAGGTCCAACAAATAATAAAGAAATAAGCCTATAATTCAATAACAATTTGGTATTACGTACTAACTTATATATGGATATATACTTCATATATAATACTAAAAAAAAAAAAATTGAGGGGGGCCATGGCCACCCCAGAGGTGTGCATGGTTCCGTCCCTGATTGGTGATTCATATCTTTCTTTAGAAAATACCTGAATATGTCTATATATATATGAACTCAAAATTCCATTAATTAAATATAGGACACGATCGATATATAATAATGATCAATTTACTATATGTCCAAAATATCCAAGCATGACAAAATTTGTTTTTATTATCTGACCTTCAATTTGTTTTTATATGGGTCAAACGAACGGGTCTTCGTATTATAGACATAGTATAGGTTGTGGATATATATATACATTAGAAACTCCATAAATTAATACTCGATTAATTAATAAACTCGCTAAAATTATAAGATAATACATTTTTTAAAATTTCTATAGAGCCCATATAAATTATAAATTAATAATTCCTTATATATTCTCTATTACATGAATAATTTATGAAGGTTTCTTGAAAGATGATTAAAATGTCTTTTATTTTTGTTGAAATCAATTTCACCTTCAATCTCGTCTCTAATATATTTTCATTATCATTGTAAGAACTTCTGATGTCGTTTTCTCATAACTCAACAAGAAATTATTCAAGTGAGAGATACTTTAAAGACCCGTTTAATTATATTGATATTGTCGCTTGACTCACATGCAAATCAGAGTTACTAAGAACCCATTCTTGCAATTGCTTTTGAGTAAGACTTGAATTATCCTTGTTGTGCTTGCATAATACTCTTCGAATCTCGTCGGTTATTGTTATTTTTTTCACATCTGTAAGATGAGAAGTCCTGTTGTGTGTATGATTTTGTTTGTGTTAGCATATTTTGATCATGTATATTTATATAGAAAATATTTTTTATTGTCCATAAAGTGATACAATGAACACAAGAAGCATAATAATGTTCATTCAATATACAATAATCCCCCTATATACTAATAGGGAGTTTAAGTTTGCCAAGTGTCAAAATGTGGTTAATTTTGATGATGTGTCGTATGGAGAATAATTGTATTACATGTGTCATAATTAGGTTAAGTTAATATTTTTAGAACTTTGATGTGTATATTTATTATTGGTTAGAAAATATATGAGTTATTGATATCAAAATGGAAAGTTATGTCTGAAATTAAATTAAAATCAATTATGTTATTTTAACTACACTTTCTTTAGTATTATTTTTATCTAAAAATATATTTAAACATTTTGTAAAGTATATTAATTAAATTAATCAATGTTTTTTAAATTATTTATAGGGACTAGATAATTCTAATTAAAAGAAAAACACTTTAATCAGTGTAATTTTTATCGGATATAATTCAATAAAATATTTAAAATAATTAATTATATAATAAAATTTGAAATTATAGAAAATGGATATTATTATATGAAGTATTAAATTTTATTAATATATTGCTAAAAATATGAGTACTATTATTTACATTATTAAATAAAATATTAATATTAACTTTTACGAATAGTCCGCGTAATACGCGAGAATTCTATCTAGTTAATTATATGTGGAAGTTTGAAAGCGTGTTTATAAATTGAGTATTTTATTACTCTATAAATTAATATATAAATTAATAATTATTAATTCATAGATAAATTAATAACTCTTTAAATTAATAGATTTGGGTGGTCCAACATTATTAATTTATATAGTTTATAATATATATATATATATAGAGGTCAAATTTTAATAGAGGTATGAATATGATAATGATAATTAAGTGGGTTTGGCTTGAAGTCTTAAGATGACTTTAGTCAAACTCAATCTTAAGACCCGCCCTATTTCCCAAACCCGATATGAGTCCGATTCATCTCGATTTGAGAATTATGTGTTCTGGGGAATTTTATGTGTTGTGTTGCATATATACTTGCATGGCTAATAGTATTAACTAATACCCCTTATATGTTTTATTTCTCCATCTTTTACTAAATTATTTATTAACTTTTTTATCATTTTAAATATTATTAAACACAATAGTTACTATATATTTTAAATATTAGTATTAAATATTTTTTACATTAAAATTCATGTTTAAGTCAAATGGATAAAATTTGGTGAGATATGCACTCGAGTGCATGTTGTGCATCCTAGTCAATGTGCACTTTTCAGTTTTACTAACTTACACTTTTTGATAAATGGTGTTGCACTTTTCAATTATTACTAAAAATATTATTATACAGTTTAATAATTGAAAAATGCAACACCATTTACCAAAAAGTGTAAGTCAGTAAACTGAAAAGTACAACATAGATTAGAGTGCACAACATGCACTCGAGTGCATAGCAGAACAACCCATTTAGTATTGAAGAATTGATGCCCAATCTTACTGAAATATGTGAACCGATGGTGCGTATTAATAAAAACCTCCATTCCATGACATTCCAACCAACTTATAACACTACAAGGAAATTGACTCACTTTGGGAGGGACAGTGGGGTTTAACAATTACTCTCTTTGGATAGGGTGTCTTAATAATGTAATATAATAGATTATGATGTAAATTATACGGGTTGAGTACCCCTAGTACTCGAGTGGAATATATTTTTTTACCGTTAAAAAAATAAAAATAAAAAATTGACTTTTAAATGACAAAAATTCTGTCATTATAGCTTTTCTAACCAAAAAACTTTAATGACAAGTCCTATCATTAATTTTCAATTTTTTGTCACTATAAACTTTTAGCTAGAGAAACAATAATTAGAGGATTTTATTATTAAAAACCAATTTTCTTGTATAAGTTATAGTTACAAATTTTTGATAACACATTAACATAATCTAGGATATTTTCAACATAACAATCTATATAATTTGTACATTGAGAGGTGTGTTCCCCCAATCCAACGATATACTTCCTCCGTCTTACCATATACGGAGTATTATTTATAACTTTTAAGCATTCTTATTAATTAAATTAAAATGTATATATAATATTGCAAGTGATATGATAAATTGGACCCTCTTAATTTAACGCAGGGGATCCAACTCTCAATTTTAAGAGGAAGGACTTGTTAGATCCAGAAAGAGTAAATACTGCAGTGTTTATGAAAAACATTAGATCAAAGCCGAGTCTAGGTAAAACATTTTCCCACAAAACAAATACGTTTTGACTAGTGCTCACAGAATTGACGTAATGTCCACAAAAGTAAAACAACTTACAACTCTGATACAGTAGCACCACTGTACAAAGTAACAACAAATGTAATGAGAGCTTTTAAGAGTTGAGGAAATAAGGGTTTAAAAATTAGAAGGTAGAACGATTGTGAAAAACTTTGTATCTATTAGCACCATTGTACAAAGTAACAACAAATGTAATGAGAGCTTTTAAGAGTTGAACAAACAAGGGTTCGAAAATTAGAAGGTAGAACATTAATTGTGAAAAACTTTGTGGCTACTAAGAGTTCTCATATTTATAGACAAACCCTCACTTGTGGAAGTTGAGGAAAAAGTGGCAAGCCCATATTCGACTTCTAGATCCTTCTGATAAATATTATCTTAAGTGTTCAGGGTTTGACCCATATTCGAATAGGCCTAGTTGGGTCAGCCCAATTGCAAAATGGACTTTGGAAGTTTTTGGATCTCCAAAAAGATAGATGTGCCACCAAAGACCAATTGTCAAATCCAAATCCGTGCCAAGCGGGCGGCACGCACACGTGTGGTGTATGGGTATGTACCTATTTATCATAGTTAACCTTCACGAACACTTTAATATTTAAGAAACTTTCAAATTTTTTGTAAACTTTCATGTGGAATAAGGTGAGACCTTTCACCTTTCCACTCAAACTCATCATTATTTTTAAAAAGATGTGTATCCTCTCATCTTAATAAAATAATTTATCACTCACCGAAATTCAGTCTTGAGACTTTAAATATACCACGTCTATCTACTCCATAAGTAGATTGACTGTATCACATTTAATTTCCCAATAATTAACGTTTAGTCCATAAAATATTTTTTTCAAACATACCTTTCAAAACCCATAATTTTTATAAGAACCACCTGATCTAATAAATTTGCCTAAATCCATTCTGAGATTTATATCTAGAGTCAGACCTCCCAAACAAAATGAAAATGACTCCATTACCCTCTAATCGGACAAACCTCTTTCGAATCAAATATCATCCATCACTTGTCAAATGTTCTGTAAATATATAATCTACTCAAAATGTAATGGGAAACATGAGTGCATAAAGAAATTTAAAAAATCTTGAATTGAGTACATTCAATATCTGAATCATTACATTCTAGAAGTTAGAACAACCCACCGAGTCAAATCATGAAAATGTGTACTCCGTATTATTTTTTTACATAAACAAAGTTTACACATTAATTATGTTTTAACTACGCTTTTTCAAACCTGATAATGTCGTTCCTCTTAATTCAACACTTATTTGGTAATTAATCGTAACGTGACACCCAGATTTTCAAAAGTTGGTCATTTTTCCTTGTCTATCGAAGAAATTATTTTTATGGGTAGCTTGTTTGAGGGAGGTGAGATAAAAGATAAGAATAGGATGAAAATATTCGATATAATTTGGTCATATAAGATTTATAAAGTAAAAAAATAAAAAAATTGTCCCCATATATATATATATATATAAAAGTAAATACTCATATGTATGTTGTATGAGCTCTCCTTTGTGGTCCAGATTAGACATGATTAGAAGCAGATTAGGAGAGGTCCAGATTAGACATGATTAGAAGCAGATTAGGTCCTAATATGGTTTCTGTCCACACCCATGTTATTATTATACGTCTTCAACAATAATATTGTCTTTGTTTTTTAGATGCATAACATGTTTTTATATATATATTGAATGGTAATGTGGATGTGCATGTTTATTTGCTTTGGTTGGAAGAAATTATTTTGTGGGTTTTATATGCTTCATAATAAAATGAAATGATTGATAACTTAATAATAATAATAATATATACAAATCTCTTACTAATTCTGAATCTTCTCTCACTCCAAATTCTTTCCATTTGTCTTTTCTCAATTTATAAGAATTTTGCATTATTTTCTCTGATTTATACCAAATTTTTTTTTTTCTCTTTCTTATTTTCTTTTCTCTATCTGCGTGAATGATTTATTTTCTCCTCTTTCTTCATTTTTAATAATATTGAATTTTATGGTAAATTTAACATGGGTATGAATTAAAAAAAACATCAAATTAAATTTATAAATAAATATTTAATAATTAAATTTTAAAATAATAATATATAAAATTATCTTTAATTCCCGCGTAATACGCGGGTTTTGTACTAGTATACAATATTAGAACAAAAGTATTTCTCACTAAAATATATACCTGGCGCCCTTCTCCATTAATATTAAATCGTCAAACGGCAAAGAATAGTCTGAAACATGAAATTGTATAATCAATTTTACATGATAAACCGTGGTTTGGAATTGTATCATTAACTTTCGTTTGGAAACTATTGGAGTATTAATTTAGAAACTCACCCATGTTTAACATCTTATAATAATTATTCAATTTTCTTTAAAAAAAAAAAATTTATAATGCCAAAATGATTAAAGATACAGTATTAATAATCTTTTTAAAATTATAATTCACTACAAAAAACGCGAAGTTTGCCGACGGAAGACTACCGACGGAATCCATTCTGTCGGCCGGCCCGACGGATCGCCGACGGAATTCTCGAATCGACTGACTCCCGACGGAATCCAAGATCCGTCGGGACCGTCCGACGGACTTCCCGACGGAATTCAGTTCCGCGGCCAAACGGTGTCGTTTAGCCTTGCTTCCCGACGGATTTTTTCCGTCGGTCGTTCAAATTTCGACTTCCGACAAAAAATATTCGTCGGTAGCCGACCCGCTTTGACTGACACATTAATATTCGCGTGCTACCGACGGAAATATCCGTCGGTAGCTGAACCGCTTTGACTGACGCATTAATATTCGCGTGCTACCGACGGAAATATCCGTCGGTAGCCACAATTTTTTTTTTATAAGAACTGCCGAAGGAGGCAGTTCTTCCCCATAAGGGAAATTTTTTTTTTGGCTTTCGTCCCCCTCTCCCTGTTCGTCTCCTGTTCTGTCCTCGTGGATTGGATTTTCTTGTGCGTGGTGCGTGGATTGATCGACAAAGGGCATTACGATTATCTACTCTAATTTTCTTCAATTTAAACGGTACGTTTTATAAATTCTTAATTAATTTTAATTAAGTTATTGTATTATAAATTGCATGTTAATTATTATAAAATTTCATTTACGTAGTTGATGAATATATATGTATAATTCATTCAAATATATGTTAGTACGTGGATTATATGTTTTTTATTGGTTAATTGTAATTAATTAATGTATGTTAGTTCAAATATATAATGTAGTTTTGTTAGTTCGTTTTGATAATTAAACTAGGTTATTATTGTTGATTAAATTAGTAATTATTCTTATAATTAAAATAGGTTATTATTGTTGATTAAATTAGTAATTATTCTTATAAGTAGAGGTGTTGTAAATATAGTAATTATTGTTATTGTTTAAATTAAGTCATTATTAATTAGTTTGGTAAATTATTGATTTCATTAGTAACATGATTTTGTTATTGATTAAATTAGGAAATTATTGACTTAAATTACTAAAATGTTATTAATTAAAATAGAAAATTATTGATTTCATTACTATATTAATTATTGATTAATTTATTATACTTTTAAATTTTATTTATTAAAATAGATGAGTTAAGATGCTAGTGGGGCCTCAGGATCTCGACGTAGGAGAGGCTCACTTAGGCCTGTTGAGCCTGCTACGTTGACGTCGTTGGCATCCGTTCCATAGCATTCGCCGCCGTCATCTCAGTCGTCGGCAGCTCGTGGACATCCCACGCGGGCCCGAGAAAACAGACTGAAAATATGGATTGAGGGTGTACAGTAAGTAATTAATTAAATAATTTTAAGGTTTAACAATATTTAATAGCATCAATTTTTGTACGTTTTTTAATTTATAATGTGTTTGTTTCTTAATATATAATGTCACAGCTTACTTCCTGGTAATGAGATGTCGAAGATTTGCACTGTGGTGATTACTAAGTGCAAGATTGTTGCGAATGCCTACTCTTGGCTGAAGGTGCCGTAGACAAAAAAGGATGAATACTGGGAGGAATTCCAGGTATTTGAGTGCATTCAATTAAATATTAATAAACAATTTATTATATATATTATTTGATAAATATGCTGATCGAATATGTGCAGAAACATGCTTATTGGCATAGGGAGTTTTTTTCGGACAACGATATCCACCGTCACTGGCTATCTTCATGTCAGTCTAGGTATAATGAGATAATGTACACCTGGAGGAATGCTTGGCGTAAACGTGGCGTGGTGCAGACGTTGGGGGAGGACGAAAATGGAGTCAACGTGTGGAACACGTTGACCACGTATTGGAGTAGCCCGGAGTACATGAGGAAGTGTGCAACTGCTCGAGCCAACCGTATAAGTGATGGGGGAGGTGGGATGTCAAGGCATCCGGGGGGGGGGGGCGATCCGCGTATGAGCACTCAATTGCTCTAGTAAGTGTTCACTAAATTTACTTCAATTATTTATATAATTATATTATATAAAATAATTTTTATATGCTCATTTGGTACGAAATAGGAGCGGGAACTTGGGCGTGAACTCACACACGTGGATCGGTTGAACGTTCTTCATCCGTTTGATCCAGATTCGCAGACGTCCACATATGGATGCACTACCCAACTTCACGTAAGTTTAATTAAATTGTGATGTTTTTTTAATATTTAATTAATTAAATGTATTGAACTATGTATTAATTTAATTTTTTTTGTAATTATGTACAGTAGAAACTCTATAAATTAATAATTTTGGGACCATCAAAATTTATTAATTAAAGGAGTTATTAATTTATCTATAAATTAATATTAATAAATTAATAATTATTAATTTATCTATAAATTAATAATTATTAATTTATATATTAATTAATATTTTATTAATTTACAGAAATACTCTTTCAAACTTCCACTTCTAATTATTTATTGTATATCAAATGAAAGGTCTTATTTAAAAGAATCCTTCAATCTTCCACATTATTATACTTCTTGTGTTCATTGTATCACTTTATGAACATTAAAAAATATTTTCAATATAAATATACAAGATCAAAATATGCTAACACAAACAAATCATACACACAACATGCGTGACTTCTCATCTTACAGGTGTGAAAAAAATAACAATGACCGACGAGATTCGAAAAGCATTATGCAAGCACAACAATGATAATCCAAATCTCACTCAAAAGCAATTGCAAGAATGAGTTCTTAGTAACTATGGTGAAACTTTTAGGTGAAATTGATAAGGAAAATTAGAGACGAGATTCAAGGTGAAATTGATTTCAACAAAAACTAAAAACAATTGAGTCATTTTTTAAGAAACATTCATAAATCATTCATGTAATAGGTAGTATATATGAAATTATTAATTTATATTTTATTTGGGGTCTATAGAAATTACAAAAAATGTATTATTTTATAATTTTAGCGAGTTTATTAATTTAGCACGCTATCCCCGAGTCGGGACCGGCCAAAAATATTATCTTAGAGAGTTTATTAATTTATCGAGTATTAATTTAAAGAGTTTCTACTGTAGTTGGATGTGAACCGGAGGATTGAAGAGGAGACGACACAGGCTTCTGCTGAAGCCGGGCCCAGCGCTCCGCCTGATCTTAACCGGATTTACCTGGACGTTGCCCCGGCTGATCGAGGACGGGTCCTTGGCCTTGGCCGGATGAGCCGCTCAGTGAAAGCTGCGTCGTTCAGTTCGTCCCAGCGTGCATCGCAGGCCTCTGTATCCTCCACTGCTGTTCCGGACCCGAACGTAGTACACATAATGAACCACTACTTCCGACAGCTAACTGACACTATGGGTCGATCGTTGGGGATGTCTTCTGAACAAATAAATACATGCTTTGAACAGGCGATGAGCGTTCCCCCACCGCCTTTCGATGCTCCGGTTGGTCCAGTTCCCCCTCCGCATTTCGATGCTCCGGTTGGTTCAGTTCCCCCTTTCAATGCTCCAGATGCAGAGGCAGAGGACGGCTTGGATTTCATTGGTGGTGGTGATGATGAGTTTTTTGATCAATATAATGTTTGATGTTTGAACTATTTATTTTTCTGTCGAACTATTTAATTTTCTGTCGAACTATTTATTTTTTCTGTCAAACTATTTAATTTTCCGTTGGACATATTTATTTCGGTTGATGCTTGTTTGTCAATGGATTGTTTATTTATGTTATTGTTTTTAATTTATATATAATATATAATTTTTCGTTAGATTTTGGTATAAAGTAAAATATTTTTTTATTTTTTATTCGATTTTTATTTTATCCCGCCAATATTACCGACGGAAATAAATATTCCGTCGGAAATAAAGTCTGCCGACGGAAATTCCGTCGGCCAAGTACTCTACCGACGGAAGTTTGGGCGGCACCCTACCGACGGAATTTGGAATCCGTCGGTAGATTCAAAATGTACGCACCGACGGAATTTCAAAATCCGTCGGTAGCGCGTAATATTTACATAAACTTTTTTCCCCTTTCTCTCACTCAGTCGAAAAAAATTGTGGAAATTGTATGAGAGCAAGCAAATTTCGGTACGTTTTTCTTTTTTACTTGGTTAAATTTTGTAGTTTAGTTGTGCATTTTATATGGTTATAGTTTAATTAGTTGTGCATTTTATATATTTGTAGTTTAGTTGTGTAGTTTAATTAGTTGTGCATTTTATATGGTTATAGTTTAATTAGTTGTGCATTTTATATATTTGTAGTTTAGTTGTGTAGTTTAATTAGTTGTGCATTTTTTTATATGTTTGTAAGAATTTTATGTTAAATGTTTAACAGATGGAATTGCCGGATCGTCGATGGATGTATGAAACTCCTAGGTTCATTTTAGGAAATGTGAATAGTGAATTTTACAATGAACTTGTGTCATTTGTTGAATTTGCAAAGCTCCACCCACATTACATGCATGGGGATTGTATCAAGTGTCCGTGTAATGCCAAAAAATGTCAGAATAAAATATTTAAGTCGATTGATGAGGTTTTGGTACATGTTCTGAAGAATGGTTTCACTGTTAATTATTATAACTGGACATTTCACGGCGAAGGACGTTGGCCTTATAACTTTGATCAACTTTTATACTATTACACTGCTGGTATCTATGAAAGACAAATATATGGTAATCAAGTCGGCACGAGTAATGAACAACAATTTGGTGGGGAAGAACAGTTTGGGGAGGGAGAACCCAATATGTATCAAACAATGATAATGGAAGCCGGTTTTTCAAATGTAGAAGAGCAGCCGACGGATGAAGCATTTCGGTTTTATAAAATGCTCAAATTATGCGATCAAGATTTGTATCCGGGTTGTGATTCTCACTCTGAACTGTCATTTAATGCCCGACTTATGGCTATCAAGACCGAGAACAAGCTTTTTAACAGGGCATATGAGCAAATGACACAATTATGCAGTGAGATCTGTCCTCCTGAGAATAAGGTGCCTACAACGTATCATCAAAGCAAGCAAATGATGAAAAATATGGGATTGCCGGTCGAGAAGATTGATTGTTGTGTAAACGGTTGCATGTTATATTGGGGTGATGAAGATAACAATCTGAACATGTGTAAGATGTGTGGCCATCCTCGTTACAAAGAGCCACGTTGGAAGGGGCCCGCTGGTCAATCGAAGTTGTCGAAGAAGAAAGTGGCACACAAGAAGATGTATTATCTTCCAATCATTCCCCGTTTAATGAGATTGTATCAATCTACTGCAACAGCACAACACATGACGTGGCATGCAACAGATTCGTCTTCGACCGAGTCTAGGGAGATGCGACATCCGGCGGACTCGGAGGCCTGGAAACACCTTGACAACGTGTATCCCAATTTTTCTTCTGAACCGAGGAATGTGAGGCTAGGTTTGTGTACTGATGGTTTTGCACCGTTTGGGAGCTTTGGAAAGCAGTATTCGTTGTGGCCGGTGATTCTGACTCCGTATAATCTTCCTCCATGGATGTGCTTGAAACCTCAAACAATGTTTCTAACTGTATTGGTGCCAGGTCTGTCGAATCCAAAGGATAAACTTGACGTTTATCTCCAGCCTCTTATAAAAGACTTGATCTTTTTATGGGAAAGTGGTGTCCAAACGTATGATGTGTTCAGAAAACAGAATTTCACGATGCGTGCTGCTGTATTGTGGACCATTAGCAACTTTCCTGCGTATTCTATGTTGTCTGGGTGGAAAACGGTTGGGTTTCAAGCATGTCCGTATTGTATGGATTTTTCTGAAGCTTTCAGTCTTGAGAAGAGTAGGAAAGTTACATGGTTCGATAATCACCGAAAGTTCTTACCTCGAGATCATCCATTTAGAAGGAATAAGAACAACTTCTTGAAGAACAGAATAGTTACACACAATCGACAGCCCCTTCGAAACGGTATTTTAATTATACAATTATTTGATCTAGTATAATGTTATACGTATATGTTTTATTAATTTCTTCTAGTATAATGTTACCGTACAGAACAAACGTTGTTACATGAGATTCAGTGGACGGGTTTGAAAAAATCTACTGAGGAAAATGCAGCTGAACACAACGGTCGAATCCCAGGTGGATGGAATAGAAAGAGTATTTTTTGGGATTTGCCATACTGGAGTTCACTATTGATCCGACACAATTTGGACGTGATGCACATTGAGAAGAATGTGTTTGATAATGTGTTCCACACAATGATGAACACAGAAGGCAAGACGAAAGATACTCCAAAGTCCCGGGAAGAGTTGAACATTTATTGTCGTCGCGAAGAGTTGAAAATGGATCCCAGTACAGGTAAATATCTGAAGGCTTGCTGCACACTGGATAAGCCACAGAAACAACAACTGTGTCGTTGGATTCACGAGTTGAATTTTCCAGACAACTACGTGTCAAACTTGAGTCGATGCGCAGACATAAACAGGGGTAAGGTTTCAGGGATGAAGAGTCACGATTGTCATGTTTTTATGCAGCACTTGATACCGATTGTGTTCCGAGACGTTGTTCCTCTCAATGTGTTGAGGGCTATCACTGAATTAAGTCTTTTTTTTAGAGATTTAACATCTTCAACGATCAAGATCGATGATATGATTCGTTTGGAGCAAGACATTCCAGTGATTTTGTGTAAGTTGGAACAAATTTTTCCACCTAGCTTCTTCAACTCCATGGAACACTTACCCGTTCATTTAGCTTATGAAGCCAGAATTTGTGGTCCAGTGCAGTACAGGTGGATGTACCCATTTGAAAGGTAAACTCTTACATTTTTCATTTTTTATATATACTACATGCATGTTCACTGAATTAAAATATATGTTTTTTATTATAAATCAGATATCTCCACAACTTGAAACGCAATGCTAAACAAAGGGCAAATGTGGAAGCATCGATTGTTAATGCATATTTGAATGAAGAGGTTGGCATGTTTTGTTCTTATTATTTTGAAGACCATGTCAACACTCGGTTGAGAAGTGAACCACGTAACTACGGTGGTAGAGATACAGACAATATCGGTGAAGAGGTCGATGGAATGCTGTCTATATTCAAGTCTAAGGGACGACCAATAGGAAAATTCACAGAACGAGAGTGGGAGTCGAACAGAGAGGCAGAAATAGCACAAACGTATGTGTTATTGAATTGTGATGAAGTTCAGCCTTACATTGAGTAAGAATTTCATATTTTTATCATTACTTCATTTATGTAATTTAATATTAATTGTGATTGGATATTGTGAATTAAGATGTATACTCAAGAACTAAGACGAACAGAACAAAACATCTCAGATACAAATATAGATGCTCGTCTTCAACGTGATTTTGCCCGATGGTTCCAACGTTGTGTGAGTACCATTTCCTTAAATTTTACGTAAATAAATATGATTCATAATCAATGTTAATTATTTGAACTGTATAGGGACGGTCAAACGATTTTGGGAATCGATTCTTAAAGGATCTCAGCAAAGGACCACTACGTTGTGTAAAGACTTACAACGGCTATATTGTGAAGGGCTACAGATTTCATACATCTGAGTATGCATCAAGAAAAGCGACTACCAACAGTGGTGTTTGCGTTAGCAGTGCAAACTACAATGCAGATGCAAGTGACTACTATGGGGTGTTGCACGAAGTCGTTGAAGTAGAATATCCGGGATATCCAACAAAGACTGTAGTGTTGTTCAAGTGTCATTGGTTTGATTCAGGCCCTTCAGGAACAAGGATTCATCCGGAGTACAAACTCGTCGATGTTAATCCGAAAAGGAGCTATATCGGGAATGATCCATTTGTATTTGCCCATCAAGTATCTCAAGTATACTACTGCAAGTATCCAGTACGATCACGTAGTAAAATTGAATGGCACGCTGTTTGCAAAGTAAAGGCAAGATCAATGGTAGAAGTCCCTACAAAGGACAGGAGTGATGAAGATGATTCTCCGTTTCAAACGGAACAAATAGAGGCTAGAACTGAAGTCTTTTCGGGAGATTTGAATATCCACGTAGACTTGACGGGTGGAAAATTCACAATTGATCGAAATTGAAAACGATAATGGAAATGAGGAAGATGATGAAAATGAAGAGGAGGAGGATGATGAAGAGGAGGAAGATGAGACAAATAATCAAAATGTAGATGAAGAAGATGAAGAGGAAGAAGATGAATAATAAATTATATAATGTAAGCTAATTATTTTATTAGATGTACAATTTAAAAATATTTATTTATCATTAAGTTACAACTAAAAATTGTGAAAAAAAAATAATTTTTTGAAATTTTTTAAAATATAATTAGCAAAAAAATGAATATTTTAGTAAAAAAAATGAATATTTTAGTATTTAAAAATATATAAATTATAGATTACAAATTTAATTATTTAATTTATGTGAATGACATTAGTTTTTTGAAATTTTTTAAAAAATAATTAGCAAAAAAATGAATTTTTTACTAAAAAATATTAGTATTTTAGTTAAAATATGAATATTTTAGTATTTTAAAATATATAAATTATAAAAATATAAATTATAGATTTTAAATTTAATTATTTGATATATATGAAAGAAATTAATTTTATGAATTTTAAAAAAAAATGGGCCGAAAATGAGTACATATACAATTAATATTACAATTACGAACAAGTAACACACATGTCCGAGTGGTAGGCGCCCACACACCGGGTTCGATTCCTAGCAATGCTAGAATAAATGGTGGCCTTAATAACAGATCGCGGGTCGGGTCGGAGTCGGGTCCGATTCGCCCCAGTTATTTTTTTTTTGGGTTGCCTTACCGACGGAAAATTTCACGGAACCACCGACGGGCACCGACTGAATATAATTCCGAATTTAAAAAATATAAAATCGAGTTCCGTCGGCAGATCCGTCGGAAAGTACCGACGGAATTTCCGACAGAAGCCGGCGGATATATTTTTGTTAAAAATAAATTCTAAAATAAATTTCCGTCGGTAAGTCCGTCGGTACTACCGACAGACGGCCGACGGAATTGCCGACATAAATCAGACCCGGTTTCAAAACGGGTCATTCGACCTACCGAAGGAAAAAAAAATTCCGTCGGTAAACCGGGCCGACGAGCCTAGAACCGACTGAATTATTCCGTCGGTAGTTCCGTCGGAAACCACGCCTACCGACCACAATTCCGTCGGTAAACCGCGCGTTTTTTAGTGATTTCACAATAAGAAAAATGAATTAGGAATGAAAAAAATAATTAATAATCATTATAAATAAATAAATTGATAGTTAATATTTTTTTAGGTGACAAATTGATAGCTACTGAATTTTCAAGTCCTGAACCTACATAAAAAAAAAAAAAAAAAGTAGGCCCTGAAGTGATAATTTTACTAACTTTCAGACCCTAAATTTAGGGTCTGACTATATGCACCTCCATTTCAGTTTGATGCACTCTCCCGTCAATCCCCCGATTTATACACTCCCCGAATTTTAGGTCACACCTCCCCTCAAATGTCATAAATACCCCTCCTTCATTAAAATCCTTTTACTACCCACACCCCCCAAATCCTCCATCTTTCTTCCTCCTCCATTTCTTCTTTCATCTTCTCCCCCACCCTCCACCACCACCGCCGGCGACCTGCCCCTCCACCACCCGTCGCCGGCGACGCCAGCCCCTCCCTCCCTCGCCGAACCCGTCGCCCCCCCTCCCTCGCCGAGCCCGTCGCCCCCCCCTCCCTCCCTCGCTCGCCAAGCCCGTCGCCCCCCACAACCCCCGCCGCCTGTAAAAAAAAAAAAAAAAAGGAAGAGATCTTGGCCGCGCGCGCCCGTCCCCTCCCTCCCTCGCCGAGCCCGTCGCCCCCCCCCCCTCCCTCCCTCGCTCGCCAAGCCCGTTGCCCCCCCCCCAACCCCCACCGCCTGTAAAAAAAAAAAATAGATCTTGGCCGCGCGCGGCCGTCCCCTCCTCCTCTCTCCCTCGTCGAGCCCGTCGCGGCCGCCCCCTCCTCCCTCCGACGCCGCCACACCCCACCCCCACCAGGTTTTTCCCCTTTCTCAATGTTAGGGTTTTCTGCAAAAATGCAGAAAACCTAGTTTTTTTCTTTTTCTTTTTTTCAATTTTCGACCGTATAAGGTCGATTACATACTCCTTCGTCGACAAATTGTTGTCGACGAGAGTGTATTTGATCGACCTTACATAATCGAATTAAAAAAAAAATTGTTTTTTTTTCAACTTTCGACCATATACATTCCCGTCGACAACGATTTGTCGACGAGAGTGTATATGGTCGACACTGGTTGGTCGAAAGTTGAAAAAAATTGTGATTTTTTGGAGTATATGGTCGACCTTTTTTTTTTTTTTTTTTGAGTTGATGGTCACCGGAAATGGTGTCGCCGGCGACCGGAAGTTGTGTGTTAGGGGAAGGTGAAAGAAATGAGGTGGGGTGCATCTAGTATGGTGTATATTTAATGAAGGGTATTTTAAGTTTTTTACCTATTATTTTATTAATAAAACTGAAAGGGGGAGTGCATCAAACCGAAATGAAGGTGCATATAGTCAGACCCCTAAATTTATTAAAATTTTACCAAAGTCCTTGTAGTGTTTTTCCAAGTAGTAATTTTATTGTTTATTTATTTCCTCTTGGCGAACCTATCTTGAGCCCATTAAAATAGTTATTGTACAACATACAGAGGCCCATAACTCTTCTTTCAGTTCATGATAGAACATAAAGGGTCCGACTATTTACACCTCCATTTGCGTTGAGAACACTCCCCCTATGAATTTAATAATAAAATAATGAAGTAAAAAACCAAAAATACCCTTTAAGTTATATTAAACTACTAAATGCACCCCCCACCTTTAAACCTAAGTTTTATCCATCCTCCGCCGCAGCCGCCACCGTCGCCGCCACCGTCACCGCCAAACACCAAACACCAAACACCAAAACAAAAAAAAATTCAACTTAAAAAATTTAACTTTTTTTTTAAGATTTCGACAAACCAGTGTCGACCATATTCACTCCCGTCGACACTGGTTTGTCGACAAGATTGTATATGCTCGACATTTGTTGATCGGAAAAAAAAAAAAAAATTTAAAAACTCGTCGACAACTTTAGGTCGACCAAAAATACACTCGTCGACACCCTGTTGTCGACGGAGTGTATTTGGATCGACCTAAAGTGGTCGAAAGGTAAGAAAAAGAAGGAAAAAAAAAACAAAAACAAAAAAAACCTGGATTTGGATTTGGCCGATGACTGGCTCGACGAGGGAGGGAGGAGGGGGGAGGGAGGGGACTAGCTCGGCGAGGGAGGGAGGGGACGGCCGCGCGCGGCCGCGATTTGTTTGTTTGTTTTTTTTTTTTTTTTACAGGCGGGGGGTGGGGGCGACGGGTTCGGCGAGGGAGGGAGGAGGAGGGAGAGGGAGGGGACGGCCGCGGCGGTCGATGGACGGGGCGGCCGCGATCTGTTTTTTTTTTTTTTTTTTTTACAGGCAGGGGGGTGGGGGCGACGGGTTCGGCGAGGGAGGAAGGGGGTGGCGTCGCCGGCGACGGGTGGTGGAGGGGCAGGTCGCCGGCGGTGGTGGTGAGGGGTGGGGGAGAAGATGAAAGAAGAAGATGGAGGAGGAAGAAGATGGAGGATTTGGGGGAGAAAGTAGGGTTTAGGGGGGAGTGTGAGTAGTAATTTGAATTATATAAGAGAAGGGCATTTATGACAATTTGAGGGGGGTGCGTCCAGAGGGGGAGTGTTCTCAACGCAAATGGAGGTGTAAATAGTCGGACCCAACATAAATAGACAACTCTTCTTTTGGGCTATGGTTTGGTGGTTTGCAATTAACTCACTACTGCATTTTCTCTTTCTTTCTTTCTTTCTAAAACACAATATTATTGTCGATTGACTTTGGCTAAATCTAACGTATGATTAATTATATATAAAAAATTTACAATATTTACTCCCTCTATTCCGAAACAAGCTTTCATGAGAAGATTAGTAAAGTTACGTACAATATAAGTGATGTAATTGTAAAATAGATAAAATAATATATCAATATAAGTGATATGATTGTAAATAGATAAAATAATATATTAAAAGTGATAGTATTCTTAATTTAATATTTGAATGGAGTTACGGTACTTGTTCAGTTGTTGAAGGCTGGCCCACTCACCCGAACCAATCATCTATTCCCAAATAGTCATATACGGAGTAGTATATATAGAACATTCATTCCTTCACACGCAAGTTGTAACCAAAACTCAATAAAATAATAAAATCCAAACGTAGATTCAATGTTCAAATTCGGTATTAGCAACAGAATATTCGTCACCTACAAATTAATGAATATGGAAGATACACAAAATATTTTTCGTAGTAATACTATATTGAGAAAGAAATATTATAATTATTTTTTAATTTTAATCATACTTTTTAATATTAGTAATCACATTAATATAAAAATATTTGTACAATTAATATTTTAATAGCATTGAGAACTGTGGGTGAATAATGGAGTATTTATATTTGATAAGAAATTAACGAAGGTGAATATTCCTAGACATTGATACAAAATTCGTCGGGCAAGGCGGTCACCGATCGAACCGACTTTTTTTGTAGATCAGTGTGCTTAGATCAAAATAAGATTAGGTGCAGCATAAACAGGCTAGAAGCTATCTAGGCCTCCCACACTCCTAGGGGATGTTTCTTTTGGGCTTTGGGTGGTTTTAAAAACCAGATTTTTGAAATCCTGGTTTTTGAAATCCCGATGAATAGTAATATGTGTGTTTCTTTTGGGTTTTGGAATAGTGAAGGATTTAACTTTATGTCAAATCAAGTTGTAAGATTGAATGAGTTTGTATTATTATATTATTGTTTGGTGAGATTATAATGATTAGTTGATTAAATGTATTATATTATTGTATTATTATATTATTATAGTATTATTATATTATTGTTGATAAAGAATATAATGATTGGAGTAATATTATATAGATATAACTTTATGTCAAATCAATATGTTTGATAAGGGTGGTTTTGAGTGGATTTTGAAAACCGGTTTTTAAATTCCGAAGTAAAACGGATTTTGGATCTTGAAATCCAAAACCTGGTTTTTAAAACCAAAAAGAAACATCCCCCTAGAGTTAGTAAAACACCGCATCCTCCACGTCCTTTTAGGGATTATTTCAAAATTTTCACCTAAATCCTCAATGATACATGCGTTTTTTTTTTCTTTATTCAAATGGATTATTGTGATTTTTTTTTCTAATGCAAATCGATGATTTTTGGGTATTATTATTAACAGTGTCAAATTTCATATTTTTATTAGTGTGATATTATTATGATTTTTAAGTATAAGAAAAAAAAAATTGGATCGCGGAGGCGGTTTGTGCATTTGATGGGACCCGCATCAAATACGCTATCATTGTTAATTTCACAAGAAGGTTTCAAACTACTCAAATATGTTGCACAAGAAGGCTTCAAACTACTCAAATATGTTGCGGTTTCTATCGAATTAAATCGGTATACAACATTGCTTGAGCTCGCTTGATTCGACTCAAACACGGTCGACTCCATTTCTCGGCTCTGATGAGTCGATCCAATCATGATCTGGCACTCTGCACTACATTTTCTGTGTTAAAATTTGCATGGAGTGCAAGCACGGGGTGTGTCTCCTTTTTATTTTTACAAGAAAGAGAGCTCCAAAGATATTAATGCATCGAGATTTCATGAGCCAACTCTCTAATCCAAAAAAGGATTTTTGCTCCAATGCAAGCTTGAGGAAGTGGAGAGTCAATAACATATTTAGTCAATCTGTGCGCCATCATCGTCTTAGCCCAGGACAAGTAATGGATTCCACAAATTCCATTGCCATGTACAACCGTTCTTAACTCGTCAATTATGTCTTCATCGGGGCCAAAGTACTTAAGAGTGTCTTATTGTTTGATACAGACAATTATTTTATATAGAGAAGAGATATAAAATTATTTTTTTTGTAATCATATAAATATCTTAAAGTTTGTTTAATTTAAACGTTGATTAAGATAACATATATTTTGAATTCATGCACTAATGGTTCAAAACTGTCTTATTTTGACTATTTTTAACTTCTACCCCTGACTCTTCTAAGAGTTGATATAGTACTTTGAAATGAAAATTAAAAAATTAAAAAATTCACAACCAATATTCACACTCTATCCCATCTACCCAAGGTCAAAAATAGTGGAAATATTGTAACCTTAAATTTGTGGAAATATCAATGGATATATCGATATCGAATATTGATATCTGTAAATTTTAAAAATTGTAAAAATTTAATAACTAACTTTTAATACATAAATTCAACAAAACAATTTAAATCCATTTACATTTATAATAAATTTATATAAAATATAGCATACTATGTTATTTCATATGATATTTATTGAAATTTATTGACATTTCTCGATTTTTTAAAGATATTTTTCGATATTCTTTCGATATTGTTATTGTATATCGATTTTTATCGATATTTTCAATTTTTTTACAAATATCGTGAAAATATCGTTTCTTCTCAACATCGATATCGATGACCGCGAAAAAATGGATATATCGAGGATGTATCGGAAACATTTCCGGATATTTTTGTTCATGGATATATCTACCACACTTAATTTTGCTCAATACTTATCCGGTAAGCAACAATTGCAAAATTTCTTAATGTTTATGTAGAGTGCATTTGTGCATTAATTTTTATTAAAATAATTAATACATTACTATATTGTAGTGAACAATTAGTAGGAGTATATTTTAAAATTCACACACAAATTGCATAATGAAAGATTGAAAGTAACGTATAAGTGCCTTTGTAGAAAAATATCCCAAATTAACACCAGCACGCTCTTCATTTAAAAAAATGAAATAGTTTCTTTTAAAGTATATATCCGAAACCAAACCTTAGAGAGGACGCACTTAAAGAAATGATATTACTACTATATTAAGATAAAAATATTGACAATTTTTTTTTTTTTAAAAAAATATTTTCCAAACCAACGTGAAGAAATCACGGCACCTCAGATTCGTTAATTCGTCAAAATGCTGCGTCGACACATGGCTACCATTATATTGCCCTCCTTCTCCCGTATGCAGAGTTATTCAATTTCAAGCTTTTCTTCTAACAGGCTTTTCAACAAACACCTTTCACGAAAGAATTTATCTCTGAATTTCTTTGCATCTAGTATGGCATCGCTCTCCGCCTTTAACGGGGCTCTGCAGTATCCAGTCGCTCGCAGAGACGAATCCGTGGTTGATAATTATCACGGTGTTAAGGTCCCTGACCCTTATCGATGGTACAGTAATAAATATCGAAAGCCTTGTACGGACACTACGCCTTTTACGTTTTGGCAATATTGAATTTGAAACACGAATTGAAGGACCACTTTATGGATGCTTTGTTTGCTTGCTTCATAATTTGTTTTTTTCCCGAAACCTTGGATTTTTTTAAACCTTTTCATTACTATCTGGAGGTTTTGTATTGTTGAAATTGTTTCTTTTGGCTAATATTTATACGATGAATTTGAATTAACGTGGTTAGGCTTGAGGATCCTGATTCTGAGGAGACAAAAGAGTTTGTGGAAAAGCAGATGAAATTGACGGACTCTGTGCTTCAAACTTGCGAATTTAGGGAGAAAATTCGGGAAAGGCTTACTAAGTTATATGATTTTCCCAAGTATAATGCTCCGTTTAGGGCTGGTGAAAAGTACTTTTACTTCCATAACACTGGTTTACAGCCGCAATCAGTCCTTTATGTTCAGGTTCATTGCTAATATTTTTAATTTATGTCATGTTTAAGGTGTATTTACTAGCCCTTTTGGAATTTAAAAGTAATACTCTTTTGGTTTTGTAGGATAGTTTGGATGGAAAACCTGAGGTTTTACTTGATCCAAACACATTAAGTGATGATGGAACTGTAGCATTGGTTTTTAATGAAGTTAGTGAGGATGCAAAATATTTGGCATATGGCACTAGTTCTAGTGGAAGCGATTGGGTGACCATTAAAGTTATGCGAGTTGATGATAGGACCATTGAGCCCGATACCATTTCATGGGTAACTTAATCAATTGTGATATTTACTATGTGAAAATAAATCCAGAAGAATGTTATCTTAGATTTATAACAATGTGTGACTTTTCATTTTCTCTGATCAGTAATTTTTGATGCATATTTGCTTACACCAGGTTAAGTTTTCAAGTGTTAGTTGGACGCATGATACCAAAGGTTTTTTCTACAGCCGTTATCCAGATCCTGAGTAAGAAAATATTCTATACTATAATCATGTTTTATTTTCCTTGAATTGTTCCATGTGCTGAATTTTTTTGTCTGATGAGAGATAACTGTATGATCTGTTCTCTCAAAATATATAGTTTAGAATGCAATTAAATTATAACTGCTGTTGTTAAATTATGTAATATAGAATAGATGTTTTACTTGCACTTTTTCCCCAGTAGGCTACTTTTGATACTCATATTTAATGGTTTGTTTGGAAGGAATGGAGAGAAGTTGGATGCAGGCACAGAGACACAGGCCAATCTAAACCATGAATTGTATTATCATTTTTTGGGTACAGATCAGTCTGAGGATATTTTAGCTTGGAGAGACCAAGAAAATCCTAAACACACAGGTTCAGCTTCAGTCACAGAAGATGGAAAGGTACTAAAACTTTGATCTGATATTGTTCAGGGGGAATGCAAATCGATTGTTATTACTCTATTGAATTAACTGCTGCATGTTTTTATGAACTTGATGCAATGATATATTTTAAAACTGACACAAAGATGTGGTTGTCCTTGAAGTGCTTAAATCAATAACTCATTCAAAGATAGAAGGAAAATAGTCACACTATTGAATAGCTTCCGAATAGTTACCAAATCAAAGTTTTAGCTTTTGAAAAATTTACGGTAATCTGAAATATTACCTAGAGATTCTTCATTTGATTATTGATGTGATTGAGGAATATCTCAATCATTAGTGCAGTATATGCCAAAGATTATAATAATGTCTGGACTGTTGATGATGCTTCTGACGTTATCATGAGCAAAGCCTGTTCCTCTAGACTCCTTGTATGATGTATTCTTGTAGCAAAAGGGAGTTCCCGTTTAATGTAGTACACAAGGAAATACTACCTCCATTCCTAATTATCTGCTTGATTCTATCCAAAACGGTATCCCTAATTATTTGTCACTTTGCTTATAAATAACAAAAAAACTAACAAAACGAGTTTTTAATACCAAATAATTGGGGTAGGCTACATGGACGAAAAATAAAATCATGTTGGGTCGTGTGCAAGAATTAGCGAAGGCCCTAACGAAATTCAATAATTGGCTCATGACGTGGTGATGCTACAATGTTTTATGCTGGCTGTTACATGCCTACTGCAACCCTCCTCCTTTTCCTTGGCTTGGGACAGGCAGGGATAACTCCCTGACGGAGTTATTCGTCACTTTGCTAATATCAACAAAAAATTACCTTTTTTCCACCGATACCCCTAATAAATACTAACCATCTTTTTGTAATTATAAGCTCATCAAGTAGTTATGAATAAGGGTATAATAGTATTGACATCCTAATTAATGAAAAATGATTAGTTTGAATGGATAAAATTAGTCAGATAATTAGGAATGGAAGGATTATAAGTTTTCTTTATGAGCATTGATAATATTTTCTAATTAACTGATTTCCCTAAACTCTGTTGGAATTTGCAGTATGTTCTATTGTATATCTTTGAAAATTGTGATCCAGTCAACAAGATTTATTACTGTGACCTGACATTGCTGCCCAAAGGACTTGAAGGCTATAAGGGGACCAATGAATTGCTTCCTTTTGTAAAGCTTGTCGATAAGTTTGATGCTTCCTATCACTATGTTGCGAATGACGATACTATTTTCACCTTCCTCACTAATCAAGATGCTCCAAGAAATAAACTTGTACGAGTTGATGTAAAGGAACCTACTTCCTGGACTGTAGTACTTGAAGAACATAACAGGGACGTTCTTGAATCTGCCTCAGCAGTAAATGACAATCGTATTGTGGTGAGTTATTTGAGTGATGTTAAAAATATTATACAAATAAGGGACTTGAGAACAGGTGACCTTTTGCACCATTTACCACTTGATATTGGAACAGTATCTGAGATCTCTTCCCGACGCAAAGACCGGATGATCTTTGTCGGATTTACAAGCTTCCTTGTTCCTGGCATTATATATATGTGCAATTTGGAAGGTGATGTACCGGACATGAGAATCTTCAGAGAAATAGTGGTTCCTGGATTTGACAGGACGGAGTTTGAAGCCAAACAGGTAAATTTGTAGTTAAGCTGTGGGATGCATATTGTTGAAGACCAATGTTTGAAATTTGAAAAAATGAAAAGAAAAAACAGAACAGAAAAGGAATAAATTTATCTAATACCATTCTTTTAATTTCTGATAATTAAGATTATCAGTTTTCTGAAGCTCTTGTATCTCTTATGAACTGAATGATTTATTCTGTCACACACACCAAAAAAAAAAAACTCCCTCTGCAGGTTTTGGTGGGTATCGAGTAGAAAGAAGTTTATGGGGCGCTTGGTTCAAATTCTCTAGTGGGAATGATAATGGGAATCATCTAATAGAGAATTACATTGAGAATGTGGTTAGATTGTTTTAGTGTATTGCTCTAGTCTTGGAATAATTTGAGACAACAAATGAATGATTGAGAATAAATGATTATATGGAAGGAGTTAGTTAATCAAAATGGTTTTGAGTCTTATCACCTCGTACGAACTGCGAAGTATGCTGAAGGTGAATTGATCATCCACAACCACCACAATTTCTCTAATAATTTCCATTGAATAATTACGAACCAAACACTACCTTAGATTTTTTGTTATAATATTATCCATTTCTTTTCTAGTCCCTTGATCAGTGTATTCGTTTTTCAGATTTTTGTGGCCAGCAAAGATGGCACTAAAATCCCGATGTTTATAGTGGCTAGAAAGGGTCTTCACCTGGATGGGTCATACCCGTGTTTACTTTATGGATATGGTGGATTTAACATCAGTATCACCCCGTATTTTACTGCCAGCCGTATTCTGCTAGCAAAGCATTTAGATGTTGTCTATTGTGTTGCAAACATACGTGGAGGAGGAGAATATGGAACGGAATGGCATAAAGCCGGTGGCCTTGCAAAGAAGCAGAATTGCTTTGATGACTTCATATCAGCTGCTGAGTATCTCATCTCTGCTGGTTACACCCAGCCTAGCAAATTGTGTATTGAAGGTGGAAGCAACGGAGGACTTCTTGTTGGGGCTTGTATTAATCAGGTACAACTTCCTTCTACACTTCATACTTTTTTCGTTCAATATTGTTTTTGGTCCCTAAAGTATACTTTTTTCTAGTTTTGGTCTCCCTCTTTTACTCACTATCAAATTTGGTCACAGAAGTACACATTACTCTCTCATTTGGTCCCACCGGTAGTTGACTGACAGAATCCACTGTTTGGGGGTGCCAAATGCAATATTTAAAAGTTTTTAATGTTATTTTTTTTTAATAATTACCTTTAATATGGGAGTAAAAGTGTACTTGACCAAATTTGATAATGAGTGAAAGAGGGGGCCAAATGGAATAAGGTGAACTTTAGGGACCAAAAGTGATATTATCCCTATTTTTTTTCTGCATACTCTTAGTTAAAGTAAACAATTTAGAAATCTTGTGATCGATTGCAGAGACCTGATTTGTTTGGCTGTGCTCTTGCTCATGTTGGTGTTATGGACATGCTAAGGTTCCACAAGTTCACCATTGGTAAGGGGGCGTCTCAATAAGAGGATGTTTTTGTACTACAATATCTTGTTACATGACATTTTTGGTTTTCTTTCTTCAATCTAGGCCATGCATGGACCTCAGATTATGGCTCTTCAGATAAGGAGGAAGAGTTCAACTGGCTAATCAAGTGAGCTATTTAACCGTCTTCAGAATGATGAATCAAATTGCAAGGCCTTTTAATTATACAACAAACTTCATAATATTCTTGCCTCATTTTTTCTTATCTGACATTTTCTCTTTGGAACTCTTATTTCGTTAGCTAGATTTGGAATGATTTTTTTTTTTTTTTTTTCCGGTCTAAAATTTTACTCAATGATTTATAATTTGGAGAATATATTACAATATCTGAATGTGAGCCAGGAAGACTTTTAAGTGTTCAATGTAACTGTTATTTATGGATGATCTAATTTATGTTTTTCAAAATTAGGATGTTTTTGCTTTGCCTCTGTTGTTTTGATAACAAAAATCAAAGAATTTAGGTTTAGCTCTCCCCATTGTATTTTGTGTTCTGTCTTCCCCTCAAGGAATAACTCTCCATTTGTTGAATGCGTCTGCATGTGTGCTAATTTTTTTCCCTTTTTCCATTAGGTACTCGCCCTTGCATAATGTTACGAGACCTTGGGATAAGGCATCTGATAAGATCATTCAGTATCCATCCACTATGTTGTTAACAGCTGACCATGATGATCGTGTAGTCCCATTACACTCGCTCAAGTTGTTAGCGGTGAGTCTTTCACCTTTATGAGCTTGTTCAGAGTATTCATAAGTTATCAAACCTTAATTCATTATGATTTGGAGGTTTTGAAGATGTTCAATTCTTGAATTCAACTGTTGATCCATTTCCTGGTGGAACAGTTGATTAATTATGTAGGGGTATATTGAAAAAAATGTCCACTTCGTTTGGACTTATGATGAAAATTTACACCATTATTCCAAAATGTCTTTTAACTTTAAAAAAAGTTGGTAACTAGCAACCAGTAGACGGCGAGGGGACAATTTAAGAATAAGTCACATCACGCAAGTAACTTGACAAAAAATGCTTAGTAACTTGATATAACCGGTTGCAGGGCATTTTACCAAGATTTTTAAAATAAAAAATCTGTTTCATATAATTGCAAGTTCGTAGACATTTTTTTCAATTTACTTATTATGTAGGGATTCTGAACAAACAGCAATTTAATTTAATGTAATACATGTGTTAGCGTTCTGCATGTTGGCTTATATAACTCATTTGTTCCTTACACATACAGACCATGCAACATACACTATGCACGAGCGTGGAGAAAAGTCCTCAATCGAACCCGCTTATTGGACGCATAGAACAGAAAGCTGGACATGGTGCTGGAATGCCAACCCAGAAAATTGTACGTACATTTACATGTTAACATACGTTTTCTTTTCTATCATGGCTTGATTAACTTGAACACGTCTGTTTTAGATTGAAGAAGCTGCTGACAGATACGCTTTCATGGCGAAGGTGGTGGGTTCATCCTGGATTGACTAGCTGATACTGATCTTGTGGTAAGGTTTGATTCGGATGAATTGGAACTCGGATTAGCATCTGGGAACTGTTTAGAAAATTTAGCCAAATTGAAAGGACAGATGTTATGAGTTCATTTACTTTAATTGGAACATAGGATTACTATAGCATCAGGTAAAAGCGTATGAATGTGATGTACATACATTACATTAACAGTAAAATTAATCGATATGTTATACAAAGAATTAAGTGATTGCATTCAAATATGGTGGTGGTGCTGCTGATGGAGGCATATTTGATCATCATAACCAAAAAATTTGTACGAGATAATATTATATACTACTATTAGACCCAATTTGATAAGGTAGATTAGTCCAAGATAATAGGTAAACAAAATAAATGTCTAATGTATACCAGCACGTAAAAATATATTCGATTGTGTGCATATTAAAAGATAAAAAGACACATCATTTACGATTTAATGTGAACCAGTTGAAATATTTAGATACCATATACTTATAACTCAACATATTTATTAAATGGGGCTTAAAATAAATTTTATTAAATATATTAGTAGTATATTTCATGAGTAAACGGAGTTTCATTAAAGAAAAATATGAATCAAATATATTATGATAAAAATCATCGTTAGTGTTATGAACATGATAGTCCCACACAAAATTAGAAGAAAAGAAATTGAATGAGACGTAGGCAATTGGCGTTCCATAATTGTTGTACATGGAGATCCAATTAAACTGCCCAAGTTTTCCATTTATGGAAGGTAATGAATCTAATGATGTGGTCCCATTTTTTTGTTTTTATTGCAGAGTTGCGTTTCAATTTATCTGACAGCAACCTTACTCGAAGATTGAGTGTAGCTGTCTCCACAGTTACATGTCTAATGTCTTATACAATACGAAATGAGTATTGAATTTTTAAATATTGTAATATGCTTTATTTATGTAATGCAATATAATCTTGAATGATAAACAATACTAATATACTACATGTCATATAATGCAATATTATAGGCTTTATGATGTAATATTGCATACTTTATAATACTCTATGTTTATTATTATAAATTGTATTTGAGCTGTTGAGAGTGGAGATAAAGTAAAAATAAAGCAATGGGTGTGAGTAGTGTTTTCATTTTAGGAAATGAGAATTATAAAAATGAAATAAAAAATTTAGAATTATAAAAATGGATTGAAGGAGTATATCACTACACAAATATGGAGTAATATAATATTATAGTACAAAACATGTAATTTAAAATTTTAAAATGTAATATTATATTATATGTGTAAAACGTAATATATTAAAAAAATTGACAGTTTAACATGACATGCAAGATAATATTATTTTGTTCATGTGGTATTATTATTTAACTTATATAGGCAAATTAACTGATATGAATAAATAAATATTGTATGTGTAAGTCAATCCTAACCCAATTTTGACGTGCTACATAATTTTTTTAAAAGTATATTAGGGGCAAAAAGTCTATGCGTGGTAGTGCGTTAGTCACTACTAGCAACTCTTTTGAGGATTAAGGACCGAGATGTGGGCTTTATTAATTAATAGACCATTTGTTGACCGACAATTTTTTTTATTCCCATATTGGGGGATAATTCTTATTTAATTATATAATTGTTTAGAATAATATTCTTGATTTCATATTTTAAGGGCTGCTATTGAAATGTAAAATAAAATGTTAAAAAAATGAATTGGATTGGATCTCTGTTCGTATATATAATTGAATTCTTAACAAATATCAAGTATCAACGGCAGCAGTGAAGCCAATAATTAATTAATACTATTAGGTAGGTATGTGAAATGCAGACGGGAAAGAGATTGATTGAGATGTAAATTTATTAGTCATACTACTGTAGTTTGAAAATACTAGTATATGAATTAAAGGAAAGTCGTTGTCTATGGAGTTGGGGATTCAATTTCTTGTTTGTATAATTGTATCAATATTCAATAATCAAGTATGAAGACAAGAAAGATTCCACATGCGATGTCATGGTGCAAGCTATTTGAGGTCCCTTTGTGTCTGTAATTTGTGGTCACATATTTTATGTTATTTTATTGCAAACTTTAAGTTTAGACACAAGTTGCACTTTGACATCTAATTAGATTCCGTGAGGAGTACTAGTGGATTCTAGTTAAGATCCAATTCCTTCTAAAGTATGCAACTTGATCGATTAATGTTTTTCTCTTTAGCTGACAACCACTCTTTTTTTTTTTTTTAATAAAATGTGTTTGTTTAATATTTTAGAAAATATACTCCATCATATATAACTACTTTATTATCTCCTCTCTATTTTATCTATTTTATTTTTACTTTATACATAATAACCATTTAAAAAAAATGTGCTAAACAAAATAAACACACTTTATGTAAAAGGATAAATTATTATGTAAATTTTAATTTTAGAGATAAAAATATAAATAACATCTTTAAAATTTGAGGCTATCTTATTTACTTGCCTCCAAAATATCGAAATATTTTTTTCTTTCTCCCTAACTTTTTTATGTGTCTATAAATGAATGGAAGATTAAAAATAGAGTTTTAGTAAGATGAATAAATCACTAAAGACTCCATCAATTACCTACTTTAAAATTGTAGCCTTGTAGGTAAAATCTTCTATCAAATTATGGTAATACTCCGGAACAAGTCGTTGAGACCCCGAAACATGAAAAACAAATTAACACTGATAATCTAAAATTATACTCCATATTTCGTATCTTTGTATTAATATGAAAACAACAGATTCAGAAATAGGTAGGGCCCAGCCAAAAGATAAGAGAAGGTAGTTGCTGCCTTTTCATTGTCTCTCAAATCGATCATTTAAATTGTAACAATGGTTGCACGGAGATAAGTGGGATCACCTGTCAACACGAAGGCCCCGTTAAGTGCACCCTTTTATTATATTTGCACCCCACTTTAATTTAATTTTTTAAAATTTTGAGTAAAAAGATGTACAATACTACTTCTCAATGAGTTCACCTCCACTCTAAAAACTAAAAAAAAAATATACCTAACGTATTCCCTTTTCCTTCCCAAAATTTTGTCTTAAAAAAAAATCGAAACCTTGAAAGAACTTGAATATAAATCTGGAGGGATCCGTTCTCGATTTAAATGGTTGAAAAATGATGTATTCGATCAGTACACATATGTAAGTGTCTTTTGGAGTATATTTTTTTTTAAGAATTCGCGAAACTAAAAACTCGGCTCTGGTTCACCGAGAATCAATTCTCGACTGAAATTTTCGAAAAAAATCTTCCATATAAATCTCTAAAATAAATTGCTAAGTTTTTGATAAAAATTTGAAAACTTTTTTGGGATTTTTGACAAAAATTCGAATTTCTCAAACACTTGGAAAAAACTTTCGAGTTTTTTTTTTCTTCCTTGGAGAATGAATGTCGATTTGACACCGTTGTAAAAACTTCGCAATTTCCATTTGTGTTCGTGTAAAAACTCAATTTTATCAATGTAACTTGTCTAAAATCATGCCTAACTAGTTTTAAATTGGCAAAGTTTGAATGGAGAAAGGGAAATGGAATGTGAGAGGGTAGTTGTGGTATTTCATAGGGGCCCCAAATCAAAATTGGGGTGAAAGACAAAAAATGGGGAGGGGTGGGGGGAATTTAACCGTGGCCCAACACAAAAATAGTGGCGAACATGGGCTTCAACATCACTTGCTTTTTTCCAAGGACCTCTTAAACATGATCAAAAACTCCTCATTCTTCAATAGTTCAATTGACTTAAATAATTAATTATAGAAAGATTTATTTTAAATATCCATCTTTTTCCATCATAACAAGTAATACAATAAGTTTATGTAAAAATTATCCAAAATTGAGTAATTAAAAAAAAATCCATCTAAATGAAATTTAGACGATAAATGTGCAACTATTACTACCATGAGTATATATAACAAGTTGAGTTTTTTTGTTACACTTTTTAATTATAGTGACTTACACTTTTTAAAATAATATTTTAAGTTATATTGACGTACACATTTTAGTAATGTTATATTGCACATTTTAGTTATATAGACATGTAATTTTCAGTAATATTGTGTTGTACTTTTTAGTTATAATGACTTACAATTTTCATTAAAAATTGTGTTGTACTTTTCAATTATAGTGACTTACACTTTTCAGTAATATTGTGTTGCACTTTTTAGTTATAATGACTTACACTTTTTAATTGTAGTGACTTACACTTTTTAAAATAATATTTTAAGTTATATTGACGTACACTTTTTAGTAATGTTATATTGCACATTTTAGTTATATAGACGTGCACTTTTCAGTAATATTGTGTGGTACTTTTTAGTTATAATGACGTACACTTTTCATTAAAAACTGTGTTGCACTTTTCAATTATAGCGACTTACACTTTTCAGTAATATTGTGTTACACTTTTTAGTTATAACGACTTACACTTTTTAATATACATTTTTTCAAAAGAAAAAAAAAAGTTGACTTTTGATCAACTCGATTCCTTAGTCTATACGAGACTAATCCTACTTGCAATTATCATTCGAATTCGTCTTTAACCGTGCTTTGACACATGTAATTATACAAGAGCAATTGTATTTTCATTTATTTATTTGATGAAAAGACCATCAATTTATTTAATTGCATGACCAAACAACACAGAGAATGTCATTCACAATAGTTGGCGGTTCGACCCAACACGAAAGACTAAGAAAGAATCTAACAACTCAAACAAGTCAAACAAGAGTATAAAAACTAAAGAACTGATCCATCCGTTTTACAATTGTTTGCATCATATTTTGAGCACATACATTAAAAAATTATGTAATAAATGGAGTGTTGAGAGGTAATTTTATAAACTTTTATGAATAAAATAAATGATTGATTGAAGTGAGTATAAAAGTAATACTAGCATTTTATATAAATGCACGAATATAGTAAAGGTAAATTTTCCTTTGTGAGTGCTTTAAATAATTGTTGAACAAACAAATATGGTGTGTAAACAATTCGTGATTTTTTAATTTTTCTTTTTTGAAAATATTACAATACTACTTCTCAGTTATTGGCCAGTTACTATCGTGTCCCATTTTTTACTTATTTTCAAAAATAAAAATAAAAATTGATGATTGATATAACATGGGGAACTGAAATTTTGACATAATTTAAGTAAACAAAAACTTTGAATCAAATTAAAAGGTAATTAATATGTTTAGCAAAAGGCATTATATTAAAGATTTGTTATTGAATGAATATGTTTATTCTGTGTTATTAAAGTAAACTCAACCAATTGGCAATCCATTCCCAAACGTCAAAAAGAACATTCATTTAAGCAGGACCATTGAATATCAACCGATTAGTTGACACGTAGTCGTATTATGTAAGCAACAGAATATTCATCACCTACAATGCATAAAAGATTCTTATTTTTTTTTTTAAATGTAATTAAAAATCCAAACTATATCCAAATCAACATCAAGCACCAAAAAATAAAGATACATATATTCCCATAAAATAAAAAATTTGGCCACTCGCCTCCCCAGTGTGATGTTGTGGACAACTGATGAGAATCAGGATAGTGGACTCAAAATTACTTACAGTCGTCGGGTTCAAGAGGCCCAAAATAAATTATGCATTAGGATATTTGCATATTTTAGGGGGAATTAAATCTCTATAAATTAGGATGAAATTACCGCGTGAAAGAGGAGAAAAGAATAGAATTCAAAGAATTCAATTTGCAAAATAATTTGCAGCCCCGTTTCTTGCTAGCCTGAGATAGGGATTACGAATTTATTCGTAAGAATTCAATTTGCAAAATAATTTGCAGCCCCGTTTCTTGCTAGCCTGAGATAGGGATTACGGATTTATTCGTATTTGGTATCGTGGTTCACATCAAATTGGTGCTTTCATTGAGAGTATTTGAGAATCACGATCGTCATGGTAGGAACTCATAGGGAACGTATTGAGTTACTAGAGACAAGATTTCATCAAATTGAAACAAGATTCAAAAGTATCGATGCCAAGATGAAACTAATGATGTCGAAATTGTTACACAAGAAATCATCAAGAACCGGGTCAAGAATCAAGTCAAGTTCGTCATCTGAAGAACACCGCACCTTCGGTACAAGCTCTGATGAATGGGTGAACCCGACGCCCAAGGAGGACGGGGGAAGACAAATTAGAACAGATTGTGGTTATGATGGACCACCAATTTTCGATTAATGTTTTGATGAAAATTGTGGTTACGATGGACCACCAATTTTCGATGAATATTTTGATGAAAATTGTGGTTATGATGTACCACCAATTTTCGATGAGTTTGTTGAGGTTGATGATGAAGATGGAATTGACTGCCATAGGCAAGAAATAACAATTTATGAAAAAAGAACCAAGTTCGCAAGATCTCAAAGGAAGAAGGTTCAGGGTTGAGAAAGACTGTTCGAGATTGTTGGGAAATTTAGCATTGATTTACATGCAACACAAAAACTTCAAATTTGTCGAAGAATATTACCGAAAAGCACTTTCGATTGAACCAAATAAGACCAAACATGTTTTCTCGATCAACGCCGGTGGATCGGACTCCGATAATTCTGAATTCATCCTTGAGGACAAGGATGTTCGTGAAGGAGATGGGAATGATGAGAATGAGGATCGTGGGCTCAAAATTACGTACAGTCGTCGAGAGCCGGGTTGAAGGGCGGCCCAATAAATTTAACAGGTCAAGGTGAAGTCGAGGCCCGAGAGCCGGGTTGAAGGGCAGCCCAATAAATTTAACAGGTCAAGGTGAAGTCGAGGCCCAAAATAAATTATGCATTAGTTTAGAATATATTTTGTTTAGTTAGGGGATGTTTCTTTTTTGTTTTAAAAACCAGGTTTTGGATTTCAAGATCCAAAACCCGTTTTACTTCGGGATTTAAAAACCGGTTTTCAAAATCCACTCAAAACCACCCTTATCAAACATATTGATTTGACATAAAGTTATATCTATATAATATTACTCCAAATCATTATATTCTTTTTCAACAATAATATAATAATACTATAATAATATAATAATACAATAATATAATACATTTAATCAACTAATCATTATAATCTCACCAAACAATAATATAATAATACAAACTCATTCAATCTTACAACTTGATTTGACATAAAGTTAAATCCTTCACTATTCCAAAACCCAAAAGAAACACCCATATTACTATTCATAGGGATTTTAAAAACCAGGATTTCAAAAATCTGGTTTTAAAACCACCCAAAGCCCAAAAGAAACATCCCCTTAGAATATTAAAAGATATTATTGAATATTAATTATGAGATATTATTGATAATTAGTTTGTTAGGATATTTCCATATTTTAGGGAGAATTAAATCTCTATAAAACTAGAATGAAATTACCGTGTGAAAGAGGAGAAAAGAATAGAATTTGAGCTAGGGATTACGGATTTATTCGTATTTGGTATCGGTTCACATCAACAACATCAGACAATTAATATATATGAATTGAAAACATGATTTTATACAAGAATTTTTAGATAAAACTATTTTTTTTCATATTATGATCATTTTTAATAGTAGTATTTGGTATCGTGGTTCACATCAACAACATCAGACAATTAATATATATGAATTGAAAACATGATTTTATACAAGAATTTTTAGATAAAACTATTTTTTTTTCATATTATGATCATTTTTAATAGTAAATAGTACCTGGTTAAACTTAGGTTAAGATGATATCTAAACTTTTTAGATTTTAAAGCATAATCTACTTTTAATCTAAATTATCAAACAATATGAAATTAAGATGGAGTAATGTAGCTACATGCATGGCCTATATATATTTGTTGTATGAAAAAGTAGGAGAGCACAATAGAGTGATCATCTTTTTCTATCTGTATGCAACAACCTTTTTTCCTTAGTTTCATGCTCTTCTCTCTTCCTTCTTGTGAGAGACTTTTTTTTTTTAATATAAGAAACCATATAGTAGTATAAGACTAGATGGGTCAATATATGTCCATAACTTCTCGCTTTACTTCAACAAACTCTCTGTTCGCCTCTGCAAAAACGGGATCCTTCGACGGGCTTCTGCACTACCCCCTCACTCATCGAGACGAATCCGTGGTTGATAATTATCATGGCGTTATGGTCCCTGACCCTTATCGATGGTAATCTAATTAATTAATTAAGCTCTATACCTACAAATAATTGTTTAAATAATATTTTAAATTCCTACTTTTTTTTTTAATGGTATATATAACCTAGCTTTTGTTTCTTCGGATCTGATTAAGCATGTATATTTTTGAGTCTGATTACCACGCCTTGTACTAATTAATGGTGCTTGATGAAAAGTGGACTTGGGCTTTATAAGTGATCGATGGCAGCATGCACTAGGCTCTAGACAATTTATAATTAATTAGTTTAAGTGGATTTTAATTATGTTTTTGTTTTCTAAATTTAATTTAATCTGGATTCAATTAAATTTATTCTTAAGAGTAAATCAAAATGTCCAAAACTCAAGCATATCAAATTTATTTCAGAAAATCTTAATCATCGGCTCACTTATTAATTTAATTAACCCAAGTCTCATTCTCTTTTTTTTTTTATTGTAGTCTTATAATTATATCATGTCACCTTATATTTAACTATTTTTTTAAAAAAAAGTTAATATGTTATTCCAATAATAAGAGTACAAGAAGTAATCACAACCATAGACGGAGCCACATAGGGGCCCGCGGGGCAGTGCCCCCCCTTTATATATATATATATATATATATTTTTTTTTTTTTTTTTTCTTTATTGAGACGTTCCAAAATTATTTACATACTACTAAAATAAATAATTCATAAAATTAATATTCTCACTACATTATTTTATTTTAAAAATTTTCACATATTTTGGATCCATATTATTCTCAACACCTCACTAAATTATCTTTTACACCTTAAAAAATCCTTTTAAAATCTTACTAAATCACCCAAAATACTCCTCATTATCATTTATTTGACCCCACACTTCACTAAATTTCCTTTAAACCTCACTAAATCAACCAAAACACTCCCCAATTATTTAACCCCACACCTCACTAATTTACATTTTTTAAAAAGTGGACTTGTCAAAGTGTGTAAATCATCACGGGACAGAGGGAATATATTTTAAGTTCTACATTTGTTTAAAATTGATTAATGAATCTCAGTGGAATTGCACGTTAAATTTTAACGCCGTTTCATCTATTATAAGTCAGAACAGTCAAAATTAATTTTCTTCGAAACATAACTTCATTATTGAAAATTTTATAATAATTAGACATAATATTATTTTCTGTTTATAGTAATATAAATTGAGCCCCCAATATATAATTTTTGGCTCCGTCAACTGATCACAACCTTATATTTAACTAATTAATCCAACAATATATATAACGTTGATTCTAAGTTCCGAAAAATAAAATAAAATAACGTTGATTCCTAAAACGACGTCCACATTCCTCATCTAATTAATTAAATGAAATTGTATAAACAAAAGTTTATTCCATGTCATTATTCAATTATAGATTGTTCCAAAAACTATGTGGCTCCCATCAATATACAAGAATTGTATAAACAAAAGTTTTGTATATAGGGGAAACGCTGAGAGTTATTTTTAGTTCATGTGCACACATATACTAAATGAATAATAATAGGACTTACACCGCAGTACATTTGTTTATATATAATAGTATAGTATATTTTTATTCCCAGTGTTAACTATTCACATGAAACATTAAAAACGATTTGTTCTAGCCCATTTTGGGGGAAAGTGTAAATATTTTTGGTATATGACAGAGCATTTTGCTCAAATTTGAAGAGTTTCTTCATTTTACAAATTGTTAACACCATTCATATTTTCATTCCTTTTAACAAATAAAAAAACCCCATAGTAAATGAATTTTAAAGATATTGAAAAAAAGGGGGTTTAAATGAATATATAATACTTAGAAAGCATAAATGCATTTTGTAGGATATAAACTTATAAAGTAATTTAAGAGTACTCTGTACTTCTTTTTCAAGTAGCTAGGTTTGACCTAGTGGTAGTTATATTTAACAATTTTAGCGGTTTTCCATCTCATTGAAGCAAAGTAGTCCAGGATTAATTATTGATCAGTACGTACTTGACCTGGCTTGTAATTCTATTAAACGACCGTACCACTTAATGGACGTTTTGTTTCATAATTTGTGTGTTTCACATGCAACACCTGACTTGTAGCCCGTACTATATTTAACCTATTCAATATCACTATTCGGAGATTTTATAATTTTTATAAGTATATAATTAAATTAAATTGTTGTTATTTAGGAGTATTTTGGAAGAATTAATATTTACGTACAATGAACTAATGTGGTTAGGCTTGAGGATCCTGATTCCGAGGAGACGATAGAGTTTGTGGAGAAGCAGATGAAATTGACGGACTCTCTACTTGAAACATGCGAAATTAGAGAAAAACTGCGCCAAAAGCTTACCGAATTATACGATTTTCCAAAGTACAACGCTCCATTCAGGGCTGCTGATAAGTATTTTTACTTGTATAACACTGGTTTACAGCCGCAAGCAGTCCTTTATGTAGTTCAGGTAGTCAATTCATTGCCTTTTTTTTTTATTTTTTTTTAAATAATAAAAATAATAGTAAGTGTCATGGATGTTGAAATTAATAGTGTATGGTGTTGCAGGATAGTTTGGATGGAAAAGCGGAGGTTTTGCTTGATCCAAACAGGTTAAGTGATGATGGAACTGTGGCATTGATTGATTATGCAGTTAGTGAGGATGCACAATATTTGGCCTATGCCACTAGTTCTAGTGGAAGCGATTGGGTCACCATTCAAGTTTTGCGAATTCATCATGATAACACCACCACTCAGCCTGCAGATACCATTTCATGGGTAAACTTTACTTTATTATTACACAATGTAGATAAACAACTAGTCTTTTCTACCTTCAATGTTATTTTAGATATAATAAACAAAGGCTGGTGAGTCAATGCATATAATTTGGTTATACCACAGGTTAAGTTTTCAAATATTAGTTGGACGCATGATAACAGAGGCTTTTTCTACAGCCGTTTTCCAGCCCCTGATCAGTAAGGAGAAATCTCGATCCTCTAATTTCATTTCATTTCATTTTTGTTTCATAATACGTACTGATGGTTTGTTTGGATGGCAAGGGATGGGGAGAAGGATAAAGGCACAGAGACCGATGCAAATCTAAACCATGAATTGTTTTATCATTTTTTGGCTACTCATCAATCTGAGGATATTTTATGTTGGAGTGATCCAGACAATCCTACATATACATGTACGGCTTCTATCACCGAAGATGGAAAGGTAATAGTACGTAAAACTTATATATATGCAATCAGATTCATGGTTATTGCCCTGTTTAATTAATAAGTTTTATGAACTTATCAATTAGATTGATTCTTCATTTCATCATTCATGTATTAATTCTTGTTGCAAACGAGAGTAACTATAATAATTTTTCCTAATGAGCATTGATAATCTTTGTTTTCCCTACCTACACTCTGTTGGAATTTGCAGTATGTTGTATTGTCTATCACTAAAGATTCTGATCCACTCAACAAGCTTTATTACTGTGACCTGTCGTTGCTGCCCAAAGGTCTCGAAGGTTATAACGGCTCAAAGGAGGAATTGCCTCCTTTTGTGAAGCTTGTCGATAATTTCGAAGCTTCCTATACCTATGTTGCTAATGATGACACGGTTTTCACCTTCCTCACCAATCAAGATGCCCCGAGAAACAAACTTGTACGAGTTGATCTAAAAGAACCAACTTCGTGGACTCTAGTACTTGAAGAAGACGAGAGGGATGTGCTTGAATCTGCTAAAGTTGTGAATGGCAATCAAATTGTGGTGAATTATATGAGAGATGTTAAAAATGTTGTTCAAATAAGGGACTTGGGAAATGGTGAGCTTTTGCACCATTTACCACTTGATATTGGAGCTGTTTCTGAGGTCTCCTGTCGACGCAAAGATAGCACGATGTTTATCGAATTCACAAGCTTCCTCGTTCCTGGAATTATATACACGTGCAATTTGGAAGGTGGAGAGCCGGATATGAGAATCTTCAGAGAAACAACGGTTCCTGGCTTTGACAAGACTGAATTTGAAGCCTCTCAGGTGTTTGTGAGCAGCAAAGACGGCACTAAAATCCCGATTTATATAGTGGCTAAAAAGGGACTTCAATTGGATGGATCACACCCCTGTTTGCTTTATGGATATGGTGGATTTGACATCAGTATTCCGCCAGATTTTAAAAGCAGTCGTATTGTGCTGGCAAAGCATTTAGACGTTGTGTACTGCAGTGCAAACATACGTGGAGGAGGAGAATATGGAGAAGAATGGCATAAAGGCGGTGACCTTGCAAATAAGCAGAATTGTTTCGATGACTTCGTATCAGCTGCTGAGTATCTCGTCTCTGCTGGTTACACCCAGCCTGGCAAGTTGTGTATTGAAGGTGAAAGCAACGGAGGCCTTCTTGTTGGAGCTTGTACTAATCAGGTAGGTACCACTTAATAACTCCTAGTTGTATATTACTTTTCCTACTTTTTTTCTTTTCTTAAAATGATGTAAACAATCCTGCAGAGACCTGATTTGTTTGGATGCGCACTTGCTCATGTTGGTGTTATGGACATGCTAAGGTTCCACAAGTTCACCATTGGTAATGGCATGTTTTCCATGAGATTATCTTTCGTATTAGAATAGTACTTTTTATACGAAGATTTTGTTTTCTTTCTTTGATCTAGGCCACGAATGGACCTCAGACTATGGTTGTTCAGATAATGTGGAAGAGTTCAAATGGCTAATCAAGTGAGCTATTTTTTTTTACCTTCTTCCTACAATTAAACTTTCTTATTTGGTTAGCTAGATTTGGATTGATTCAATGCATCTGCTATCGATTTTGTTATTGTCGTTTTGCGATAGGTACTCGCCCCTGCATAATGTTAGAAGACCTTGGGATAAGGCATCTGATAAGGGCATTCAGTATCCTTCCACTATGTTGTTAACAGCTGATCACGATGATCGTGTCCCTCCACTGCACTCGCTCAAGTTATTGGCAGTGAGTCTTAATTTTTACCAATTGGTGTTGGTAAATAT
Source organism: Galeopsis tetrahit (assembly GCA_963675135.1). Lineage (NCBI taxonomy): Eukaryota > Viridiplantae > Streptophyta > Magnoliopsida > Lamiales > Lamiaceae > Galeopsis > Galeopsis tetrahit. The sequence goes on along the minus strand of OY776121.1, from coordinate 74,358,081 downwards.
TGAAGTAGTTGTGCATTTATAAATGTTGGCTTATTTGTTCCTTGCATAGACCATGCAACATGTACTATGCACGAGCTTGGAGAAAAGTCCTCAAACGCACCCGATTATTGGACGCATAGAAACCAAGGCTGGACACGGTTATGGAATGCCAACCCAGAAAGTTGTATGTACATTCTTAACATTTCTTTTATTGCCAAGGTTACCTCCGTTAACTTGAAAACTTTACTTGTTTTAGATCGATGAAGCTGCAGACACGTACGCGTTCATGGCAAAGGTGATGGATGCATCCTGGATCGACTAGATGATCTGATGATCTTGTGGTAAGGTTGATTTGATTCTCGCTGTTGGATTGGATTACCATTTGTATATATATCGTGTGAACTATTTAGACAATTGATCCAATTGAATGGATAAATGTATTAGGAGCAGTGTATTTATCTTAGTCTACACTTTGTATATAGTGGTCCCACATCGGGTATGCAAAGTCTTAAATCCCACATCGGGTTTAGTATAGAGATTATTTCAATGTACTTATATATATATTCTACTGTCCAGATTAATAGTGTTCATCTTTTACCATTATCTAATAAAATGTATTATTGAGTTCATTTAGTATGGGAACCACACCGATTTCCTGTATGTATATACAAATAAGACAAAGACCGCCACTAAACATAACCCCGGGTACATTTACTATATGTACCCCATTAAAAATATCTAAATTATAAAAAAACTACTTTGTTGAGCTCTGCTTAAAAGCCTTATGTAAAGACATAAGTCTAGCATGTCTGTACATAAATGAGTTTTTTAAAATGCTAATTTTATGCTTTAAAAAAAAGCTAAATTTACTAAACATTTAAAACATTTTCTACTTGTAATAGGGAGTATATTTAATTAGATCTGGACTTTTTAATTAACAGTTGAGCATGCAACCTTATTTACAAAGCATTTTTTAAATCGTTTTACTTTAAATCTCACATTTAAAAGTAAGTACGGAGTATATTAATATTGTGATTTTAAGATTTTTTTTTTGTTCGAGTTCTTATGAGGTTTAGAGTTTATTGATTTATTTTATTTGAATATTTTGTTTACATATATATTATTCTATATTAGTAATAATATAAATTTTGTTAATATAAAATAAAGATATTTTTATTGGATAGTATATATACATATATTTTAATTATATTACTTTCTTCATAATCAACTGGATATGCATTGTCGTTTTACATTAGGAACTCGTCCCTTCAAAATGTGAGGGGACCTAATTGAGATAAGCCGTCGGACATTCCATCCACCATGTTGTTGTTTTCATTATCTCATGATTCTTGTCTTTTTGTGGATAAAGATGGATTAAGAATTTTACATCATGTGGATCAAAATATTCTATCTAGAATTAATATAAAGATGGATTAAGAATTTTATAAGTGGGGTGGCCCTCCCACCTGTACAATTTGGGTTGGTCTGCTATGGACTCGAGTGCATGTTGTGCACCCTAGTCCATGTTGCACTTTTAAGTTTACTGACTTACACTTTTTGGTAATGGTGTTGCACTTTTCAATTATTAAACTGTATAATAATATTTTTAGTAATAATTGAAAAGTGCAACACCATTTATCAAAAAGTGTAAGTCAGTAAACTGAAAAGTGTACATGGACTAGGGTGCACAACATGCACTCGAGTGCATACTAGACTTTTTCGTACAATTTTTTGTATTTGGTTGTACCCTCTACTATCTGAATTTGATTAATTACAATCTAAACAATTTAAATTGCAACCGGTCAATCTTTTATAGTATAAGTTGTGATTTGATAAAAAAAATTATACATGTTGCAAATTGATAAAAATCAACATTATTGTCAAACTACTTTATTTAAATCTCAATTTGTCTCATAGATAAAAGAAACTTTAAGAAAAAAACTAACATGATCTACCCTTAAAAGTACAATATTATTGTCTCTTATAAAATCACTTTAATAAAAATATTAATATAGACTTTGTAGATGATGGTCCACAACTGACCGAATCCGAACAGCCTTTATAAATTGGACCATACATTCTTGTGAACCGATTCACCAGAGTCAATTCCTCAAATAAGTTCAAGAGAATAAGCATGCTTGAAACTCGACCTCCGCTAGCTTGGAATACCAAAAGCATGCTAATCTCATCAAATCAATCTTAGAAAAACTTAGCCTCTAAGATAGAGTGATGAGGATGAAGCTTTGATCATCTTTGACAAGTCTGACAAAATCAAAGGAAAGAATCATGGCAAGAAATTAATTAAGTGATTGAAAAAATATATGTTATTTTCTTATGCTCTATTATTTTTTCCTGTAATAAGTTCCCTAATTTTAGTATGATTAGGAGAATATTAATTAGTGATTTCCAATCCACCTTCTTATAAAAGATTGGTATTATATAGAATTAATTCGGAATTGAGTTGACTTGTTCAACCTAAACCCTAAATATTCAAGAATATTGTGAATAAAATTTTTGACTTTGTCATTTATTTATTTTATTTTTTTTTGAAATTTTTTTTATTGATAATTTTTTTTTCGAAATTGTGTGTCTTAAAAAGTGTAAGTCAATATTACTAAAAAGTGTAACACAATATTAATAAAAAGTGTAAGTCACTATAATTGAAAGTGCAACACAACTTTTAATAAAAAGTGTAATCACTATAACTAGTAAGTGCAAGTTAGTACGTATAACTAGAAAATGCAACACAATATTATTAAAAAGTGCATGTCAATATACTTGAAAAGTGCAACACAATATTTTAATGAAAAATGTAAGTTATTATAACTGAAAAGTGTAACAAAATACGACTAAAAGGTGTAACATAACATTACTAAAAAGTGTAAGTTACTATAACTGAACATATTGTTGAAAATTGTAAGTCACTACAACTGAAAAGTGCAACAAAATATGACTAAAAGGTGTAGCATGACATTACTAAAAAAGTGTAAGTTAATATAACTAAAAAATATTGTTGAAAATTGTAAGTCACTACAACTGAAAAGTGCAACAAAATATATCTAAAATGTGTAACATAACATCACTAACAAGTGTATGTCATTATAACTGCATATTGTTGAAAATTGTAAGTCACTACAACTGAAAAGTGCAACAAAATATGACTAAAATGTGTAGCATAACATTACTAAAAAGTGTAAGTCAATATAACTAAAAAATATTGTTGAAAATTGTAAGTCACTACAACTGAAAAGTGCAACAAAATATATCTAAAATGTGTAACATAACATTTGCAATATTGCAAAATAAGATGCTAAAAAATTGTAAAATGCATGTTACACTTTTCCTTATTTTCAAGCACTTTTATAATAAAAAAAATATATGTGAAAATTTTTAAATGTGAGAGTTGAACAAACCTCAACGTAAAATAAACTATTCTCAACCATTTGAGCTACATAAATTAAAATACATATTTTTTCGCATATTTTATTTTTATTGTTAATTCTACTCACTTTTTAAAATGGACTCAATTCCTTATAAAAAGGTTGGAAGAATGATTGTAAGGAAGAGAAGTTTTTGAATAATAAATAATAAAGAACATAGTTCTTTTGAATTGCATTTACGGTATTCTTCTTGAATCAACGTATTTGAATTTGTGCCACTTTTTCGGATATTCTTAGAATCAACGAACTAGTGTGTGTTTCGTATTGTATCATCATTTATACGCTTCCGCAGCCTATATACATCAGTTGGTATTCATAGACCAGGTACGATTCTTGATGATGATTTCACTTATTGATGCATGTTTTGATGAAAATTGTGGTTATGATGGACCACCAATTTTCGATGATTATTATGATGAAGAATGTGATTGTGATGAACTGCCAATTTTCGATAATTTTATCGATATTTTGGTTGATAATGTTGACGATGATTAGAGTGGTCCTCCAATTTTTGACGAAGAGAATGAAAGTATTTTTATAATTGACGATGTTCATCCCAATATCATTGACTCAATGATGGAGGTTGAGCGAATTTATTTTGTTTGTTTTACGGATAATGATGGAAATCGCACTATTTTGCTATTGGAATACTCCCTCCGTCCGCCTATAAGCTTCCCATTTTACCATTTTGATCCGTCCGCCTATAAGCTTTCCATACCTTTTTTGGAAAGTATTTTTTCTTACATTTCATTTTATATCTTACTTTTTCTCTCTATCTCTTTCCTCTCTCAATCACATCACTTGTACTATATCTATTATTTAATCACTTTTCTTAATCTCTGTGCCAAAAAGTAACGTGAAGTTTATAGGCGGACGGAGGGAGTATCTTGTTATTATTTTGTGGCCAAAAGAGTACAAAGATGTTCCAGCTCGTTTTCGTACCTTTACAATGCGGATGAAGCTAGCAGCGATTCGAGGTCGAATCGTTTTCAACCGGGTGAGAATGATGAGGATGCAGCTTTGATCGTCTTTGACAAGTTTGACAAAATCAAAGGAAAGAATCATGGCAATAAATAAAGTGATTGAAGAAACATACGTTATTTCCTTTTGCTCTATTTTCTTCTTGTAATAAGTTCCCTAATTTTAGTATGATTAGGAGAATATTAATTAGTGATTTCCAATCTACCTTCTTATAAAAAGGTTGGAAGAATGATTGTAAGGAGGAGAAGTTTTTGAATAATAAATAATAAAGAACAAAGTTCTTTTGAATTGTATTTACGGTATTTTTCTTGAATCAACGTATTTGAATTTGGACAAAGTGGGATAGCTCAAGTGGTTAGAGCACCACTACCTAGGACTTTGGTTCTGGGTTCGAGTCATGGGGACGGGAAAAAAGGGATGTGTATTTAACTTCCATAAAAAAAAAAAAAAAAAAAAACGTATTTGAATTTGTGCCACTTTTTCGGGTATTCTTAGAATCAACGAACTAGTGTGTGTTTCATATTGTATCATCATTTATATGCTTCCGCAGCCTACATCGACGGGGTGGTGGGTAGGATGATGAGTTAGTTATTGGCTCACATTTAAGTGCACAAAATTTATAAGTAGCTTTTGCCGGAACAAGGATAATTGATGAAAACTTTATTACATGCATGCTGATCAGGAATTTGAGCAACTTTAATTAAAAACTGAAGAGTTCTATATTGAAACTCAAATTCAAATTAACTTATTGTCACGTCAAATAGTTTAATAACCGGAGGATATATATTTGTCTAGTCAAATAACAAATTAAAGCTATACCTTATGTTGCGTACCGTGAGCAAACTCGCCATCTATCTAAGGACACAATGAATGAATGAATGAATGAATACTATATCTTTCTTTTGAAGTGTTTTATTAAAAAATATGATAAAATAATTTTAAATTAAAGATTTTAATTTTTTTTTAAGTCTCGAGTATTCGATTTAAGTAACGATTAATCCTGTATAGACATTTAGAGAGAAGCATACTCATAAGTGATTAAAATTGGGTGTGTTTGCAAATTATATTGATTGATTCAAAGTGATTAAAATTGATTTTTACAATAAAATTGAAAATTGATAATGTTTTAAAATTAAGCACTTTAAATCAATTGTGTATATCAGTATATGTTGTAGTGTTTACAAAACAAATCACTTTTTTTATAAATTTACAAAAAACACCCTTATTACATTTGAATAGATAATGTGTAAAGATGAAATATTATTTAAATTGTAATGGTAAAATTGTAAAATTGATTATTGTAATGATGAGAAACACATAGAAGCTATTAGAAGTAGGTGGAGGGGTGCTTCATCAAAATCACTTTTAACAAATTAACTTAATCACTTGGTTGTGTTTGAAAACACTCCAAAAGTGATTCTATTTGAAAAAAAAGTGTTTTTAAGCACCTTATAGTATTTAAAAACACCCACCCAGTCTACATCACTCAACTCCTTGAAATTATCAAAATTTTAATTAAACCACACAAACAAGGGGACATATTAATAAGTATGTATAGATTTTAAAATCTTAGTGTGATTTTAAATAGTTTAATAAATGGAGGATATTTTAAACCCATCATCTAGCTACGCTACAATGAAATATTAATTCTTTAATTTAGAATTTTTTTTTTTTGAACGATAAAAAAGATGTTTCATTAACCACGAATAAAAGGGTCCTCAACCCGATGTATTTACAAGTAAGATCTATAGACTCATAGAGTCATAGTTTTGATGTCCAGTGAAAATTAATCAATAATGCACAGAAGAGGATTGCACAACCAAGCCGCTAATGATGAATTGGGGATCAAGGCATTCTTACCTCCAAACCAGTTCCACACACTTATCTTTATTTTCTCCACTATTTTCTTTTTGTCTTGTCTCGTTTCTTTGAACCTCAACTCGTTTCTAGTATTCCAAATTTCCCATACGACTCACGTCCATACGCTAGACATGAATATTTTTTTCTCCTTGTTGTATCCCAATGCTACTGTATGTTGCGCCGCATGAATAATGATGTTGTTGTGGGGCACTACATGAATGTTTGCCCATTTATACATCTCCCTCCAGATTGCTGAAGCATAAGTACATTCTACCAGTAAATGGCTGTTGCTTTCGGCCATACACTCACATAGTTGACATTTCATCTCCTCTGCCGCGAAGGGGATTCCTCTCTTGACTAGATTATTTGTCGTCGCCAACCTCCCTTTGAGTGCCTTCCACACAATTGTTTTAACTCTTTGAGGAGCGTAATTACTCCATAAATTTGTTTATTCATCTTTGTTATCCATCGCCTCCGTTCCCTCTTGTTTTATTAATTCCGCATACGCCTTGCTCGTTGAGTACGCTCCCGTTGGGGCCAGATCCCAGCTCCATGTGTCCTCCTGTGCCTGAAAAATTTTACTCCTGTCTACAAGATTTCTCAAAATTGTTAGCGACTCACACTCCCCTCCCCTAGGCTCTCTCGCCCAGACCCAACTCCATCTCCACTCTCCATTAACCCAGCTGCCCATGTTACTAATTTTAGATTCTTGCTGGCTACTTAAAGAGTACAGATCAGGGAACTTGATTTTCAGACTCTCCTCACCATCAGTCCAAATATCCTTCCAGAACAGAGTATGATCGCCTTTGCCCACTATTCTCCTTATTTTCTGTCTAGCCCCTCTCCCCCCTAACATCTCAAAAGTTTTTTTCAATTCAATCCACCAGCTTGATTCATCCCCCCTTCTCCCTCTTCGATTTCTGCTACCCCCCTCCTCCCCCTCTAGAGTCCCGTATTTCGAGTAAATCACTCTAGCCCATAAACTCTTCTCCTCCGTCAAGTACCTCCACACCCATTTGCCTAACAATGCCATATTAAATTTTTTTAAATCTTTTATGCCTAACCCTCCTTCCTTCTTATCTTTACACACTTCCTCCCATCCTACCCATGAGATTTTACGTTTCGTTCCATCTCCCCCTCCCCACAGAAAATTTCTTTGTAATTTTATTATCTCAGATAACACAGAAGTGGGTAGTTTAAAGAAAGACAAGTAGTAAGTAGGTACCGCGGAAAGGACAGCTTGGACGAGCGTCGCTCTTCCTCCCATCGATAATTTTTTGTCTTTCCATATTGCAAGCTTTCCTTGTAATTTTCTGATCAGTCCAGCCCATGACGTTGTTTTATGGTGATTTAGGCCCACATTCATACCAAGGAACTCCATGGGTATCCCTCCTGTATTACAGTCGAGGTACCTTGCCATCTCTCGTTTATTCTCATCCCTCATATTGATCCCAACCAGTTTACATTTATCATAATTCACACCCAACCCGGATACTAATTCGAACAATCTGAGAATGTGCTTGATTGATTTAATATTATCCCAGCTGCCATTGCATAAGAAAACGGTATCATCGGCGTATTGTAACAGGTGAACTTTCTCCTTATTCTTCCCCATATAAATCGGGTCAAGTGCCCCTATCTCCACTGCCCTGCTTGTTATTGCATTCAGCCCTTCAGCTGCTATCAAGAATAAAAAGGGGGATAGCGGGTCACCTTGGCGAAGGCCTCTCTCGAGTTTGAACTCCCCAGACGGGCTTCCATTAACTAGTACCGCCGCACTAGCTGAAGCGACGCACTCCATTATCCAGGTTCTCCATAATTGGGAAAAATTCATGTTCTCCATCATCTTGTCCAAATAAACCCACTCTACCGAGTCGTAGGCTTTGGCAAAATCCACTTTAAAAAATACCCTAGATTTTTTCTTTCTTTTGGCTTCGTCAATGGCTTCATGAGCAATAAGTATGCCGTCCAAAATTTGACGGCCTCCAACGAAAGCCGATTGGCAGTCCGAAATCACCGATTCCAATACTTTGGCGAGCCTTCGGGCCAAGATCTTTGCTATAATTTTGTACAGACTTCCAATCAATGATATTGGGCGGAATTCGTCGAGCGATTGAGCGCCTGATTTCTTTGGTAGCAGGACAATGAAGGATGGGTTGAACCCTTTCACCAACCTCCCGTGACGATGAAAATCGGACATCATCTTGAGAATTTCATTTTTCAAGAGCTCCCAGCTATTTTTAAAAAAACCCATCGTGAACCCGTCCGGGCCTGGACTTTTTAAACTGTCACAATCCCATATTGCCTCTTTCACTTCGGCTTCAGTGAATTCTGTGATGAGGAATGCTTTGTCGCATTCATCTAATTTTTTTCGAATCATCTCCTGCGGAAAGAAGGGTCTGCCATACCCGACCGATTTAAAGTGTGTGCTGAAATGCTTATGAACCTCCTGCTTGACTTCTACAAAATCAGGTCTTTAATTTAGAATTGGCTGCAGCTAGAATTGGCTTTTTGGAACCACATTATTGGGCACGTTAATTAAGTTGCATCATTCATGTATGTAAAGAAAATAAAAAAGTAAACGAACAAGATGTAAACCGTTAGTGTAGTTGTTCATGCCCATCAAACCAATTGAATGTGCAATAAGTTTAATGCTGAAAATTAGGTATTGGATGTTGAGTGGTAAAACATCATTAGCCATTCATGGAGTGTCATATTCAAGATTCAATAAGTGTGCATCCATCAAATCAATTGAAAAAGTCATGTCTTGATGGAACTTCTTCAAATATTGCGAATATTATACTCCCTCCGTCCCACTATAAGTTTCCCACTTTCCTTTTATGGATGTCCCAATATAAATATCTCATTTCATTTTTTTGCATATTATTTTCTCTCTCCCAATCACATCACTTACACTTTATCTATTATTTTATCATACTTCATATTACACTCATCAATTATTTTCTCTTCCCCCATCACATCACTTGTACTACATCTATTATTTTATCATATTCCTTAATCAAAACACTCAAAAGAAAGGAGAAACTTATACTGGGACAGAGGGAGTAGTTAGTTTTAACTTTTAAGAAAACTCCAACGTTCAAAATCAAATTTTGGATGTAGAGTTGTAAAACATCGTTAGTCATTCATAGAGCTAGTGTTAGGAATTAATATACAAGAATTAATTTTCACCCTCTCTACAAGTTCAGACTTTTAGATGAGACATAATTATTTTATGGTATTAGAGCAAACCGGGCAAACGACCTGGGTTCGATTCCTGTTGAACCGGGCAAACGACCTGGGTTCGATTCCTGTTGAAAGCACTCCACCCATTTAAATTGTCCACTCGATGGGCCTCCTCCCCAAAAAGGGTAAGAGGTGTTAATATACAATAATTAATTCTCACCCTCTCTACGAGTTCGGACTTTTAGATGAGACGGAATTCTTTCCGCTAGTACAATGTTCAGGATTCCATAATAATGCACCCATCAAATCAATTGAAAGTGCCTTTGTGGTGTTCAAATATCTTGATTTTTTAAATAAAATGATGAAAATCAAATTTTGGATGTAAAACGGTAAGACATCATTATCCATTAATAGGGCAAGTATATATCAAATTCAATATTCAATAATTGTGTATGTAAAATTACTGATGGAATTGAATTAGAAATTTAAATGAAATGGTTCATTCACCAAGAGTACCTTAACATAATGGGAGAATTGGGGAAAACTGCAATTTGGACTTAATTTTAGGAATAACAACAAGTCCAATTTTTTATTAGGTAGAGCAACAAAAGTGTACTTGAATTGACACTTTTACCCCTAAATTGAAAAGTTAAGAAAAAGTAGTTCCTTTTTTGGGCTGAAAAGTGATCTCTCCCATCAAATCAGCCATCCCCTTCTATTTCATTTACACGTTTTTTTTTTTATATTATATGAAATTGAGAAATTAGTTTTTTTTTCTTTTCTTTCTTGTTTTTTTTATTTTTATATTATATTTTGTTTTATGTTTTATTCAAAAATTATTTACATTCAAATATTAAAGGCATTAACTAACTAATATAAATATTTTATATTATTATTAATGCTTATTTTAATTTATAATATTAGTTATTAATTATTTATCTTTAATATGTTTAATTATTTATTTCATAATTTATTATTTTTTATTGTTTATGTTGATATTATCATTAATATTTATATATCATTTTTACATAATTTTTATATAAATATTATATTTTATATTCAAATTTGTATTCACATTTGATTAATTAATACAGAGGGAAGTATTATAAAACATTTGAAAATTAATTTAAAAAAATTATTTACATTCAAATTTATTATATTTAATGTTGTAAAAATTATTTACATTCAAATTTATTACATTCAATTAATTTTTATATTATATTTATTTTTTTCAAAAATTATTTACATTCAAATTTTAAATTATAGAATATGTTTTTTGTATCTATTTTATTTAATTTTTTTTATATAATATTACGTTATATTGAGTATATATTTGCATACATACATTGCATACGAGCCTTAAATAATGCATACACACATTGCATACTAGCAACAAATAATGCATACACACATTGCATATTAGTTACACACATTGCATACTAACAACAAATAATGCATACACGCATTGCATAAATAATGCATATATAAAAAAACGATGCATATTTACAACACATTGAGTTTATTTTACAAATAATAATTATATTTAATGCTTTAGAAGATAATAATTACTTAAAATGAATTAAAAGTGTGGAAGATTTGTTTTGCAAAAACATCCCCAAATACTAGATAGACACGGTCGATTAATACCGAAATTTCAAATATTGACCTACTCAATCCACATCCTCAAAAAAATAGATTATTTTTATTTTGAGTACTCGTCATTAATTATTTATTTTATAGTATTTGGTTGAATGAAACTGGTGGTGTGAATCTGGGGGTGTATTAACTGAAACTAGGGTGCACATCTGGGCTAGCAAACCCTAGCCCATTAGTAAACCCATTGGAAATTGGAAGGATAGAATCCTAATCTCTGCCCTAACACCGTTTGGCCGCCGCCGCCTTAGAAATCGCCTACCTCACAATCGGCACCACCACCACAGTCGGCGACGCGCAGAGCTCCGCCGCCCATCCGTTACAGCAACAACACCTGTCGAAAACCCCAAATTAGAAAAACGTGCAGAGCTCCGATGCAAAGCCGGAAAAAACGAAACACAAACCAGAAATCGAAACACGAAACCCAAAGCCGGAAAAGTACATCAGATTTGAAAACATAAAAAGTAATACCAAAAATCGACAAACCCTATCGTCTTCTGTCGCCGCCCTCTTCGACTCTCACGGTGGAGTTGCAGATCGGCACCGACGTCGACCAAAGCTAGATCCAGGCGGCGACACCCGATGAACCATCGAGGGCAGAGACTTTCTTCATCGGCGTCCACGAATCATCGAGGGCTTCGTCTTCTTGGCAGCGCCGGCCGGCCGGCCAGAATTTCGCCGAAAAAATACCGCCACCAAAGCTACGCCCCAGCGCCGGCCAACTTCTCCACCAAAAGTCGCCATCCCCTCCTTCCCTCCCTCGCTTTTTTTCTTCAGATCTGTTACATGACGACGGCGGCGACTCTTCTCCCTCGCCCAGCCGCCGCCAAAGCTACTCCCCAGCGCCGCCCAGCTTCTCCACCAAAAGTCGCCATCCCCCTCATCCTTCCCTCCGACTGCGGTGAAGGGAGTGGATCTGATCTTCCGCCATAGGGATCTGGGAATGGAGAAGGAGAAAGAGAAAAAGAATTTTTGATTTGGGAATTGGGAGAGAGAATGAAAAAAAAAAATTATTTGGAAATTGGGAGAGAGAATGGAAGTGACGGGATAAAACAAATTTTGACCCAAATATGAAGTTAAGGGGTAAATTTGGATTTTTACCTCATTTTTGTTGTTTTAAATAATACCAAATTTTTTGTTGTTGTTTTACCTACTTATGAGGCTCAAATTGAGGGTGTAAGTAAATAGTCACTAACATAATTTGACTCACTTCTCTTTATGCCTCCTCATACAGTCATACATAAAACAAATTTGCCACTTAGTAGGTATTAAACTCATCGTTTCTTCAACAATAAATTTGTACTACTATTTTTTGCCCTTTTTCATTTAGTTTTTTGCTTTTTCATTTAGTTTTTTGGTCTTAATTTATTTTTGGTGTTTGTATTTTTCCCTTTCTGTTCTAATAATACGAACCTTATTTGTCATTCCTTTTAGTTGCGTTATTTATTTTTTTGAATTACATTTAATACCCATTTGCGTTATTTTATTCCTGGATTTAAATTTGTTTATTCTCTCATTCATGTCACGACCCAAATTATAATTTTTCAATACAGAATCCGGCATTTAAAATGACTCTCATCTTTGCTTAATCAAAAAAAAAAAAAAGGTATACTTAGATGCAATATTATGAACGAAAAGGAAAATAATGGAACCACCCCGACCCAAAATAGATAGCCTAAACCGCCCAAAGAAAAAGTGAGTTGCAGCCCAATATAAAAGGTAAAGGCCGAAGCCCAGGTTTGGATGTTTAGGGAATTTTTGCTTTTTTTTCTTCATTTTTTCTTCCCTGTTCTTCAGTTTTTTTGTTTGTTTTTTTTTTCCGACCACTTTAGGTCGATCATATACGAGTTCGTCGACAAATTGTCGGCGCTGACGAGAGTGTATATGGTCGACCTTTTTTTTAAAAAAATTACATTTTGTTTCCGACAAATCAGTGTCGACTATATACACTCTCGTCGACAACCATTTGTCGATCAAAGTGTATATGGCCGACACTGGTTTGTCGAAAATTTTTAAAAAAAAATTGAGATTTTTTCTAATTTTTTTTAAAATTTCTGATTTTTTTATTTTGATGGTGGTGGGGACAGCGGCGGCTACAGAAACGAAACTAAGTTTAGAGTTTTAAGGTTGAAGGAGGGGTATAATTAGTAGTGGGGGTGCATTTAGTAGTGTAATATTAGTTAAATGGTTTTTAGGAATTTTCACACAATTAATTTGACGAAATATAATTTGAATACAACGTTTATACCCTTTAAAATAGATTGATGTTTGTTTGGATATATACTAGAGCACTTACATGTACGCAGGATCCGTACGTTTTTGTTTAACAAAAATACAACTATATCCTTGTACATTTATAAATATATCGTACTGTCAACAATTTCAGTCGATTAGACGTCTCCAATCAAGTAGAATACTTGAAGATATAAGAAATAATCAGTTAAGATAGTAGGGACCTCCTACATGTAGTCAGAGTGTCGTAAGGTGTTGTAATGACTATCATAGTCCGTTAATCTAAGTCATTAAAAATCTAATCTAAAAGCTTAAATTTGATGACATGTTACCTTTTGTAAATTTTACGGTATGTATTGTCGTAATGTGTCATAAATTTGTATTTTCTATTAAATTAAATTAATTAAAATATATTATTGTAAAATTACATTTTTGTCCTTATACAATAAAATAATTTATTATATTTATTAATGTAATTAAAATATTTACCCTTATGATATTAATAAAATATGGCGAGAGCGGCCCAAAGAGCAAGACCAGTAAGAAAAACCGAACCCTCGAATACGGCGTTGGAACCGGAGGAATCATCAGCCGCCGGCCCTTGTGCGCTTTCCGGCGTCGAACTAACCGGCGGAGTGCTACTCGATGGAAAAATTCCCGGTGCGGTCGAACTCGAAGGCACCCCAGCAGACGGAGTCGCGGCGGCGGTTGGCACCTCCGCCTCCGGAGAACTCGCCGGAGTCGATGCCTGAGGTGACGACTTCGGTGTAGGGCTGGTCACTGGGCTAGGCGGAGGAGTCGCCTGAGAAGGGCTCGGAGTAGGCACACTGATCGATGGAGTCGGGGAAACAGTGTTGTGCGGCAGAGACGCCGCCGGAGCTCTTAAAGGAGTAGCAGATGAGGTGACTGTCGGAGAGATTTTTCTAGGCGACGAAGCCAGCAGAGAGCTCGCTGGGGATGAGTGAGGACTAGAGGGAGTAGATATCGGAGAATTTGGCTGCGGTGGCGCGTAGGTGGGGGAGGGAGAAGGCGCGTGAGTAGTCTGAGCATCGCCAGAATATTGAACGCTCACGGAGAAGAATCAGAATAGAGGCGTCGTCGCTGACGGAGGGGGATTGACGTCCTGCATAAGAAAACCCAATCAAATTCAATTGAATAGTTTAATTTGTTTTTCTAATTTTACTTAAAATAATTTAATTTGTTTATTTAACCAAATAATTTAATTTATTTTGGTCAAAAAATAATAATTTAATTAATTTATATTAAAGAAGGGTAATATAGTAAATAATAAAAAAAAATTAAAAATGATTTAAATAACTTAAACCTGTATAACAGGTAGCAGATCGTTACGACGTTTACGACGCCACGTGGTGCAATTCGACAAAGTGACTATGTAGTCACTTTGTAAAATTTGACTACCGTAAGAATTACCCAAGATAGTAATTCAAAAAGTAAGCAAAGAGACAAACAACACATAAAGAATTTAAGTGGTTCGATCAAAGTGATCTAAATTCACTGGACCAGATAAGTACTTCTTTGATTGATCAAGAATGTTTACACACACCTTTTCACTCGGAATAGAATATTTTCTCACTTCGCTCGTGAACTCACATAACTCAAAGATTACAATCGTACTTGCATCCAAAATCAACCTTTACAATGTACACATACTAGAGTATATAAAGACCAAGGTAGTTGCTGTTGTTAGGAACTGCTTGAGTAGTTATCAACCGTTTGCAACCGCTTGTAACAACCCATGTGCTCTATTATTGTCCAACTGAAATGGTAGTTATGCCCTCAAGTAGTTGTAACTGTAATACAACTAGTTAAACTAACTAACTTTCATATCAGAAAACTTGTCCATAAAGATCAGAAGACTACTTAGTGTTCTGATACTCAACTCTTCTGTTCTTGTGATCAAAAGTTGACTCTGCTGATAGACTTCTACTGTGTTGATCTTTACTGTGCTGAGGTACTGTGCTCATGTACTGTGCTGATATACCATACTGAAGTACTGTGCTGATATACTCTGCTGAAGTACTGTGCTGATCTGACCAACTCTACTGAAGTCTAAGCATCACCTCCTCAGTTGATTGAAAACCTTCAACTCATCTGATTTCGACCTAAGTCATTTTATCTGATCCTATCAGCTTACTACTTACTGTGCTGACTATGAGATTATGAGATAACACTCATGTAAAAAATGAATTCGTAATTCACATCAAATGCAAATTGACTATATATAAAATCTGTAATGTCAATTAACAACAAGAAAAACTAAATAGAGATATAGCACTGTTTCTACCGAATACGAAATTAAAAAAAATATGACATCTAAATTGTCAAGGAACTTCCAACCAATCCTTGCATCAACTTTCATGCATCTCCTTCCAAGACAATCTGTGACAAGTTAAATAGAAAAAATAGACTAATTTGTTAGAGAACATTGGTCAAGAAAACAGTGACATTTTAAATAATGCTTAGGCACACAAAAGAAAAGTTAGAAAAATATTTCATTTAATAATGTACAGATCGAAAAACATTTAGAGGGCGTAGGATGTAAATATCAAAAGTAATCATTCCATTAATATTTATACAAATTGCAGCATTTTAACTCAGCAAGTTTGCTCTAAATAAAACTTTTGAGCTCTAATTAAGATGCAATTAACTAGGATGTATACAAAAAAACATGCCAAATTGCCAATGCACAAATATCTAAAGATTCTCCATCTATATATCTGTGATATTCCGGTCCAAAAAGGCAACAATATATCTAAACAAGCAACAAACGAAATAATTAATCCTAAAGTAAAACATGTAAGAAATTAATTTTTTCATAATAAGAGGACTAATTTAGATAAGAGATTTACCACAATATATGTGGATGGAGATAATCTACGTGTTGGTCCAGGATGCACCCATCACCTTCGCCATGAATGCATATGTATCAGCAGCTTCCTCGATCTAAAATAAGTATGAATTGCACCATCAGTTGTATCTATCACATTAGAATCAAATTAAAATTGTGGTCTAATTACGCCAATTGACCATGCAATTGAGTGATTCGAAAATGAAATTTTAATTAACATGTAAATGTACGTACAATTTTCTGGGTTGGCATTCCAGGACCGTGTCCAGCTTTCTGTTCTATTCGTCCAATAATCGGGTTCGATTGAGGACTTTTATCCACGCTCGTGCATAGTGTATACTGCATGGTCTGCATGTGTAAGGAACAAATGAGTTATATAAGCCAACATGGAGAACGTTAACACGTTAACGTTGTTACATTAAATTGATGTTTGTTCAGAATGACGTACTTTGGGATATTATTATGAAAATGACTTTGCAATCATGCAAAAAAAAAAAAAAAACTTTTTAATTATTTCTTTAAAAGTTTGTTAAAATGTCCCACAACAATTGCATCTAGTAACCACTCCCTCTGATTACTTGCACGATTTGGCACTGTTTTTAAGAAGAAAAAAATTTAGTGATGTGTGAGGTAAAATAAAGGAGGGATATTTTGGGTAATTTAGTAAAGTGTTGAAAAAGATTTGATGAAATGTAAAGTAAAATGTGGATAGAAAATGAATGACAATTTTAAAAATAAAATAATATAATGTTGATTATCATATTAGGAGTGCGCAAATAATCTTAGAACGTTTCAATAATGAAAGTTTGCAGGTAATTAATCACGGAGTGGAAGGATTATTCATTATCTACTAGTTGAGTAACCTGTAACCGGATAAAGCCCCGGTCATGAAGTATTTTTACAAACTTTTTAAGTTAAAAGACATTTTGGTAAAATTGCAAAAGTTAGTGCATTTTCATAATAAGTCCAAATTCTAGATAATTTTTTTCAAGATATCTGGGAGCTGTTGGCAAATATGGATGGATGCAAGGTTTGCTATTTTTCCAGAGTGCATTTCAATAAAACACAACTTTGAACTAGGTAATTGGCGTCCTCTCCAGTTTCTACGATATGATAGTATATTTATTTTTTTTGGGGTGGGGGACATTTGAATGTATTTGGTCAAGACTGTTTTATCTATATAATACACAAAGTGTTCGTCCTAAAAAAAAAGGTTTCGAGATCACTATACTTTATGTTGGGGAAATTGTAAACTCACCGCCAATAACTTGAGGGAGTGAAGTGGGACGACACGATCATCATGGTCAGCCGTCAACAACATAGTGGAAGGATACTGAATCGCCTTCTTATCCCAAGGTCTCGTAACGTTATGCAAGGGCGAGTACCTAATAGAAAACCACAATTAAATAACACCATACAAAGAGTTCAAATTAAATAAAAAAAAAAGTTGATTTGTATGTATAATTCATTATTTTGAAGAAAGGGATCATCAAATGACTCACTTGATTAGCCAGTTGAACTCTTCCTCTTTATCTGAACAGCCATAGTCTGAAATCCATGCGTACCCTACATTCAAGAAATTAAGAAAACCAAAAATTTCATTCATGTAAAAAGATATTGCACATTACAAAATTAGATAATCTCATGGAAAACGTGCCATTACCAATGGTGAACTTGTGGAACCTTAGCATGTCCATAACACCAACATGAGCAAGAGCACACCCAAACAAATCAGGTCTCTGCAAGATTAATGTTTACTTCATTTTAAGAAAAGAAAAAAAAAGTAGGAAAATTAATATATATTAAGTGGTACCTACCTGATTAGTACAAGCTCCAACAAGAAGGCCTCCATTGCTTTCACCTTCAATACACAACTTGGCAGGCTGGGTGTAACCAGCAGAGACGAGATACTCAGCAGCTGATACGAAGTCATCGAAACAATTCTGTTTATTTGCAAGGTCACCACCTTTATGCCATTCTTCTCCATATTCTCCCCCTCCACGTATATTCGCACTGCAGTACACAACGTCTAAATGCTTTGCCAGCACAATACGACTGCTTTTAAAATCTGGCATAATACTGATGCCAAATCCACCATATCCATAAAGCAAACATGGGTGTGATCCATCTAATTGAACACCCTTTTTAGCCACTATATAAATTGGGATTTTAGTGCCGTCTTTGCTGCTCACAAACACCTGAAAAACGAATACTTGCAACTCAAATGCTGGCCAATTTTATTACCCAACTCCACATTGGAAATTATTAATTACCTGAGTGGTTTCAAATTCAGTCCTATCAAAGCCAGGAACCGTTGCTTCTCTGAAGATTCTCAAGTCTGGTACTTTGCCTTCCAAATTGCACGTATATATAATGCCAGGAACGAGGAAGCTTGTGAATTCAATAAACATCGTGCTATCTTTGCGTCGACAAGAGACCTCAGAAACAGCTCCAATATCAAGTTGTAAATGGTGCAAAAGCTCACCACTTCCCAAGTCCCTTATTTGAACAACATTTTTAACATCTCTCATATAATTCACCACAATTTGATTGTCATTTACGACTTTAGCAAATTCAAGCACATCCCTTTCGTCTTCTCCAAGTACTACAGTCCATGAAGTAGGTTCTTTTAGATCAACTCGTACAAGTTTGTTTCTCGGAGCATCTTGATTGGTGAGGAAGGTGAAAACCGTGTCATCATTAGCAACATAGGTATAGGAAGCGTCGAAATTATCGACAAGCTTCACAAAAGGAGGCAATTCCTCTGACCCCTTATAACCTTCAAGTCCATTGGGCAGCAATGACAGGTCACAGTAATAAACTTTGTTTACAGGACCACAATTTTCACTGATAGACACAACAACATACTGCATATTCCGACGGAGTGTAAGTAAAAAAATTAGGAAGCCCTAAAATATACAAGGAATATCATGCTCATTTGTACTCCGTGCTCCACTTTAAAGGACTAATTTGAGATTAAGAGGATCAAAATTGACAAAAAAAAAAAAAAAAAAAAAGACTAAAATTGACAAAATAAAAAGTTACATGACTTTATGTGTGAATTCAGACAAAGTTATATAACCATTTGAATTTATCTATAGAAATTATGCACTAAAATTTGGGCTTGATTGCTTACATTTACAGATATTAAAACAAAATATATCCTACATTTACACACCCATAAATTTATTTTTTTATAAAACGCAACCTCCCAAAAGTAACATGCACAAAATTAATTGATCGGAGTAATAACTATCAATCGAATTGCATCCCCCCGAACAATATATGGATCATGAAATCGAAGTTTTATTACCTTTCCGTCTTCGGTGACAGAAGCCGAACATGTATATGTAGGATTGTTTGGATCACTCCAGCATAAAATATCTTCACTCTGATCTTTACCCAAAACATGATAAAACAATTCATGGTTTAGATTCACTGCATCCTTCTTTCCATCCCTTCAAACAAATTAAATCATCCGGATCATGAGTATCGATCACAAAACAAAAAACACAATTCAGGGAAATTAAATTATAGCTAGTACATATATAGTGAAGAATTATTTCTTACTCAGGAGCTGGAAAACGGCTGTAGAAAAAACCTTTGTTATCATGCGTCCAATTAATACTCGAATACTTAACCTGCAGGTATATATAAACAATTTATATTCTTCTGGATTTATTTGCAAACACAAGATTTGATCAAGTTTACGCACCCACGAAATGGTATCAGGCTCAATCGTAGTCTTATCATCAACACGTATAACATGAACAGTCACCCAATCGCTTCCACTAGAGTTAGTGCCGTATGCCAAATATTTTGCATCCTCACTAACAGCATATTCAACCAATGCAACAGTTCCATCATCACTTAATGTGTTTGGATCAAGCAAAACCTCCGCTTTTTCAACTAAACTATCCTGCAACACCAAACACATATATCACTATTAATTATGAATTTCCATAATAATTACACACTTTAAAACATGACATAATTAAATAAAAATATATATATTGGCATGCAATAAAATACCTGGACATAAAGGACCGATTGCGGCTGTAAACCAGTGTTGTACAAGTAAAAGAACTTATCAGCAGTCCTGAATGGAGCATTGTACTTGGGAAAATCATATAATTCAGTAAGGCTTTCGCACAGTTTTTCTCTAATTTCGCATGTTTTAAGTACAGAATCCGTCAACTCCATTTGCTTCTCCACAAACTCTATCGTCTCCTCGGAATCAGGATCCTCAAGCCTATAACCACATTGATTCAAATTCATTGGGTAAATATTTTTCTAAAATAAACAACAAGAATGCATGTCTACTATTAAACATCCAAATAAAAATATTATTCTTTCTTTGTTTAAATATAAATCATCAAATTAATGCTCTTTTCCGTAAAACTATAAACATAAATAAAAAGTAAAATTGATTTTAAGTAATTAAGGGACTGCTGATATGTTAAAAAGGATGAGAATGAAACGATAATGATATTAGTGAGCTAGGAATGATAATGAGTATACTCTTTGTAATTGTACTGTTTTAAAACTAGAATTTTAAATAAACTCACTGAGTCACTCTGTACCATTAGAAGAAAAACGAACTTATTAAAAAAATATGTACATATATATATATAGAGTTTATTACCACCGATAAGGGTCAGGGACCATAACGCCATGATAATTATCAACCACAGATTCATCTCGAGGAGCGACGGGGTACTGCAGAATGGCGGAGAGTGATCCCATTAATTCTTGGACAGGCAGACAAACAACTATACGTAAAGCGAGAATTTAAGGAGATATATTGATCCAATTAATTGTATTTGTTAAAAACTCTGAATGCAGAAAAGAAGGCGCATATACTGTTATATAACACATATATGTATATTGATGGGCTGACGATAAAGTTTCTGAATATATTCCTTTATAACAAATTTGAAAAAAAAAAAATATATATATTAATTGCTTCTTTATTTCATTTGTAGGAAAAGCTAGGAAGAATATTACGTGGCTTAGCAGTTGCTATTCTGTTTTTGCTGCATGATGTTCGTTTTGGGATGCCGATTGGTTACATTACAAGTCAATTTTTGATATCTCCACGCAACATGCATTTTGGCTATTTTTAGAATTAAAAATACTTCTTTACTTTTAAATAAATGATCAATATATATGCAACTGAAATTGAGTTTGTTGTATAAATTGCATGGGCAGTCCAATAATTTTACGTTGTTCTAAATTTGGTGCAAAAAATTATTATTAAAATATATATTGATAGCATGATGTAAATTTTCACAAGAGATCTACTTTACTACATGATCTTGCTCTCTATAACTTGCCACTCATTTATGTGTGGGGTTTAAAATAGGATATTTTTCCAAGGCAAACATGAAACAAATATGCTTTCTACTTTCTCCTTTGTAAGGATATAATATTGTATGAGAGAATAAATATTTTTATTTATGTCTATTAAGTTTTGGACGGATTAAAAAGTAAAAGTTTGACAACGGTAGATGTAGTATATGCTAAATCCGTTGTCTATAGACTAAATTCTCATTGATCCAAATTTTATATTTATATTTAATGTAATACACAAATTGAAAGGAATAAATAGAAAAAAAAATCCTCAACTATTTTCTTGTCCGGAGATACCGCGCTGCAACTCTCACGCGCAAAGAGCCCTGGCTGTAGCCAACCAATTTACGATTCCGTTCTGTCTTGTACCAGGTTCGACATGAATGACGACTTTTCGTGTGCGTCAGCCGGAGACACCTAATACACTGAGTTTCTAATTCACGATTCTCTTCTACCAGGTTCGCCTCTCCCTCTGTTATGAATTATGGTGAATTCCTTTTACTTGGTTTTATTGGGATTTTACTGTACGTTTAGTTCCGGGTTACAACGACAGAATTGAACTGTTTGTTATTGTAACAGTTTTGTAAGTTGTTGAGATTAGGGTGAAAGGATAATACGCACACCATGTGCTCGATCAAATGCATGCTCATTAATTCAATTTCTCTGCATTGAAAATAAATGGTACCGTCACCAGAATTATACAATCCACAAATAAATTCTGATAGATGGCATTTAAATTGATTAAAACTGCCTTTTGTTTGAAGCTTTTACTAGATAGCATGACTCATTATCCTTTTATGCTTTGTTGATTGGATAGTTGAAACCAAATTATGCATGCATCTAACTTCCTTTTTGCTAGAACATCTCTATGTTTTCTTTCTCCGTTCTTTCTTTAAAGTGTCTGCATTGCTCTGAAGAATTGTGGAATCACCAGATAAGATGATATCTGAATCTTGTAATGAGTCAATATAGTCAGATGGTAACAGCATTGAGCATAGTAGTTATTGTTGGTTGGGTGTCATTATGTTCACTTTTGTTGGAGTTTATACATCAAACAAGCTGAAATAAATAAACTATAGGTATAAATAATCAGAGATTGGTGGTCTATTAGATTTCCTTGATTAATTTGTATTTTTAAATATTAGTCGTCTGGTAAACAGGGTTTTTCGTTTAGTCTTCCCTTTGATTTGGAGGTTGGGAATTATCCATTTTGGCTGAAAGACTTGTTTCGTGCTATCTCCATACAGGGTTGCAAATCTCTGTGGAGCTTATGATCAAAATAAAAATCAAATCGCAATGTTGGCAAAAATTCAGAATTTGGTTCACCAATCAAAAGAATTATTCAACACTTTCCTCACATCATCAACACGGAAATCTCATATCCCTGATACAATCATGCGAACAAATCTCTCAAGCAGCTCAGGTTCATGGTCTAATGATCAAGGCTGGTCTAGACCAAATTCCGTTCCCATTTAGCAAATTTCTTGCACAAGTGTGTATGCAAGATATCAACTATGCAGCCTATGTTTTCAAAGAGATCAAAACCCCAAATCTTTTCATGTTTAATACCATGCTCAGGGGTCATTCCGTCAGCAATGATCCTCGAAAGGCTCTGGTTTTGTTCAATTACACAAGAGCTCAGAATTACAGACAGGATTTTTTTCTTGATCAGTTTACTTTTGTTTCTGTTCTGAAATCTTGCTCCCGTTTGTTGGACATATGTACAGGGCTAGGAGTTCACTCGGTTGTTGTGAAATGTGGGTTTGATTTGTTTTTAAATGTAATGAATGCTCTCCTGCATTTTTATTGTGTTTGTGGAAGAATTCAAGATGCTCACCACCTGTTTGATGATATGGGTGCAAGGAAAGACTTGGTATCATGGAATACAATAATGGGGGGATATCTTTCCATGGCTCAATATGCTTTGGTTATAGATTTGTTTGTAAAATTATACAGAGATGGTTTTGACATCACTATCACGACCATTCTTACCGCTTTATCAGCTTTGAGGGAGGCACTAAATGTTTCATTCGGAGATTGTGTACACGTATTTTGCTTCAAGGTTGGATTTTTATCGTATTTAAATGTGGCTACTGCTTTAATCTCCATGTATGGAAAGCACGGTCACATTCGTTCTGCTCGCCAAATCTTTGATGAGATTAATGTTAAGAAAGATGTTATCTTATGGAACTGTTTAATTGATGTATATGCAAGATGTGGTCTTCTTGTAGAAGCATTGGAATTGCTTACACTGATGAAGCATCATCGTACAAGGGCAAATTCGTCCACCTTGGCTGGTTTGCTTTCTGCTTGCTCTGCCTCTGGGGCTCTAGCAATAGGCGAACACGTTCATGATTTTGCAAAGGAACAACATCTGGTGTTGGATGTAGTTCTTGGGACAGCCCTCGTAGATATGTATGCTAAAAGTGGATTTCTTGAAAAGGCAGTCGATGTTTTTGACCGAATGGAGTCCAAAGATGTAAAATCTTGGACAACCATGATCTCGGGTTGTGGGGCCCACGGGCAAGCGCATCGTGCAATCACACTTTTTCATAGAATGGAGGAGGAGGGGTTTGCACCAAATGAGGTGACCTTTTTGGCAGTTTTGAATTCTTGTAGTCATGGTGGTTTAGTTACTGAAGGGTTGAGGTGTTTCAGGAGAATGGTGGAAGTGTATAAATTCATGCCAAACATTGAACACTATGGATGCCTGGTAGATCTCTTGGGTCGTGCAGGGTTATTGGAGGAAGCCTACGAGTTGATCAAGGGATTGCCGGTTGAGAGGGATGCAACTGCTTGGCGTGCTTTGCTGGGTGCATGTCGGGTTTATGGTAACATTGATTTGGCGGAGCGTGTGAAGGAAGAACTTGAACAAATGGATGAAGATCATCCAGCTGATTTGATCACTCTTAGTGGTACTTATGTTGTTGCTGGCATGGTACCACATCAAAGGAGTGTACTAAAGAGGGGAAATCACTTCGTGGAAGAAATAAATGATGAACAATCTTCCAAGAAGGAAGCTGGATATAGTAAAATCATTTTGTTGTAATATCAATTTGAATGTTGAAAATCACTTGAGAGGACTTGCCAGCATTTCGTCTGAAAAAAGGGGTTAATTTCTAAAATTTGGACTCCGATATTTAGAATCCCTTTCCACTCTTTTTTTTTTTTTTTTTTTTTTACATTGAAAATTAGTATAGATTTCGACTTTGAATTGATGAAAAATGAAAAAAAAATTAGGAAAAAAATCTGATTTTTTTTTTGTTTTTTTTTTATTCTTCGAAATCTAGTCATTTTTATTATTAACTCGAAAAAGAATATAGATTTTGAATCTGATTTTGCTGAAATATGTCAATTTTTTCGAAACATTTTTTTGTAATTTGTTGTTGTTGTTGTTTTTTTTTTTTTTTTCTCAAATATAGTATTAAAAGAAAGAGATGACCATGTTCCTAGATTTGTACATATGTTTAGTAAGTTTTTATTTTTAATTAAATTTGGTCTAATAAAAAAAGTGGGAAAATTATTGTAAGACGTGTAGTGTAGTGGAAAAGTTATTGTGCAACGGATAGAGTATAATATATAAATTGTCTAGGTGAGGAGCTCATTCAAATGGATCATATCGAGAATGAATGGGTGGTGCTCCGGCTGCCGTGTTGGGCGGCTAGGACCCTAATCTATTGTGGTGTATTTATTAAAATAGAATTAGAATTTTAATGTCAATAATAATAGTCTTTTTTGTTACTAAATTTGTAGATATGTTTTCGAGATAATGATGGAAATAAACGTACCCTTTGAATTTATTTATTTTTTTGAGGAAAGTACCCTTTGAATTGTTAAATTCAATCAATATCACTGGGCAACAAATTAAAACAAATGTCGGAGACCTTATCATCTTATCATGTTTACACAAATCACGTGGTTGACTGTGCCTGTATTGCAACTCGGCCAACTCCCAATTAAAAAAATGTATGTATACTCTGGGTCACATAACAAAATCTTTTTATGGTCCACCAAACAAAATTTAATACAGTAATAATAGACACTTGCATAGGCGAATGTGGATGGAGAAATTATCGAATGGAAAAATATTAGTCATTGATTATTTTGCACATTTTTTTTATTTGAATATTTTAAAATTATTTTTACACTATTAATATGAAAATATTACATAAAATTAATAATTTCTGACAATATCATTTTATTTTTAAAATTAACATTCTTCTTTTACCTATAATTTATTTTACACTCACCAAATTACGTAAA
The DNA here is from genome assembly GCA_963675135.1 of Galeopsis tetrahit. Taxonomy (NCBI): domain Eukaryota; kingdom Viridiplantae; phylum Streptophyta; class Magnoliopsida; order Lamiales; family Lamiaceae; genus Galeopsis; species Galeopsis tetrahit. The sequence goes on along the minus strand of OY776121.1, from coordinate 74,332,266 downwards.
ATACTCCTCTTTTATCCTACCTCATCAATCACTATATTCTTTTTTCTTAAAAATTGTGTTGTTTAAATGGTGCGAGTCATATTGAAACGGAGGGAGTAAATATATTTTTTCTTTCTTCATTTTCTCCCTCTTTCATAACTTTGTAAAAAAAAAAAAATCACTCTATTTCATTATAACTTGCATATTTTGATTGACTCAATTTTTTTTTTTTAAAAGAATATAATGTTGTGTTTGGTCAAATAAAAACAAAATTGAATAATTTAGTGAGATGTAAACAAGGGTGGACGTAGGACTCAAGGCTAAAGGAGGCCAATTTTTTTTAATGATCTATAAGACTAACTAAATATATACACATAAAAATATGGAGTATATTTACTATTAGGTTCCATTCTTTATTGTATAAAACAATTAGGCTCAAAGTATTTTAAACATTACTAATTAATATGTTCAAATTAGCACACAAAAAATCCAAGATGTTCTTTCACTTATTTTCGTTTAACATTAAAGTCACTCTCTCCATTCATTTCTAATTATGCAATACCCACTATTTTCGTAACATTTTATTCAACAATTATCCTTTCTTGTGACTTTCTATTCCAAAATGTATATCCATTTTGATTTGATTCTTGTTTTGAATTTGAATTTGAATTCCGATTCTAAACATTTTATTTTTACGCATTCCTTTCATTTTTTGATACACATTTGTTATCTTGTTGGGAGTTTGATCAACGAAAACGCACGGAAGGTCATAGAGATTGACGAAGCCTGTCGGAGAGATCGATGAAGACAAAGGTAGATCGTCGTGCATGAAGACTTAAGAGTTGTCTTTGTCGTCCACCACCATCGCCTCAGCCGCATTCTAGACCTCGACGAGTATCAACTTAGATCATCACCCCCAACTCCGACGCCCGATTTGCACAAAGACGTTCTCCAACACCTCGATTTGGATCACGACGACGAATGAGGATCGGAGCATGAAGGGGGGTTCAAAGGTATTTTTGGGAATTTTGTAGTAGGTTTTAATAATTGGTAATAACTTGTATATTTAAAAATACCTCATTTTTTGTATTGTTGTGTTTACTTCATTTTAAAGAAGGGGTTGATTTGCAATTTTTCTGGAATACATGGTTTAAAGTAGACCTTGATTTTTTGGAATTTTGTTTATTCGTTTCTTCAAATTTTGTTATGAGTTTTTGGATTTGATCTTGAATTTATTCGTTTGTGCAAACATATTTCAGTGTAGTGCATATTTGTTGTTTTATGCAAATTTTATGCAAAAATTTTATTGTATTATGCAAATATTTTTGTTCGTTTATGCACAGTTGTATAGGAATCAGAGAGTTTAAGTAATGATAGTGTTAAGATGTTTGGTGTTTATTTCTGAGATGTTTTTTGGAATTGTGGTATTATGCAGATGTTTTTTTTTTTTGGTGGTTTTTTGTCAATTTAAATATTATTCAATCATAAATCTGTTTTATAAAGGTTTGAAAGCTTCAAAGTTTTTTTTTTTTTTTTTTTTTTTTTTAAATTAGTGGATTTTGTTAAGTGAGTAAATTTTTTTATATTTTGGAACTTCGTGGATTTTGGTAATTGGGTAAATTTTTTTCTATTTTCATTTTTTTTAGAAATTTGTGGATTTTGGTAAGTGGGTAAATTCTTTCTACTTTTTTTTTTTTTTTGGAAATACGTGGATTTTGATAAGTGAGTAAATGTACGCTACCTTCACGGGATTGAGGTTGAATTTTCTTAGACAATTGTAGACTAATTATAATTTTAAGTTTAAATGGTATAATTGTGTGTCATTTTGAACTTAATAGTAATTCAAAAAAAAAAAATGAATTAAGTAGAATGTAAAGTCAAGGTGTTAAATATACTTAGAGGAACTCCTAAAAAAATATGCACATATACTGTATATACATAATATAAGTGATGACGTTGAGTTGCAAGAAAAAATATATCGTTATTACATTGTGTTGTTTAATATTGATAATTGAAAAAATGAACACTCTAATTATATCCTTTTATTAAGGGAATGGCTAAGGTGTTTCATTCAAAATAAAAAAAAAAATATAAAAATACTACAAAAATTATCATCTTAAATTTTAAAATATGATTTTCTTGAGATTTGTTTTGCAATTAAAAAATGTACTAATAATCACTTTTATATATAAATACAAAAAGGTGTAATAATTTTTTCTTTTGAGACGATCTTTACAATAAATTCACTATTAAAATGATTTATTAAATTAATCTATCATTAATTTTACTTAATTTTAAAAAAGTTACAAAAAATATTAAATTGATCAGCTTTTCATCAATAATAGTCTAAAAGATGCAAATTACAATTCTCTTGATATTTGTTTTGCAATTAAAACACATACTAAATAATTACTTTTATATATAATTACAAAAGGTGTAAAAACATTTTTCTTTTGAGATAATTTTTACAATAAACCCACTTTAAGAATGATTTATTGAATTAATTCATTATTAATTTTACTTAATTTTAAAAAAAAGTTACAAAAAATATTAAATTATATATGGTGGGTGGACGATATTGAAGGTGTGCAAGTAATCTTGTAACGTTCAAATTTGAAAAGTGTGCAAATAATCACAAGATTAATGAAGTATGCTCTTAAATCATACTCATCCGTTCACACAAAATGTGTCTATTTTTCCTTTTGAATTATTCATATATAGTACAATATGTATTTTTTTTTTAAAATACTCAATTATACTTACTTTGTCTATTTTATTTTTTAACTTTATTTATAAATAAACAATATACCCACTTTCCTTTTCGAAGGGTCCAATTTTATTATTCTCATTTTTTATTTGAAAAATTTACTATTCACACCACTTTATTTTCACATTTCAATCATCACTTATTTATTTAAATTGTCATTGACCTCATTTATAAACAATCATTTTATTTATAAATGAACTCTCATAACATCTCATTATGTTCAACTTATTTACTTTATTCATAAATTAATCAATACAATATTTATTAAAACTAGTATCTGATGAAATGTGCATTATAAAATTGGAGGGAGGAAGTATATGAAATGGAAGGATTGATAAATAGAGGATAAATAACTGTAAGTTGTCGCCCTTCATTAATTATAATAATTAATCGGTATTAAAGTCCGATAATGTTGAAATTAAAATATGCTGTTACTGTGCCTTCCCCACCCACTCCTGATCCTCACTGAAAAATATCTAATGCTCAATTATTAACTCGAACTTTACGCTTTACATCCAATAAAAAAACATTATCCTCGAAAACTGAAAGTTACTACTAGACTACTAGTATAAAAATAGCAGCACGTGGTCCTGGCAGCGGTGGGGAACTTTCACGCGCGCACGAAACGGCGTCGTGTCTCGTCGATGCGGACAATGACACGCGCCTTTTATTTTTAAACCTGTCAATATTATGATGACAAGTTTCAGAATAGCACCCCCCACCTGTCCAACATGCAAATCGTGTGGGGATTATATTAGTGTAACTGTAAATAATCCACATTGCGATAAACATCCGATAGAGTTGACTCAAAAGTCTCTCTACTTCACACTTCACAGCTACTTCTCCATTGGCGGCTCCTCCAACAATGGGATCTCCCTCCGCCTTTGCCAATGTTGTTCTGGACTATCCCGTCGCTCGTCGAGATGAATCTGCGGTTGATGTTTATCACGGCGTTAAGGTCCCCGACCCTTATCGATGGTAATTATCAACTTTTTTACCTTTTGCGGTGGAACGCTTTTTCTCAATGTCCAAAATTAATTGGAAGAAATTACTTCATTATTTGTGTTAGGACTTGGATCTAACGTTTTCACTTTTTGGAAATTTCGAATTCGAACCAGTCTGTAATTCTTATCGAAATGCGAATTGATAAACTGAGCAATTGAAATAAATTTCATCATAATTTGTCTGTTTTTCCCACCAGTTTAAATGTTTGGGACTTGGATCTAATGTGTGCTTAAACCGTTTCAACAGTGTTTCAGAGATTTAACTTTGTAGAAATTAATTTTGTTTTATCCTGTTTCTGCAAAATGTGTATAGGCTGGAGGACCCTGAGTCAGAGGAGACGAAAGAGTTCATCGAAAAGCAGAATAAATTAACGGCATCTGTGCTTAACAGTTGCGAATTAAGGGAGAAGTTTCACAAAAGGCTTACTGAATCAAACGAATACACCAAGTATGATTGCCCGTATTTTGAGGGTGATAAGATATTGTACACCTCTAACACCGGCCTACAGCCAGAAAGTGTCCTATATATTCAGGTTCATTGTCACCATTTTAGATTTACAAGTATGCTTACATGCCGTGTTGAGATTTGGAAGTTAACAGTGTTTTGGTGGTGCAGGATGGTTTGGAAGGGAAACCTGAGGTTTTGGTTGATCCCAACACATTATTTGATGAAAAAAATGTGACATTTTCTAGTTATATATGTAAAGTTAGTGGGGATGGGAAATACATGGTCTATGGCACTACTGTGTGTGGAAGTGATTTTGTTACTCTCAAAGTTATGCACATTCATGATAGGAGAACTTTGCCTGATACCATTTCATGGGTAAGCTTTATCAGTTGTTTCGATACTCTTCTATTAATAATCAAGAACAAACCTTAATTCTACTATGAGATTGCAGCTTTTGTCACCATATTTAATTGGACCTGAATTTTATGAAACAGAGTGATCAATCAATTTTTTTTTTGGTAAAAGCTGATGTAAATCTATTTTTTTACCAGGTAAGGTTTACAAAAATTAGTTGGACACATGATAACAAAGGTTTTTTCTACAGCTGTTATCCAGCTCCTGGGTAAGTAATAATTCTATATCGATAACATGTTCTATTTTTCTTGAAGTCTTCCATGTGTTGATTTGTTTTCTTCTTAGAGATTTAACTGTTTCAGAATGTATTACATTTTAGAGCTACTCTTACAAACCTCGCCTGCTCTTGAACAATCTTGTGGCATAGATGTTCACTTGCATTTAATTAGAAGTAGGTTACTTGTGATCTTCATGTTAAATAATTTGTTTTACAGGGGCGAAGAGAATTCAGATATAGATGCTGGGATCCAGATGAATCTAAACCAGGAAGTGCGTTATCATTTTTTGGGTACTGATCAGTCTGAAGATATCTTATGTTGGACTGATCCAGAAAATCCTAAACAGGGATGTATGGCTCTGGTCACCGATGATGGAAAGGTATTTCATTTTTAACCAGATGTTTCTCTGTTTAAATAACTGCAGCTATGTATTTATGCACTTTTGGAAATTTGCAGTATGTTATTTTGTATCCCGCTGAGAGCGGTGATTCTATGCACAAGATTTATTACTGCGACCTGTCTTCACTCCCCAAGGGAATTGAAGGTTATAAGGGGTCAAAGGAATTTCTTCCTTTTGTGAATCTTGTCGATAAATTTGAGGCTTCCTATGTCTATGTTGCAAATGACGACACAATTTTCACCTTCGTCACTAATAAGGATGCACCAAGATACAAAGTTGTCCGAGTTGATCTAAAGAAACCTACTTCCTGGACTGACATAGTTGAAGAAGACAAAAAGGACGTGCTTGAAACTGCTGATGCTGTAAATGGCAATCAAATGGTGTTGAATTATATGAGAGATGTTAATAGTGTTCTTCAAATACGGGACTTGAGAACTGGTGACATTTTGCACCATTTACCTATTGAGATGGGAGCAGTATCTGAAGTTAAATGTCGACGCAAAGACAGCTTGTTTTTTTTCGAGTTCACAAGCTTCCTTGTTCCGGGCATTATATATGCGTGCAATTTGGAAGGTGAGGTTCCAGACATGAGAATCTTTAGAGAAGAAGTGGTCCCTGGCCTTGACAGGACTGAATTTGAACTCACTCAGGTAATTTTTCTTTTCCTGTAAATTCTTGTTTATTGAAACTTTGCAATTAAGCAGTGGATGAAAACATTTTATTTAAACTCTTTACTCCCTTTATTTTAGATTCTGATCATTATGCTTATCAAATTCTGCTGATCATTTTTGTTCGATACTCTCTATTCTCTTTTGATCAGTGTGTTTCCTTTTCAGGTTTTTGTTCCCAGTAAAGATGGCACTGCCAAAATCCCGGTGTTCGTTGTGACTAGAAAGGGTCTAAAACTGGATGGGTCACATCCCTGTATACTTTATGGATATGGTGGATTTAACATAAGGATTACCCCAACTTTTTCTTGCAGCCGCTATCTGCTTACAAAGCATTTAGATTTTGTCTACTGCACTGCAAACTTACGTGGAGGAGGAGAGTATGGAAAGGAATGGCATCAAGCCGCTCAATTTGCAAATAAACAGGTTACGTTCGATGACTTCATATCAATTTCTGAGTATCTCGTCTCTGAGGGCTACACCCAGCCTAGCAAGCTGTGCATTGAAGGTGCAAGCGGAGGTGGGCTTCTTGTTGGGGTCTGTATTAATCAGGTCAGCCTTCTTATCTTTCACACTTTTTATTTTTCATTTGCTTTTTGTATAATTAAACAATCGGCTTAATCACGGCTAAAATCACCACATTTTTGCAAATTGCAATCTATTTTAAAACGTTTGAGTTTTGGCAAATAAAATCTCAAATTTAAAATAATTTGCAATTCAAACTTCCGGGCAGATTGATTCTTGTACGTTAATGACATGTCGAACAATCAACCATGTCAGCACTGATGTATGTACTACCGAGTATAATGATAACATTGTTAATTGTTTGAAATGGCAGAAACGTCAATCTGTCTGGAAATCCGAATTGCATTTTTTTTTTTCAAATGGAGGTTTTATTTTAGATTAGACTGCAATTTACAAAAAAGGTGGTGACAATTAAGGCTAACACAATTTATATGAATCTTGAAATTGCAGAGACCCGATCTGTTTGGCTGTGCTCTTCCGGATGCTAGTGTGTTTGACATGTTAAGGTTCCACAAGTTCACCATTGGTGAGGGGACCTTATCTTTCACACCCTTTCTTTTGCCTTGTCTGTTTTTTGACACTTTTTTCGTCCTTCTGGCTTTCCAGGGTATAATTGGGCATCGGATTGGGGCTGTTCTGATAATGAGGAAGAGTTCCACTGGATAATCAAGTGAGATACTTAACAATTTCAAAATGTCAAATCAAATTGCAATGCTTTAGTGAAACAAGTTTTAATTATTTATTCCCCTTAGGTACTCGCCCCTGCATAATGTTAAGAGACCTTGGGAAAATCCATCTACTAAGCATGTTCAGTATCCAGCGACTATGGTGTGCGCTGCTGGCCATGATGATCGTGTTGTCCCTCTTCACTCATACAAGCACTTGGCGGTGGGTGTTGCTGTACTTGAGTCTTGAAATTGATTTTTGTGTATGTTTGGTTGATAAGATGTAGTTGGGTAGGATTGCGAAAAAAGATAGTGAAAAAGTAACTGATAGTGAAATCATTATATTGTGAAAAATAACGGTGTGTGCTTTATTGGGAAAGAAAAATGAGAGTGTAGGTATTATAGGTTAGGATTTTGGTGGATTTTGAAATGTAGCCTTGATAATCCTACAAGCAAGCATGCATTAAGATTTTTAAAGAAAAATCTTGCTTTGCTTGTCCAGAAACACACCGTAAACTAACATCATTGTTTCTCCTGCAGACCTTGCAACATGAACTATGCTTAAGTGTGGAGAATAGTCCTCAGACGAACCCGATTATTGGACGCATAGATGTGGATGTTGGACATGGAACTGGAATGTCAACCCAGGACTCTGTGAGTACATTAATATTAATGCATCATTATTATCATGTTTCTTTTTCTATCAAGGTTGTTGATCAACAAAGTTTAACTTGAAAACCCGTGTTTTAGATTAATGAAGTTGTGGACCAGTTCGCCTTCATGATAAAGGCGCTGGGTGCAACCTGGGAAGACTAGGACGTGATTCCCATGGATTGGATTTGCCATTTGTCATCTGCTAAAGACCTTCAGATATAATTTGTCTATTACTTGTACCTTTGTTTTATGCGTAGATAATTTGTCCCAATAATTGATCACATCATCGACAGTTCTCTCAATAAAAGATCAAACCATGGACATTTCTATCGATTTCTACTCGTTCAACTCCATTTTAAACTGCACTATGTCATCTTTTGAACTATGCGATTTTTGCATTACCTAGTAAAAAAGATTTGAGACTTCGGCTCCATGTTGTTTTCTATGGAAAACCACATAGAACCTAGTCATTGAATGCACGCAAAAGGGAGTCGGGAGTCCCCTCTCCCTTTCTTTCTGGATAATATCTTTTTATTTTTGTCAAGTACACTCATTTATGGCAGTTGTAAAATTAGCACACTTTTTGTTGGATTAATAATCGAGGTATCTAATGCACGTGTTGGGCTCAAATTGGGACCAATGCTTAAATGGTTGTAAGGTGGAGTTCACACAAGCATTGGACCTAAAATTTAGCTCAACCTCTGATGATTCGAACCAAAATTGACATTTTTGTGGGGAACTTATGTGCCATTTTGTTTGGGTGTATTTCATATAGCCATTTTGAACAATAAAATAAATAAGGATTTTTGGTGTATTTACTCTTTGTTAAATTCCATTATCCCTTTACAGAAATGATATAGAGTCCACCAGTTTTGCCCACCGCCTATATGGCATTTCCACGTCAATAAATTCTTATTTATATTTAATTTAAATTTAATCTAATATCAATATTTTATTTTTTTTATCCATGTCAATATTTTAAAATTTTTTTTATATTTAATTTAATATTATCTCTATCAAATTATGCTAACTAATGTCATAAATCTTTTCTCAAATCTTTCCATCACCATTAATTTTTCAATGAAAGAAATATAAAAATAGAGCAACATGCAAAAGAAACACAAATAATAAAAAAACTCAGGAAACATTGGTAATGTGTAAGATGCCCCCGTAAAAGTTGATACTTGTTCATTAGTTCTCTTGCGTACATTGTTCTTCTACTTGTGACCTATTACCAATCATGAAATAGTCGTGTTAGCTTAAAAAAAAAGTTAAAAAAAAGTTTAAAAAAAAAAAAAAACGTACTTCTTAGGGTCTAGAGTAGGACAGGTTCGTTTATCATGGCCGCTTCGACTGCAATCACTGCATGTCCTACTGCTTTGTGCCATTGATATCTCCTTTAATGATTTAAGTCGTTTGCCACATCCTTTAGTACGAACAGGAAGTGGGTCTTGAACACCATATGAAAACTCATGCCTCACATTTATTTCTCTATTATTTTTACCATCCTCATCAATTTCTGCTATCTTTTTCTTCAGATTTTGTAGTTCTTCAATTAAAAATTCGGTGCGAGTCTCTGTTAAAGAGCATTCATCAACTAAATGCATTGCAACTTGGGCCAATGACCTACGTCTTGAAATGAAAGATTGATCTTCTACAGAGGCTGGTGTTAACCCATCGACTATAAAAAAATTTGCCTTCTTAGTCCATATATGCACAATATACTTATCTGACAACATCATTACTTGAGTAACCCGCATCCAACAAAGCATATGACGACATGGATATCCTTCAAAATTAAATAATTGACAACTACATGAAACTAAATCAGATGACAAATGATGTGTTAACTTATGACTTGGTTCGTATTTTGCACACTTTTTAGTACAACAATAACAATCCCCACAAGCGTATGGGTTCGTTATAGTTGAGTAAGTATACGACCTAGTAGTTATCGTCCAAGGACCTAGAGAGAGCGTGGAGCCCCAAAACTATAAGTTAAAATGGTGTTATAGAAGCTAAACGTGAGAATAAAGCAAATATCAATAAGAAAAAGAAACAATAATGCAAACAACTAAACTAACTCTCAATAATGAAAGTGCAAGGTGAGAAAGTATTGTCTCGAGTGTTTCCATTTTGTGAGCAATTAAGTAAATTAGCGAACCAATTACATGATTTTACTACGAATTCAGGTTAAGCTAAAGGCTATCACAAATGTGTGCAAACCCCCTCGAAAGGCATAGGTAAACAACGTGCATTGATTAGCAATTATAGGATCTAACCAAATACCATAAACTCCTAAGATAGTGTTGCATAAGCACTTTCAACACGGTTACTAATGCTTATGAAACGCCCTCTCACCAAACTCCTAGACGACCTCTACTCGTTTAGTGTCTAAGGTTGTCGGTCTAGCCATTAACACCCCTCTCGGGTGAGCTAATTACTAATTAACTTCTATTCAATTGATCAAAGCTCACACTCACACTCCCAATCATGCTACCCAACTCTCGTTGCAATAAACATAATCGAACATGCTCGCTAATAGGGTTGATCAACCAAATGAATCAATCAAAGTACAACTCTAAAAACATAAAAACACAAATTATAAGCTAATCATGCAATTAATCCACAATTACACTAAACACCCATCAAAACATCCACACCCAAGGCAATTGGAGATTAGCCCATGTCTAAATTAACAACTAAAATAAACTAATAGAAATTAAACTACAAAACATGAATGAAAATGAAATTACCAAATTAAAATTGCAATAATAGAAAAATATCACCTCTTGTCTTCAAATCCTCCAAGGCTAACATTAAATTGAAATACTAAATTAAACACTAGCTAAGAAATAAAAGAACAATTAAAACTAACTAATCTATTGAGTGGAGTGGTGGGAAGGAGAAGAGATTTCTCCCCCAATGGAAGAGCCCCTGTTTCTCGCCAATCCCCAGCTTCTGTGTTGAAAAATGCGTGAACCCCCCCCCCCTCATTTGATTCACGCCTTTAGCTCTTAAATAAGGTAAGTGATCGTTGGGCCTTTTAATTTGAGTAAGTGGGCCTCCATTTGTAATTTTCGTGTGTCATCTAAATGACCAAACCAATATGAAAATGGGCCTCCTTTTTATCTCACGGCTGGAATTGATTACAATGGGCATAAGGCCCATTAAATTGATCAATTAATTTGGCCTGCAACATACTCTCTCTCCAATCACGTAGGCACATCAATTAATTCAATGGGCCACTGTATCAATTAATTAAATGGCCATCAATTAAATTGTTGGCCCAAATAATTTTCATCTTTCAATCTTTTCTCGTTTCGACTCCTTCTCGATTAACTCCACAATATAATCAAGACGTGTTTTCCTCTAAAAATGCTCATTTTCCTACAAAAATAGCAAACCACATCTTTTCTCCAAATCAAGTGCAACTAGTCTATTTAGTGTAAAAATGCAATGAAACTCTATAAAATTATGCAAAATATACACATGAATTTCAAGCAATTTTCACACTAATCAACTTACATTGTCGGTTAAAAATTTTGTTGGGATCAAAACGTTGCACTGTGTATGTAAGAGTTTCATCTGTGTTCGAAATCGGTTTGCAAATATACATCATACTGTCCAGCAACTCCTTTTGAAACAATAAAAATATTGTTTTTTTATAGATTGAAGACATTTGTTGCTCCATAAACAATCTTGTAGCCATGCGTGGTACTTCATTGCAATCAGTATGATTTGCAATTAACTCTTCGTGCCTCTGGTGAACAATTACGCTATTGAAACGAGTAATAAAATCTACCAAAGAATTTTTATGGTTAACATAGCGCTTAAAAAAAGAATGATTACTTTCAACTCTTTGGCTACTAGACATACCAGCAGCAAAGACATGTCTATAATATGCAGGCACCCATCGACGTCGAATTTCGTACATATTACTCAACCACTCATTCCTTTCCAACTCAGTAGAATTCATCAACTCCAACCACCGATTTTCAAACTCATCAGCTGATTCCGACTCCTTAATAATATTTAATAGTTTGTGATAGTAATCCTTGAATACAAAAGCGTTCAATTTCTCAGAAAACTTGTTAAGTATATGCCATAAACAAAATCGATGCATCGTGTTAGGAAACACAACTGAAATGGCTCGTGATATTGCTGCATCCTGATTAGTAATAATCACACGTGGAGGTGTCTGGGTTGGCATGCACTCTAAGAACTTAGAAAATAACCATGTAAGAGAATCTATCTTCTCATCACTTAACAATCCACAACCAAACATAGTAGTTTGACGATGATGGAGTCAGGGGGCAAACACCATGCTATACTTATTTGTATTATAAGTTGTATCAAAGACTATTGTATCACCAAAATATGCATATGATCTTCTTGAATAATCATCAGCCCAAAAACATCTGAGAAAAACCCCTGCATCATCTGTTTCATAAGCAAAATTAAAGTTGGCATTTTTCTCTTTTTCCATCTCAAAATGTTGAACTAATGTTTCAGCATCATGCCCAAAAAACTCACTTTCAACCCTTCTTTTATGATTCCTAATATCCCTTTCCAAACAACCAATTTGTGATGGACCTCCAGCATCTATCTCTAACAACCGTACTTGCTGACATACGGGTATATTAGCTTCTGAAAGTTGTTTAGTAAGATCTTTTTGAACCGTAGATATTTTTCGATGAGATTTTAAAAGATGAACTCTACTAGGAGTCGTCAAAGCATGGTTATGTTGCTCAATAAAGTAACTAATAAGCCATGTATTATCCTCCTTAGATCTCTTAACTGTCATTTTTGCTTGACACTCACATCGAGTAAGTCTCCGGTTCCTTTCCCCTGTCGGTGCCACATCATTTTTCTTTCTATGACTTTCATTTGTCTTTCCTTCCTTTGAGCACACAAACATTTTCCAACAAATATTACCTGTATCCCTATCCTTCTTACTGTTCCCAATACGTATGCTAAAGCCTCCTCCTTTCGCATATGCATTATAAAATTCAAATGCTTCTTCTGATGTTTGAAATTCCTGTCCAATTTTTGGAATAAAATTAGTTGCAACCTGTGGGATAAACACTGCATCATCTTGTTCTTCTTCCATTCCTGTATAGATATAAGGTTTCAAATAATCATAAGCAAATTGGAGAGAATAGATTCTGAGAGTTTCAACCGTGGTGGAGAAGAGTCTGAGAAAAAAATCAAATGGTGATAGAAAGATTTAAGAAAAGATTAATGGGTTAATTACGCATAAAATAAAATATTGATATAAGATTTGAGAAAAAATTAATGGTGATGGAAAGATTTGAGAAAAGATTTATAATTTGATAGAGATAATATTAAATTAAATATAAAAAAAGATTTTTTAAAATATTGATATGTATAAAAAAAATAAAATGATATTAGATTAAGTTTAAATTAAATATAAATAAGAATTTATTAATGTGGAAATGCCAAATAGGCCGGTGGGCAAAACTGTATCATTTCCGTTTAAAAACATTCTCCAACCATAAAACTCTATATCTTACTCTATTTATTATTTTATTCATTTTCAATATATTACAATCATTAAATAATATATTTATCTTAATATTTAAATTAATTTATATAATTAAATATTCAATTAGTAAATTAAATTATAAAATTAAATATTATTAATTTTATTAAAATCATAAATGTCAACAAATTTGTAATTTTCAAATATTATTTTTTATTTAAATATAATATCATAAAATTTGTAACAGTCTCAACTCATCCTACTCAGATAATTCGTTCACTCAAGAAATCTAAAACCCCGAGTCTTTAGGTTTGTCTGAGTTCATTTATTTTAATATGTCCGGTGTTACATATAATTAGGTAATGCATGTTTGTCCGTTTTAATATATAATGCATGTTTTATTGTATTTTTTTGTTGGTAACAATAATGCACACAAAAAAAAAAAAATTAAATTACACAACTAAAATCATATTATAAATTAGTACAACAATATAATTGTAATTATTTAACAAAATAACTTTAATTATTAATATAAAATTATAAATATTAATAAAATAATAGATATAAAATAGAGCTTTAAATAGTAAACTTTAAATATGAAGTTCACTGTTCAAAACTTTATTTCGATTGGTGAAGGTACGGTACTCCATTTTAGAGTTAACCGCTGCGGATACTTTAAGCACTCTACTGCAAAAGGACCATTTAAAACAAAAATAAAAAACATTGATATATAAAGTATTTTATCTCTTGTCAGATAAGACAAACCTTTCTGATCATTAAAAACAACTTAAATTAAGAATTTGGAAAAAATTCATACAAGTCTATTCAAAACGGGACGTTGATATAAAGCAACTGAAATTATTATAATGAAACAACAAATCTTGTAGTTGGATAATCTTACAACATTTTCACTAGTACATGAATATTGAGTTGTTAATTAAAGTAGAAGCCTAGTAGTAGTAGCAGCTCATAATCCAGAAGCAAGACTAGTTCAGAATATGAGATATCAGAGAGATGAGGTAAAGCGGCTAAGCGTCACGACGCCAGAAAGTACTGCCTTGTTTCGTTCTTTGACCTTCACCTGATACACCACTCTGCACATTTTACCCACTTGTAAGTAATGCTCGACTTGGAAAACAACTCAAAATCAACTCGAATCTCATTGAGTCGAGCTCGAGTTACACAAGTAGTTTTGGAGCTCAACAACACTAGGTTCGTCAGGCTCGTAAGTGATTAGCTCACATAACTGTACTCATATATGCTAATTATTTACAAATATAATCAAATTATAAATAAAATAAAAATCTCCAATTAATGTTATGTAGATTATCAAGTCAAGCTCGGGTATATTGAGTTTTCCATCGAGTCGAGCTCGAGTTCAAAAGAATTGAGCTCGATCAAGTTCGAATCAAGTTTCGAGCTTCAAGTTTTTTTTATCTAATCCATTTCGAGTTTGACACTACTCGACTTGACTTGGCTCAATACACCCCTACTTTTAAGCTGTGCTAGTATCATAAACAATCTCATGTTGACGAAGAGAGGTTTATTGTGCGTACCCCAAGCCTTCAAGCCACATTTCCGTTATTAAAGTTTCGCCTGGATAGACATGTAATAGAAATCTCCCAGTTATGTTCTTGATCATATCTTGATCGCCTCGACAAATGCTTTTGATGATAGCCCTCACTGCAAACCCAAGAGAGCAGAGTCCATGCAATATTGGACGAGAGAATCTACACAAAATTTATAAGAAGACTTAGGGGACACTTGATTTTCAAAATTCTTCAATGACAATGAGTATGATTAATTGTAGTGGTTAATCAGAACAAAAATGATCAATTTTTACCTTCATTATACTTTATACGAGTAATGAGACTGAAAGTAAGTTAATTAGTACCCAATATTGATTAACTACCTCGCCTCCTATAATCATTTATCCTCAATCAATTCATCATTTCTTAACCAACAATCACTTTTTGTCCCTATTCAAGATTAGAGCAAAACACTATGACCCTGTTTGCTTGATGGGTTAAAGATTGGGTTTGGTGTGTTAACACACCTACTCCCATGTTTGGCAGCATTTGGATTTTATATGAGATGAATTCATATAACGTAAGGTTTACACAACCCAGCACATCCCAACCCATCAAGCAAACCAGGCCTTAGAATGTAACCATCATATTCAATGATTCTCATTACCATTCTCATTGAAGAATTAGAACCACCCGCCCCCTTAATCTAGTTTAAACACATGAATTCACCATATCAGAGATAGTGTGATGGAACAAAATGATAACAGTCCAGTGCCTGAAATCTACAACAAAGTTGAGAATAATGCTCTATACTGTAAACCACAGGAAAAAAAAATACACTTTGGAGGATTAATTAGTAGATTTTTCAGGTTGGAGAAAAAAGTACCCAGCAATTTGTGCAATCATAGGATCTGAGTGCAACGGATTGTAATCACCAGACAGCCTGTAAAGGAGTGCCTGCATCATTGTATTGAACAATTTCAAGAGAAATACATACCTGCTAAGTGCTAAAGCAGTAGGAAGTGACTGAAGTATTCTATATAAATTTTAATCCATATGGAAGTTCATAATTAACAAATTTGGATTTCAAAATTTAAAGAAATTTAGTTTTAGATGCAATTTCCAAGTAGTACTAAAGGAAGTCAATGTTCCAATTTCCTTGTTCATAGGCCCTCAAGTTTTACTTACACATGTCTAATTTTGGTGTCAAAAAATGAGACAAGGTACTAAAAAGATTTTGGTGTCTAATTTTACAATCCTCAAATTGAATATGTACAGAATTCATCCTCCGTAAGTTAAGAAATTTGAGAGGAACGTCTAAAGCAGCATGGTTTCAGAAATGCATTCACTTGTGGTAAATTTTTGCACCAAATTTCTGAATGACAAAAGTTGAGAAATTGATGACACAACATAAACAACGTTAGCTGCAAAGAACATTAAAGGATTTCCAAAATAAAAGTGAATCGCCTAAGTTCTGACATAATTCAATCCGTCCATCAAAACTAACTTTTTTTCAGAATCTGTAGTTAAATGCCCAATAATTCTGAATTCTATACATATGCATATGATGGGAACCTCTATGTTGCATTAGGAAATAATACAACGGTAAAATAATGTTGCTCACCATTTAAAAGCAAAATTTAAAATTATAACTACAAAATCCAAGAAGGTTGTGAAGATATCCATCATTGCTAGAAGCATAATCAAATAAACATCTTAATAAGCAATCATTTTTTGTAATTATCATGCCTTTTACTTCCTTTTCACCCCTACATGTCTACCCTAATAATTATATCTGAATTTCAATAAAAAAACAACCCACGTACCTGTGATGGTTGTGTGCATTCTTCATATACAGAAAACGGTTGACTTTTAGGAATTTTATAAGCCAATGACTGATTGGATGGATATTTGGTATATGAGTAAGGCTTGGATGATTTTGAGAAGCCACCAGCACCTCTCAGATAAATAGACATCCTGTGGGCCATATAATACTCATCAACTTAAGGAATGAAAAATTAGATAAAAAAAGTTGAAAACTGCATATAATGGATGTATTTTACCGGTTCATACACAGCAATGCACTGGACTCTTTTTCATAACTTAATATTTCAATCTCAAGAACTGCTGCCTTACCTGAAAGGAAAGCCAAATATACTATTTATTTTTAAGAATATTCAACCATGCCCCAGAAAAAGTTCCTAAGCAACTCAAAAGCATAAACCTAACATTTTAACAGAAGCAGTTTTATTACACAGAGACTTTTTTTACCAAATAAATAGGTACGAGTTTCTACTTTCACTCCCTATGTGAGTAACTGGAGAAGCTAAATTTCAGAAAGATGATTTTATAAGAAAATTCATGTTATATTATTGCAAGTACCTCAAGTTCAAATAACTTCTAATCTGATTGTCACTATTGCACAAAGGCATCATAATTAATCAATATATAATTTTACAAGAATAAATTATCAGTATAGCTTTCAAACATGTTTTAGGCTGTGTTTCATTCACTATAAATGAGCTCCGTTTGAGGCTATGGTCAATATTAGAAGCAGACCTTTATCATGCAACCCAGCAACAGTTGCCTTGTTTAGTAGCTGCATCAACAAAATTAAAATTAAAAGTAATAAGCTTGAGAGAGCAGAAGCATGGATAAAATGAATGGACTGATGGATACCAATCCAGGATTAAATGAGTAAGAACCCTACACAACCACTAGACGGAAGGGGTTTGTAGATCTCGGTGTATTGCTGCCCATGTAATAGAAGACGTGGGTCAAATCTGGAGAAACGATGCCCAAAAAATGCTTAGCCAACAGTCAACCAAGATCAATTCACAAAACAATAAGGTATCTGATGAGCCAAAAGAATAAATGGAAGTTCTTACTCCAAACCCGGTATCTTTGAAATCTCTGACAGAAGTTTAGTAGAGAATAAAGTAGAGAATGTGGGCAAGACCTGTGGATGCATGAACATAAATAAATAGAGGTTTTCTTGGAGCAGTTCATAATGTATCCAAGCTATAGTATGCAGACAGGTCAACTTTAGACGAAATAAGATTAAAAAGGAACAGAAATGAAATACTCCGTAACAGATAAATTTTAGCTGAGCAATCCAAGCACAAATTCAGCCTCGATTCCGAGCCACAGACATCATCTCTCTACTCTCAAAAGTTACTCACCTATGATAAATAAAAAGTAGCTAAAATGGGCAATAGCACAAACAACAACATTCATCTTTACTCTGCCATATATATGCAGCTCGATAATAGTAATAAAAACTTATATATGCATATATATCACTAAATACAACAATGTCTATATATTATATGATCCATCAAGTACCTGAATAGATTGTTGTCCATCTTGATGGTAAACATATTTCAGCTCCTTATCATCTACCGCATCTCTCGAACAAGCTCCAACACCAAGCCCGTAAAGCGCAGCATCCCTAATCATCAAACAATACATTCACCTTTTCACTATTTCCAAGCTCTTGAAGTATATTAATAAAGAAATTAAAAGTAAAAACCATCCGATTGAATTTTGTACAGCATACCAGAAATAAACTCAAGTTCACTAACCTTTCAGTATAAGTGTATGTTGTCTGATGGGCGTAATTCACCACCGAAAAAAAGAAAAGAAGGAAACGACCAAAATTCAAAAGGGAAAAGGTTAATAAGGAGGAGAATTATCGGTAACAGGAAAATTGAGAAAAACGTGGAATTATATTACCTGGGGAAATTCGTGAGAAACGATGAGCGAAGGATCAAGCTCTGGTTTTTCAGCCATGGATGAAACTAAGAAGTCGAGAGTGAGCGAAATTGGGAAAATAATTTGGGGCTAATTCAATTATTAGTAATAGAGTAGAAGTTCTTGCGCGCACGCCATATTTAATATTATTGGGGTAGTTATGGGTTGGTGGTATGGATATGGTATTGAAACTCCCAATTTAATTTCTGTTTGTAATAACACGTATTTTTTTTGAATAAACAATATTCTTTTGGATATACAATAAAGTATATATTTCTATTAAATAATACTCCCCCAATTCCACCGTAACTTTCTCAACATTTTTTTTAATAAATGTCCCATAATAAATTTATTATTTCAATTTTTTTTTCATTTTTGATATATTTTATAAATTTTACTTTTACAAACAAACGCGAGAAGTCTCGTCCAATATATTTATCCTTGGCTAATTTATTTAAATATTGTATATTTGAATAGTGGTCTAAAAAATGTAGTGAAAATATAGTAGTATTTAAAATATAAGTAGAAAATTGCATTTTTACATCGTGCTCCTTGTATGAACATTGCAAAATAATTAAATATGTTAGTTAGCAAATAATTAAATAATTAATGCATGACCTCACGGTTGCTTAACTTTAGGGTAAATAGGTAATTAATAGTCCAAGTTATAGTATGCTTATTTCTTTTTGCATAGTTGACGGATATTTTTTAATAACTTTAATCACATATAATTAAATACAATGTTTAAAAAAGTAGACAATAAACATTATAAAATTAATAAAATCGACCAAAAAAATTTCTCAAACTCTAGTGACTTTTTAATATGTTATAGATAGATTTAGATTATATATATAGAATAAACTTCACATTAGTTATAGTTTTTATAATTATATAAGTATTTACTTTATAAATCATAATAATTGTGATAAACTTCACATAATTAATTCGATACGAGAATGAAAATCGAAAAGACATGCATTAAATTAAATCGGTAAATATCAATTTTGGTCACCCTATTTTACCTCTTTTCATATTTGGTCACTCACATTTAGTCACTATCAAAATGTTATGTTAGTCCGTTTGTCATTGACTAACGGAGAAAGAGTTTTGAGCCGTGAAATTTCTCAAAACCTAAGGTTAAAAAATTCTCATGCATCTTCCAGAACTAATAAAACAAACGCAGAAGCAAGAATGAAACATGTGCAAAAATTACGAATATTTACATATATTTATAATAGATCAAAAAGGAATTTTGATGCATTTTTTAGAACGTAATTCAATCAACCATGTTCTGGTTTACTTTTTATTTTATAGATAATTAGGAAATGAGAAACTCAGGAGATAGAAATTGATTTCAATTAATTTCAAATGTCCACTAACATTTTAGAATGAAAAATAAGTTTATGAAATTTTCTTGTATGGATAATTTTAGAAAATTCTTTACAATTAATCTTCACCAAAAATTATGCTCCAATAATTATAAATAGGGAAATGAATTGAAATAAGTTTATATCTCCAATTATTATACAAATTCAATATGAAATCAAGAATTGAAAAACAGAGTACAATTGTTAAAAAAAAAACTCAGAGTACAAAGTTTCATTTCATTTCGTGTAAAATAAAGAGTAAACCAACAAAAATAAATTCATAATTGAGTTAAATAATTATTAAAAACTTACTGAAATTTTTTTAATACCCAACAACAAGTTGATTGAATCACAACAACAATATGCATGAGAAAGAATCAAAGAATTCTCATTAGCTATAAAATAAAAAGTAAACAACAACATAATCACGTTCTAGAAGATGCATCAGAATTCCTTCTGACCTATTATCTATTATAAATATAATGTAAATATTGATAATTTTTGCACATGTTTCATTCTTGCTTCTTCTGCGTTTTTTCTGAGTTTGTTTCATTAGTTCTGGAAGATGCATTAGAATTTTTTAACCTTAGGTTTTGAGAAATTTCACGACTCATAATTCTTTCTCTGTTAGTTAATGACAGATTGACCAACAGAATGACCAATATTGATAAAATATAATAACTGAGTGACCAATTTTGATAGTGACTAAATGTGGGTGATCAAATATAAAAAGAGGTATTTTGATATTTTCCCAATTAAATCCAATTGATGAATAAGTTAGGAAGGCTAAATGATACGTAAGAAAATAAGGTTGGGAGAAAATAATTAGATATTTTATTTTTCTTTGGGTAAATTAGCTACGGTTTGAAGATCGCGGACGATGGCCTTTTTTCATTGTATTTGTAGGCGGAATCTTAAATTTGTAATTTATTCACTGCGAGATAACAAAGAATAAAGAGAAACTGCTGCCACTACTACATAAATATATGGGAAATGAAAAAACAACTGATTTTTTTTAATATAGGATTCAAATGAATTGAGCAAGGTTATGTGACATTAATATTATTATGTTTGAAATAAAAATAAATTAATAATGATACCTATGTAATATTATACTCCCTCCGTCCCGGAATAGTTTGTATAATTTGATCGACACGTTATTTAAGAAAAATGAATTTAGTGGTTGATGATGTAAAATAAAGTTGGGGTATTTTAGGTAATTTAATGATGTATAAAGTGAATTTAATGATGTGTAAAGTGAAATGTATGAGAAAAAGGAGTGACAAATTTGAAAATAAAATGATGTTGAGAGGTTATTAATTTTGTGGAGTATTTCCATATTAAAAGTTCGTCCAAAAAAAAAGTGTGCACAAGTAATCGGAGGGAGTAATATATATTCAACTTTTAAATTAACTTTTTTTCTTATCTTGATGCGTCGTGCCGCGTGTTTAACTTTATTGTATAAACAAAAACATGAATTGTCAAAAAAAAGGAAGAAAACTCATTTATTATACTACTACAAGTCTACAACTGTATAGAAAGCAATTGATAAATATGAAAACATGATGATGAGTTCAAACAGAAAGAATATGACCTTGAGCTAAGGTCATCAAGTAATGGAATTGCATGCATGCTCCTAATTAAGGTGCTGAATTAGCACCCTCAACAATACAAATTAAATTATCTAACGTAACACCCTAGCTAATCTAAGGTGCCAATCTCACTCTCTATATATGAATACTCTCATCTCTAGTGCTCAGTAAACTCATTGTTGGCTAGCCGTGGCATACCTTATCGGGTACTTCACAGGGGACGTGTGTGTCGGCCCTTGGCCCTACCACAAAGAAGTGCATTCTTTGGGATGGGATACTCGTCTCTCAATGAGGTGGAGTCGGTGTAGACTCTAAGATACGTTTGCTGCCCCAAGTACTGTCGGGCCCAGAACTCCGATCTCAATTGCCACATCCCAACATTGTCGAGTGCTATATATATTGACGTCCATGACTTGGGGTATACCTGCATTAACCATCACGTATATGAAAAATATTAGTTTAGGGGTTGAGTAGTATTAGTACATTTTCAATATACAACTATACTTTTCATCATATGAGATACATTTCAAGCACCGAAGTGTTACTCTAACTTAGTTTATTGCATTTATCAATGTTTTTACCTGAACTGTGCTACGAGAGACTGCATCACGAAGATTGTACTGGTTCCTACTAGCTGAAGTCCATTGCCCTCCATCCATTCTGATTTAGATACAACATTAATAAACACACACACATCTATATATCAAATTTCAAGCAAGATGAATAGTATATATACATAGTAAAGTGCTCACCCTACTACCCAGAAGGAGTAGCCACTGAGGTGATAGCTGTGGATGATATCTTCAGGGTTCTCAAATACGATTTCAATGAAGGTTCTGTAGTCAGCCCCCAACACCGATGTATCAAGGTATATTCCTCCGCCATTGGGAGCCTCCGATATACTCCCAACACGAAAAACTCCACTTATCTTGAAATAGTCAGCAAGTTTTAAAGGAGTGTCGGGTGCTTTAAACGACACGCTATTAATTGCGTATCTTTGCTTGCCGCCGACTTGACCTGCACCACTAGCAAGCCTAATAGTTTTTGTGGTGTTTATCATCCCATAATGGTATGAACCTTGGGGGTTCGGCCTTGGACCACTTGCTGTAAGGTTAGTCCTGAAATTCAAAGTACCAAATAATTATTTTAAGAGTAGGTTTCCAATGAACCAGGTGTATGTTCAAAATAATACTCCCTCCCTTACTGTAAACACTAAGTTGCGCGCGCTCACAAAACAAGAATGTCTACTTTATGCTCAAGTGGGATCAGTCCGGGAGGGGCATTTTTGCCCTTTTACAGTGTTGTGAGGGTGTAGATTTTGAAATAATGTACAAACTTGAACAATTTTTTTGAAATAATGTGGATGTTGTGAGTGTGTAAGTCCTGTGTGTTTCTACTATTTTGGGAGTGAGCATGTTCTTTCGTGACATCTGAAAAAGAAAGTGTGCAAGTTATTACTGGATGGAGGGAGTACCTTTTAGCATATGTATGAAGTAGTATCACTTAAAAAAAATATTTGATTTTATGTGTTATTCTTCTCAAATGAATAAATGCTAAAATGTAGTGTACTGTATTATTTTTTATGTTAAATAGTATTATTGAATTCATGGTAAAACTTCTTTGAATCAAGTTCGTAGAAATTTTTGACTGGACCATTGTGTTTCATGGAGAAAGAAAGAGAGATGTACCTAAAAGAACGGGCCTGACTGAGGGACCAATCGACTTGGATGGTTGGGCCACCGGGTAGTGGGCCAGAGGCAGGGCGGTTAGAGTTTGCATATTTAAGATAGGCAGTTGTGATGAGGACCGGACTAGTGAAACGCGATGACACTACAATGTAGTAGTCCTGAGGAGGCTGATCTGCAGTTATGAGAACTGACATGCATTGTCCCAGGTGAACATCGAGGGACGAGTAACCAATCTGCATCGTGTGCGTTCCTTCTATCTCGACGACTTTCATCTTGTGTCCTTGAATGCGAAAGTTGAGCGAGTTTTGCAATCCCACATTGCATATCCTAAGCCGGTATGTTTTCCCTGTTACATATTCATCACATTTATAGTTATATTACTGGGATGGTCTTAACATTGATAAGGTTCACTCTCTGAAGGGCACGACAATTGACACCCGTAAGCTTGCTGAATACAACTACTTTACAGTTGTGTTTGATAGTACATGGTGTTATAATGTGTTGTACATACAAGTGTAAAATATTCGGGTGTCAATAGTCCTGTCCTTCTCTGATTTATGTTCCTTTTTTTTAATACTCATGAAAATGTAGAGATGAAATACCTTGTTGAACAGTGAAAGAGGTACCATTAGGGCCACGGCCATTAATAAGAATTCCATCTGGAAAAGGCAATTTCTTGCCCCCATCAAGAATTGCCTTCAACGCCTATATAACACAAGATCAAGGCCACGTCAGCAATAAATTATCGCAAGTAAAGAGATTTTAAAAAAATGCTTCTATAATTCACTTTTTTTTTTATTCTCCTTAATTGAAAGCAAGGTTAAGTAATTTGATGATGAGATAATAAAATATGTATGTATTCCAAATGACTTGTGTTTTATGTGTATTTTTAAACAATTGTATTAGTTATTTCATTAAAATGTATATTAATTTTTTTATAGTATTAATTGTTTTATTAAATAATATTAATGATTTCACTATAAAGTGATAGTTACAAAATGTTGCGAAAAAATGTTTTACATGACCAACCCTTCCTCATACATATCATCCATCCCCAAAATTATTAAACAATCTAAAAATGACATTAGTTTGCAGTATCATTTTCTACCAATACTAAATATATGGTTGGTTTTACACATTCACACAAGTGTGTGTTTGTTTTTAATGTAAACGTTAAATACTACATTTAATAAAATTCATTGAATGTAGCTATGTAAGTAATACTTGAAAGGGCTATGAACTGTGAGAGCATTCACATACTAAATCAATTGAAATTAAGAACAATTTTTTTTAAGGGAAGCTAAATTGTGAGGCAAAGATTAAAAGGTTAGGGGAAGCAAACAAGAAACCAGTAGGCCCAGCATAAACTATGGCCCAACCATGAACTACTCAGGCCCAAAAAGAAGAAAGCGATAGTCGGAAGTGGCAGACTGGCAGTATTCATTATCTATTAATGGATGGCCCACCTGCCGACACTGCAAATAATATAGTATCCCATTTCCAAATACTATAAAAAAAATTCCCCCTCTCTAGTCTCTACCATGAGTTAGCATACAGCACATAAAACGTGGCAAAAAGTAAATATATTCTCTTTTGTACTTTTCCAATTAATTCAAGAAAATTAGGGTAACATGCATGATACATAAGATACATTGGACTCTTATTCAAAATATATATCATTTTAGATTAATGCACACATATTAATTAATCCGACAAGTAATATATGATTGAAAGTAAGAACTTACGGTGTGATTTTTCTTGTACCAATCTCCGACAAGAAGAGTGTAATCATCGGTAGGAGGGTCGAAGGGGACGGGGATTAAGGGGCGGCTCAAGATCCTAATGCCTCCAAAACCACCGGCAGCTTTGTGGAAAGCCAATGATGGGAAGTAGAAGAAGCTACCAATTTGATCCTTCATTTGAAGAATATATGTGAAGTTTTGCCCCGGAGGAATTGGGCATGTCGTCCCAAACACACCATCTTCGTACGAATTTCTCCTATTTTGGACCCCACTCCTGTTTTTTTTTTTTTTATGGATTTAAATTAATTAAATGCATTTAAGTTGTAAGAATTGGAATCAATACTTTGATGTCTCTACGGTTGCCTCTACAAATTATTAAGATTGTAACCATGAAAAGATTCAAACTTATTTTTAGGGCATGAGGTCAAAACTTTTCCGAAATGACTAGCTTAATAAATGCAAATAAATTATTTACTGGTAGTATTTTTTGCAGATCCCTAGGAATGATTAAAGAATTACAGATGCAATTCTGAAGTGGAATCTAAGATAAATAGCAAAAAAATACAGTGAGATAAAAGCTGTGAAGATATATGGAGTAATAAATAAACATCATGCATCCAGCTTTATGCCGTCTGTCTCGATTGATTACGGGAAGAAGCCATCAAACTCATCTATAAATAGCAAACCAAGAACGATATTGCCACATATTTGAATCGTGACAATATCATACATGTGATATAGTAAATATAAATAAGACCAAATTAGTAAATGGAATTAAATAGAGCATTAAAATGTGTCACATGCATTACAATTACAATGTCAATAGTGTTTTAAAAAAAAAAAATATACCAGAATTATTGTTTCTGGAAGCAGCACTAGATCTCCCAAGTGGGTGTACATTAAACTCTAGATTAAAAAAGAAAATAAAAAAAAGAGTGCTACTTTATTGACAAATTTATGATGTGACAAACCATGTGAGTTCTTTCCCTACTATTCGCACACAAATGTACTATTAACCAGGATTTAATATATACACTTTTTTTTAAACCACTTAGAATGTCATACTGTTTTTGACAAATAATTAGACAGAAATGCATTATTTTTTATGGGTGGCAACAAATAATAATAGAATTAATTTAATACATTTAATTAATCGGTGTTTAAAACCAATTAGAAATTTATGCTGTTTATTGACATATATAATGTGACATAAAATCTTTAAACAAGCCATAGCTGTAATTAAATAAGTTAGATCTGAATTTTAAGTTGGGGGATAGTACAATTATTGAAAAGGCATCTCCCTACTTTTCCTTTAGCAGGTGAAATTTATCGAACGTGTTAATTACTGTATAAAGTCAGATCAAAGTGTACACCCACACCCACATTATATACTGTATATAATACACTTATTTAAATAATGATTGTCCGTATCAGTGTTATTAAATGAGATTTTTCAGTTAATCACAGGTTTATAATGTGAAGAGGGCAGAATTGTCATTTCGCTCAAAACAGTAAGAAATAAAGCTTGATTTTAAAAGAATCTTGATACAAATGCTTTTTTAATTTTTGAAAAAGGCAAGAAAAAAACAGCAGATTTGATTCAGAGAAGAAGAAGATAGATGAAAATGTAGATTTACCAATGGATGAGGAAAGGCTCATCTAAGCTGTTAAACACATTGACAATGATATTATCATTTGTGACTGAGTAAATTTCCGGCCCTGGAAACTTCCCATTAATCAATATCCCCTGATCCATCAAATCAACAAACATTCATCAAAAACTATGAATCCAACACATATATCAGCTAATTAATCGAAAAAATCAACAAAAATAACAGAACAAACCTGTTGAGGAACGCCAAGAGGCCAAATGGTGCCGTAAGTGACGTTCCAATTGAAGAATCTGTAGGGAGAATCAGCAGCAACAATGGCGAAACAGAGAAACAGAACCGCTAATTTAAGCGGCATTATAATTTAGATTAATTTAGGAATTGATTTAGTTTGAGTGGTGAAGGAGGGGAATAATGGGATGAAGAGAGTGTTATGAAGATGAAAGGAGGGAGGGAGGGAGCGGTGGGTGGTTAGAAGAAGAGTGAAGGGAATGATGGCTACCGCGTATTTAAAGTGCGCTACAGACTGTGGGCTATCTATGCACTTTATTTTACTAATGAAAACAAATTAGCAAGTCAATATTTTTTGATTTGATTAACTGTTGCTGTAAAATATTAGAGGGAAAGATTTCAACTTCTTTATTTTGGAAATTTGAATTTAATTAATAATCATTTAATTGTAATTTGTCATTTGAAAATTTATTAATTTTATTTTTATAGTAGTATTAAGAAGTGGAATTTCGTATTTCAGAGTGCATTTCTTCAAACATGAAAAATAACAACGCAGTGTGTAAATTTGGATGATATTGACACTTGACAGTCTAATAAAGTTCCTTGCATTTTCTTAATATGGAGTATTCTTATTTGTTAACTAACTACGGAATTTTGAGTTTTAGTGGTTAACCATTTTATAACAATTATTTAGTTCAAGCAATTTCCACCATATGATTGTTGATTAGTAAAACAAATTAGCATTATTCTTGTTTCCAGCACCACATGTGTCCAAAAACCAAAGGAATGTTGTTTATTTTCTCAAGGAAAAAAAATATGAAAACGAAAATGAAAAAAAAAAAGAAGTTGGGTGTCGGTGGTCGTGAGTCACATGCCCATGTCTGTTTTCTACTTGGGTATAAAGAGTGACTTTGATTTTCAATTATTGTAATTATTTGTATTATAACCTTTATTATATAAAATGAATAAAGAAACAAAATTCATTAAATTCTCAATTTTTGGAGAGGAGGGAGGGTATTACGCCAGCCACGGGGTGTGCATGTGCTTAGTTAAGTTGTACCACTAGCGCCTACACGCCCATTCCACCTTCTCCCTTAACAGTTAACACCTCCCTACTCCCATTTCTAAGTCAATATTCACCTCTCGATTTGAATCGGAATGGCAATGGAACAGGACGGATACTTGAATGTGTAGATCAGTACTTTTTTCCTTTTTTTTTTTTTTTTTTTTGGAGGAAGAGGATCGGACGAACCACTATGAATTACCATTAATATTCAAGCGGATCACAATTTATAATATTAATATAAAATATATTTAAAATGTTTAACATAAACCTAATGTTTCAATTAAACTAATAAATCACTACAAAAAAGAGGTGTTTTACCGACGGTTATACCGACGGATATTCAGTCGGTATTGGCTCTTACCGACGGAATTACCGACGGATTTTATCCGTCGTCAATGAATTGGTCGGTAGTGGTTACCGACGGAAAATATGCGTCCGTCGGTATATACCGACGGATTCCCGACGGATTCAAACCAACCCGTTTTCAAACCGGGTCGCCTGTACCGACGGATTCAATTCCGTCGGCAGTCAAGCCAACCCGTTTTCAAACCAAGTTTTCAAACCGGGTCGCCTTTACCGACGGATCCCAAATCAATTTTTCGTCGGTAGATCCGTCGGTATATGTTGGACTTAAATTTTATTATTTTAATTTACCGACGGAATTTTCCGTCGGTAAGTATTAAATGTTTTTTAAAAAAACGGAATTCTGTTGGCTCGCCCGTCGGTATTACTGACGCTACACCGACGGAATAGTCCGTCGGTAAGTACCAAAAAGTTTTTAAAAAAATTTATTTGCAATCGGGATCCGACCCGATCCCGATTGCTTACATAATTGCTTAAAATTCAATACACGATCAAAATTGCTTAAATAATTCAATACACAAATCTACATTACATCCAACAGAATAAACAAAAACAAAATCGTGCTAAGGCATCGAATGGTGTTCCGGATTTGGCAGAGGATCGATCAAGTAAGAAGCAAATAGAATTTTGCTCCTGATTATGACAACTATACCCCTCACTAGAATGCTTGAAAAAGCTCTGTGAAATATTAAAACAACATAGTAAACATTAACAAAAACTTATATGAGAAATAATTTAACAAGAATGTGAGTATATTAATACGTACCGTGGAGTATATTAAATTGTCCTTCGCTGACTCGACTGCATCCCTGCCATTTCAAAATCAATTCCAAAGAATCAAGATTCAATTGTCATTTTATATATTTAAACATAAATTAAATTATCATAAAAATTGAACATACCTCAACAGAGATCAAGTAACTTCATTAGGCTCGCATAGTTTCGATCGGTCTCAACAAACTTCATTACTACAACATCATGAATTAAAAATCCATTCACTCTATCTTCAGTTTAATAAAATTCAATTTTGGACACAATGCTTGAAAAAGACTCTTAATGCAGGAACAAAAAAAAAAGCAGAAATCTAATCTTTTTCTTGCAGACTCATTTCATAGAGCATATACGTTACACGTATATACACATACATATCACACAGAGTACGCATATTATGTTTCAAGATTACACAGAGTACGCATATTTTGGACTACACAGATTACATGCGCATATAAGTTAAGTTTTCTTGCAGAATTTAAAAAAAAAAAAACTTTTGAATTGCTGGGCTTATAGATTTTCCAATCACAGAATTAAAAGTGAACAAAGCCCCAACATTCACCACACTAGAATTTCCTTTCTGAGCAATGACTCCCATGGCAAAACACATACAACAAATCAAGAACAGGAAACCCCCCTTCATACATAAATGAGCCTTCATTTTCCAACCATCAAGAAGAATATATACATGAATATATACATCAAGAAGAATATATACATGAATTATGAACAAACTAATAATTAATTAATCATTTTAATTAAAGATGAATATCAAGATGATGGAGAAAGGACATTATTATTCACCCTAACGGATATTACATGAGGAATATTACGTTAACAATAATACTTAATCATTTTAAAAGACTTACAAAAATTTACAAAAATGTAATAGTTGGGATGTGCTCACATGACTTGGACGGCGGCGTGTCGGGGAGGGACGGTAGGGTGTCGCCGGACTGCGACGCGGAGGGACTGCGACGAGGACGGTGGGATGGGCGGACTCCGGCCGGAGAAGGGGGTGGCGTCGCTGCGAACGTGGGCAAGGGGAGAGGGTCGGAGTGGGGGAGAGGGAGAGACATAGAGAGAGGGAGAGGGAGGGAGGGAGAGGGAGAGATCGAAAATACGCGTGAAATGAGAGAAAGTTACATTTATAATCGGATATGGCGACGGAAATGGCGACGGTTATTTCGGTCGGCTTTGGCTCGTTGCCGTTAGCGACGGAAATGGCGACGGATATTTCGGTCGGCTTTGGCTTGTTGCCGTTAGCGACGGAAATGGCGACGGATATTTCGATCGGCTTTGGCTCGTTGCCGTTAGCGACGGAAATGGCGACGGATATTTCGGTCGGCTTTGGCTCGTTGCCGTTAGCGACGGAAATGGCGATGGATATGTTCCGTCGCCATTGGATTTTTATAACCAAATGATAAATAATTAAATTAAATTATAAGTTAATTAATAAAATAACCAAATGATAAATAATTAAATTATAAGTTATAACCAAATGATAAATAATGAAATCTTATAAATTGTACAAAATAAAATAGCTAGGTTACATTAATTTAATATTCGTCTTCATTTTCATTATTTGCCACATCTTCCTCTTCCTCCTCATCTTCTTCATCCTCATCTTCTTCATCCTCCCCCTCGTCATGTTCATCCTCCTCCTCATGTCCACTATCATTTTCAATAACAATCAATTGTGGATTTGCAGCCGTCAAGTCTACCGAAAGATTAAAATCTCCCGCAAACACTTCAGTTTGATTCTCTATTTGTTCCATTTGAAACGGAGGTTCATCTTCATCGTTGTTTTCCTTTTGGGGGACCTCCACCATTGACCTTGCCTTCACTTTGCAAACAGCGTGCCATTCTGATCTATTACGTTTTCCAGCTCCTGGATACGTGCAGTAGTAGACTTGAGATACCTGAGAGGCAAATACAAACGGATCATCCCCGCTATACTTCATTTTCGAATTAACATCCACAAGCTTGTACTCCGGATGAATTTTGGTTCCTAAAGGGGATGTGTCAAACCAATGGCACTTGAACAACATTACGGTTTTCACTGGATATCCCGGATATTCAATTTCAACGACTTCGTGCAACACCCCAAAGTAATCACTTGCATCTGCATTGTAATTCGCACCCCTAAGACAAACACCACTGTTGTTAGTCGTTCTTGTTGATGCATACTCTGATGTATGAAACCTGTAGCCTTTCACAATATAGCCGTTGTAAGTCCTCACACGACGTAGTGGTCCTTTGCTGAGATCCTGTAAGAACCGGCTCTGAAAATCGTGCGATTGTCCCTATACGTACAGTTAAAATTAACATTAATCAAAACAATTATTTGTTCACGTAAAATTCAATTAATGATACTCACATAACGTTGGAACCATCGGGCAAATTGACGTTGAAGACTAGTATCTATGTCTCTATCTGAGATGTTTTGATCTGCATGTCGTAGTTCTTGTGTATACATCCTAATAATTCACAACACAATTAGATGATAAATGACGCACGTTTAGTGCTATTTAATTAGATGATAAATATATGAAATACTTACTCAATGTAAGGATGAACTTCATCACAATTCAATAACACGTACGTTTGTGCTATTTCAGCCTCTGTGTGTGTTGACCAATATCGTTCAGTGGCTTTTCCTATAGGTCGCCCCTTAGACTTGAATACAGAGAGCATGCCATCGACTTCTTGTTGCGTACCTCTACCATCGAAGTTACGTGGTTCATTCCTGATCCTCGTGTTGACAAGGTCTTCAAAATAATATGAACAAAACATGCCAACCTCTTCATTCAAATACGCATTAACAATCGATGCTTCGACGTTTGCCTTCTGTTTAGCATTGCGCTTCAAGTTGTGGAGATACCTAAAATTATAATAGTTAACAAATTAAAATAAGGCTCCATATACTAAAAACTAATTAAATGAGAGAAATAGAATTGTTCACCTCTCAAATGGGTACATCCACCTGTACTGCACTGGACCACAAATCCTAGATTCATACGCTAAGTGAACAGGTAAGTGTTCCATCGAGTCAAAGAAGTTAGGTGGGAAAAACGTTCCAACTTACACAAAATAACTGGAATGTCTCGTTCCAAACGATTCATATCATCAACCTTGATTGTTGTAGACGTTAAATCTCTAAAAAAGAGACTTAATTCAGTGACAGCCCTCCACACATTCAGAGGAAGAAATTCTCGAAACGCAATAGGTATCAAGCGCTGCATAAAAACATGACAATCATGACTCTTCATCCCTGCAACTTTGCCTTTTGTTGTGTCTACGCATCGACTCATGTTTGACACGTAGCCGTCTGGAAATCTTAACTCTTTAATCCACCTACACAATTCCTGTTTTTGTGTCTTATCTAGTGTGTAGCAAGCCTTTGGATATTTACCTGTACGGGTATCCTGTTCCAACTCATCACGGCGACAGATAGTGTTCAACTCTTCCCTGGACTTTGGAGTATCTTTCGTCTTGCCTTCTGTGTTCATGATTGTGTGAAACACGTTGTCAAACACATTCTTCTCAATGTGCATGACATCCAAATTGTGTCGGAGCAATAGTGAACTCCAATATGGCAAGTCCCAAAAAATACTCTTTTTCTTCCAGTTACCTGGGATTCCTTTGTTGTGTTCTTCTGCATTTTCCTCCGTAGTTTTTTTCAAACCCGTCCACTCAATCTCATGTAACAGACTTTGTCCTGTACGATTAATAAATGTTAGAATAAATGTAACCCAAAAAAACATGTTAAAATAAATGTATAAAATACCATTTCGAAGGGGCGGTCGATTGTTTGTGACTGTTCTATTTTTCGTGAAGTCCACCTTATTCCTTCGAAATGGATGATCTCGAGGTAAAAACCTTCGGTGATTATCGAACCATGAAACTTTTCTACTCTTCGGGAGACTGAAAGCTTCAGAATATTCCATACAATACGGACAAGCTTGCTTTCCGGCTGTACTCCACCCGGACAACATAGCATATGCAGGAAAGTCGCTAATGGTCCACAATAAAGCAGCACGCATCGTGAAGTTCTGTTTCCTAGAAACATCATACGTTTGGACTCCGTTATCCCATAGGAAGATCAAGTCTTTAATAAGAGGCTGGAGATAAACATCAAGTTTATGCTTTGGATTCGACGGACCAGGCACCAATACAGTCAGAAACATTGTTTGAGGTTTCATGCACATCCATGGAGGTAGATTATACGGAGTCAGTATCACCGACCACAAAGAATACTTCTTTCCATAACTCCCAAACGGTGCAAAACCATCAGTACTCAAGCCTAATCTCACATTCCTCGGTTCACAAGCAAATCCTGGAAACACATTATCAAGGTGTTTCCAGGCTTCAGAGTCGGACGGATGTCTCATATCCCCAGCCTCAGTATCTTCAGAATTTCTTGCATGCCACGTCATGTGTTGAGCTGTAGCACTAGATTGAAACAATCTCATTAAACGAGGAATGATAGGAAGATAATACATCCTCTTGTGTGGCACTTTCTTTTTTGTCTTGCTCGATTGACCACCTGGTCCCTTCCGTCGTGCCTCTTTGTACCGGGGATGGCCACACATTCTACACATAAGAAGATCGCTATCGTCATCACCCCAGTATAACATGCAACCATTCACACAACAATCAATCTTCTCAACCGGCAAACCCATATTCTTCATCAGTTGTTTGCTCTGATGAAACGTCGTAGGTACTTTATTATCGACAAGACAAATCTCACTGCATAATTGTGTCACTTGCTCATATGCTCTGTTAGATAGCTTGTTCTCCGTCTTGATAGCCATAAGTCGAGCATTAAATGACAACTGAGAATGAGAATCACACCCTGGGTACAAATCTTGATCGACTAATTTGAGCATCTCATAAAACTGAAATGCTTCATCCATTGGTTCCTCCTCTATATTTGACATACCGGCTTCCATCACCATTGTTTGATACATATCGGGTTCTTCCACCCCAAACTCTTGATCGTTACTGGTGCCGACATGCTCAACGTGTACGGGTTGTTCATAAATTGCAGTAGTGTAATAGTACAAGACTTGATCAAAATTATAAGGCCACCGTTGTTCGCCATGACTTGTCCAATTATAGTAATTATCAACGAACCCATTCATAACAACGTGGCATAAGACTTCATCAATGCTTTTAAATGATCTATTCTTACATTTCTTAGCATTACACGGACACCTAATACAATCCTCAGACATGTAATGTGGGTGTAGCTTTGCAAATTCAACAAATGACACGAGTTTATCATAAAATTCAACATTCACATTTCCTAAAACGAGCCTAGGAGTACAATACATCCACCGATGATCCGGCAATTCCATCTGTTAAACAATTTGACCAAAATAAAATTACACACTAAAAATTAAACACTAAAAGTAAAAATTATGTAGTAAAATTACACACTAAAAAACTAAACACCAAATTAAAATTACACACTAAAAAACATACCTTAAATTTTCGCTCCAATCCAAATTTTTTGCTCCACACTAAAAATTTTCGCGTGTTTTGAGGTTCTGGAATGTTTTTCAATACTACATGCCGACGGAAATGTCAGTCCGTCGGTATATCACGCGCCGAAATTCCGTCGGTATTGGCAATACCGACGGATAATTTCAGTCGGTAACACATATTTCAAATGTATGTCAAATCAGTCAGATTCCGTTGACCAATTTTCAGTCGGTATTTAAATTACCGACGGAAATTCCGTCGGTATTGACACATGTTCAATACCGACGGAATCACTTTCCGTCGGTAAAGACGCGTATAAAAAAAAATTTAACTACGTATTCTTAACACTCCAACCACACTCAAAACAACCTACTTCTTCACAAACATCAAAATTTAAAAAAATACAGAAACTCATGTCTTCATCTTCGACATCCATGAAAATTGTGGTATGCCATTGTGGAAAAGAAGCTCGTGTGTGCATGTCGAAGCAAGAAAGAAGCAGAGGTAGACTATTTTATACTTGCCCAGATTCACTAAATGGTAATGGATGCTCCTTTTTTGTTTGGGCCGATGAACACGAAATT
The DNA here is from genome assembly GCA_963675135.1 of Galeopsis tetrahit. Lineage (NCBI taxonomy): Eukaryota > Viridiplantae > Streptophyta > Magnoliopsida > Lamiales > Lamiaceae > Galeopsis > Galeopsis tetrahit. Next base: position 74,297,232 of record OY776121.1, on the reverse strand, counting down.
CACGGACAAGGAACGAGTTCACACGGAATGTTTCCGGGCATGGTGAGGAGAATTGACTCACTTTTGCTTGAAAATCAAGAGCTCAACAACAAGTTGAATCATGCGCAACTAGTTGGGGATATGTATAAGGATACATCTGACCAACTAACCTCAGAATTAGGATTTGAAGCTGGAAAAGTTGAAGAGCTAAAGAAGCAGAGGAACTTTCTTGTTGTGGCCATAGTATTCTGTGTTCTACCCTATGTGTTCAAGTTTATAGGTTGGATGTAATCCTAAGTTTATGTCTCTAATATGTATTGCTAAGTTTATGTAATGTTAAGTGTATGCATGTAATGTAACCACAACAACAGCCTTTCTTCAAGGCAATTTTCAATGAAAATGTTGTTTATCTATCACATAAAACATCCAAATTTAAATATACACATTCTTAACACATAAAACACACATAACTAAAATTAAACAACTGATACTTAAACATAAAAGTAAATAGTTCAACAAAAATGCAGATAAAAAATAAATAGTTCTACGAGACATAAAAGTAAATAGTTCTACGAGACATAAAAATAAAATTGTTAAACACATAAAAAAAAAAATTATTCAAAGTCACTCATGGACCAAAGTCCCACAAATCAACATCAACGTCGGCGCCAACACCGAACTGTTGACCCATGATCTCATCATCCTGCTGCATGGTCGGGACATAGGCTGATTGGGCTGGGGGGGCTGAGGGGGCTGGGGGAACAGGCACGTTCACGTTGGCCGTCGGTGGAGGAGCTTGCATGGTTCTCCGATAAACCTCCTCGATCCTCTCGTCCGACCACCCCATCTCTCGACCCATATTCACATGCATCACATGCATGTAATGGTTGAATTGTGCCATCGTCACATCAGGAGTTGGGGTGGAAGATACGGAACCCTGCGATGCCGTCTGGGACGGATCAGCGCCGGAAATGACATCAGCGCTCATACGACCAAGGCCCAGAACTCGTCCGCGGGTGGTGGGGGCAACTTCCAAATAAGCCCGGTCCACCTCCTCGACTGTAGGGGCACTGCTGGTTCCGGGTTGAGTAGGGTCGACTTGAGTTCCGATCTCGGCAATCCTCCGGTTCATCTCCAACTACATAATTAATAATTTTAAATTAATAGAATAAATTATAAAAAATGTATTTAATTAAACAATTTTATTACTTACGTGGAGGTTAGTTGTGCGCCCGTATGTGGATTGCTGTGTATCAGCATTAAACGGATGAGCAATGCTCATCCGGTCCAAGTGAGTGGGTACACGCCCCGTATCCCGTTCCTAATAATTAAATTTATGTATTATATATATTAAATATATAATTAAATTTATTGAAATTAATTAAAAAATTAATAAACACTTACAATGACCATCGACTGCTCAAGGATGGACCGGGCTCCAGTCCGATGCCTGGACATCCCACCCCCATCGTCGGATCTCCGGTTGGCCTTAACAATCTCACACTTCCTGATGTACTCCGGATCCAGCCACTCCCTCGTCAATGAATCCCACAACACAACATCATTATCATCCTTACCCAAGCTCTGCGTCGTCCCATCGCGCCGTCATGCCATTCTCCATTCGTACATTAAATCCTTATACCGCTGTTGCGCCGATTTACAGAAATACCTGAACATAGCCTGGTCTGAGTACATATTCCGATCCCAAGTGGTTTGTTTCTGCACATATAATAAATTGTTTATTATTGAACAAATTAACAAACATTAATTAAATAATTAAGTAATTAATTACTACCTGAAATTCCTCGAAGTACGCCAACTTTTTTTGTTTTGGGACCTTCGACCAGGTATATGCACCAGCAGAGATCGGTAAAGAGCCAAAAGCAATCGTGCATGCCCTGGAGACCTCGTTACCAGGTAACAATCTGTGACATTAATTAACAAACAAAACACATTATAAATTAAAACGAATGTGAAATTAATTAATTATTAATTATTAAACAATAAAAGTATTTAATTACTTACACTCCTCCACTTGTAGCCCAAACGCGCTCCCGGCCATCCCGAGCAGGAACAGCAGGATGGTCCCGGACAGACGAATGAGACGACGACTGATCAGGCGACGGGTGTGGAATGGGTGGCGGAGGCGACGATAATGGTGTTCGTGACAGTGTAGGCGCCGGCGCCTCGGGTCTAAGTTTGGATCGACTCTTCCTCGATCGGCTACGTGACCCGGAGGCCCCGTGAGATCCCGAGCCACCAGAGGCACCAGCACCATTTCCAGTCATCTATTTAATTTAAACATTTAAATTAATAAATTATATATATAATACTAATTAATTAATAATAAATTTCTTAATTTAATAAAAAACAATAATCTAATAAATTAAAATTTAATCCCTAAATAATAACCTATTTTAATAAATAATTTTTTATTCAATCAACAATACCTAATTTAATCAATAATAACCTATTCAACAATAACTAATTTCCTATTTTATTCAACAATAACTAATTTATTCAATAATTTTCAACTTTAATTAACAATTTTCTATTTTAATTAACAATCTATAACCTAATAAATTTAGTAACAATTTTTTCTAACTTTAAAATAACAATTTCCTAATATAATTAACAAAGCCCCTAATTTAATCAATAATTTCATAATTAGTAAATCAACAATATTAATCTAATTATAACGTACAATATCATAATTTAATTATGTAATTAACTCCACTCCAACGTATATGCAAATTCAACAATAATATCAATTATATATATAACATCAATTATGCAAAACATGCAATATCGATCTTAACAAATCACATCAATTTATTATAAATAACTATATACATCAACTAGCTATACATATAGGCAATTATCCACTTACAATATCAACTAATTAATTAGATATATCAACTACATACATTCAAAATAATTAACTATATACATCAACTACAAACAATTAATTTCATATTAATCTATATAACAATTTAAATTAACACATGCAATTTAATTCATAATTATAGGCAATACATATATAACTTAAAAATTAATTACTAACAAATTAAGAAAGCGTACCGTATAGATTTTCTAATCGAGTCGAGAGATCACCTCGGCCGAGCCTCTTCTTCGCGCGATGAAGATGAAGAAGGAAAGAGTGAGGAGGGAGGAGGGAGGAGGGAGGGTTTCTGTAATCTGTTCTTCAGTTTATATACAAAAAAAAAATTGCCTTTACCGACGGATATGTCCGTCGGTAATGACCAGATTAATTATGGTAGTTATTGCGGGTCGGTTACCGACGGATATTTCCGTCGGTATTGACCACATTTAATTTTGGGAGTCGATCAAGAAGGCGGTTAGTTAATGCGGGTCGGTTACCGACGGAATATTTACAATACCGACGGAACGATCCGTCGGCCGGTGACCCAAAAACGACACCGTGTAGAGAGTTCTGAGTGTCCGTCGGCATATCCGTCGGTATCCCGTCGGGAAAGCCGACGGAAATTGAATTCCGTCGGCAGAGTCTTCTGACTTTGAATTCCGTCAGTAATCCGTCGGTACAGCCGTCGGAAAGGAAATCCGTCGGTATACATCCGTCGGCAAAAACAAGCGTTTTTGTAGTGAATGGATAACATTAGAAGCATATTTATAAATTTATTTTATTTTTTAAATGTTGATATGTATAAGAATTTGTTATTGTAATATTCCCTGCAATATATTTATAAAGTTAAATTATTACTCCATTATTTATATATGCTATAAATGGAGTTAATTAATGTTTGTATACAATCACATTTCACATACTCCGTCTACATTAATATTAAATCAAACATTACTAAATTAACTCAATTTGAGTCGCAAATTTTTCTTTCAATTTATTTTAATTAATTATATTTTATATAGGTTATTTAAAAAGGTTCATGATAATTAAATATAGTAATATATATGAATTTTTTTAGGGGGTTAGGTAGGGTCAGTAATTGTACCCTTATGGCTCGTTTGGTTTGATAGATAGGATAGATATATTTGGATATGATTTATTAGGATTGTATTGTTCACAATTTGAGAATTTAAATTAATTTATATGTTTGGATTGATGGATTATATTTTTAAATTATATAGGATAATTCACATCCATCTGTTTGGATTGTGGGATAATATTGAATTTTCATGTCAAATGTCTAAAGTTAAAAAAAAAAAAAAAAACTCTTTCAAGACTCTTCTCCTTCACTACCTTTCTGTGAAAATATTGCGATTGAAACCATAAAAAAATTTATACAGCCTTGAAGCCCTTGTTGACGAATTCGATTGAAACGATCCACACGCAGCAACCGTGAAGCAGCTCGATCAAATTGAATGTAAACCCTCATCTTTTCAAATCTATTCTCATTTCATTTGTTTCGTAAAATTAAAAATATGAATTTTGCAATAAATTTTCTTGCAATTGATTTCTATAATACCCCCAATTTCTTGATCCTAATTCGTTTAATTGAGTTTTTAGAGTGTTTACGGTATGTATGAAATGTGAGTGAGTTAGGGCTGCACAATGATTTGGTATTTTTGTAATTAATGAAATATGAAGGGTCAGTTTCGGGAATTTATTAGTAAGGCCATTTTAATGAGTCAAATCGATCTGATTATTAAACTTACCCCCAATTCAAGTCGGATCAGAAATCCCTCAATTAGATGATTAATTCGCGAGCCTGATTTATTTCTCGGGCTTTTTTCAGTCAAACCAAACATTAGATTAGATAGTATTAAATAGTCTATCAATGTTATTCCTTTAAACCAAACATGCCCTTATTCTACATCGAATTTGTTGCTATGTGAACCTGACTTTACAAGAATTTTTTTTAATATCATTGTTTGGTATATAAAGTTGTCACTGTTTTAAAAAAATATTTAATATTGTGTGTTGTTCATCTCAAAATCACTAAATAATGATATAATGTATTATTGGAATTTGATAGAAAATCACAAAATAGTGTGTATGCACTCGTGATATATATAAAACCACGCCACAATCAAGTTTAAGCTCAACCGTCAAAGTTATGACAGATAATTGTTATTAACATAAAATTGTTAAGACTACATATCGTTATCCAATGCATGCTACTCCCCCAATTAATTTCAATAGAGAACAATTTTAGTGACTACTCAACTGATTCAACCTCACTTAACCAAGTCCACTCAACTCTCTTTACTAAATCCCGAGCAAATTCCACTAAAGTCAACTCACATGAATCAAACTTATTTGACACTAAGTTGTCAAACTGACCTGATTATTCACTTTGTGCCCTTAACACATCATGTATTAAACAACAATACTAGAAAAAAATTCATATGAAATTGAGTACATAAGTTTTTCCCACATAAATAACAAGAAATGAGTGAAAATTTGGATATTTTTTAAACCTTTATATATGTGGAGATCAAATTAACTCGCTGACTTATTGTATTTACTAGTGTATGTTATGTATGTATGTGGTCCACTGATCCAGTTATGTTAATATTAGCTAGCTCAAATCCGTTGACTTTGGTGTTAATAAATGGATAGGAGAAAATATATGCGAAGGTTAGGGGCTTTTGCATCTTGCTCATGCTTTTCCACAAAATTAAATGGATACAAAGTGAAGTCACTACCAATATAGGATAAGCCCTACTGATGATATATTCTCTTTTCTTCTTTTCAAATATACATACATGAAAGAAATAAATTTCTTTGTTTTGCTTTTTTTTCCCCATATCGCTAACCCATGACAAAGCATGTGCACTTGTGTATCCTATAATTTATTACTCGAGAGAACTTATAATATTACTTGTAAAAATTAATACTATTATTCACGAGATACATAATATATTATCTTTACATATTCGATTAAAAAACACACACACACATCCCCTATGTACTTACAAGGAGTTTTGTGTGTTGACGTGTCGCTTTCTGATAATTTTAGACGATGTGTCAATTATATGATTAATGAATATGACGTAAAATTCTCTTTGTCATTCCATTCTGATTTTTTTTTTGGATTTAAAAAAAGAAAAATTTAAATATAAAATATATTACGAATATTTATCTTTAATAACATTTCGCTTAATTTGCATATCATTTCAAAAATCTCAATTAGTATAATGGAGCCGCAAGCCCAACTAGAAATAAAATGCAAATCTATCTTAATTAAGTCAATGGTAAATGAGTTTTGACCACTCACGCGACAAGAGACAATTTCTTAATGTTAGATTAAATATGCACTGATGAATAAGGTCAGGATTATAATATTAATTTTGAGTGTGTTACGTTATTATGATTTTCCTATGTACCTTAATTATTTTATTGCATTTTTTTGGTGAGAAATGGGAAAATATTATTTGTTATTTCTGGGAGGCTTCCTTCAATCTCACAGCATTCAAGAATATTGACCTGTCAATGGGGTGGCAATAGCCTATATAAATATGTAGTAGTAGTAGTATTAATTAGTAATGATGCTAATTTATAAAGTAGCTCAAGTAATAAATAATTAATCATAAATCCCCTTCTGCAGATCCAACTAGCGACTTCATTTCTCATGTAACTTGACAAGCCAATTAATGCATGTCAACTGTGTTGACAGTAGCTAAACAATTCATAATATTAATTTATTTACTAATTCTAATTAATTATATTTGATCTGGAATTAATTCCTCAGTGGTTACTTTGACTTTATATGCTATTGCTACAAACTAATCTTAATTATAAATTTATAACCATTATGGGAATAGATCGAAGGTAAAAAAGAAATACCCAAAAGGCCATATGAAATAAACTTTTGGAATTTTGGAAGAATATTCTTGCAGGATTTCACGATTACTCCAAAAAAAAAAAGTACATCAAAAGATTAATTTCCTTTTTTCTTTTCATACAACGAAAATATCAAGTTTTGCAATTTTGTTCCTTTTTTAAGATTAATCCAAACATTCACTGATATAAAAAAAAAAAAAAAGCATATAATGATATAAATCATGTTTTTACAGTTTCTCTAGATCCAGTTAAAAATCGTTAATAATAAGTTTTCAATTTTTTGTATAGACTTTGTTAGATAATTTATAATGATATAATTTCTATCATTACACGGCTCTTTTTTTTTTTTTTTTTTTTTTTTGTAGTGATTTGATAGTAAAATGGGTAGAAAATCTCTCTCAATCTCCCTCTCTCTTTTACTTGAGACTGATTTGTAAAAGTGGGTAAAATAACTTTTCTGGTCATTCGAGTGATTTGTAAAAGTGGATAAAATGTGTTTTAATGAGTAATAGGAAAGTGATTAATATTGGAGGAAAACAAAGTAAATACTAATTTTGGAGATAAGAATATAAAATAATATATTCAAAAATTAAGGAATTATGGCTTTCCTTAGATTTAGGAATTTTTCTTGCTCTCTAATTCATTATCTCTTATAAATATAGATAGGATAGTGATAATAGAATTTCAAGAGTCAGATGGAATAAGTCACAAACGACTCCATCAACTCCCTAAATCGAGTCTGATGGAATAAGTCACAAATAACTCCATCAACTCCCTACTACCAAATTGTAGGTCAAATCAAAATCCGGAACACGCCGTTGAGGCTCCAATATCAAATTATGTTTAGAGAGTGGAATCAAGAGATCAACGAGAGTTGTAACCCACATTCTTAATAAAAACATGTTTACCTTATTTTTATGGCCTTTTATGTGCATATTTACCGGTGTTTAAATTTATTGATTTACAAATGAGTAGTAGGAAAGTGATTAATATTGGAGGAAAACAAAGTATGGTAAAAACTTGATTGGGAGGAGTGGGACATAAGTATGCACTACTTGAAATTGTGAAGACTTGAAGATTTGGCAAAGAAGTTGACAAGTGTTCCCTCCACCACCAATTTTAATTAATTTTGCAATTTTCCAGTGCATGCGCCGCGATTGCTCTTCTTTTTATGGAGTGCTAATTCATGTGGAAAATACATAATCTTTATCGTTGGCAAATTTAATCAATTTTTTTTGATAATATCGATCGGAAAATTTACAATTTTAGATATCCATTACAAATCGAATTACTCCTGCTAAATAACATTTTGCAACTGTATATGTTGTTTAAGTTAAAGTGTTTGGACATACTAGCATATGTTTAATCAGTTTTACTAATGCAATTATTTAACAACTAATATCTTATAGTGTTAAGAACTTTTATAGATTAACAAATAATATATTTTAATAGAACAACTAAAACTATCAAATTAATTCTCTCTATATTCCTCCAATAGTTATAAATTTTGTCATTTTAGGTGTTCTATCGAAAATTACTAATTTTATTTTTTGACAACACCTACAATCTCTCTCTATCCCTTTTTCTTCATATATCTCTCTACATTTTATATTTCGTATGTCTATCATTTTTTTATCTTTTTTTACCTCAATAACTCACTACATATAATATTACATTCTTTAACCAATATGTAAAAAATAAATTGACAACTTTCAAAGGGACGAAAGGAATACAAATTAATGAAATAACTAATAAAATAAAAAATATGCAAACTAGTTGCAGGCAGCACACCAAAATACTTTTGTCTTTCATTTACACATGCATGCTGAGATTACAACTTTCCAAATATATGTATATTCGTAACCCAAAAAAAAAATGGTATGAAACATAATACTTTTACATCACATCTCGTACATGAGATTGTTACATTCAAAAAGTCTTTAAAAAGAAAAGAATTATATGAAATAAAAGTTATGAAGCCAATAAGTTGGCAATCCGATTATTTGAATGCAACACAATTTGAAAAATTGTAAATTAAGCAATAAACCGATTGATTAGCAGTGGGACCCACACAGAATAACCGTGATCAGTGGGGGAATTACATCACATGCTTTCTTCCTTTCCAGCTTCCACACATATTTTAGGCTTCACAGCTGCCAAAAGGCGAAAAAAGTTATGCTGCCCTTCATACAAAATCAAAAATCACCCCTCATATTTGACTTTTGTTACCTTCGCCTCCTTGCTGGAAAATAAAATCAAAATATTCAATACTCAATTTGTAATTGTTCGATAAAAGTTCGTTTAAGCTTGATTCAGTATAAATATTAAATAAGTTTGAACTTACATTTATGTTCGATATAATCTAAAACTCAGCTCAAGCTCGATAAATAAAAAAAGATAAAACAAATGTAAAAATATCAAACTACTTGAACTTGACTCATGTTCAACTCAATTAAAGTTTGTTCGAGCTCGGCTCGTTTAATTATAAAAAAAGCTCAAACAAAAATTTTGAAACTCGATAATATTTCAAACAAGTTCAAACTATTTGCAATTTAGTTAGAATAGTTGTCATGACTAATGTAATCAAGGAATTTAAATTTGCAAATTAAATTATTATTGATGCTCTTCTCAAAGCTTCAACTCAAAGGTGCGAGTACTCATAAACTAACAACACTAGATATATTACCCTTTTTTATTTTGAAAGCAACCTTTCTTTTTTGATCTAAAACTACTCCATCATTTCTGAAAAACCACACATGAAAAAATAAACTTCAAACTTCACTATCCAGTTAAAAAAACTGAACTCATACTCACTTTACAAATAACAAATAAGTGATCTTAATCATTTGCTATCTCACATGAAATTATCGAAAACTATATGCCACCAGAAAATTCTATCATTGTGATTTGTGACAATTAAGATTTAACTCATGAAGTGGCTAAAAACCATTATGCCACAAAAAGATCACAGAAATCATGCCTTAACTCTTAATGAAGAAACACCCCAGTTCTGTATTTCATATCCTACACCTTAATTTTCAAGATAGTACTCTATCCTCGTGTGTTCTTTATCTACTCAGACTCTACCTGTGAGGACTCAGCATCCGACTTTCCCGTAAATAAGAGAGTAAAAGAAAGATGAGCAAAAGAAATGCACATTCAGACCAGTAATCATATATTGTATTTTATTTAGCACTCAAGATAAGCAAAAATATATGAACATTCAGATTAGGGCGCTTGGTTTATAATTCTTCAATGGAAATAGTAATGATAATGAATATAGGGTAATTGTAGTGGTTAATGAGAATTTTGAATAACTACCTCCTCCCCTGTAATCATTTCTCCTCAATCATTCAACTACTCCATTTCTTAACCAACAATCATTTTTTGTCCCAACTTATTCCAAGATTAGAGCAATATACTAACAATGTAACTATCATTCTCGTTGTAATTCTTTATTTGATGATTCTCTTTACTATTCTCATTGAAGAATTTGAACCAAACGTCCTCTCAATTATATAGGCAGGCATCTCAAATGTTACTGGTAACAAATAAACACGAGCAAATCCAATGCCAGATCGAATAACAGCAAGACGAAAAAACTATAAATATGAAAATAGCAGCCTAGTTTGCCTTACTTTAGTAACCTATATCTACAGAAATTAAAATTGAAATAGTTTTCACTGTACATGGCGACAAATTTCACTTGGTCGATACCTCCTTTGCATAAATTGCTCACGCAACTACTATCACGACTACTAAAAACTACACATATATCAGAACACAAAACAAAACTCTGAACCACGGTAAAGCACGAAATACAGCACCATTTCATAATGTTATAAAAAAGACAAGATGGATTTGCATAATCAAATTGTCTCTAATCTGAAATTGAAGTTCAGGATGCTATTATACACTTAATCAGAAAAAATTGTATCCATATGTTCATCACTTCATTAGGGAAACAGAGGCGAACCAGTGAATTCTCAATGTCAAAACAGATATCCAAGAAAGGAACACACACATGCGCACACTAAATATTAGAGCGACAGGACATGCCTATAGCATGAGAAGCGCACATTTGAACCAACAAAGCCGTAAGCCAGATTCTTTGGGGTTATCCTACTATCCTAAAAATGACGATATGCACAAAACCACGATTGAACGAGGAGTAACACATACACAAGAGAAATACTTCATTAGCCAAGCCTGTCAAGGTGAGGCACAAGACACAAATAACTGCTCACAGAACAAAAAATGGCTCCACAAGGAAGCCATGAATTAGGCACCTTATTTTTTGTGGTGATCCATAGGAAGCTTTCATGATTGCCATTTCTGTTTTAGCTCAAATTTAAGGTAATAGGAGTGAGTTTTCTAATGAGTGCATGTGAAAAGCTCAAGTATAGATGAACACATTCTTCAGCAATGGGGAGAACTCATGAATCCATTTGGAATTCAATACATAATGCATTACTTTTTAAGATAGCAGCAAACATTACACAAACAAAATGTAATTCATCTCTGATTCCAACTAAACATGTAACCATGAATTGCAGTCTCAGCTCAGAATTTGCAATGAAAATAACACATTTCCAATTGTAAAGCATTAGAATAGTATCCATAATTCTTCCAAAAAGCCCTAATTTTGACTAAATTATTACCAGAAAGTTCAGTTTCGATGCATTCACAAACTCAAATGGAGAACGAACAGGTCCTTCAACCAATCCTCCCTCAATTACTTTCATCTCCAAAGAGGAGGCGAAGCCGAGCCGCGAAAGTTCCCGTGGGCTCACGAGCGGCTTCATCTAGGAGACTTTGCTTGATGCGATTCATGCGATCAGTAAGGCTTTCCTGATCTTCTCTGAGTGCGGCGGTGTCCTCGGTGAGGTCGTAAATGCGGTACTTCTGGGCGAGAGATCGGAAGCTTAGGAGTAGGATTCCGGTCATGGCGAAGAACTGTATGAAACCATGTTTTGCTTTCTTTGCATTTTCGAATAGGCCAAGAGGTTTATTGCGGCCGTTAGGGTTTTGGACGCCGGCTCCGGACGGTGGTGCTGGTGACGCCATGTCTATGACGATACTGATTATTGGGCAATTTCGCTTTCGGTTAAAAACTTTGCCAAATTAAAAATCAAACCCCTGATTGATTTATCATTGCAAGTTTGCAGCCCCTTCAAAAAAAAAAAAAACATAACAAAAAACATTTGTTTAATAAAATTAAAAAATAACAACATATGAGAATTGAGAAAGTATCTAAAACCCCACACGTTGACTTGAAGTGTGGTAAAGAAATTTTTAACATTTTCTGTAATTAGTCTTACATTTAACATTTTGCTTCATGTTAATTATTCCCAATTAAAATCATTTAATATTTATTAATGAAATTTGTAAAAATTTAGGCAAAAATCAACATGGGACATAACTTCTTGTTTATCACTCGACTTGTTTGCATGCATCTTATACTCATTGTAGCATGCAGTGATGCAAGTATGCAACTAATAAAATAGAAACATCAAACTTCAAAGAAAGCAACTTTTTTTTTTTTTTTGTGGATCAAAGAAAGCAACTTATTGAGGGTAGCTTGGTTCAAATTATTGGATGAGATGAAATGAAAATTATTATTCGAAGAGATGATAATGAAAATTATTACAATGAGAAGAGTTATATGTATATTACTTTTGATGAAAAAAATGGTGTTCAGCGGTCTATCATTTCAATTTTATTTAAATTAGTTAAAAAATTGATCGGTCCAATAGACGAAACCTAGTCGGCCAGACTTTCAGGTCCAATAGACGAAGCCTAGTCGGCCAGACTTTCAACTAGGCAATCGATTTTTCTTTCTGGACTAAAACGAGGTTACTAAATCCATCACTCCAGTTTGATGTGGCACAAACAAAAGTACTCGAAGAACTTGTGGTGATTTCGGACTTTCCGGTGTCGAGATCCTATTCAAGCTATCGAGCACACTTTTACAAATAGAATCGACACTCTGAGAAAAACACGTTACTTCGCCATGATATATTTACAACCTTACTTGACCAAATTTCATCGTTTAAAGAGTGAAAACTGCATTTTTATATTTTCAACATTATTTTAACAAATTTTAATTTCTTCAAGAACCTCTCTTTAAAATTTCATATTTATTGCTTGAAAAATTGCATAAAAACATAAAGAAATATAGGCTACACCTAAGTGGCCAACTACCAATTTTCGACTTCTTACCACCTTAATTTTACAATAATTTTGGAATGAATGAGAAATAGTTGATAAAAAATAGAATAACAATTCATTTATTTGGAATCTCATTACCTCACTATGTGAGGCAGTATAATAAAACTGAATTAATCATTTTTTTATTCTCTTTAAAAATTCTAATTGAATTTACATATAGCCATAGGGGTTGCATTGGATTAAAATTGAAATGAACATCCACCAAAATTCAAAACCCAGCCAAAACTTAACTCAAATACATTGAAAACGAATCAATCCAAACATCCCATCTCATCTACCTTCCCTTTCTATTTGCTGTTATGCAAAATCAAAATGACAGATTCAAATATTTAATAGTACTAGTGAACAAAACCAAACAATGAACACACTAAACAAAACAAACGTTTGACGAAAGAAACTGGCACATAATAAAGCCACCCCCTCCGCCACAATTCATTATCTAAGCTATAGTATAAGAGGGACCAATAACGTCCTCAGAAAAGCCTCGAAAATCCAACAGACCTCTGTTGTAAAAACTTGTGAGCCCTCCCAAAAAAAAAAATTTAAAAATTAAAACAGTTTTGTATCATGTATTAATGTGTATTTTTAAACTCTACCCCTATCAATGTCATAATAATCTGATAGTAAAATAACTCACGGTTCTACACAATCACTTGTAATTGCAAGAAACAAACCCCAAAAAAAGATGTAGTTTGTACAATAAATTCCATCAACCATACCATTTTCAAGAGAACGGAGCATGGAGGTAAAGCAAGCAAAGGGATAACCTCTCTATAAGATCAAATGTCATCATGAAACTTTCGGGATATATCACGGTAGAGCATTTCCATAAACTCCTATAAAACCCAATAGAATAAACACCAGTGAGTCTATATTTATGGACACGATAAGGCATGCTGTAAAAATAGTTTATGCAAGGATCTGGCTATTGACACCCAGATATTTGCTCAATACACGCTCTTTACAGATGCATAAGATGGGACACAGTGCTAAAAATGTTATATTGAGCAGAAGTCTGTGTGTGAATAGCCGGGCCCTTAATGAAAAAATGGGTACCTGAGCAAGCCCTCCTTCACTGCACACTTCGTTTATTACATTTTGTCCTGCACTGCTATCAGTATAAAGGTTTACTGCCCTAGTAGTTAGAGAACGGAAAATTTCCTCTGATGAACCTTGGTTCACAAGCCTCCGAACAATTGGTTGGAGATTATCCTGATGGATGAGAAAATAGGTTATAGAAATACATAATCAAACAAAACAATTTGAAGAGCAAATTACAGAACCTAATCTTGATGTTTAACACCAAAAAGTAATGGAATACACTCAACCAATTTTGTATTTTATAAGAACCTCGGGTATTCGTAATTTTAAATTGGATTTTTGGGATAAACATTGGTGATAGTTTTCTCAACTAACAATGATTTTGAAATAAAACCAGCATATCCAGCAAGAGAAAAAATTAAAAGCAGAAAATAAAGGGCAGACAAATATTATGTCTCTGTAAAGGGGAAATAAGGCAATGATTGATAGGGGAAACTTACAATTAACAGGATTTGGTAGCTGACAGAGTTAAGGAAACATATTGATAGATTTTGTAATGGATATTCTAAAAGAAAATAGAAAAATAACAGCCTACAAAGACCCATTGACATGTGAAAGTACTGAGAGTCAAAATTCCAACAGGCAGGACTCAATTATTTTTCATTAAAAAAATTGAATTTAAGGCGAGATTTTGTTCTCTTTTAGATGACTAAATGTCATTAATATAGTGAATGGCTAAGTTTTATAAGTATTTAGGCATTAAACTGTACATTACTACGAAAGTATTCTCCCTTCCACAAAAGCATCTTGTTTACTAATTTGAAGAGACTTCTAAATTCTAATGAAGCATTAGGAAAGTCAAAAGCAGCTCAAAGATTTCTAGCTCATGGTGCAAATTTAAAACATCATTTTTCTTTAACAATATCAACCATGGCTGTATGAAAAACACACAATTGTAACACATTTTCATATCTATAAATACAAACCTGAGGATGATCATCAATTCCCATCATTCCACTTCTTGACCTACTCATGGATCCCGGGGGCCCCGGTAGTTCAGACGAAACACCTCCTAAAGCTTTAGAAACAATAGGCATCATTTGTTGCATCATTCTTGACAAATCAACTCCCCCTCCTACTGGGCCTCTATCCAAACCCGAAAACATGCTTCCAAGATCATGGTTGTCAATTTGCTGAGCAAGTTGATTCACTGTATTCCTCATAGCAGGATTTTGAGTAAATTGTTGCAACATGTTTCTGAGCATATCCGGGGACCCAACCCCAGTTTGCTGTGAAACTCCAGCCAACAGAGCATCCAGAGCGGGACCCTGCAGAATCTGAGACATTGCCTCTGTTATATCACTTTGACCATCAGCATTTTGTCTAGGTGTAGGCACACTCCCTCCAACTCCCCTTGGGAAGTTTGGTGGAGAACTCGAATTTCCACTTGTTGAATGCGATGCAAGAGATTGCAGAACGTGTTGTCCAACTGCTAAAGATTGCTGGTTCTGATTACTGGCACTTGGACCTCCACTATCTTTGGTTTTTGCTCTTGGTTGGTTACCTTGCCTCTACAACAATTATACCCATACCATAAGTAATCATGATTCGTGAGAGAAGCATATGAAGATAAACAGAAATAGGGCAGAAGATACAATAATGGTCGTAAAAAAACAACAAAGTATTATATGCAGGGGAGTGAAAGAAATTTCATTTTTTCTTTATTTCTTCTTGAAAGACAATTGTACAAATAACCCGGATAAACTAGGCAGAATCAGCCCCAAGTCACCAACTCCAGCTGACAAGTTTGCAGCGATAGGTAGTTCTTCGATTGTGTGTCCATTATTCAACGTGTATAAGACGACATATCCGACGTTCAATTAAATAGAGAAGGATAGAGAGTAGTCATGGGACTGGAGGGAAATGGAAAGAAACTATTAGGTGCTTTCAGAGAAGAATTATGGAGACTGATAATTGCAGAAAAATGGGTTTTGGTGCTACTAAAACTTATTTTTGTTATTTCCTCTTTTTACTTTTTAAACTTTGTTTTCTCATTTTGTGGGCAACAAAATCTATTTGTGCTGTGCTGCCTATAGATTATAGAAAAAAAAAGGTGCATATGGGATTAGCTGTTTGCTTTACTTCCAGAACATTCACTGTCTATAGTACTACCTGAACAGACGACCCAGATTGACTTTAAATATTGTCATAAACATAGAAAGCACTTTAAACCAGTATACTGTTTTATTTATCCCTATCAGTAGCTCATAAATGTTTCCATTCTGCTGTTTTCTAGCCCAACCTTGATCCAATTCAAGTGGCATGCAATTTAAAAATCACTATGTAAAATTAATTTCATAAAAAAGAAAAGCAAACAATATATAGAAAAAAATAACAAATAAAAGATATATCTGCAAAATGACTATTCACGCAGAAGATCAAAACCAAATTTTGTTTAACTTATCCAAAATTAGCAATCACTTAAAATACGTACAAGTTTACGCTTAAAAAATAATTCAAAATTTGCAAGTATAATACATCTAAAATTTGGTCTTTGCCTAAGATTAATACAAAATACCATGTCAAGACAGCAAAGCAAAGCAAAAGCAATATCTTACCATAGGCTGAAGGCCTCCAAGTCCCAAACCTATAGGGACATCTAAAGGACAATCAGGGTTAAGATTGCCTTGAGTAGATGTGATTGACCTTTTATGTGAGCCTCCACCAGAACTTACTGAAGGTTCACATTCAAGTTCGTGGCGTGCAGTTGGTACCTAACAGTACACATTCAGTTAGTACGTAAGATATCTATACTACAGATAAATCAAATTGCTATGATTTTCACCTGCTGGTCGCTGGTCTGATTAGCCCTGTTACCAGGTCTGCCTGTGCCTCCAACGCTTGCACCACTACCAACACGTTCATCTTGATTCGATAAACCATCTGATTGTCCTTCATGAATGAATAAGTACTGCACTTAAATATATAATGGGTTAACTGCATAAAAATCACGACCTTTTCACGTTTTTTCAGTTATAGCATATGTTTTAAAAATTTGCAATTCAGTGCACTTTTAAATTTGCAATTATATCATATGACTATTTTCCGGAAACTTATGCTCACATTGCAGCCAGAATATTTTATTTTGAAAAATAATGCAACAAATTCACGACTTTTTGTTATTGTTTCAATTTAATCACAACCTTCTAATTTTTTGTGCACTTGAGGTCAACACAATAGGACTTGCCGGAAAATAGTCACGTGATAAAAATTGCAGCAATTTTAAACGTCGTGCATCAAATTGCCAATATTAAAAACATACATTGTAATTGAAAAAGTGTGAAAAGGTCGTGATTCATTTTGAAATTAACCCATATATAATACACTGTAAATTACAATCAGAAATGAAAATATGCATACCTAATCCTGCATGACTTTCTCTCTGCATGTTAGCAATTATACTTCTCCTAATCTGAGAGTTCACTTCAGCTACAATCGATGAAATAAAATTAGGATCAGCAGACTGTGAAACAGAGGAATCGGTTGTTGAAGCATCAGAAATAGAAAACGTAATAGGTTGTGATTGAACAGCGGCTCCTGTGACGTCATTAGCATGTTCCCCTTGTGTACCTTCTCCATTTGGAGCTCTATTAACCACTGGAGAAGCTGTAGGTACCGCTGCTGCCCCTGGTTTATAGTAAAATTATATTATTGCCTATGCAGGAAACCAAAAAGAAGTGCCTTTTAAGGGTGTAAGTGAGTCAAGCCAGCTCACGAGCTATTCATCCTCGACTCGAGAAAAGCTAAAAAAAATGCTCCAATTTAATCGAGTTGAGCTCGAGCTCAGTAATACTAGGCTTGTGAGCCTAATCGAGCTCACATAATTTTACTATATCACCCATAATATGTTAATTATTTAGTATTTTTACAAATATACTTCAATTATAAATAAAATAAAAATCTCTAATTAATGTTATGTATCGAGCTTACATAACTTTACTATACCCCTAATTATTTACAAACTTAAATTATAAATACTACAAGAATCTCGAATTAATGTTATGTAAGTTACTAAGTCAAGTCGAGCCCAAGTTTTAAAAAAAAATGGACTCGATCAATTTCGAGTTGAGTTTTGAGTTTTTTAATCGAGTCGAGTTCAACCTTGACACTACTCGACTCATTTACACCCCTAGTACCTTTTTGAAATATCATGTACCTGTATGGATATGAATATTTACATTCCTTGGGACACTAGATATACCGAATGGACCCATAGCTACAGGATTTGTTGAGGCACCAGATGAGCCACCAAAAAGAGAGCTACTTTGCAGAGGAAATGGCTGCAATTAATAGCAACCATTAGCTCTGTAAATCTACCATATCAATCATAAGAAGAAAAAGTAAGGACAAAACAAATTGATAGAGGTGACTATAGGGATGAAAGGAAGAATCAAGAAAGATGAACAAGAAGATAGAAACAAACCAAAAATAGGGCCCAGAGATAAAGTCTCTGTCACAAGCTTAACAGCTGCAATTCAATAATGATTCTCCATAATCCTCCTAACTAGAACTCTCAGACTATATAACTACTAACTGCACTAACTTCCAGACTATATATCCACTAACTGCCACAGGCCCAACACAAAAGAAGGCCCAACGTATAAAGGAAAAATAACAAAATAGCCCACTACTCCTTTACACTTTATTTGCAGCAATTGCAGGTCTATCACAAATTTAGAATTTAGAACTCAATGGATCACAGGGAGATTCCTACATTGCATAAACCTTCAGCTAATAGAAACATGGAAACACGAATCTTGGTTAAAATCTAAACAGATAAAGAAATTAACATCCAAAGTAACAATCATGGAAGACTAAACCATAATGTTTTATCATGGTTCATGGACAACCATAAGTACAGATGAGCGTATTGGAAGGTGCATTGTCATTTTAAATTGATAAAAAGATTTTGAACTAAGGCCCTCAATTACAAACCTGAACCATAATTGGGTTGGGCCCTGATGGAGATATATAAACAGCAGGTCCAGCATTTACAAAAGAGTCAGCCTGCATTAGTACCAAGAGACTATTAATGAGTAGAACCCAGAAAATGGGAACATTTTTTATGTTAATCATAAAGACATACAGGAGATTGTCCCATGCGAAGAGTCAAAACTGTCCGTCCCAGCTCTAGAAAAAGTGCACCCAAATGCTGCATAGCCATGCCTAATTGAGTAGAGTCTATGTGCACTTGCTCCCTTACTGGATGATCATTAGATCCCCCATCTTGATTTAAACGAACTGCAGTGCGCTGCAACATTGCAGTAGGTTATGATAGTACCAGAATACGGTAAATGTACCAAAATGTAGAAATAATACATGGTACAAGATGATGAGCTGCATTCATATAGATAAGATGCAAGTACAGATATTAATCATAGTTCCCTTAGCTCCATTTGGATGGACAGATTTAGGTCCATGGATTATAAATCCACAATCCAAATCCACTCCACTTGTTTGGATTAAAAAATAAATGAATGGATTTTAAATACTTAGATTTGAGCCCATATTTTTTTAGTTAAAATTGAGAGAATTTTAAATCCTCACTAAAACCATGTCATTTGAAATCCATGTATTTTTAAATCCTTCCATTTGAAATTCCTACTCAAATCAAATCCCCCCATCCAAACACAACCTTATGTTTTCCATTTGTTAATTTTTAATTGTATTACATCCCAGCCCCAGCCCCCCCCCCCCCTCCCCTCCCCTCCCTTTTTTTTTTATATCTCAAGAGTACAACAGTAAATTACTCAAAATTAAGAATTTGCAATCTTGAGCTTCTAACATTCTCAACAAGAATACAGTCAGCGCTTTCTATTCAGAACTCACATCAAACATTGAAGTTCTATTCTAGTTTGAGTTCAGGCAGTCCAACGTACACCACTTTTTAACACATCAGCTGAAAATCAGTAGACCACTCTAAAAGATGGGCTAAATATCACTAGTTTTTTGCCCTTTAGATATGATTAAATTAAAATGGACAACATATTTCAACTTTTCAGTGAATCTGAACCAAATTTTTACTTTATTAAAACAAACTTCAGTTATTTTCAGTCACTACCGCGATCGTATGGTGGATCACAAATTGGTAGACTGCATTTTCCTCTTTTTGGTAGGTTTCTCAGAACATGAAGTGTGAATCAAAAACCCACATGCACAAGTACATTACCTTCCCTACGTCAACAGATAACATATGCCTTTCCATAGAAAATGCAAACAGCATTCTTCATAAGTTCATATAAGATTGACAAATACCATATCCAATCATACCACAAGTAATGTCTAAAGCACAGAACTGGAAAAAGGCTTACATAATTGAAACTAGCAAAAGAAAAGAAAATTAATCTCATAGCATAGTGCATACAGATATTGCGTAACCTTCTCTATGTCAACAAGATAACATATGCCAACAGATTTCCATAGAATATGCAAACATCATGTTTCATATTAAGACTGACAAATACCATATCCAAACATACCACAAAAAATAATGTCCAATACACAGGTTAGAAAGGCTTACATTACTGAAACTAGGAAAAGAGAAAATTAATCTTATAGCATGGTGCTTACAGATATTGCTGGAACAACATGGTCACTGAGAAGATTTTGTGCATGTTGTAGAACAATGGTTAGACCTTCAACTGTTGGAAAACCACGAGAGTTCGAAGGCAATTCAGTAGCAGGTACACTGTCACTAACAGATGATTGGTTTGTCTGAACACCTACAATTAAAGTAAAAGGGGTTTCTTGTAAGAGATATTTCATAGCAACTACCTAATGCCCAAGAAGGTTGATGTTAATACCATTTTGCGAAAGCGCCTGTTCCATCCGATTCATAAATTCAATAAGCGTGTTCAGTGAATCAGGAATCGGCTGCATACAGGTAAAAACTCAGAGATTAGTTGAAAACCATGAGGAAATCTTCTTTAAAGCATTATTCGAGAAAAAAAAAATTATATATATAATCTTCTACCGTGTTTAGAAATGGAATAGCAGTTGATGCCCCTAGTGGAATTTGCATAGAATGGGGTGCAGATGGGCCATGGAAGGATGGCCATGAGACAGACTCATTTCCACCCGGATTTTGACCTGCAGCATTAGCCTGTGACCCTTCTGCTTCATTCACATGAGAAGCCTGAGCATGAATAAAAATCCATAAAGTCATTACTAACAAGGTTCAAAATGATTGAAAGCAGAGAAACACGAGAAGGAGAAATCTGATTTCTGTTAACTAATAATTTTGGTAGCATTTTATCCTCTCTGTGTTTCATAGAAGGCCAATAAATTAATAATAGTTTCAGTGTTCACTAATTCACTTCATCCGTCGCTATGAGAATAAAAGGCAGGAAGATATATGTGACAGGTCAATATCTATACCAGAACTACAGCAAGTGAAATCGACAAATTTCTACACTTTTTACTTGTAGGAGTAGCATTGTTCCAACGTAGAAGACAAGACTACTGAATTCATGGTTCAGGGACAATTTTTCTCAGCTGGAAAGAATGTGCAGTACTAGGTGTCGCATAACTGAACACCCATGGAAAATTTTCTATTTCATGAAGTCATGAACAATACTAAAGCTAAAGCAAATTCAATATACATGAAAAGGCTTCGACAGGACCCACCACACCAGCATCTCTAAAAGATAAATGCATAAATACAAACAAGTTGCTCGTTAAAAAAGAAACAGAAAATCCTGTGAAAGAATTTCATCTCATCTAAAAGTCCAAAACTTGTAAAGAGGTGTGTAATCAATTCATTTGTATTATGCCTTAATAATACCCCTCACTCATGTGCTGAATTATTCGCCTCTTCCTTCTGGAGAGAAGGCCCATCAAGTGGACAATTTAATATGAGTGGAGTTTTGCTTTCAACGGGAATTGAACCCAAGACGTGTGGGCGTGCGTCTGAGGCTCTAATACCATGAAAGAATTATGTCTCATCTAAAATTTCGAACTTTTAGAGAGGTGTGAAATTAATTCATTTATATTAATTCCCTAACACTCCCTTTCACTCGTGAGCCGGATTATCACCTCTACCCTTTGGGGAGGAGGCCCATCGAGTGGACAATTTAATATGAGTGAAGTTTGTTTTTAACGGGGTTTGAAACCCAAGACGTGTGGGCGTGAGCCTAAGACTCTAATTCCACCTCATTTAAAAGTTTGAGCTTGTAGAGAGGTGTGCAATCATTTCATTTATATTAATTCCCAAGCAACCTGCCGAAGGAAAAACTAAAATAAAACAAAGCTACTACCGGAACCCCATGTTGCAAGCCTCCTGCCTGGTTGCCAATTCCAATTGTGTTCAATACTGCCCCAATTACCTAAAAAACAGACAAATATGGCAAATTACTATGAAAGATACAACCATCAACTTTTGAATTCCAAACAAAGTATAACAACAAAGGCACACCCGACTTATGTCTGGCGCAACAGCTTCTCCTGGATCTCCAACATTTAAGGTCCCCAATACTATACTATGAGCAATTGGTCCAACACGATGACGGGGACCACCAGTACTAGAATCCTGCACTGTAGCCAGAAGGAAGCAGAAGTTTAAATTAATAAGAACTCGTGAAGAAAGTCACATTATTATCTTCACAGGTAAAATCAAATTAGAATGCAACTCCTACAACCTCTACTGTCATTGTTTGAAGTTGTCTCTTCAGAGCTGGATCCAGGAGAAGGCTGCAGTTGCCTTTCAACTAAATGTAATGTATCCCCATTTTCAACACCTGTTATATTGTTAAGGATAGACCATAAAGATTACATGAAGTGGTTCAAATGTCAAAACGGAAAGATGAAGTAGAATGTAGAAACTCTATACTAGGAACAAGATAAATGTGACGCACAAAGAGGACATTTTCAGGCAACTTTCTCCATCAAAGAGCAGTTTCACTTTCTCCTTCAAGCTTAGCATTATAGCAGAGTGAAAATGATCCAACATGCATACTTAACCAAATTTAACACTTTTTTAACAGTGACAATTACTATACATAAAGATTGATGAATATGTATAAAGTACATACATGTTTATTTTTCAAATATTGCAGTGAGTTACCACCCAACCTCTTCCCAAGAAGAAACAACAACAAAAGAGGCCCAACAAACAGCCCAGATGCACGCATGCAACAACCACAAAATTGATCTAAATCCAAAGTAATACAATAGCAATGACTGATATTCTGGTCAGTACTAAATGACAGCAAATATAAATATGACTAGTGTTGCAATTGGTAGGATACTGTATTCCGCAAGAAGGTGGTCGTCCTTCAAGACCTTTCCCCTAAATATTAGACGCTGCTGCCCAACTGGCACACCACTTTGAACAGCTATCTTCTCCTTGAATGCTGATACAGAAATCTGAAATGACACCAATGAAACAAATTAAATTATAATGATGCAAATATAATTCAAAAGACAAGTACTTTGAAGGTCATCGAAATGAAAGTTAACACTGATCCTTAGAAGAAGGGGACCCTGCCCTTTCTGAATCTTAAAAAATATCAGTAAAAACTCATTACATTCTCCGTCCAAACTTATTGCAGCATATCAACAAATTTGGCAGCTATCAAGCCAGAAATTTCGACCTTCTATGAAAATATCAACTAAGTATAGGCAAATGGTTAACTTCTCTTATTTTCTTTCTAAACGAGAGAAGGATATAAGAACATTAAATATCAATCTCAAACAAGACAATATCGGTACCACATCTAAAGACTGAGGGAACAGCGTATGCAATTCATTCCTTATCTGCAAATAGAATAGTGTTTAAGTAATCTGAGAAAGTTCACACAAGATTAAATGAGAAATTACATTCTTATCCACTTGAAAGCTGAAAATCTGGGAATCCAGGGTCTTGATATTGAGCTGAAGTGTTGATTCAGAACTTCCATCACAGACAGTACTTGCACTTGAACCATCACTAGGCTGCATTTCGGCCATTAACTTCTAAATATACCTAGACACAATTAACATCAAAAGATCCTGGCGTACAAGTAATGTATCAGTTTCATCAATGTGATTAAAATAGTATGAACTCGTACCATTCAAGAATCATTATACAATCAAAATATCAGACCAGATTTGTTATAACATCTCTAGTACATTTAGTATGAAATTTTGAAATACAATTTTCTGAAATCACAAAAGATGAATAAACTAAATGGAAATGTATCTGAAATTGATGATTTCAGAAATTCATGATAATATGTGTATGATATATAATAGAGATAAAAAGTTTCTGGTCCCGTAACTTATCCACTGTCCGTTTTTCGTCTCAAAATTATTAATTATTTCAATTTTGTCCAATAACTTCATTAACTGTCCAATTTTGATCCAATTTTCACCAGAAAAACGAGAACGGTGTGGTTTCGGATCATGTGTCTGTCACGTGCTACCTGAATTTGGGAATTTCTGGCGACTTTGCTTACGTGGCGCACGTGTTATTTGAATTTCATTTTATAGTAAAAAATCGAACAAATCCAACTCACTTATTAAAAATGGAAAAGTTA
The DNA here is from genome assembly GCA_963675135.1 of Galeopsis tetrahit. NCBI lineage: Eukaryota > Viridiplantae > Streptophyta > Magnoliopsida > Lamiales > Lamiaceae > Galeopsis > Galeopsis tetrahit. The sequence goes on along the minus strand of OY776121.1, from coordinate 74,272,623 downwards.
TCTTTATAACTCCCCCTTCTTCCCAAAATTAGTCTTGGGGGGAGAATTTCAGTCATCTTCTTCAACACCACCAATGTGCCCGCCGCACCCCCTCAAAGAAAGCCATGGGAAATGACGGCGGAGAAGCAGCAGCAGCCAGCAACAACAATAAGGAAAGAAAGTGGAACTTCATAAACACAACAATAAAGAAAGAATTTCCAAAAAATGATCTGCATTTTCTAAAAAGCTCATTTGAGCCGCAGCATTCTAGCAAAGCAATAAGTTTCACAATCAATGCAGCAACCTTACAATAACCAAGCGCCCAGGAATCAAAACGAAGAAAATAACAATGGCTTCAGAAAAGGCAGAACGACAAGTATAAGTAAAAGCACAACAAAATTTTACAGCAATAACTATTCATCCATTGGCAAGACGCCAAACACACAAATATAAAAATATTCGAATTCCAGATTATTCACAAGCTTATGATCAAAATGACTAGGCCAGGGATTGCAATAAATCACAGAAATGTAAAATCAAAATGACGAGAGAGGGAAAAAAAAAAAAAGATCATATGCAAATGCATCATTCAAATTCAAATTAGTGGCATCGCACCTTCGCTTCTTCAAAACCAAATCTGGAGAACAATTGCCGCAAAAGAAAAGGGCTGAAACGAAGAATCAAAGAAAATATTTTGACGGAGAAAGAGAATAATATAAATTGCGAGGGCTAAAACGTAAGCACATCATCAAATTTGCATTTGCTCTAGAAATGTAAATTACTTAAATTATTGTAAATTCTTAAATTACCTTTGTTTTATCTATATCTCTTTTTCCTTAAAACATGTGTCTCCTCTAACGAAAATTTATATTAGATTAATTAATTAATTACAAAAATAAAGTTATACACCTTTTCCGTCTAAAAATGATAAGTTGAAAATATGAGAAGATATTGTACAATCCATTTGTAAATAAAGTAATTGAACTTTGAATGACATGTGTGGTGTTTATAAATTCAACTAATAGTTTTCAAATTTATTTTTAATTTATTCAAAAATTATGAGGGGAAATTCAACTAATAGTTTTCAAAATTATTTTTAATTTATTCAAAAATTATGAGGGGAGCTTTTATTGGATAGTGGAGTTAAAATAGTGTGAATAATATTATTTAAAAAAAAAAAGAATAAATATAATAAAATTGAAAAAAATATATAAAGTGAGAATAATGAAATTTGATGGAGGAAGCATGCTTATATAAAACAATGTAAATTCTACTCAATTTTATTAAATTAAATAAGTGTTTATACATTTTTTTACATTTATAAAAAATATTAAGTGTGAAAAGTATAAATTGAATCAAACTATTCTTTACAAATTATATGAGTCATCTCACGAACTTGTTCATGAGTACACAAATTTAATAGGGGTTAATTGCGAAAAAAATCATGAACTTTGATTCAGTTGCAATTTAAGTTAAACCTTTAAAATATTGCAATTAAATCATCAACTTTAACATTTGTTGCAAATTACACTTTCGGGCAGCACACCATCTGCCCGAATCTGACTTTGCAATAAATTCTATTTTCAATTAAAAAATAAAATCCAAATAAATAACAAATCAAAATATATAAAGAATTAAAATACTAAAACAAAAATATGACGTTGCAATATATCCCTTTTTCGATTAAAAAATAAAAATCCAAATAGATAACAAATCAAAATAAATAAAGTATTAAAATACTAAAATCCAAAAACAAAAATAAAATCTTGAGATTTTTTGAAATGACGGATACATTCTTTCACACTCAAAGGACCAAGTCCTAAAAAGGAACTCTAAAAAAATTAATACCTTCATCAATAATCATATATCATCGAACATGGAATAACATAGATCTGGGGTATATGAAATGAAATGGATGAGTTCTTCATCAATTCATAAACATCCAAACTACTAAAAGCATTGAACACTGATTTCATAACCTAGTGTGTACTGTGTAGTAGTGGTAATAAAATGTCAAACGATTAATGAAATAGATGAGTTCTAAACCCTCCGGAACTTTCTACCTGAGTTCAGTGTTCTTTCAATTATTGAGAGTTAATTGCGTTTTTCTCTAGGGCTCGATTTGGAGGAAATTAAATTAGGGTCATTTTTTTTATCGGGGGAGGAAATTAAATTTACAAAAACTTGACACGTATTTTTCAATACTCACCTCTCAAGTGTAAGAGGGTCCTCGTAGTAAAAGTAAGTGCCCGGTTAAATTATCGAACCACGGGACTAGTTTGCTTGTGTAGCCTTAGTGTTTTGTGTGTCACGTAATTATAGTGAAAGAACATGGGGGTGAGCGACTAAACCTAAATGCAAAAATCAACAAGCTAAATACTAACTAATAAAAACAAGTAAAATGATGATCAAGATCAAATGGAGAGAAGTAGTGTTCGGGTGTTCTTCATTATGTGGATATCGAATTAAAGCTTAACTTGGACGTTTAATTCATTAGTCGGTATATGATAAGAGCAATCACTAAGGATGTATCTAATAAAGCACCTAAGATCGGGAGGAAGAATAGAGTCGTTCTTACCCGGGTAATCACACAATTAGGGGGTTCTACTCTATCTAAATTAATCTAATCTAATCCCTAATCATGTTTTTCCACTTGAATACTAGAAACCAAGCTCCTATAGTCTCCTCACCAATTACCCAAACTCACATTCAAATAATTAGTGTAAATTAATGGGGTTCTAATGAAAATTACCCAACTCTCGTTGCGATAACCCAATATATACTCAATCCACTCGATTTTCAACCCTCAATTATACTATCATCAAAACTAACCAACTCTCGTTGCACTAATCATGCGTCAAAATATAATCTACTAATTGAATTCAAGCAAATGATCAACCAAAACCCATTAACCTAATCAATACACCTTCCAATTAAATTAAACAATCAAAACTAAGCTAAAAATCTAATTCCATCATAAATCCAAACACCAATAAACCTAGCCAATAATTAAATTAACAATTAAAATCAAACTCATAAAAGATAGACAATAAAACATGAAATTAAGGAAAAATATCACCTCAAGTCTTGTGTTGCTCGCAAGAAAATGAAACACTACATTTAAACTAGCTAATAAACTAAATTAAACTAAGAGTGCATTGAGTGAAGTGGAAGGGGGTGGAGGTTCCCCAATGAGCTGCTGCGCCGAACTGCTCTGCGTGTTTTTTAATTCCCGCGGCTGCTGCGTATTCGCGTGTGTATTTCCCCCTATTGCTGCCCCCAATTGGCCGAATCCAGCTGAATGAGATGGGCCCCTTTTTTAATCAAATGGGCTGCATTAATTTGAGAAAGGTCAAATGGGCTTAGGCCCATAAATCATTTAAATTCGGGTCTGACTATATGCACCTCCGTTTCGGAGAGATGCACTCCCCCTTTTAATTTATTAATAAAATAATGGAGTAAAAAACCAAAAATACCCTTCAATAAAATAAAGGGTACGAGATGCACCCCTCCTACTGTACGCACCCCCCTTCTTTCCCTAAATCAAACTTCCGGCTTCTGGTCGCCGTTGTCATTTTTTCCGGTAGCAAAAAATGAAAAAATGAAAAAATTTCAACAAATCAACAATATTCTCCCTAAAACACCATTATCAAACTCATTAACAAACACCATTATCAAAACTTAGAAAAACTAACAATTTTTTTTTTAATTTCGTCAAACCAGTGCCGACCATATATCCTCCCGTCGACAAAATGTTGTCGACGGAAGGATATATGGTCGACCAACAAAAATCGATTAGAAAAACTAACAATTTTTTTTTTTAATTTCGTCAAACCAGTGCCGACCATATATCCTCCCGTCGACAAAATGTTGTCGACGGAAGGATATATGGTCGACCAACAAAAATCGATCGACACTGTGTTGTTGACCATACACACTCTCGTCAACACCCTGTTGTCGACGGGAGTGTATATAGTCGACAACACAGGGTCGAATTTAAAAAAAAAAAAAAACTTATTGGTGCACTCCATTTCTCCAATGGGCTGGGGGTGGATCGGCGCCGGAGAGGGGGTGGGGAGGGAGCGGCTGCGGCTGCGGCGGCCGATAGAAGGGAGCGGCCGCGCGGCCGCAGATCTTCTGTTTTTTTTTTTTTTTTTTTTTTTTTTTTTGCAGAAAACGGGTTTTTGCAGAAAACCCTTGGGAGGAGGGGCAAATCTGGGTTGGGCTGGGGGTGGATCGGCGTCGGAGAGGGGGTGGGGAGGGAGCGGCCGCAAATCTTCTGTTTTTTTTTTTTTTTCCAGATGGGAGGAAGGGGAGGAAGGGGGCAAACCTGGGGGTCGGCGTCGGCGTCGGACGGGAGGGGGATGGGGCGGCCGCGGCGGTCGACGGACGGGAGCGGCCGCGCGAGTGCAAAGCTTCAATTTTTTTTTTTAAACGGAGGGGAGGGGGCGGCCGGCGGCCGCGGCGAGGGTGGGTGTGGTGGACAGCGTCGCCGGCGATGACGGGGGTGGGGTGGGCGTCGCCGGCGACTGGTGGGTGGTGGTGAGGAGGGGGTGGATTGGGGGAAATGGGGAGGAAGAAGATGAAGGATGAAGAAGATGAAGGGTTGGGGGGTGTGTGTAGTAAATTGGTTTTTATGAAGGGAGGGGTATTTATGACATTTGAGGGGAGGTGTGACCTAAAATTCGGGGAGTGTATAAATCGGGGGAGTGATGGGGGAGTGCATCAAACTGAAATGGAGGTGCATATAGTCAGACCCTTTAAATTCCAGCTGCATGCTTTCCATTTCAGGAGCTCGGCCTAACAAAAAAAAAAAAAATTCCAGGAGCTCGGCCGTGCACTCTCACATTTGATTTGTTGCTGTATCGGACACGTCCAGCTCGAGCCTCGGGCTCGGCCGTGCCCCTCATTCACTCTCTTCTTGTTTTGCTCATATCTTTTGATCCGGGTGTCCGATCGACTCGATTCTTGTCTCGTTTCGACCCTCACTTCACCTTCTTTAATGTCGTCAACTCATGGACTCGATCCAACGACTGAATTCTTCCTGATTTGATTCAAAACACCTCGTTTTGCCTACAAAAAATAGCAAACCACACCACTACTCCAAATCGAGTGCAATTGGTCAATTTAGTGTAAATAATGCACGAAATTATGCAATTTAAACACATGAATTTCAAGCAATTTTCACACTAATTGGTGTGCTGTCGTCGGCACCCAAAAATAATTACCTTAAATACCCACAATGTAGTAGGGAAGTAAGGGTCGATCCCACAGAGAACGGTGTAATTTAATTAAATAGTTCGTGTTATGAAAGCAATTAAAAAGGGGGGAGTTTGGATTGGTGAACTAATATCTACTAGATAGCAAGGAAACAATAATAAAAAGTAGGTAAAATAATATGTATTCAAATAATAAGAACGATCTAGCCCTCGGATAGTGTCCCCTTAATTAATTATACCAATTTAATCAATAAACCCGGTTAACTCAATTTATTCTCGAATCTTATCCCTAAACCAGTGGTACGACCAAACTAGTTCGAATTGCTTCTTACGTTTAATTAATCAACAGGTACGACCCCCAATTAATCTATCCCTACGAATAACCCTAAAATATGTATCTAAGGTTCAACTCGAGGGACGCATTCAAGACTTAAAACAATAGGATAAATTAGACCATGAATACGAGACGCTCGTTTCATGCAACCTAAATGTTACTACTCCCTAAGGTGTTCTGCCTTAGTTGCTACAATTCCCACAATATTATAACAATTACGGATTATAAATTATAGGATAGCTAGAATTGAAATAGGAATAAAATTGGGTGATCAAACCTATTAAACTCCTAATTCAAACACGCATAGCATCTACTCAAGTAATAACAAAATCGAGAAATAAATCAAAATCAACCAAGAATTGTTTAATTAAACAGGCATAATCAATATGAGGTTTTACGTCCTCGGGCTAGAATAAAGAAATTAGCTAAACATAATCAACGAAACAATACAATTAAATGGATGATTCATCATATTGCAAATATCAATCTCAAAAAGAGAAAACAAAAGTTAAACTGATCAAACCCAAAAGAGTAACATCCAAATTTCTTCTTTTTCCTCTACAGCTTACGGCCAATCCCCCTTCTCCGCGTTGACTCCTTCTCCGAATTGCCGCCCCTGTCCGTGTGTGTCCTCCCTTTTCTAATTCCCTTAATGATGGTTAAGGCCCTCAATTAACTGGCCCAATCCAGCAACAATAATGGACCCAAAACTTTTATTTATTTATTTTTTTCTCTTAAAACTCACAACAGCCCATTTAAGTTTTGGGCTTCACTCTCTAATTGCAGAGTTAATTTTTTCACACAACCTGCATCCCTTTTTACCTATAAATAAAATAAAAATGAAGTATCAAGGTAATTTAAAGGCACGAAATAATGAGTCGAATGATGCACCAAAATATCAATTTAATTCACAAGGAATATTCATTTAAGGCACAAAAATATGCACTAAATCCGACTCATCACTAATCAGGCCGTAAAAGAAGTATGGGTAATAAAGATCATGATTTTGAAAATTTTCTGAGCATTGATGAAGAACTCGCGTGAAATAAAGAGAGAAAGAGTGAGAAGACATCACGTGGAAGAAGAAGACTAAGTTGGCCGAATTAATCTATGTTCTTCTTTTTATAATTTATAACTAGTGCAAAACTCGCGAAAAAAACAGTTACACCCAAAAAAAAATAAAAAATTCCATAAAATTAGAAAAATCAAAATGGAAAAAAACTGGAATGACACGTAAGAAAGAATTGATTCAGAATTAGTATATAAGGGTAGATTTTAATTCTTTATTTATTTTGATTGCTTTTGTATTTTTTTTTTAATCGGCATTACATCATTTGACTTGATTTAATACTTTATTTAAGTTTTTTTTTTTTTTAATTCAATGGAAACGGCGTCGTTTTATTTGTAGGAGTTCAACTAGAATTGCCACATTAGATTCGGGCACAATGGGTGCTGCCCAAAAGTCTAATTTGCAAGAAATATTAAAGTTTGTGATTTAATTGCAATATTTCAAAAGTTTAGATTAGATTGCAACTGAATTAAATGGGATGATTTTTTTCGCAATTAACCCAATTTAATATCATTGAATTTGAGTTTGTTTATTTATATTTTCGTGAACCGGTGCATTTTGGTTGTAGTCGACTAGCACCTAGGCTGAACATCCACCTCGATTAGAGGAAAGCTTTTTACATCAGTTAGCTCGTCACATATGCTAATAAGGAGACAACTTAATCATCTCGTATAAGAGTGTCATAGTCGAGTAGTTATTAAATTTAGGAAAGTGGAATGATATATATTAAAAATTAATATACAAGAATTAATTCTCAAACTCTCTTTGAATTCGAACTTTTAGATAAGATATAATTATTTTACGGTACCACATAGTCACAAGGTTCACGCCCATACATCCTGGGTTCCATTCCTGTTGAAAGCAACTCCACCCATTTAAATTGTTCACTTGATGGGCCTCATTTTCAAAGGATAAGAAGTGATAATTAATCCAGCCCACGAGTGAAGGAGATTATTAGAAATTAATATAAAAGAATTAATTTTTCACCCCTACTTTAACTTTTAAATAAAAACACTTATTGTGACACTTAACAACATTTAAAAGATAAATTATAAACACCCCCAACACATATTTTCATGTACTACATAAAGGAGTCTTTTGACCATAAAACACTTATCAACATTATTAAGCAAAACACCTTCTTTAATTCGCTAAATATTATGCTCTCCCTTTTCTCTAAATTTATTTAACACATATATTTATTTTATACTTGTTGGTTGAAGACTTTAATCCGTATTAACATTTTTTATTGATGAGATGTTACAGTTGATATATATAAATGTGCAAACGAGGCTTGAGTATTTAAGATAATAGTCTCTGTTATAAATCATTTGTGATTAAAATAAGAAAGAAAAAATTATCGCTCAAGGGTTGGTCAAAGAAGTTGATAGTCAAGGTTTGACTCATATAATGTATGTAGAAGAAATTCGTAGCAATATAATTTAGGTCACATGCATGCATGCAATGGTTCACTCCGTATGTGTGTTTTTAGACCCACAGAGTTCGTATTGGAAATTAATCGCTCAAGGGTTGGTCAAAGAAATTGATAGACAAGGTTTGACTAATATATGTAGAAAAAATTAATCTCCTCAAATAGTAGGTGTTTTTTGACCCACATAATTACGGTAAAAATATATTGAATAATTCTACATCTATTTATAAATGCAAAATTTTCATTGTATCAAGCCTCAAACATTCATTAAATATAACAAGAATTAAACTTTAGTTTTAATAACAATTTGTGAATAAGATCCAAAACTTATTTTGAAATTAAAATAAAAAATAAAATTTTAAAAGTGTTTAATTATTGAAATGATAACTTATTGTAACCTATATTTGAAATCCCAAGCGGAAGACGTAACTGTTAACATTAATTATAGTAGTGTCCAGGTTCGATCATAGCGATCGAAGGGATTCAAGCTGTTAATTACCACCTACTTCTAGAACTCTCTGGAGCATACGACAGTTACATATAGCAAGCCCAACGTACAAAATTACAAATACCTGTAATTCAGTCCATTCAAAGTAGCTAGGAGCCTAGGAATATGCATGGTATTCAAATAAAATCCACATTGATTGAGAAAACCGAACCAAAACCTTGAATATGGAGCCTTATGGATCTTCCAATGGATTCTTTTCGTTCGTAAACATATTTTTTTAACACATTTACTCCTTATTAATTTTTCAATTTTTTTTTCTTTTCTCATCTTCCTTTGATCTTTCTATCGGCAAACTCAATGGAGTCAGTTAGTGATTCTTAAAAAATACTTCCTTAGTTCAATTTCATTATTTCCAATTTTTTTTTTGGTTGTCCAATTTTATTATGCACATTCCTTTTTTGGAAATAATATTATTCACACTACTTTATCTCCGCCCTCAAACCATCACTTATTTACTCAAATTGTCACTAGCTTTATTCATAAACAATCACTTTACATATAAATGGACCCCACAACATCCCATCATACCCCTAATTTAGCTACTTTATACCCTAATCATGGACAAAAATATCCGGAAATATCCTCGATATATCCATTTTTCGCAGTCACCGATATCGATATTGAGAAGAAACGATATTTGTAAAAAAATCGAAAATATCGATAAAAATCGATATACAATAACAATATCGAGACTAATATCGGTAAAATATCGAAAGAATATCGGAAAATATCGAAAAATATCGGAAAAAAATAGAAAAATGTCAATAAATTAAAAAAAAACATATCATATGAAATAACATTGTATGCTATATTTTATATAAATTTATCATAGATGTAAATGGATTTAAATTGTTTTTTTGAATTTATGTATTAAAAGTTAGTTATTAAATTTACACAATTTTAAAAATTTACCGATATCGATATATCCATCGATATTTCCACAAATTTAAGGTCTCGATATTTTCACCGACACCGATATTTTTGTCCTTGACCCTAATTTATCTACTTTATACATAAATTAATCAATATTCATTAAAATCCGTGCCCGGAGAAGTGGACATAATAAAATTGGACTTAGGGAGTAGGTATTAATAGGGATAGTTCAAGAAGATCATTGATAAAAATAAGAAAAGATAAACTTTTTGAAACAAAATTTAAGATCAAATGCAACAAACTTTATGAAAGGGAGTGAGTAATTACTTTATTGTTACCAATTTAACATTTGGATCTAATATCATCTTATCTATTTTAATCAAAATATATCAAGTTAACAAATCATACTAGTAATATAAGGTTGGCGCATACTGACTCTGACCCCGGCCTCCTTCTCGATCTATTTCTCCTATATATATCTTCCATTGTTGCACGAGATTAATTAAAACATCACTACTATACTCTCCAAAAACTAATTAATTACTTGCAAAACTTAATTGTCTCTTCAGATGGCTATCAATGTTGTGGATGTTTGCAAAGTGACACCCTCAAAGGGCGCTCCACACGAGCTAACCCTCCCTCTCCAAAACTACGACATTGTCAGGCTTCCTTACCATCTTCTCAATTTGCTCTTCTTCTACATATTCCCATCTTCTCAATCACACTTCCTCAACGACGTCGTTCCAACCCTCACCAACTCTCTTTCCCTTGCTCTTAAACATTTCCTCCCACTCGCAGGAAACATCGTTTTTCCTCTCACCAGTACCCCCGCCATGCCCTTTTCTCATTACGTAGACGGAGACTCCGTTTCCGTCTCAATCGCAGTCTCCGACTCCGATTTCACTCACGTCACAGGGAATCATTCCCGGAATTCCGACCAATTCCATGGTTTCTTGCCCCTCACGCTACCGCATGCCTATTCCCCGGACAACTCAGCCATCACATTCTCCCCACTCGCCATCCAAGTGACATTACTTCCCAACCAAGGCATCTGCATTGGCCATACTATCAACCATGCAATATGTGACGGAGGCACAATACTAGCCTTTCTCCAAGCATGGGCTTCCATTCATAAATTCAACGGCGACGAGCATTTAGTCGCATTACGCGAGAAATTCTCTCGCGTATACGATAGAAGTGGCATTGCCATTGCCAACAAAGATCTCGCCACAAAAGCGTGGAACTACGCGGCCTCGTATTCTCCAACCATCTCTTTATCCATTTCCTTGCCCACGAATAAAGTCCGAGCCACATTCTTTCTCACTGATGCCGAAATCCAATCACTTAAGAGCATTGCCCTTAGCAAGAAACCAGGCATGTCCCGTATAGCTTCATCAATGGTGATATTAAGTGGATACTTGTGGAGTTGCCTAGCAAAGTCAGCAGCAATCGTAGGAGATGATATTGTATCCGATGATGAGACGGAGTACTTGACGTGCACGGCGGATATCCGGGCTAGGATGAATCCGCCGCTGCCGTTCACTTACTTTGGCAACTGCACGGTGCTGGTGCTGGCGGAGTCGACTCACGGGAGGCTGAAAGAGAAGGAGGGGTTTGTGTCGGCTGCAGAGACAATAGGGGAGGCTATTCGTGATCATAACAAGGAGGGCAATGTTTATGATGACGTGGAGCATCGGAAAAAAGTGAAAGGTGGAAATAATAATAATAATAAGCGAGTGGTTACAATAGCAGGGTCGCCAAGATTTGACATGTACGGTGTAGATTATGGATGGGGAAGGCCAAATAAGTTTGAGTATCCTACTAATGACTGTGATGAATCAATTTTCCTGACTAAGCCTAGGAGGAGAGGAGGAGGAACTGAGATTCTCATGTCGATGAACGAGGTCAAAATGAATGCTTTTGCAGCCTTTTTCAATCAGGGTCTCCAAGAATTAGCAACAGAGAGTACTGTGGACATGATACAAAGCAGCTTGTAGTTAATTCCTTTTCTTTATCAGCAAGTTATTTGTTTCATAATTAGTTTAATTATGTACGTTTTTTAATTCCAGCTGCTGCCTGGGTATACTGTAAAAAATCTCAATACTGTTTTGTTTTCTTTCACTTTTGATCCTTTTAAGAATTTATGAGTATTGGACCTATATTAGTAAATACACTCTTATTCTTATTTATTGTATAGGCCCATCTTAGTTTCCTATGGGCTCTCTTATAAAGCCCATTAGGGTTAGGTTAGACCTAAATATCACCGGTATAAATACCCATTGTAAATCATCTTTACAACTAATCAACAAATTATATTTCCCACATTTTTATAATCTCTATATGGTATCATCGAGTCATTTGGCTCACGCCTGATCCAAACCCTAGCCGCCGCCGCCGCCGCCGCCGCTACTAAGCCCTAGCTGCCGCCTCCTTCTCTGAAGCGCCGCTGCCGCCCGCCATGGATGCCCAGCTTTTGCTGCCCTGCTCTTCTCTCCGCTGCCCTGCTCACTACAATGGCCACTCCACCTCAGTCGCCCTCACCCATCACCTTTAAAGGACTTGCAAATATGTCCTTGAAGCTTACCTCCACCAACTATGGTGCTTGGTCCTTTCAGCTTCGCCTCCTCCTCACTGGACACAACCTCTTCGGCTACGTTTTGGGCACGCATCCATGCCCACCTCCCACAATCCCAGCTACCGACGGCACCACCACCACCACCACCATCTCCAATCCTGCGCACGACCTGTGGGTGTGTCAGGACAACCTCATTTTCTCAGCCATGGTTGGATCCATGTCTCCGGAACTTATTCCATTTGTTGCATCGACTAAAACCTCCTGCGAAGCCTGGTCAATGCTTGAGAGCATGTATGGAAAACCCTCCAGAGGCCGCATTCTTGCCCTCAAAACCAAGTTTCGTTCCCTGTCTAAAGGTGCTCGCCCGATTTCCGACTTCCTCATGGAAGTTCGCTCCGTGGTCGACGAACTTGCCCTCCTCGGCGTCACCTCGGACGCCGAGGACGTCACTCTCCAAGTCCTTACAGGCCTTGATGAGTCCTACAATGACATTGCCAATGCCATTCAAGCTCGCGAACACCCCATCTCCTTTGCTGAACTCTGCGACAAACTCCTGAGTGCCGAGGTCCAAATTGCCTCACGACCATCCTCGGCCTTATTACCTGCATCCGCGCTAACTGCTGGTAAAGCTCATCATCGCTCCTCGCGACCAGACTCAAGGTCTAAATCCCTTGACACTCGTCCTCGCCAATCCTCACAAAGGCCCTACCTTGGCACCTGCCAATATTGCCGAGCACCAGGCCACACTGCTCGCACCTGCCCTGAGATCCCTTCATCACCCTCGCCCTCTGCTCCATCCACAGGTCCTCGCCGACCACATGGACAGTACACACCACCTTCTCGCCTCAATCGACCAAATGCTCGCCCGGCCTACTCGGCTCACTCGGCCTCCTCGACACATCCTGCCGAACACTGGATTCTTGATTCAGGTGCTTCGCATCACATCACCAACGACCTCGCCAACCTCTCTCTCCACTCGCCCTTCGATGGGTTTGACAATGTAGAAATTGGTGATGGTAAAGGTTTACACATATCTCACACTGGCTCTATGCGCTTTCCTCAACTTGAGTCTCTCACTTTTTCGAATGTCTTGGTTGTCCCACACATCTCGAAAAACTTGATTTCGGTCTCTAGCCTCTGTCGTGATAATAATGTTAACATTGTCTTTGATCGATCTTCCTTTCAGGTGCGGGATGGTCACTCGGGGAGCATTATATTCTCCTCGTTTGGAGTCGTATCAATAACTTGTATGTCTGGCCGGCACACATGTCCAACACCTCCCCGCAAGCCTTCCCCACTCAACACCTCACAACGACCACCTGGCATGCTCGCCTTGGCCACCCATCGACAAAAATTCTTGCTCACACCCTCTCTAAGCTTAGCTTATCCAGTGCACCTTCCAAACACTTCAACTGTAATTCTTGCTCTTGTATCAAAAGTCACAAACTACCTTTTTATGATTCAAGCATTATGTCTACTAAACCACTTGATGTTATCTTTTCTGATGTTTGGTCGTCACCTGTCTTGTCCCCTGATAATTTCAAATACTACGTGCTATTCGTTGACCACTTCAGCAAGTACATATGGGTTTACCCTCTAAAACGAAAATCAGATGTTCCCCCCACATTTATCACATTCAAAACTCTTGTTGAGAACAACTATCAAAACACAATCAAAACTTTCTACTCAGATAATGGGGGAGAGTTCATTGCTCTTCGCCCCTTTCTTCAAACCCATGGCATTGCACACCTCACCACCCCACCTCACACTCCCGAACATAATGGCATGTCTGAACGTCGCCATCGCCATGTGGTTGACACAGCCCTAGCCCTTCTTCACCATGCTTCCATGCCTCTCTCTTATTGGCCCTATGCTGTCTGCTCGGCAGCCTATATCATAAATCGCATTCCCAAAGTTAACCTCAATATGGCATCCTCCTATGAAAAACTCACTACTCGCCCCTCCAACCTAACCAAACTCCGTATATTTGGTTGCCTCTGCTATCCTTTACTTCGCCCCTACACCACTCACAAACTTGACCCTCGCTCTACTCCATGTGTCTTTATTGGGTACTCGCCCACACAGAGCGCTTATCTCTGTTTTGATCGCTCCACAAACCGAATCTACACCTCGCGTCATGTTCAGTTCGTTGAACATACGTTTCCCTTTTCCATCCATTCTCCCATTAATCAACCATCTCCCTTGCTGACCTCTACCTCCTCGCCGCCCATTTCCTCTGATCCCCGCTCCTCGCCCATTCTTATAACACCTTCGCTTCCTCACTCTGCCACAACCGTCCTCGACCACAACCCAGTGCCGACCACTACCATTCCCCAACGTCCCACACTGGTCGACCAATTGAACATACCCCCGCCGACCATACCCACACCTACCTCCCCGCTGCCTGCCACCACATCCGACATCCCTGTGCCGACCAATGCTCCCTTACGACCTCCTGCACCTCGCATGGTAACTCGAGCGCAGAACAACGTGTTCAAACCAAATCCGAGGTATGGGCTTACTTCTGTCATCACTTCTGACATTGAATCGAGTTGTGTGTCGCAGGCACTCAAGGACAAAAACTGGCGAGCAGCCATGTCGGCTGAGTTTGATGCCCTTCTTCAGAACGGCACCTGGGACTTAGTTCCTCCCAATACATCTCAGAACGTGGTCGGCTCCAAGTGGGTCTTTCGTATCAAACGTAAACCTGATGGATCTCTTGACAAGTACAAAGCTCGCCTAGTTGCCAAAGGCTTTCACCAACGACCAGGTGTTGACTTCACTGAGACCTTCAGTCCGGTCGTCAAACCGGCCACTGTGCGAGCAGTTCTCAGCATCGCTGTCACTCAGCATTGGCCCCTCCAACAGTTTGACGTCAACAACGTCTTTCTCCATGTCACACTCTCAGACACAGTCTTCATGGCACAACCCCCTGGCTTTGCAGACAAGACCTTTCCATCTTATGTTTGCAAATTACACAAATCCATTTATGGCTTGAAACAGGCTCCTCGCACGTGGTACTATGCTCTTCGCTCCTTCCTCGAAGAAATTGGGTTCACTCCCACTCACTCGGACGAATCTCTGTTCGTCTACAACAACACTGGGGTGGTCGCCTACTTCCTCGTCTATGTCGATGACCTCATTCTGACGGGCAACAACACACCCATGCTCGCCCGTGTGGCTGCCGACCTCCGTGCCAAGTTCTCGGTCAAGGACCTTGGTCCTCTATCTTATTTCTTTGGAGTGGAAGTTCTCAGATCTAAAAACTCATGCTTCCTCTCTCAACGCAAGTATGTTACTGACCTGCTCGCCCGGTACAACATGCTTACTTCAAAACCTGTTCGCACCCCTTTACCAACCTCTGCTCGCCTGTCTATCTCGGATGGGTCCTCGTCTGCAGATGCCACCCAATATCGTCAGGTTCTTGGTTCCCTTCAATATCTACAACTCACCAGGCCAGACATTGCTTTTGTCGTGCACAAATTGTCGCAATTTATGCATGCACCTACTACCACTCACTGGGGTGCTGTCAAACGTCTACTACGGTACTTGAATGGTACAAGGAACGTTGGGGTCACCCTCACCTCTAGTCCATCCTCATCACTTCACTGCTTCACTGATGCCGATTGGGCCGGAGACACAGACGACCGAACTTCCACCAGTGCCTACATTATATTTCTAGGGTCTAACCCTATCTCATGGTCGTCTAAGAAACAAAAGTCTGTTGCTCGCTCCTCGACTGAAGCTGAATATCGAGCACTTGCTGCTGCTGCCTCTGAAGTTCAATGGCTCAAATCCCTATTTCAGGAACTCCACTTCCCCACTTCACCTACACCAGCCCTTTACTGCGACAACATTGGTGCCACATATCTGTGCTCGAACCCTGTCTTTCACTCACGAATGAAGCACATTGCCATTGACTTTCACTTTGTTCGTGATCTCATCAAGACAAAACAACTACGTGTGTCTCATGTCTCTTCTGCCGATCAACTTGCGGATGCTCTCACGAAACCTCTCTCCAGCACTCGCCTACAACTTCTCATGTCCAAGATTGGACTCACCGATGGTGCTCCATTTTGAGGGGGCGTATTGGACCTATATTAGTAAATACACTCTTATTCTTATTTATTGTATAGGCCCATCTTAGTTTCCTATGGACTCTCTTATAAAGCCCATTAGGGTTAGGTTAGACCTAAATATCACTTGTATAAATACCCATTGTAAATCATCTTTACAACTAATCAAGAAATTATATTTCCCACATTTTTATAATCTCTATAATGAGGGCTTAAAAAAAAAAGGATGTATGAAAAAATGTGTGTTAATTTCGTGCTAAATATTCTTAAACCAAAAGGTCAATTCTATGATCGACCTAATTTAGTCTTGACTTTTAAAACTTTAATACAAACAAGGCCAGGCCTTATAATTAATTGTTGCAATTTCGTAACGATTTTCATTATGGACATAATTTTGGACGCCATGTTGGATGATGACACGACAATAAACTTCCGATGTGCCAACGCCCAATTTGCGATCCAAATTCTACCGCTCCAATTGGTTGTCAATTTTGAATTTTACAAGCGGGCCGGGCCAAATCGCAATCCCCATTTCGCGTAACGTATTTCTCTTGGTTGATTCCTAACGAACCACAGGTCGGGTATGTTCCACCAAAACTGACTTCTACACATTTAAGCGCCTGAACACTGTTGAGCGGACCTATGTGGGAACAAGGGGGTACAGTTGTACCCCCAAATTAAAAAAAATACTACTAGTACTTATATCCCGGCCATATGCTGATATGCATTATAATTTATATATATACCATAAGCGTATTTACAAAAACTCAAATTAACAATTGGGCCACATTGTAGAATATCTTTTCTGGGCTTGATCTCAATTTCGCATTTGATGTTTTGTTATTCAATTTACTATGATTTTTCCTTTTTCTTTTTTCATTTTCTTTTATACTAGTACTATTTATTTGTTATATTATAAAAAAAAATATATATATATACTTTTAATATATTTAAATATTACTCCTTTCAATTTAATTAACTCCCTTTTTAAAAATAATATTATTCACACTATTTCATCTTCATTCTCAAATCATTATCTTTATTCATAAACATTCAATTTTATCTATAAGTAGATCACACAATACTCATTTATACCCCAACATATATTTTTCTTATAGAACTTCTTGTGTGAGCTAATATAATTTAAGTATATTTTTACTTCCTTATCAATTTATCAACTCATTTTTTTAACTATTAAAGCTAATGAATTCCGACCTTCTCTTATAATAACTTCTTATGTTTTTATTTAATTCCACCTCTATTTTGTAAAAAAATTCTTAGTCGGGACTGGACTCTTTTCGAATAGCCAAAACATCAACAATTCCAGCAGAGAAATCATTGGCGTACATCAATGAGCAAGATTTTAAATAATATTTTAAAAATTATTTATCGTACTACCGCTCAATTAATCTTTGAGGAGTCAATTAATTTATTTATTACATATATATATTGATGTGCCAAAATTTGCACGAGAGGATTAGGTATCCTCTGAAATAGATGTCCTTCTTCCCGAATGTGTATAATAGTCCTGATTAGATTATCTCCTCTTGGAATCTTCGAATGACCTGCAAGGAACACACCGGAGGGGAGTCCGGTGTGGACACTCCGATGCCTAAGTCAGTATAGGGCTTATCAAATCTCCCAAGGATCTCAAGATCCTGGATATCTTAAATCAACTCAAAGAATCACAAGCGGAGATGTGGATATTTGGTGTATTAGGTTTTTTAGGTGTAAAGTGTCTAACCTGGAAATATCTTCAAAATTACCTATTTATAGAGATATCTTCCGGAGAGGAAGTCAAACCTTCCCCTTATCTCGGAGTTGCCCATAAGACTCGGCCCTACCGAAGAGACCCAGTCTCCCTTACTCTCCACTTCCTGAAGACTCAGTAGCATCTTATCTTCGTGGACTTATCCTCCTAAAGTAAAGGAGGACAGAGTCTTCTTTTCATCAAAGCTAGGGCGGAAATGGCGGGAGCATCCTATATTTGCGACCCACGATCTCAGCTAAAACTGTTTGATTCTGATATTCATCTCCAGACGAAGCTCCCTCCCGAGAGCCCTCCGGAGAGGATTCTTTATCCAGAGAACCCTAAATGAATTCTATCCATTCTTCCCAATCCTATCATTTATACACGTGTCGACTCCTCATTAGGTGACATTTTTAGGCCGCATCATCTACTCCCCCTACTCTCGTAAAAGGGAGATATCTTTTGTGAGAGTAGAAAAATTTCCTAGAACTTTGTACGGAGGTCTTTCTGGAGAAACGTGTATCTCTTTGCTTTGGAGAGGAAGTTTCAAAACATTATCTCCTCCAAAGACTTTTCCCGCCTTCGATCCTGGAAGTCTTTTCGGCTTCCGCGCGTGGACTTCACGCGCCCCCCCCTTTCTCTGCCTCGTTATCCTCCCGAGGAAAGTTCTCGACTTTTCCCCTTATCTCTCCTCATTTACTTCACGCAACTACTCCCTTTTCCTCTCCTTTCTTTTCAAACTTCATTCTCCCAGAAAATTCTCGTCGTCTCCATCTTTATTCTCCGGTGTTCTTTCTCCCAAGCTCTCGCCATCGCCGGCCGTCTCGCTTGATTCCATAGTTCTTCTATTCAAGGTAACCCAGCTATCTTTTTTTCCTTTTATTATCACTGTAAATCGATGTCGAGTCCCCCTACTAGCCAAAACTCTTCCGAAGCGACTCCCTCTCTGGTGGGGGATCCAGAAAATAAAAATTCCCTCGCTTCCCAAATAGATCATACCCATTTAGCTAGTCTTGCTCATGCCTACGGTTTTCCTTCTGAGTACACCTTTCGCGCTCCTCGCTCAAATGAACGCCCAGATATATCCCAGCCCCAAACCCTTGCTTTTTTCGAAGCACATCTTAGGGCAGGACTGCGATTTCCGATCCACCCCTATTTGGCTGCCATATCAACCCGCATGCAGATTCCCCTTAACCAATTCACTCCAAATGCTATCCGTACCATGATAGGCTTCTTCATCCTGGTGAAAGGGAATGGGGGCGACCCGACTGCTGAACTGTTTCTGAGCCAGCATTCTTGTAAGGTTAATGATGGTTTTTTCTACGTTAGTGGACGAAGGTCCCGTGTTTGCAAATTCCTGAAAAAATTCCATGAAGAAGACTCGTCCTGGCGAAATTATTATTTTTTCGTCACAAGTCCTACTGATTGGCCATTTCCTCACGGAGATTGGTTGTTCCACAATCCCGGCGTAATCCCTCCTCCTCTGAAAGCTTACTCTGTTTCTAACCATACTATCATGAGCAACCTCAATACTCACATCCGTTTGAAAGACTATTTTGACATTGTTGATATTTGCAAAAATCCTCGCATCCTCTCCCACTTTGGTTTTTGTTCTCAAGATTTCCCTTTAGGTCCTCAAGATGGTAAAAAATCTTCCACTGCTGTGTTTTTATTTCTTGCATATGGTTATTTTCATGCATTCTGAACGTCTTCTTGGTTATTTGCAGCGATGAGTTGGCTAACTCACATCTCCCGGGATACTCCTGCTCTCAGCATAGTAAAGGCCCCCGTGTTATCTGCTTCAGAAGATCCTCCCAAGGCCCCTCCGTCTCCTGCTCTTGAGAGCTCCGCTAAGACTCCGGCTCCAGAGGGTTCTTCAAAAATTCCTCCTCTCCCTAACTCTTCCACTCAGGTCCCAGGTTCAGTTGTTAAAAGAACCCGTTCGGCTGCCAACGCCGTTTTTGCTGACTGTGGGACTTCTAAGAAAAAGAAGGGAAAAACGCCCCGTACTCTTGTCGAGAAAAGCTCCTCTCCATATGAACTTCTCCATCGTCTCATTGACCGATGTCTCGTTCCTTCCCATGCTACTGCTTCATCTGATTCCTCCCCTCCTGAGGACCAACTGCTCCATGGCGCTCATCTTTTCGCAGAGGTATCTTCTATTTTTTCTTATTCACGATCTTTGTTTTCTTTACATCTCCAACATCATTTTCCTTTTCTTTGTAGTTTGGCGTTACCTATGCCAAGATACTCGACCGAGGTGTCGAGATGGTGGCTGAACTTGAGCTTCTCCGAGCTGAGGTGTCCTCCTTTCAATTGTCCTTCAAGGATATTACTAGGGAAAAGGAGGAGGCTCATAAGCGAGCACAGGCTCTATCCGAGGAGTTGTCTTTCTTACAGACCCAAAGCCAGCAGGATGCTGTCAGGATCAAGCGTCTGGTGCAGGAGGTAGGGCGGATGAAGCAGGAGCTGCCGGATGTTGGGGTGCGGGCTTGCATTGAGTCCCTATTCACTTCTCCCTTGGGCCAAGAGTTCTTAGAAACTCTTCATACTCAGTGGTTGTCCAGTTTTCTGAAGAGCTCGAGCTTTCTCTGTGCCATGGGGCCGCACATTCCTCATTTTATCGAT
Source organism: Galeopsis tetrahit (assembly GCA_963675135.1). Classification (NCBI taxonomy): domain Eukaryota; kingdom Viridiplantae; phylum Streptophyta; class Magnoliopsida; order Lamiales; family Lamiaceae; genus Galeopsis; species Galeopsis tetrahit. Next base: position 74,252,180 of record OY776121.1, on the reverse strand, counting down.
CATGGCTTCAGCAACGCCATCGCCGAGCATTCAGCCCCAGGATTCGATGGGACTTATTCTCGTGAGTTTCATCTGGATCGACTCGCTACCCCTCCAAAGTTCCTGGGGGATCCTCAAGAGAGTCCGGACAGTCCTTGGTGGCTACCCGGGATGTGCCAAGCTATTGCCAAGTTGCAGGCTGCCAAGATAGGTATGGCTGAGCTAAAGCCTCTGGAGCCACTTATTTATCCTTATGCTTCTGCTCCAAAAGTGGCAACAGAGATGGATGGAGGGACCGGCACTGCTGATGCTATGGGGAGTATGAAGGATCCGGAGGAAGGTGGAGGATCTAGCAATCATGTTGCTGGGGAAGAGGGCACTGCTGGAGTAGCTGAAGGAGTTGAGGTTGAGGGGGTTGCTGCCAAGGAAGCTGCTGCTGAAAAAGCAGTTTAAATATCATATTCCTGATCATCATAAACAATCTACTTTTCTGTTGTTTTGCTACACTCTTTATTTTCTGCTCATAACATTTGCTCCTCATACTTTGTAGGGGACCCCACACTCCTGGATATGTGGGGGCTTTTTGTAGCAATTATGTTAGCTTGATGTTGCATGCTTTGTTGTCTCTTTCTTTCTTGCATGAGTAGCTTACAAGATCAGCAAGGAATGTGTTGGAGGTGTATTCTCTTCCCCCCCTCTTTGTTGGTCTTGTAGGCTAATCTGGAATTATTTCTCGGCACCCTAGCCTTTAGGCCTCTGAGTGTCTCCCACTCTTATTCTGAAAAGATTTTATTTCATAAAACCCTCTCATTTCAGTAACCCACTTGGGTCTCAAGTAAGATGAGGGCTCTCTGGAGCACCTCGGCCTCTAGGCCTCTGAGTGTCTCTCACTCTTATTCTTAAAAGATTTTATTTCATAAAACCCTCTCATTTCAGTAACCCACTTGGGTCTCAAGTAAGATGAGGGCTCTCTGGAGCACCTCGGCCTCTAGGCCTCTGAGTGTCTCTCACTCTTATTCTTAAAAGATTTTATTTTATAAAATCTTCTCATTTCAGTAACCCACTTGGGTCTCAAGTAAGAAGAGGGCTCTCTGGAGCACCTCGGCCTCTAGGCCTCTAAGTGTCTCTCACTCTTATTCTTAAAAGATTTTATTTTATAAAATCTTCTCATTTCAGTAACCCACTTGGGTCTCAAGTAAGATGAGGGCTCTCTGGAGCACCTCGGCCTCTAGGCCTCTGAGTGTCTCTCACTCTTATTCTTAAAAGATTTTATTTTATAAAATCTTCTCATTTCAGTAACCCACTTGGGTTTCAAGTAAGATGAGGGCTCTCTGGAGCACCTCGGCCTCTAGGCCTCTGAGTGTTTCTCACTCTCTTTATTGTTATATTTATACGTCGCATATTCGAATACGAGAAAGATAGGTAAGACATAATAATTCTGAATAAATCTTTCTTCAAAAAGGGATAAGACTTCATTGATTTATTGTCAATTTTCAACATAGGCCATAGATAACCTACGCTGGTCTCATTAAAAACCTCCATACGGAAAAACCCCAAAGGGGAAAGCCGTAGAGAGGGAAAAAGAGCTCCGGTGAAGCCGCAAAAATACATCAAGCAAAATATGAATCCATGCGAAAAATCACGAAACAAAAGTCATAAATGGTCTCAAGACCTTACACTTTCTTCAAATAAAGAATCTCTTCAAATGGCAAACATTCCAGGGTCTAGCTATGTCGACCCCTTCCATACTCTGCAGTCTATATGCTCCTCCTTTCAGTACCTGTGTGATTCTATAAGGCCCCTCCCAGTTGGGCTCTAACTTTCCCGTGTTTTTTAGGGCGTCAGCTCTCCTTAGCACCAGATCGCCTTCTCTGAAGGACCTCGGGATCACCTTCCGGTCGTATACGGCTTTAATTCTGCTCTTATATCTTTCAGCCCGTACTCTGACCATCTCTCTTTCTTCTTCCATCAAATCTAGAGCCTCTCTCATCAATCTTTCATTTTGATATTCTTCAAATTGGGCGATTCGGTGTGATCGCAATACTGCCTCTGGAGGTATCACCGCCGCAACTCCGTAGACCAGCTGAAATGGGGACTCTCCAGTTGCTGTCTTTGGACTAGTTCTGTATGACCACAATACATTATCTAGCTCGTTTACCCATCCTCCTCCTATCTTCGTTAGTCTTGTTCGGATACCGTCTACTATCGTTCGATTAGTGACCTCCACTTGTCCATTAGCTTGAGGGTGAGCTACAGAGGTGAATCTCTGTATTATGTTCAGTCTTGCACACCATCCTCGCACATTTTCTCCGTTAAATTGGGTTCCGTTATCGGAGATCAATATTCTGGGTACTCCGAATCTGCAACAGATCTGCTTTCTTAGGAATTTAATCACATTCTCCTCATCTATCGTAGCTAAGGGAGCAGCTTCCACCCATTTGCTAAAATAGTCCACTGCTACTATCAGGAACTTTCTTCCTCCGGAGGCTGGAGGGAAGGGTCCTACCAGGTCGATTCCCCATTTAGCGAAGGGACAGGGAGAGTGCATCGCTCCCATCTCCTCCGCAGGGGTCCTTATCAATGGGCCATTTTTCTGACACTTGACACATTTTCTCACGAACTCCTTAGCGTCTCTTGTCATGGAGGGCCAATATAATCCAGCTCTTAAAACTTTTTTCACCACTGCTTTGTATCCTTCGTGACTAGCTGCATCCCCTTCGTGGATTTCTTTGAGTGTGTACATAGCCTCTCGAATTGATATGCACCTCAGATGTGGGTGTGTGAATGATTTTTTGTATAAATGCCCTCCAATAAGACAATATTTGATTCGAAGGGCTCGGGTCTCTCTAGTGGTAGGAGCGTCTGTTCCCTTGGTGAGTTCTATCCATATAGCTCTTCTCCAATCATCTTCCTCTTCAATAGAACCAATGGGGTTCCCCAGAGTCTCTCTTTCTGCCACTACTAGAGTTACTGTTCCTTTTCCATCAAACTCTGCGGAGCTAGCGAGCTTGGAGAGGCTGTCCGCTTGTATGTTCTTCTCTCGAGGTATCTGGACTACCTCGCACTCTTGAAACTTGCCCATCATTTCTTTGGCTCGTTCCAGATAAGCAGCCATCCTGCTATCTTTGGCTACGTATTCACCATTCACCTGCTGAACAACTAATTGGGAGTCTGAGTATAGAGTTACCTTTGGAGCTCCTAATTCTAAGGCCATCTCCATTCCTCTGATCAAAGCTTCGTACTCTGCTCCATTATTTGAGGTCATGAATTGAAATCGCACTGCAAATTGCAGGTCCTCTCCTCGCGGGCCTGTTAGCACAATCCCTGCTCCACATCCGCTCAAGGTTACTGAGCCATCTACATACACTTTCCATCCTTCGACTTCCTCTGGCTTGGTCGATTCTTGGATGAAATCGGACAGAGCTTGGGCTTTTATAGCCTTCCGCGACTCAAAATCCACGTCATATTCTTGGAGCTCGATCGCCCACTTCACCATCCTTCCAGAGAGGTCTGCTCGCCCTATGACCTGTTTCAGCAAGTAATTAGTGCGGACCAGTATTTTATAAGAAAGGAAATATGGGCGCAGCCTTCGCGCTGTAACTACCACAGCCAGAGCAGCCTTCTCGATTTCTGAATATCGGTTTTCGGCCACTTGAATGACTTTACTGACATAATAAATAGGGTGCTGCAGAGATCCCTCTTCTTTGACTAAGGCAGTACTCAATGAGAACTCTCCCACGGAGAGATACAAGATGAGGGTATCTCCCGGAGAAGGCTTTGTTAGCTTCGGCAACTGGGATAAGTGATGTTTCAAATCTTCAAAAGCCTTTTGGCATGTTACATTCCATTCAAATTTGGTTCCTTTCTTGAGAATTCTGAAGAAGGGATGACTCTTTTCAGCAGATCTAGCTATGAATCTGCTCAATGCGGTAATCCTCCCATTGAGCGTCTGGAGCTCCTTTATATTTCTTGGTGGCTGCATATCTAGTATCGCCTTCACCTTAGCCGGATTCACCTCTATACCCCTTTGAGTGACCATGTATCCGAGGAACTTCCCTGATTTTACTCCAAAAGAGCACTTGGTTGGGTTCAACTTGATGCCATTCTCTCTGATCACTTGAAAAATTTCTTCTAGATCCTCTACATGTTGATCTGCTTTTACTCTTTTGGCCAACATATCATCTACATATATCTCCATATTCCTCCCCAGCTGCCTTCGGAAGACAGCATCGACCATCCTTTGGTATGTTGCTCCGGCATTGATTAGCCCAAATGGCATCCGAACATATCCAAACGTTCCGCAGGCTGCTATGAAGCACACTTTAGGGACATCTGCAGGGTTCAGTTGGATCTGGTGATATCCTTGGTATGCATCCATCATGCTTAACAACTCGAAGCCTGAGGTTGCATCTACTAGCTGGTCTATCCTTGGTAGCGGATAGTGGTCTTTAGGGCACGCTTTGTTGAGGTCCCTAAAGTCGATGCACATTCTCCACTTTCCTCCCCCCTTAGGTACTAGCACGGCATTAGAGAGCCATTCTGGAAATTGGACTTTTACCACATGCCCTGCTTTCAATAGCTTCTCGACTTCCTCTCTCACAATATTATTCTTTTCAATCCCGAAATTTCGTAGTTTCTGCTTCACAGGTCTTGCCTTTGGATCAACATTAAGGCAATGTATTGCTATCTCCGGAGGGATCCCTGTCATGTCAGCTGGAGAAAATGCAAATATATCGGAATTTCGACGTAATGTAAGTATTACCTTTTCTGTGAGTTCAGGTCCCAGTTGGGTGCCTATCTTAGTGGTGAAGCCAAGTTTCTCTGGGAAGAGCTCCACGCTCATTAGCTCTTCGTCTGTTTTAACATTCACCTGTTCGGGTATTGCTTCTTCAACTTTCTTCCTTTTGACCTCAGGGTCATCTCCTCTTGTCCGCTCCAGGCCCTTAGTCAGGGCTCTGTCCGCCATCTTCACAGACTCTGCATAGCACTTCCGTGCTTGGTATTGGTCTCCTCTCACTTCTCCTACTCCAGCAGCGGTAGGGAATTTCATTTTCATATGAAATGTGGAAATGATTGCCTGAAAGAGGTTCAGGCTGGGTCGTCCCATCACGACATTGTATGATGAAGGGATGTCCACGATAAGGAACTCTATCAAATGAACTTTCCGGGCTGGAGCATCTCCCAACCCTACCTGTAGCATTACTGATCCCAAAGGTTGGATGGCACCTCCAGAGAAGCCATACAGAGAGGTATCCACAGGACGCAGCTTTACACTCAACTCCATCCTCTTGAAGCATTTGAAAAACATAATGTCAGCCGAACTCCCCGTGTCTACGAAGACTCGGGCAACATCGAATCCAGCTATGTCGGTAGTGATTACCAGAGCATCATTGTGATCTTCTTTGACTCCTTTAACATCTTCCGGCCCAAATCGGATATTGGGCGTCTCTGTCATACGTCCCACTTCTCTTAATTGACTTCCTTGTTCCGCTTTTAGAGCTCGGACGTTCTGCTTTCTTTTTCGGAAGGAATCTCCATCTGCTGGCCCTCCCACAATCATATGAATTACTCCTCTCTTTGGCGGTGGAGGGGGTATATCCTCTACCGCTTCTCTAGTTTCCTTCTCCTCTGGTTTTCTTTCAGGTTCTTTTCGTTTCTGCCCCCGAGGGCCTTGCCTGTCTCTAAATATGAATTCTTTTAGATGACCCGCCTGGATCATCCTCTCAATCTCATCTTTCAAATGGTAACACTGATTCGTATCATGCCCATATTCATTGTGGAATCGGCAGAATCGATCAGACTTAGGCTTCTGAGGTCCTCGACTCCTGGAATACGGGAACTTCAAATCCGGATGGTCTCCTGCTACCTCCAGTACTTCAGCGGGTTCAATTCTTAAGGGTGTGTATTTCTCGAACCTCCCCCGAGGGCCGGATCGGGGACCTCCGGAGGGGTTGCTATCTCTAACTGCTCTAGAGGTCCGGGGGACTTCTGGACTGAACCGCCTGGAGGGGCCTTCTCTTTCCCTTCTCCTCTCTCGATCTTGTGGCCTAACCTCCAGCCTCTTCGCTTTCCTGACCTCCTCCAGAGTGAGGTACTTTTCTGCCCTGTGCAGCAGTTCATCAAAGTTCTTAACAGGCTTCTTAGCTAGAGAGGAGAAAAAGTCTCCATCACGCAATCCGTTCGTTAGGGCGTTGATTTTCACCTCTGGAGAGGCGGTAGGGACCTCCAGAGCTGCTTGATTGAACCTTCGAAGGAAAGCTCTTAAACTCTCACTTTCTCCTTGTCTCAAATTAAAGAGGGTCAGAGTGGCCCTCGGCTGTCTCCGGGCACTGGCAAATTGATGAAGGAAGAGCTCACTGAATTCTTCCCAGGATCGGATTGTGTTAGGTTCCAACTGGGTGAACCATTGTTGGGCGGCTTTTGCTAGAGTAGTTAGGAATACTCTACACTTTATTCCCTCTCCATAGCGGTGTAGCAATGCTGCATTCTCGAACCTCACTAGCTGCTCGTATGGGTCTGCCGTACCGTCATATTCAAAATTAAGGGGCTTGAAATTGAATGGTAGTTCATCCTGTAATATGTTAGGGGAGAACTGACATCCAGAGGCGTGAGCAGATCTACTGGTTCGGTTGCTCATCTGCTTCTTCATATCTCTCATCTCTTTCTGTAAGGCCAGTAGTTGGTCGCTGACGGGCCCTCCATAGGTATCATCTGTACTTTCTTCTGTCTCAGGGGGTTCTGTACCTCGGGGTGCCAGGTCTGCATTTCTTCTTGTGCCCCGGAGAGGGATGCTTCTCTCCGCTCGTGAGGGCACTTTATCATCTTCTTCTGCCCGCATCTCCATGTCCTTGGACAACACTTGGGAGGCTCCCGGTGCTTCGTCCTGGGGCCTTGGGACAGGTGTCTCCGGGTTCCCTGGTGCAGCTCTAGGAATCCGGTCTCTTTGGTCAGCAAAGGCTCTCTCTACAGCTTGCTTGATGAGGGCGTTCAATTGATCGGGAGAGATCAGGAGCGGCTCTGAGTCTAGAGTGTCCTGTTGCTGAAGATCTGCGGTTTGAGATTCGGGGGCCTCCCGATTCCCCGCTGTGCCCTCTCTGACCGGTACGGGATGACTTTCATCCTCCAAGCCTGGAGTAGGCGCTAATGGCTGATTTGATCCAGAAGGTACGTGGATTGGATCTTTTCCCCGACCTCCCCTTGGCGGAGGATCAGTCGGCAAGGGGGAATTATCTCCTGGAAGACTCTTCTTCCCGGAAATAGAGGTTTTATTTTCGCCACCCATTTGCTCGGACAGGTAGAAACTCGTGAGAAAATCTTTCAATTCTTTCCCACAGACGGCGCCAGTTGATGTGCCAAAATTTGCACGAGAGGATTAGGTATCCTCTGAAATAGATGTCCTTCTTCCCGAATGTGTATAATAGTCCTGATTAGATTATCTCCTCTTGGAATCTTCGAATGACCTGCAAGGAACACACCGGAGGGGAGTCCGGTGTGGACACTCCGATGCCTAAGTCAGTATAGGGCTTATCAAATCTCCCAAGGATCTCAAGATCCTGGATATCTTAAATCAACTCAAAGAATCACAAGCGGAGATGTGGATATTTGGTGTATTAGGTTTTTTAGGTGTAAAGTGTCTAACCTGGAAATATCTTCAAAATTACCTATTTATAGAGATATCTTCCGGAGAGGAAGTCAAGCCTTCCCCTTATCTCGGAGTTGCCCATAAGACTCGGCCCTACCGAAGAGACCCAGTCTCCCTTACTCTCCACTTCCTGAAGACTCGGTAGCATCTTATCTTCGTGGACTTATCCTCCTAAAGTAAAGGAGGACAGAGTCTTCTTTTCATCAAAGCTAGGGCGGAAATGGCGGGAGCATCCTATATTTGCGACCCACGATCTCAGCTAAAACTGTTTGATTCTGATATTCATCTCTAGAAGAAGCTCCCTCCCGAGAGCCCTCCGGAGAGGATTCTTTATCCAGAGAACCCTAAATGAATTCTATCCATTCTTCCCAATCCTATCATTTATACACGTGTCGACTCCTCATTAGGTGACATTTTTAGGCCGCATCATATATATATATATATATCACTAACTTCTATCCCTTTCACAATATTATTTTTTACGTACTTCCAACAAGAATAATAACCATAATTTCAATAATTAGTGATGAGGCCTAAAATTGTCACCTCGTGAGAAGTCGACACGTGTACAGAGGATAGGATTGCTGAGAGGATACGAACTTAAAGAGAACTCCTTAGAATAGAGAATCACATCCGGATGTCCCTCCGGAGGGAGCTCCACCCCAGAACTTATATCAGGAAGACTTGGTCTTGACGGGGGTTAATTGGCCGAAAGTTTAGGAAAGGCTCCCTATAAAACGGGACAAGATTGGATTGAGGAAGACTCATTCTTCCTCAACTCAGCGGCTAAAATATAGAGGAGGAAGTGGTTGCATCTTTTTAGGGAGTGAGAGTTCAAAGGCAAGTGGACTAATTCAAAGAGAGGAAAGGTAGCAGATCCGAAATGGGGGGAAAACCTAACTTCCCCTCAGGGAGAATTCCTCTATAAATAGGCGAGCTTAGGTACATGGACAGGTTACGATCTCTAACTCTATTCAACCTATTACACTTTGTTGGTCCCAAGTTGAGTTAAGATTGAGTAAGCTAAGAAAGTCTAGAGGGGAGGGGTGAATAGACTTTCAAAAATCTTTCAAAATATCAGAGTTTATAATGCGGAATAGTGTTCTGAATAGTACTGTTCTTACTGAGTTAGATCAGTACTTCCAGTTTTTAGTTTTATACTCAACTTTTAATCAGATCTTTACTTAATAAATTCTACAGTTCTTGTTTAAACAAATATCAAACAAATATCAAACAGAAAATATAAAGAACACATAATTTTATAGTGGTTCGACCAATAAGTCTACATCCACTCTCACAATCCCAGTTGTGATGTTTTATTAACTCTTCCTTGAGTTTCCTGTGGCTTAAAGTCCCAAGATTAAGACTGTGATCTTATCGATTACACTTCCAAGTGTATCTTCGATCTACTAGTAATTCTACAAGTAACTAGCACACTTGTTTACAACAATACAAACTTAAAAATGAAAAGTAAAACTTCTCTTGAGTAGCCTTTGATTCTTCTCTTCAATTCAGTGGCTTCTCCTTAATTTGATTTCCTTAACTCTGTGAGTTCTTGATTGTAGACTTGCTCTTGAATTCTCTAAGATCAGTAATTGTTTAGTAGTAGCAGTAGTCTCTTCAAGTAGGAGATCATACAGTATTTATAGAACTTAGTATGACAGTTAGCAGTTTGTGAACTAACTCTCAACTAACTCTAAAACTGTTTTTGTAACTTCTTCTTGTAACCGACTTTGTAACTTCCTTCTTATTCCAAGTCAGCATCTCTTCAAATATATTCAGTTACACCTTAAATAAGCTATCCAAACTTATTCTTCAAATTCACCAAATCAGCACAGTAACTTACTGTTCTGATTTTTACTCTTCGGATTTTTACTCTGCTGAGCAAGTCAGCACAGTAACTTCAAACTGTTATAACTTCTCAAGAATTCTTTTAAGCTTCTCTTCAACTCTTCTTTGAAGTCTTCTTATTCTGAAGTAGTCTTCTGAGTCTTCAATAGTCTTCTGATCTTCTTCTAATCTAGTGTTCTAAATTACTACTCTAAACTATTACAATGCTGAATACAATAAAATACAACTTTACATATATAAAACCTATCTATACATCAACTGAACTATATACAGATGAGTACATCTAAGTCCTATACTATAAGCTGTCTATACATTACAAAACATCAGCTTAGTTCCTAACAGTTCATATATCAGATCAGTAAACACAATAAGATCAGTAAACATATAAGATCAGTAAACTCAGATTTCAAATATCTCATTAAAATCAATATTCTTATTCTCAGATACCATTAAGATCAGTAATCTTATTTTCAATATTTCTTAATAAGATCAGTAAACTTATTTCAGATGACTCAGTTAAGATCAGTAATCTTGTATAAGATGACTTAGTTAAGATGACTTAGAACCACATATATCATTAACTTTAAGTTGCTTTTGGCCATCAAAACATACAATCATCAATTAGAACATTGTTTCAAGGATTCATATCCCAACACACTTTGGTGAACTTTCTGATTCCCTTCGAGAACCATATTGATAAAAAGAAGACTCTTAAACCCTCATCAGATACCGAATTCTAGATACTGACTTGAGCGTCGGAGTGTCCGCGCCGGATTCCCCTCCGGCGTGTCTTTTGCAGGTTCTTGGAGGATCATTTCGGAAAAAGCAGCGTACCCGGATCATTCATACAAGTTTGAGAATTTGGATATCTGACCTCAAGGATATCCAATCCATTCGTGCAAATTTGTGGCACAACAACTGGCGCCGTCTGTGGGAAAGATTCTAAGAGATCTTCTCACGAATTCCTATTTGTTTGAGCGATGGGCGGAGGAAATAACACAATTACGCCTACTCTAGGGAAGAAAACTCTTCCGGGGGAAATCCCCCCTTTACCATCTGATCCTGCACCAAAGGGAGGCCGGGGAAAGGACCCTATGCATGTTCCCTCCGGATCAAATCCGCCATTAACACCAGCCGCCACACCAACCCCGGACTTGGGCGATGGAATGACGAAGAATACCGAAACCCCGGAGATCCGGGCCTCAGGCTCTCAACGTGGGGATGCTCCGAATGCAGAACCATTCCCGGTTTCTCCAGACCAATTGAACGCCCTCATTGACCGAGCTGTGGAAAGGGCTTTTGCGGCTCAGGGAGGTCGAGTCCCAAGAACTGTACCAGCGAACGTGGAGACGCCGGCTCCGAGACTTCAGGACGAGGCCTCTGGGACCTCCCAAGCATTTTCCAAGGAAGAGGGAGTGCGAGCAGAAGAAGATGAGAAAGTGCCCTCTCGTGCAGAAAGAAGCATTCCCCCTAGGGGCACAAGAAGGAACGCAGACTTGGTATCCCGAGAGATGGAACTCCCCGAGGGAGAGGAGAGTACAGATGATACATATCCAGGTCTAGTCAGCGGCCAACTGCAGGCCCTACAAAAGGAAATGAAAGATATGAGGAAACAGATGAGTAATCGGATAAGTAAGTCTGCTTATGTTTCCGGTTGTCAGTTTTCTCCTAACATATTACAGGATGAGTTGTCATTCAACTTCAAGCCCCTTAACTTCGAATACGATGGCACCGCAGACCCATACAAACATCTGGTATGATTCGAGAATGCAGCCTTACTACATCGGTATGGGGAGGGAGTCAAATGTAGGGTGTTCCTGACTACATTGGCCAAGGCAGCACAACAGTGGTTCACCCAGCTTGAACCCAATACCATTCGATCGTGGGAGGAGTTCAGCGAATTATTCCTCCATCAGTTTGCAAGCGCCCGGAGGCAGCCTCGGGCCACGTTAACCCTCTTCAATATGAGGCAGGGGGAGAACGAGAGTTTGAGAGCTTTCCTCCGGAGATTCAATCAGGCAGCTTTGGAAGTCTCTACCGCCTCTCCAGAAGTGAAGATCAATGCCCTAACCAATGGGCTGCGCGATGGAGATTTCTTTTCCTCCCTGGCCAAGAAGCCAGTCCAGAACTTTGATGAGTTACTACATAGAGCGGAGAAATACCTCACCTTGGAGGAGGTTCGTAAAGCCAAGAGACTAAAGGCTAGGCCACAGGACCGGGAGAGAAGGAAGGATGGCCCCTCAAGACGGTCCAGCCTAGAGGTCCCTCGGGGCTCTGGGCCATCGGGAAATTCCAACCCCTCTGGAGGCCCCCGTTCCGGCCCTCGAGAAAGGTTTGAGAAATATACACCTCTAAGAATAGAGCCTGCTGAAGTACTGGAAGTAGCAGGAGATCATCCCGATTTGAAATTCCCTTACTCCAGAAGTCGGGGACCTTAGAAGCCAAAATCAGATCGATTTTGCAGATTCCATAACGAGTACGGACATGACACGAACCAATGTTATCACCTGAAGGACGAGATCGAGAGGATGATCCAGGCGGGGCATCTGAAAGAGTTTATATTCCGAGATAGGCAGGGCCCTCGAGGGCAGAAGCGAAAGGAACATGACAGGAAACTGGAAGAAAATGAATCCAAAGAGGCAACCGAGGACATGCCCCCTCCGCCGCAAAAAAGAGGAGTAATACACATAATCGTGGGGGTCCCGCAGACGGAGATTCCTTCCGAAAGAGAAAATAGAGTGTCCGAGCTTTGAGAGCTGGACAGGGAAGCCAACCGAAGGAGGTACGACGCCTAGCAGAGACACCCAATATTAAATTTGGGCCGGATGACATAAGGGAAATTAAAGAGGATCACAATGACGCATTGGTTTTTTTTTTTTTTTTGAATTACATTAAATACCCATCCCTTTTCCCCTCCCCATGACTCGAACCCAGGATCTAAAGCCTAGGTAGTGGTGCTCTAACCACTTGAGCTATCCAACTTCGTCACAATGACGCATTGGTGATCACTACTGACATAGCAGGATTTGATGTCGCCCGAATCTTTGTAGACACGGGGAGCTCAGCCGACATTATGTTTTTCGAGTGCTTTAAAAGGATGGAATTGAACGTGAAGTTGCGGCCTGTAGACACTTCCTTGTACGACTTCTCCGGAGGGGCCATCCAGCCCCTAGGGTCTGTGATACTACAGGTAGGATTGGGAGATGCTCCAGCCCGGAAGGTCCACTTAGTGGAGTTCCTCATTGTGGATATTCCCTCATCATATAACGTGGTGATGGGAAGACCCAACCTGAATCTTTTCCAAACAGTCATTTCCACATTTCATATGAAAATGAAGTTTCCCACGGCTGGAGGAGTAGGGGAAGTAAGGGGAGACCAATATCAAGCACGGAAGTGTTATGCAGAGTCCGTAAAGATGGCAGATAGAGCGTTAACTAGGGGACTGGAGAGAACGAGGGAAGATGACCCTGAGCTAAAGAAAAAGAAAGTGGAAGGGATTATACCCAAACAGGTGAGCGTTAAGACAGATGAGGAGCTGATGAATGTGGAGCTCTTCCCCGGAAAAGTTGGCTTCGCCACCAAGATAGGGGCCCAACTGGGACCCGAAATGACAAAAAAGGTAATCTCTACATTACGTCGAAACTCTGATATATTTGCATTTTCTCCAGTTGACATGATAGGTATTCCTCCGGAGATAGCCATGCATTGTCTTGACGTCGACCCAAAAGCAAGGCCAGTGAAACAAAAGTTACGAAATTTTGGGATTGAGAAGAATAATATTGTGAAAGAAGAGGTTGAGAAATTACTGGAAGCGGGACATGTCGTGAAAGTACAATTCCCCGAATGGCTCTCCAATGCGGTGTTAGTGTCTAAGGGGGCAGGGAAATGGAGGATGTGCATTGACTTCAGAGACCTCAACAAGGCGTGCCCTAAGGATCATTACCCGCTGCCGAGGATAGATCAGTTAGTGGACGCGACCTCTGGGTTCGAGCTATTGAGCATGATGGATGCATATCAAGGTTACCACCAGATCCAGCTGAACCCCTCAGATGTCCCTAAAGTGTGCTTCATAGCAGCGTGTGGAACGTTTGGTTATGTCCGAATGCCATTCAGGCTAATCAACGCCGGTGTAACGTATCAAAGGATGGTTGATGCTGTCTTTCGAGGGCAGATAGGGAGAAACATGGAAATCTATGTGGATGATATGTTGGCCAAGAGCGTGAGAGCAGAGGAGCATGTGGAGGACCTAGAGGAGATCTTCCAGGTTATTCGAGAAAATGGTATCAAATTGAACCCGACCAAATGCTATTTCGGGGTGACGTCGGGGAAATTCCTTGGATACATGGTTACTCAGAGGGGGATAGAGGTGAACCCAGTTAATGTAAAGGTTGTATTAGACATGCAGCCACCGAGGAACGTGAAGGAGCTCCAGACGTTAAATGGGAGAATCACATCGTTGAGTAGATTTATTTATAGCCAGGTCTGCTGAGAAAAGTCACCCCTTCTTCAAAATTCTCAAGAAGGGGGCCAGGTTCGAGTGGAATGAAGCATGCCAGAAGGCCTTTGAGGATCTGAAACACCACTTGTCCCAGCTGCCGAAGCTGATTAAACCTTCCCCGGGAGATACCCTCATCCTGTACCTCTCTATAGGGGAATTTTCGCTGAGCAAAGCTCTGGTAAAAGAAGAAGGATCCATCCAACATCATATCTATTACGTCAGTAAGGTCATTCAAGGGGCTGAAGCTCGATACTCAGAAATTGAGAAGGCTGCTCTAGCCGTAGTGTTTACAGCGCGGAGACTGCGCCCATATTTTCTTTCTTATAAAATATTGGTCTGCACTAACTACTCATTGAAACAGGTTATCGGCCGAGCAGACCTCTCCGGAAGGATGGTGAAATGGGCAATAGAGCTCCAAGAGTATGATGTGGACTTCGAGCCACGGAGGGCCATAAAAGCCCAGGCTTTGTCTGACTTCATCCAAGAATCAACCAAACCAGAAGAGATAGAGGGAGGGAAAGTATATGTGGATGGCTCAGTAACCCTGAGCGGATGCGGAGCAGGGATAGTGCTAGTGAATCCCCAAGGAGAGGACCTACAATTTGCAGTGCAATTTCAATTCATAACTTCAAACAACGGAGCAGAGTATGAGGCTCTGATTAGAGGAATGGAGATGGCAGCGGAGTTAGGAGCCCTAAAGGTAATTTTATATTCCGATTCCCAACTGGTCGTTCAACAGGTAAATGGAGAGTATGCAGCCAAAGACAACATAATGGCCGCTTACCTGGAACGGGCTAAAGAGATGATGGGAAAATTCCAAGATTGCAGGGTGATTCAAGTCCCTCGAGAGGAGAATGTACAGGCTGATAGTCTCTCCAAACTTGCTAGTTCCACGGAATTGGAAGGACATGGAACGGTGACCTTAGTGGTAGCAGAAAGAGAGGCTCTCGGAAGCCCCATTGGTTCCATCGAGGAGGGAGATGACTGGAGGAAAAATATCTTGACAGAGCTCACCAGAGGAGCAGATGTCCCCACCACCCGAGAGGCCCGAGCTCTCAGTATCAAATACTGTATTATTGGAGGACATTTATACAAGAAGTCGTTTACCCAACCGTACTTGAGGTGCATATCAACCCGGGAAGCGGCTTATACGCTCAAAGAGATTCATGAAGGCTAGGCAGACAGTCATGAGGGATATAAAACAATGGTAAAGAAAGCCTTGAAGGTTGGGTTATACTGGCCCTCCATGACGAGAGACGCCAAAGAATTCGTAAAGAAGTGCGCAAAAAGCCAGAGGAATGGTCCCCTGATAAGGACCCCTGCAGAGGAGATGGGAGCTATGCACTCTCCGTGTCCTTTCGCCAAATGGGGAGTGGACTTGGTGGGGCCCTTCCCTCCAGCCTCGGGAGGAAGGAAATTTTTTATAGTAGCAGTGGATTATTTTAGCAAGTGGGTCGAAGCCGCCCCCCTAGCTAAGATAGATGAGGAAAACGTGATTAAGTTCTTGGGAAGGCAGATCTGCTGCAGGTTCGGAGTACCTAGGATACTAGTATCTGATAATGGGACACAGTTCAACGGAGAGAATGTACGAGGATGGTGCGCAAGGCTAAACATAGTGCAAAGATTCACTTCCGTAGCTCATCCCCAAGCTAATGGGCAGGTGGACGTTACTAATCGAACCATAGTAGATGGTATCCGAACGAGGCTGGCGAAAATAGGCGGAGGATGGGTGAGCGAGTTGGACAACGTGTTGTGGTCTTACAGGACCAGTCCAAAGACAGCAACGAGAGAATATCCTTTCCAGTTGGTCTATGGGGCCGCGGCAGTGATACCTCCAGAGGCCGTATTGCAATCTCACCGAATTGCCCGATTTGAAGAACATCAAAACGAGAGGCTGATGAGAGAGGCCTTGGATTTAGTGGAAGAGGAAAGAGAGATGGCTCGAGTACGTGCTGAAAGATACAAGAGTCGAATCAAAGCTGCGTACGATCGAAGGGTGATCCCAAGGTCTTTTAGAGTGGGGGATCTGGTGCTGAGAAGAGCTGATGCACTAAAGAACACGGGGAAACTGGAGCCCAATTGGGAGGGGCCATATAAAGTCACGAAGGTACTGAAGGGAGGAGCCTATAGATTGCAGAGCATGGAGGGGGTCGATATAGCTAGACCTTGAAATATTTGTCACTTGAAGAGATTTTTTGTTTGAAGAAAATGTAAGGTTTTGAGACCATTTGTGATTTGGTGCTGATTCCTGTTTTATTTAACGTATTTAATAGCTTCACCGGAGCTCTTTTTCCCTCTTTACGGGTTTCCCCTTAGGTTTTTATGTAGAGAGGTTTTTAATGAGACCGGCGTAGGTTATCTATGACCTATGTTGAAAACTGGTATTAATCAATGAAGCTTCTTTCCCTTTTGAAGAATTATGCAGAGTTATTGTGTTCTGATTATCTTTTTCATGTTAATATATATGATGTGCGAATATGAACCCTGAAAATAAGAGACCCAAAGTGGGTTACTTGAAAATGAAAGAAAGATTTTACGAATTAAAATCTTTTAAGAACGAGAGTGAGAGACACTCGAAGGCCTAGAGGCCGAGGAGAGCTCCTCACCATACTCGAGACCCAAGTGGGTTACTTGAAAAAGAAAGAAAGATTTTACGAATTAAAATCTTTTAAGAACGAGAGTGAGAGACACTCGAAGGCCTAGAGGCCGAGGAGAACTGGAGAGCTCCTCACCATACTCGAGACCCAAGTGGGTTATTTGAAAATGAAAGAAAGATTTTACGAATTAAAATCTTTTAAGAACGAGAGTGAGAGACACTCGGAGGCCTAGAGGCCGAGGAGAGCTAGAGAGCTCCACACCACACTTGAGACCCAAGTGGGTTACTAAAAAACGAAAGAAAAATTCCATGTGCCATATTTGATGCAGCCCATAAGACCGAAAGGGGAGAAGGAAAAGAGGACTAGAGGAAACCTTCCACCATGTTCCTTACCAGTCTTATAGGCCGCTCACGTGAACAAGAAGGAAAATACACGCCATAAACGAATAGTAAGAAACTAATTACAACAAAAAAGCCCCCACAAATCCAGGAGTGCGGGGTCCCCTAGAGAGTATAGTGAAAATCAGTATCATGAGCAGAAATTAAAGAGTGTAGCAAAAGAAAGATAAAATGTTTGAAACATGAATTTTAAACAGCTTCTTTGACAGCAGTTTCCTCAGCAACTTCCTCAGCAGCGGCATGACCGCTAGATCCTCCACCTTCCTTGGGGCTCTCCCCTCCTGCCGGTGCAGCCTCAGCGTCCTTTCCTCCATCTGCCCTCACTTCAGTCAGGGGAGCAGAGGCGTAAGGATAGGTCAATTGCTCCAGAGGCTCCAGCTCAGCCATGCCCACCTTGGCAACTTGCAATCTGGCAATAGTTTGACTCATTCCGGGCAACCACCAAGGACTATCAGCACTTTCTGCTGGATCCCCTAGGAATTTGGGAGGAGGAGCAAGCTTGTCTAGGCGGAAAGCACGAGAGTAGGTTCCATCGAATTCGGGAGCTGAGTGCTCAGCCACAGCATTGCTGAAGCCGTGATCAATGAAGTGAGGAATATGTGGCCCCATAGCGCACATGAAGCTCGAACTCTTTAAAAAGCTGGACAGCTATTGAGTATGGAGAGTCCCTAGAAATTCTTGACCCAGAGAAGAGGTGAACAAAGATTTGACGCAGGCCTGCACTCCAGTGTCTGGTAGCTCACGCTCCATTCGCTTCATCTCTTCCTCCATTCGCCTCATCTCCTTCCCCATTCGCTCCACTTCTCCCTCCAGATGCCTAGTCTTGGCTGCCTCTTGCTTACTTTGAGCCCGGAGGAGAGGCAACTCCTCAGCTAAGGCTTGAGCTCACTTTTGAGCTTTGTCCCTCTCCGCGGCGACACCTTTGAGAGCCAATTGAGAGGAGGATGCCTCAGCCCGAAGGAGCTCGTTCCCAACAACCAGCTCGATAGTTTGATCAAATATTTTAGTATAAACAAGCCCGAACTGCATGATGAGAAAAAGTAACATTTCAGACATGAAGAAATTAGATATCATAAAAACAAGGGAAGATACCTCAGAAAATAGGTGAGCGCCATGGAGCAGTTGATCCTCAGGGAGAGACTGGCAAGAGAGCGTAGTGTTAGAAGGAGGAGGACATCGGCTGATGAGACGCTGGAGAGGTTCGTAGGAAGCAGGAAGGGAGGTTTCCTTCTCAGGAGGGGCACGAGTAATATTTCCCTTCTTCTTCTTGGAAGTGACGGAATCGAGAATGGAAGCATTGGCAGCTGAACGAGTCCTCTTAGAGATGGAACCAGGGACTTGGGCAGAGGAGCTAGGAACAGAAGGAACCTTTGTAGAACTCTCTGGAGCGGGGGTCTTTTCTGAGCTTTCTGGAACCGGAGTTGGGGAATGAGGAGCCTTAGGAGGGTTATCAGGGGTAGCAGCCGCAGGTGCCTTCACCACCCCAAGTGCAGGGGCATCCCATGAAATGTGAGTCAACCAGCTCATAGCTGCAGGTAACCAAGAAACCTTCAAAAAAAATATAGTCATGTATAATGAACGAAACAAGAGAGCAGGGATTCTTTTTACCATCGTGAGGCTCTAAAGGAAAATCCTAAGGACAAAATCCAAAATGAGAGAGAATACGAGGGTTATTGCAGATACCGATGACATCAAAGAAATCACGGAGGCAAACGTGACCATTGAGGCTAGTCATAACAGTATAATTTGAAGCAGAGTAAGCTTTCAGAGGAGGAAGAGGTATTCCTGGATTATGATATAACCAACATTCATGGGGAAACGGCCAATCGGAGGATTTGGTCACAAAAATATAATAATCTCGCCAGGATGACTCCTCTTCATGGAGCTTTTTCATGAATTTACAAGCACGGGACCTTCTCCCACAAACATAGAAGAAGCCATCATTCAGCTTACAAGAATACTGGCTCAGAAATAGTTCAGCGGAAGGCTCGCCGCCATTCCCCTTCACCAGAATATAAAATCCGATCATAGTGCGGATAGCGTTGGGAGTAAACTGATTAAGGGGAATTTGCATGCGGGTAGATATGGAGGCCAGATAAGGATGGATAGGAAATCGAAGACCAGCCCTAATCTGGGCTTCAAAGAAAGCTAGGGTTTGAGGTCCCGAGAAATTGGGGCGTTCATCCGGATGAGGGATCCGGGGGATGTACTCCGGTGGAAAGACTTGGGCTTGAACGAGACTAGCCAAGTGGGTGTTGTCAATCAGAGAAGAGGTCGAAATTTTATCCCTCAGGTGGGGGTCCTCTATCGGAAACATAACCGATTCGGGAAGATTCGGTTTAGAGGACTCAGGCAGAATTGCCTTGCCGGAAGACATTAACAAATAGTGCGGAAATAAAAAGGATGTAGAAGATAGTTGGGTTACCTTGTTGGAAGAAATGTGAAGTCGGACTGGACGATCGACGGTGACGAGAAGCCGGAGAAAAGAGAGACGCCGGAGAGGAGAAAAGAAGACGGCGGGGGAGTTTCCAAGGAGAGAAGATATGAATCAAGGAAACAAAAGATGAAAAAGTGAGCAGAAAGGGGTAGAATCGAGGTATCTCCTTGAGAAAATAGCTGGAAAGAGAAG
Source organism: Galeopsis tetrahit (assembly GCA_963675135.1). Lineage (NCBI taxonomy): Eukaryota > Viridiplantae > Streptophyta > Magnoliopsida > Lamiales > Lamiaceae > Galeopsis > Galeopsis tetrahit. The sequence goes on along the minus strand of OY776121.1, from coordinate 74,232,586 downwards.
ATCATATCCGAGTGGGACCCAGGCGCGGAAGTCGAAGCGTTTTTCTCGAGTTTGGGCGGGAAAACTCAGGAAGGGAAATATTTTCGAAATTTCTCTCCGAAGGGAAGTTAAAACACGTCTCTCCAGAAGTGCCATTTATGCCAGATTCCCTTGAATTTCTTACTCTCACAAAGGTATGATCATTTTATGAGAGTAGGGGGAGTAGATGATGCGGCCTAAAATTGTCACCTCGTGAGAAGTCGACACGTGTACAAAGGATAGGATTGCTGAGAGGATACGAACTTAAAGAGGACTCCTTAGAATAGAGAATCACATCCGGATGTCCCTCCGGAGGGAGCTCCACCCCAGAACTTCAGGGGAAATATATCAGGAAGACTTGGTCTTGACGGGGGTTAATTGGCCGAAAGTTTAGGAAAGGCTCCCTATAAAACGGGACAAGATTGGATTGAGGAAGACTCATTCTTCCTCAACTCAGCGGCTAAAATCTAGAGGAGGAAGTGGTTGCATCTTTTTAGGGAGTGGGAGTTCAAAGGAAAGTGGACTAATTCAAAGAGAGGAAAGGTGGCAGATCCGAAATGATGGGAAAACCTAACTTCCCCTCAAGGAGAACTCCTCTATAAACAGGCGAGCTGAGGTACATGTACAGGTTACGATCTCTAACTCTATTCAACCTATTACACTTTGGTGAACTTTCTGATTCCCTTCGAGAACCATATTGATAAAAAGAAGACTCTTAAACCCTCATCAAATACCGAATTCTAGATACTGACTTGAGCGTCGGAGTGTCCACGCCAGATTCCCCTCCGGCGTGTCTTTTGCAGGTTCTTGGAAGATCATTTCGGAAAAAGCAGCGTACCCGGATCATTCATACAAGTTTGAGAATTTGGATATCTGGCCTCAAGGATATCCAATCAATTCGTGCAAATTTGTGGCACAACAATTAGTTAATAATAAAAAATAATTTTAATCATCATATATAATTCATAAATAATATTTTTTATTTTTTATTATAAAGTTTATTATTATGGCCTGACTTTTAATTAATTTGCTTGTGGGGATTTTTTTATAAAATTTACTATAATGTATTTTTTGTATTTAAATATTATTATAAGTTTTTTTTCTTCATAATAAATATGACATGGAAGTATGACAAGGACGCGATGTAATATGTTTTGTCTATTGGCATTGTGGCGTCTTCAAATCAGCAAGAGGGCTAAAATAGATCGAGACCGAAAGAACTAAAATTGACACAAAAAGGACTAAAATTTTAAAAGTAAAAAGTTACATAATATTTTGTAGGCTCGACTAAATTTACATGACCATTTTTGAATTAATTGAGTTCATTCCATTCATACGTAATTTCATTTCTTCATTCCATACACGCCCTTACTATTCTTAACGAATTAACAACATTTTTTCATCTCCATCCCCATTGATTCGGGTGAAATTTACACACTTTAGATGCACATGTGAAGCTCATTTTGATGTTGATTTCATTGATTTATGGATTGAATATGATTATTTAAGCCAAAATGAGGGAAAGGTTGTGTTTTGTCGATTTTGTAGGAAAAACGATGGAATTTGGAGCAAAACACATACCATACTTCACTGGATAAAAAAGAGGAGTGCACCATTGGGTTCGTCTCGAAAAACGGAGTGGAATAGCCAAAAGAATCAAGTCAATCGGACACCCGAGGCGAAAGATATGCACGAAACAAGAAATGGTCGAAGAGAGGAACGATCGAGCACGCAGACCGAGCAAGGCGTGCTCGATACAGAAATTTGGAGGTCGACCGAGAGCACGGCCGAGCTGTAGCACATGCCCAATCCGCATGCCACGGCCGAGAGAGGAGCACGACATGGCCGACCTCGATCCAGAAACATTTGGGCCGCCATGAAGCACGGCCGAGCTGCCTGTTCGGCCGAGCACCCATCCAGGCCTAATCCGTGCGCCACGGCCGAAACACCCCCACGGCCGAGCATCGTCCAGCCCACCATCGCGCACAACACGGTCGAGCTGCCTGCTCGGCCGAGCCACCTAAAGACCAAACCTCGATTTTGCACGGCCGTGCTACCCCATTCTCGGTGCCTTTTGTCCATTTTGACAATTTTTTAGGGACTAACTTGCAATTCTTGCACCCAAACCCTACCCCAACACTATATAAGCCCCCATTCTTGAAATCAATTGTACCTTCCCCCAATTCTTAAGAATTTCTCACATACAAACACACATTTGAAGGTATTTTGGCATCAATTCTTCATCTCTCCACCAAATCAAGCAATGAAGACACCAATAGCTTGGAAATTTCAATCCCCACCACATTTTAGACTAAGCTTTCTATTTCTCTCTCTTTTTATTTAGTTATTTCATTTGGTTTTGTTTATTAGACTATGTTGTTGATTAGCTAGAACACTTTTGGTTCTAAGGCTTTGTAAATATTTGGATTGAAGTTTATGAACTAATTTCTTGCTTTAAATGGTGTTTGTCTCTTATTTGTGTGCTTAATTTTCATTTGGAAGCATGTTATTATTGGCCATGATAATATGTTTAATCTATTAATCGTATGTAAGCATGCAATTCGATATTATTATGATCTCGAGAGAGGATTAGTTATTGGGAGGGAATTGAATGACCTTCGGGGCTATATTAGGTGGTGTGATGTTTGTAATGTAGAGATACGAACTTACGTTGCATACTCCTTTGAATTAGTTATATCGAGAGATTGATTAATTCTTCTTTAGTGGTCAACCTTATAAGAGGACAACCTTAATTGCCATTTGAATGAGTTACAAATCATAAATGGATATCTAAATATTGCAAATGCCTTGGAATCTATCTTCTCATCTTTGAGTTTCACACGTTTACTTTTCATTTTGTGATTTGCATGAGCGTTTATTGATCGATTTCTATATTACTCGTTTAATTGTTTACTTGTGACAAGTTTGGGTAGATAATTAGGGGTAATTGTTATATTTCCACTTAATCGATCGCGTCTATTTAGAATTCAATCGACAAACTCCACTTTTATACTACACCTCCTCGTGGGATCAACCTCATACTTATCACGCTACAATATACGTCGTATACTTGCGGTTGTTTATTTTGGTGTTGCATAATACGTGAATCACTCATCCCCGTCCCCATTCTCATCTCATCCACTACCATCCCTAACCAAGCAAACATTAACTGCTCTGGATAGTGGCAAAATTTTAAAATGTGATATGTCAGCTCGAATGCAATACACGTTTCACTGTGTTCTGTATTGCATTTCACTCTCTAATTAAATTATTGACATCGAAATTCCTAAGATGCAAACAATTTTTAAGGGGTCAATTCATAAAAAGTTTTAATTTGCTTTGTCTTTGAACGGGACTCCGCAAGTGGACGATAGAATTGGTCATTAGTCAGTCTTTGAACTGGATACCGAGGCATAAAAAAATTAGATGTTGACATGTGTCATTTTAAAAAATAATGAGGATGAATCAAATTAAATACAAAAGTGGAACAGAAATATTATACTATATATTACAAAGTAGAAGTACTATTCTACATGTTGATGTGACGACTGTACTCCTTAAATTTTGATGTTCTGAAAAATGAATTATTCCATTATTTGTCTGTTTTAAACTATCATACGCATAGGGATGACAATGGGGCAGAGCAGGGCGGGTATCTCAATATCCAAACCTGCCCCGCGCATATATGCATCCGCCCTGCCCTGTCCTATGATCTGCTACGGGGCAGCATTTTATGCTCTGCCTTGCTCCACGCGGGTACCTGCCCTGCCCCATGCTTGATATGGGGCAGCATTTTTTAGTCTCGCCCCGCCCTGCCCCAAGTCTCATTTTATATGTATATAAATTATTTAAAATGGTATAAATTAAATATTAAAATTCATCCTTAAACTAAACTAAAATAAATATTGGTATAAATTAGGGTTAGTTTACTTAATTAAATTATTATATAATTATATATATATTTATATTCGGTACAGGGCAGGGCGGGGCAGGGCAGGGCAGAACAATAAATATGTAAATCCATGCCTGCCCTGCTCTGCACGCGGGGCGGGGCTGACTTGCCCCATTCTCAGAATGGGGCAGGGCAAGTCAGGTCAAAATCTCTCGGGGCAGGGCGTGGCGACTCCGGGGCAGGTCATTTTGCCATCCCTACATACGCAATTTGAATGGGTATGGGATAAGATTTAATTCGTAGATGAACTTGACTCCTATTGGTTCAGGGGATTTCAGTCATGGCAGGAGCCCAACTTATTTGAATCAAGTTACCGAGCTCGGAAAATAAAACACACATACTATATTAGACGAACATTGTAATTTGCTCTTAAAATCTTCTACATTAGTCAAACGACTCAAACCTTGACCGTCAACTTCTTTGACCAACCCTTGAGTGATAAATTTTGCTTTCTTTTATTTCTCTTATTGGATTACGTACACATGATTTTCAGTAGAGCTGAGGTTATTATCTATATATAAATACTCAGCTTCACTTGTAAGTTTAGATATATCAACAATATTTCATCATAGAAAAATAAATTAAGCAAAATGATCATGATGATAGACGTTTTTGTGTTTTTAGCTATATGTGTTCCACTCATATTCTTTCTTGTGATGGGGGGCCGGAAGGCGGCAGTTGTTCCGCCAGGCCCGCCGCCCCTACCCCTCATCGGAAATCTCCACCAATTTCTAAAAGCCAAAAGCCCATACGTCTTTCTCAAGCAACTTTCAAATAAATATGGGCCCCTTATGCAAATGAAATTAGGTCCCATACCTCTACTTGTAATAACCTCCTCAGAATTGGCAAAACAAGTCCTGAAAACACAAGATTCCGTGTTTTGCAGCAGGCCAAAATTCTTGGGGCAGTATAAGTTGGCCTACAACGGCTTGGACATAGCCTTTTCGCCCTACGGTGAATATTGGAGGGAGGTGAAAAAGATCTTTTCCGTTCATCATGTAAGCACTAAAAAGATTCAATCTTTTCGTGCAGTTCGAGAGGACGAATCTAGTCGCCTCGTTTCTAGGGTTTCAAGTTTAGCTTCTTCATCTTCTTCTCTTGATCATAATATTAATGTTGTTAATGTGAGTGAGATTGTAATGACTCATATCACCATTCTCATACTTAGAATTTCTTGTGGTGAGAGATATGAGGAAAATGGACCCCAATTGCGGAGGTTCGATGAGATTGTGAAAGTTGTTCGGCCCGCATTGGGTACATTCTATGTATCCGATTACTTTCCTTCCTTAGGCTGGGTGGATAAACTCACTGGATCAATCAATCGACTCGATATGGCTTTCGACAAGTTGGATTCGTTCTATCAGGACCTCATCGACGACCGTCTTCTTCGCAACACGGAGAAGGAGAAGGAAGAAGAAGATATTCTTGATATATTGATCAAGATGAAAGAAGAGCAGATGTCATCTTCAATTGACAACAATAGCTGGGATAACATCAAAGCATTGTTAAAGGTACGTATTTCCTTAATTTTCACTATAATTATAATTTCTCCAACCTCACAGTTAGTATAACTTAATTTAGATATATATAAAAACAGATCTATGTAATAAGTGTTCAAATAAAATAAAATAACAACTCAAGTTCGGATTTTGTTTTAGATGCAAGATAAATATATATGTTAAATTAGAAATCGAAAGTACGTAAGAGGTTAATTTTATATATTATACATTGAAAATGTACTCGGTATATATACATATGTGTATAATTTTTTGCAATTTGAAAGTTAAATGGAAAAGGTTTAGAAAATAATGGAGTATAAAATTAGAAAATATATATGATTCCAAGTGTCATGGCCGTATGCTCCATTTTAAAAATTTATTTTTATTTACAAAATGTCAATTTTAAAAATGTGGTTTGAACGAAAAAAATTGAAATTTATTTTGGTAGCCTATCATGATAAATATTATTAGGATATAGTAATTGTTTAGCTAGTGATTTTCCAAAAGAAGAAAACTAACTAATTATTTGCTTAATGATATCTTTATAGAACATACTACTCGGTGGAATTGATACGAGTGCAGCCACACTTGTGTGGATCATGACTGCCCTGATTAAAGATCCCAAAGCTATGAAGAAAGTTCAAGAAGAAATTAGAAACTTGGTAGGTGAAAAGGGCGGAGTAGATGAAGATGATTTGCCTAAACTTCCATACTTAAAAGCAATAGTAAAAGAGACCCTAAGATTGTACCCTCCATTCCCATTGCTTGTGATTAGAGAAACAATAGAAAGGTGCAAGCTGGAAGGCTACGAAATTCAACCGAAAACAGTGGTTTATGTTAACGCTTGGGCAATCGCAAGGGACCCCGAGCACTGGGAAAATCCAGACGAATTCCAGCCCGAGAGATTCTTGAACAACGATATTGACATTAAAGGTCAAGATTTCCGGATGCTTCCATTTGGATCGGGTCGAAGAATTTGCCCAGGATTGAATTTAGGGCTAGCAAATGTAGAGCTTACAGCTGCAAATCTTGTTTACTCTTTTGATTGGGAAATGCCTCCAGGTGTTGAAGCACAAGATATTGATTCTGATCCTTTGCCAGGAGTCACAATGCATAAGAAAAATCCACTTTTCTTAGTACCTAAGAAGTATGTTGTTTAAGTTTCAATAATAATTCTATGTAATAAGTGTTCTTACAGTTGACATTGATCAAATGTAAGAAGCATTCTGTTTAAGTTGAAATGGTAATAGTACTTTTATTTATTTTTGTTTGCAAGAGAAATTATATAAGACGGAAATATGTTGTTAATTATTAATTATCACCTCGCCGCATGAATGATTAAACTATAATTTTCAGGTGGTATCATAAGTTGACATTTTACCAAGTGGAGTATCAATTTAGTTTTAAATAATTTTTAAATTTCATCATAATAACCAATTCGGCATCTTATTATATTGATTTTACAAAAATAAAATAAAAAATATATTCTAAACAATAATAACCTATATATTAAAACAAAAAAAATTATATATAGATTAACAACATAAATTAAAGGTTAGAAAAACATCATAAATTAAAGGCATGTAGTTCAGCAACTTTAATTTAAAGAGAAAAAAAAATTATTGTATTGATTTACACTATAAATTAAGTAATCGACAAATTGATTTTAAAATTAATAAATAAATGAAAAGAATCCAGAGATCTTTAATTTTAATGTAACCAAAGAATTACAGCCAAATAATTACTCAATTTGGAAACTTGTACTCCACTAAGTGGGCAACATGATAAAAATACCATCATTTTAATGTATTTGCATAAAGGGTAGGTAAAAATATGGAAATTTTGGTATATCAAGTTTTTACTGAAAATTTAAAGAAATTAACGGTAATGGTATGAAAAATGATTATATTGAAGTATTTCGATATATATCGAAGTATCGAGAAAAAATTGGTATTCGGTATATACTAAAATTTTAATAAAATAATATATATATTTTTTTAATTAAAATTAATTTTGGTATACCGGTGTTTTAGTGTGAAACGGTGGTTCAATATTTTCGGCATGAATCAGTATGTACTAAAAATTCAATATGGTATGTATGCCAAATTTTTTGAAATATATACGGTATGATTTTCAAAAAGGTATACGGTAATTATTGAGAAATTTTTGTTTTATGTCATGTAACTTAGGCTTAATTCAGTTTATATCCTTTAAATTTTCACTTTTTCGATTTACATCTTTTTTGTCAGAAAATTTTAAAACTCACCAAAATGTGAGGAATAAATTAAAATTTCGGACAAATAGTCCAATTTACATCCTTTAAGTTTTTTTCTATATAATTAATTTTTTTTAAATCCAATTAAAAATTCAAAAAAAATATCATAAAAAATTAAAAAATCTCATTATTAAAATTAAAAACTATAAAATGTGTAAAATAAAATTCAAAATATCTCATTAGAATTTCTAAAAATCTCATTAAAAATATGAAATGGGTAAAATAAAAATAAAAAACTTCTAAAATTTTAAAAATACTAGTAAAAATTAAAATTCTACAACTCAAAAAATCGAAAAATGTGTAATTTAAAAATTAAGAAATCCAAAAATCTCATTAAAATTTCTAAAACACTTTAAAAAATCTCATTAATTTTTAAAAAATGTGTAGATTACACATTACAAATTCTAAAAATCGAATAAGAATAATAAAAATTATTAATATTTACTTAAAAAATAGACTTGATTCGGAATCGTCCACCATTTGCTCGAACTCTTAAAAATTTTGGGTCCCACGAGGTTTTTCACACTACAAAAAACGCGGGGTTTGCCGACGGAAGGCTACTGACGGAATCCATTCCGTCGGCCGTCCCGACGGATCGCCGACGGAAATTTCGAATCGAATGACTCCCGACGGAATCCAATATCTGTCGGGACCGTCCGACGGACTTGCCGAATTTAGTTTCACCGTCAAACGGTGTCGTTTAGCCTTGCTTCCCGACAGATTTTTTCCGTCGGTCGTTCAAATTTCGACTACCGACGGAATAATCCGTCGGTAGCCGACCCGCTTTGACCCACCGCCTCGGATACCACTGAAAAGACGCGTAATAATTAATATTCGCGTGCTACCGACGGAAATATCCGTCGGTAGCCAAATTTTTTTTTTATAAGAACTACCGATTGAAGGCAGTTTGTGAATTGAAGGAAAAAAAAAATTCACTCTCGTCTCGTCTCCTCTGTTCTCTCCTCAGTTCGTGGTGGTTTCGTGCGTGGATTGGATTGTCTTTTGCGTGGATTGATCGACAAAGGGCATAACGATTATCTACTCCAATTTTCTTCAATTTAAACGGTACGTTTTATAAATTCTTAATTAATTTAAATTAAGTTATTGTATTAATTATTGCATGTTAATTATTATAAAACTGTTATTGAGTTATTATAAATTGCATGTTAATTATTATAAAACTGTTATTGAGTTATTATAAATTGCATGTTAATTATTATAAAATTGCATGTACGTAGTTGATGAATATGTATAATTAATTCAAATATATGTTAGTACAGGGATTATATATATGTTTTTTATTGGTTAATTGTAATTAATTAATGTATGTTAGTTCAAATATATAGTGTAGCTAGTTCTTGTTAGTTGTTAGTTCAAATATATTGTGTACTTCTTGTTAGTTCGTTTTGATAATTAAACTAGGTTATTATTGTTGATTAAATTAGTAATTATTGTTATAAGTAGGGTGTTGTACGTTTGATTAATATAATTATAATTATTGTTATTGTTTAAATTAAGTCATTATTAATTAGTTTGGTAAATTATTGATTTCATTAGTAACATGATTTGTTATTGATTAAATTAGGAAATTATTGACTTAAATTACCAAAATGTTATTAATTAAATTAGGTAATTATTGATTTCATTACTATATTAATTATTAATTAATTTATTATACTTTTAAATATTATTTATTAAAATAGATGAGTCAAGATTCTAGTGGGGCCTCAGGATCTCGACGTCGTAGGAGAGGCTCACTTAGGCCTGTTGAGCCTCCTATGATGACGTCGTCGTCATCCGTTCCACAGCATTCGCCACCGTCATCTCAGTCGTCAGCAGCTCATCTACATCCCACGCGGGCTCGAGAAACCAGACTGAGAGTATGGATTGAGGATGGAATATAGTAAAGTAATTAATTAAATAATTTTAAGGTTTAACAATATTTAATAGCATCAATTTTTGTACATTTTTTAATTTATAATGTGTTTGTTTCTTAATATATAATGTCACAACTTACTTCCTGGTAATGAGGTGTCGAAGATTTGCACTAAGGCGATTATTAAGTGCAAGGTTGCTGCGAATGCATGCCTACTCTTGGCTGAAGGTGCCGCAGACGAAAAATGATGAATACTGGGAGGAATTTCAGGTATTTGAGTGCATTCAATTAAATATTAATAAACAATTTATTATATATATTATTTGATAAATATGCTGATCGAATATGTGCAGAAACATGCTTATTGGCTTAGGGAGTTTTTTTCGGACGACGATATATATTCACAAGCACTGGGCCGCTTCATGTCAATCTAGGTATAATGAGGTAATGTACACCTGGAGGACTGCTTGGCGTAGTCGTGGCGTGGTGCAGACGTTGGGTACGGACGAAAATGGAGTCGACGTGTGGAACACGTTGACCACGTATTGGAGTAGCCCGGAGTACGTGAAGAAGTGTAATACTGCTCGAGCCAACCGTAGAAGTGATGTGGGAGGTGGGCCTTGGGGGGGGGGGGGCGATCCGCTTATGAGCACTCAATTGCTCTAGTAAGTGTTCACTAAATTTATTTCAATTATTTATATTATATTATATAAAATAATTTTGATATGCTCATTTGGTACGAAATAGGAGCGGGAACTTGGGCGTGAACCCACACACGTGGATCGGTTGAACCTTCTTCATCCGTTTGATCCAGATTCGCAGACGTCCACATATGGACGCACTACCGAGCTTCACGTAAGTTTAATTAAATTGTGATGTTTTTTTTAATATTTAATTAATTAAATGTATTGAACTATGTATTAATTTAATTTTTTTTATTATGTAGTTGAATGTGAACCGGAGGATTGAAGAGGTAACGACACAGGCTTCTGCTGAAGCCGGGCCCAGCGCTCCCCGTCCGCCTGATCTTAACCAGATTTACCTGGACGTTGCCCCGACTGATCGAGGACGGGTCCTTGGCCTTGGCCGGATGAGCCGCTCAGTGAGAGTTGCGTCGTCCAGTTCGTCCCAGCGTGCATCGCAGGCCTCTGTATCCTCCCCTGCTGCTCCGGACTCGAACATAGTCAACTGGATGAACCACTACTTCCGACAGATAACTGACACTATGGGTCGATCGTTGGGGATGTCTGCTGATCAAATAGATACATGCTTTACACAAGCGATGAGCGTTCCCCCTCCGCCTTTGAATGCTCCGGTTGGTCCAGTTCCCCCTACAGCTCCAGTTCCAGATCCAGATGCAGCCGCAGACGACGTCATCAATGTCGACTTGAATTTCGTTGGCGGTGATGAGTATTTTGACTTTAATGGTTGATGTTTGAACAATTTAATTTTCTGTCGAACTATTTATTTTTCTGTCAAACTATTTAATATTCTGTCGAACTATTTATTATTCTGTTGGACATATTTATTTCGGTTGATGGTTGTTTGCCAATGGATTGTTTATTTATGTTATTGTTTTTAATTTATACATAATACATAATTTTTCGTTATATTTGATATAAAGTAAAGAATTTTTTGATTTTTTTTTATTCCGCCAAAATTACCGACGGAATTTCCGTCGGTTGAGTACAATACCGATGGTTAAATTTCGGTACGTTTTTCTTTTTTACTTGGTTAAATTTTGTAGTTTAGTTGTGCATTTTATATGGTTTTAGTTTAATTAGTTGTGCATTTTATATATTTGTAGTTTAGTTGTGTATTTTAATTATATTTTTTGTAGTTTAATTAGTTGTGCATTTTTTATATGTTTGTAAGAATTTTATGTTAAATGTTTAACAGATGGAATTGCCGGATCGTCGATGGATGTATTGTACTCCTAGGTTGTTCAAGTAGAATATTCGGGATATCCAGCAAAGACTGTAGTGTTGTTCAAGTGTTATTGGTTTGATTCAGGCCCTTCAGGAACAAGGATTCATCCGGAGTACAAACTCGTCGATGTTAATCCGAAAAGGAGCTATAGCGGGAATGATCCATTTGTATTTGCCCATCAAGTATCTCAAGTATACTACTGCAAGTATCAAGTACGATCACGTAGTAAAATTGAATGGCACGCTGTTTGCAAAGTAAAGGCAAGATCAATGATAGAAGTCCCTACAAAGGAAATGAGTGATGAAGATGATTCTCCGTTTCAAACGGAACAAATAGAGGCTAGAACTGAAGTCTTTACGGGAGATTTGAATATCCACGTTGTTGGTCCTTGGTGGAGTATAACACAAGTGTATGGGGGGGGGGGGGAATGCACTTGTGTATGCAAATTCTTTTCTTTTTGATAAACTGGTCCTATCAGGCAAGTTGTCTCACAACTGGCCTGAGTGTGAACTTTGATAGATACTTGTCCTACTGATTACTATTAAGTGATCAGTTGGCTAAGTATCTAAAAGAGTTGCTAAGTGCGGAATGTGGTTGGCCTTTACTCAAAGAAATACTCCAAGTTGATTTCTGAAAATACAGGTTATCAGGGACTTTGTCCAAAACAAATTTTCTTACTTACTAAGTTATGAATCTTTGAAATATGATTGAATGGAGTGAAGTTAAGAATGCAGTAAGTAAATGAGACACAAATTTATAGTGGTTCAGAGACTCAAGCTCCTACATCCACTTTCCCTGATTGAACAGGATAATTCCTTCTCAATGGAATTAGCTTGTTTTATAGTGCCAAGGTGCACTGATCAACAACACTCTCTTAGTGTTTTGATCCCTAGGATAACTTGAGTCCTAGTGCTCAATCTCTCTGAGTTAAGACTGTGTTTCACACTAACAGTCCTTAACTTCTCACTTCTACAACAAACACTCTCTTCACTAAATGAGATAAGGTTTGAGGTTTGGTTCCAACTAATAGAGATATCCTTTACAATAAGAACAGTGTAAAGGAATAGGATATCTCAATGCTAAGCTAGGATGTTTACAAGAATTGGCTTAGCTGACTTGAAGTGATTCAGGAAACTTGGAATTCTAGAGAACAACTTGGTTTCCTTTTGTAAGCTTGATGATAGTTTGATAGCTTGTAGTTGGATACTGAATTCCTTTGATCACTTCTGTATTTATAGGCAATTTGAACAACTAACCGTTGGAGGGATTAGCAATTCAAATATGTCTATTTGCAGCACCATTAAAACGGCTATGAAGCTTGACATCCTTTTATCCACTGTGTAAAAGAGGTCTTCAATGGTTGCTTGAATGAATGTGTTGACTTCTGACAAAGGCGGCTGGGAAGACTTGTGTCAGTTTCCAATTTTGCACAATGTCCTAGGTTGATTTGTGGCAAACTTTACACACAGCCAACGGTCAGATGGGACAAGCTCCCTGAACATTCCTGCTGCAGTTTTAGAATGTTCCAACATTCATTCAATGCTTCACTCTTTAATGCTCTAAGTCTTTAATGCTTGGTTCAGGCATGATTGGCAATAAATGCTTCATTGAATGTATCTTCTGTAAGCTTTTGACATTTAATTCTCTTGATCATTTGTACTTCAAACTGCCTAGATCTTTTGCATTTATGAGCACAGCTTCAGTATACTTGAACTCTTCAGCCAGGTTGTCCATTTGATCAGTTTGTCTTGAATAGATCAGCAGCTTTGTCCTATAGACCTATCAAGCTGCCTAACATTTCAGCTTTGGACAACTATCCTGATTACTAATATCTCATAACATTTCTGAGATTTTAACTTAAGCATACTACACATTAAGTGTTCTGGGACAACTTGCCTGAACAATGACTTGAGCATATCTCAACTAACTTGTACATCATCAATCAGGGGTTTTGGTATCTTAGATCAAAATCATTTTATTCCCAACAATTTCCCCCTTTTTGATGATGCCAAAACCTATTACAAAGGGACCTTGACTTAAACTAAGTATTACCTTCAGGGATAGTGAACTGGTCAACTTGCCTGAAAGAAACTGTTAGCACAATAAATCAAGTAATATATGTCAGGATAGGTTAGTTGAGATAATGAGTTGTTATCTCTTTGATAGAAACATAGTGATCCTTTTATAGATGTGATAAACCATTACAGGACTGAAAATCAAAGGACTCACTAATCTAAAAATAACAACAGAAATCAAAACATAAAAACAAGAGTAGGGAAGGGATAAACTTATCCATCAGAGAGTTCCATCATCTTGGGGAGCAATGCCATATTGAGCCCAGACCCTCTTCTTCAGCTCCCAAACATCCTTGTTGGAGCCTCTAGGGCCTATCTTCATCTTCTCCATCTTCATGATGTTGATGAACTCCTCCAGAATCTTCCCTTCATCAATCAAGTTCCCATTGAACTTAGGAGGCATGTACAGAATTGGACCAGGGGCCTTGAACTCCACTCTAGCAATATCAGCTGCTGCAAACAGCTTTTGGTAGAGGTCCCTATGATTCTCAAACATGAACTGGACAAAGACTTCATCTACATCTTCTCCAAACCACTTCCCTATGACATAGAAGTCATATACAAAGCTTCTCTTGGCCTCCTCCCATGCATCATTCAGTGAGATTGGAACCCACTTATCATGGTGAGGGTATTGAGTGTCCCATCTTTGTAGCATTTTGGGTTTGAGTTTTCTGTATGAGGCTCTCCTTCTTGGGACTTTGAAACTTGCCCTTCTTTCATCCCTTGCCTTGTTGGCCTCAACCAATTGCTCCATCCTCTCTTTAGCTCTCTGAAGAGCTAGCTTCTCTTGGGTTTCTGGATCTTTTCCAAAACCTTCTTCAAACAATTTGGAGGGGTCATCAGCAAGTTTGGGCACACCAACTTCAGGCATTTTGTTCTGTCCTTCCTCTTCCACTTCTTCTTCTTCAATAACAGGCATTTGAGCTGCTTTCTTCATTTTCTTGGATTTCCTTGCTGGAATAGATTCTTCAGATTGAAATTCTGAAGGCAAAGTCAGGCTGCTTGGGAATTCATTGAAGGTTTCCAGTTCCTTCCTCTTTCTTTCAGATGACCTTGTCACCTTCCCCCTTACTTCAGCAATCTTTTCTTTAGGTTCAAGTCCTGTAGACTCACCACCTGGCCTTTGAATCTTTCTTGCCTGACTTTCCATAGCTGACATCATGGACTCCTTGACAGCTATTTGAATCTGCTCTTCCTCAGTTAAATCTTCAACATTCATTGGGCCTTTGCCTTTCCCAATGTCTTCTACTGCTTCCTCCTCAACTTCAGGGGCCTTCTCCTTTCCCTTGGATTCTCCAATTACCAAGGTCCCCTTTGCCCTTGCTCTCTGTCTTTCCCCCTTTTTGGCATTATCAAAACATTGGGGCTTCAAGTCACTCATGGTGACAGAGAGATGTGAGTGGGAATGAGTAAGGGACTTCAATTCCTGCAGTAGGTAAACATTCTCATCATGAATGTTTTGCATCTTATCATCTGCCATGCTCAAAAAGGTGTGAACAGGCTTCATCTTTTGGGAAACTATGGCATCCAATGAGGCTTTTAGTGATTGATCAAGTTTGGCCTGAAGTTGTTCAGTGAGTTTGGCCACAACTTGATCAGAGACTTTGGCCATGAGTTCAACAGTGAACTTCTCAGCAGCTTCCTTCACCATTGCAGCTTTCAACTCTTCTGCCTTCTTTCTCTGTGCTGCTGTTCTCTGCCTTAAAGCATCCTTGATTGTCTTTCTCAATGCCTTTACATTGTGCTTGTACAAAGTTTTGAGACCCTGCTGCTCTTTCTTCACAGATCTAGTGAATATACCCATAGCATCTTTGGCTTTTGTCACTTCAGTTGAAACTGTTTGCAGTCCAGTTTCAACTCCACAAAGTCTTGCATCAATAGTAGGTAAGATCACTTCTTCAGACCCTGTGAGCCTCATCTCCACAGAGGCTAGAGTCTTCCCTTGGCCATCTAGGGTATCAGCAGTGGTTGCATGAGCCTTCTCAACTTCCCTGACCAGTGTGTCCAACTTCCCTGACTGCTCTTCAATGATGGATGCAGTCTGAGTAGCCATCTTAAAGTGAGCTTCAGAGGTGTTGGCTTGTTCAAAGTAGATCTGGTTAAGTGTGGACACATTTGCTGATACTGCTTGAAGATCAGTGTCAGCTTCAACTGGTATATCTGTCAGGGAGGCATCTGCAAAAATCTGTTCAAGAGTAACAGCAACTGAATCTGCAAAACTAACAGTGTTAGTAAAAACTCCCTCAGCACCCTCTATTTCTTTTTCTCCCATAAGGTCTGATACATCAGCACCTTCTCTCTCATTTTCAACTTTATTCTTTTCTTCTTCATTTTCAAAAGATAGACTCACATTCACTGGAGAATCAGGCCTCCTATCACCAAGGGATTCATCAAGTTCAGATTTGACTTGAAGAATAGCCTGACTCTCATATTGGGCTGCACCCAATATTTCTACTTCCTCACCCTCTATTTGTGGTGCACTCAAGGAACCAGTGATCACACATTCCTCACCAACACCTCCCTCTGATTTTTCAGCACTCACAGCCTTTTCAACTCCTTCAATGTTTAAACCTGACACCTCTATATCCTCAACAGGATCCACAGAGGGCAGTTGTTGGGAGATCACAGTGCTTGGGCATCCCAAGTCCACTGAGTCATCCTGAATGACTAAAGGCTGGTCAATGTCTAACTTGCCTGACATTGATGAGGCTTTAGCCAAACCAGCTTCTCCTATGGAAGTCTCAGCATTGTCAAGCTGTGCCTCAGGTTCAAAAGAACCATCCTTGGCCAATGCATCTTGGACTGAGTCACCATCTTTGGTCAACTCCTCTGAATGATCAGAGTCCTTCACAGAATGAAAGGTCAAGTAATGTACCTGAGCTGAGTTGATACCAGGGGGATTGGGATTGGTGTGATCATCATCATCATCATCATCATCATCATCAGATGGGCTGTCAGGATGCTTGATTCCTTGTGCTATCCTTTCTCTTTCAGCAAGCACCTTTTCATGAACAATGGTGCAAAATAGGGTCTCAGTGGTTAAAACACTGGTCTTCTTTACATTTGCAAAATGTAACAGCCTATTTTCCTCAACCTGCCACCAGTTGGCACCCTTATCCTGAATAGCCTGAGCTATTTCCACAATAGTTCTATCTTTGATCTCAACAAGAGCTCTGAGATCATAGAACTGTTGTTGCAGCCTGGGATAATCCTTCAAACCTGGATATAATTCATCCACATTGGCTCTTGCAATCTGTCTCAACATCCCCTCATAAGTATAGTCTTCACCACTATCATCTCCAGAAGAGTTGGATTCAGGAGGGTTGGAATGGGATTCAAGTAAGCTTGGCTGGGATTCAGGTAGGTTGGGTTCAGAAGGGTTGGGGTCAGGAGAGGTCAAGGCAAGTTGGGATTCAGGTGCTTTGGAGAGCATTGTGCCTGAAGAGGTAATTGGAATGGCTGGAATGGGTGGGAAAACAGCTTGATCACCTTCTTGAAGAGCAGTTTCAAGAAGTTTGGTATATGAGAGAAGTCTTGGATCAAGTGGGGAGAAGGGTCTATCTTCAAGATTGACCAAATCTGCCAGCACATCAATACATGATCTATCAGGTGCACCTTCAGGGGAGTACACCTTCTTGGCAATGATTGGTGCATCCTCAGGAGTCTTGCACTCCTCTTCTTCTTGCCTTGGTGATATTCTTCTAGATTGAATATCAGGAGAGTTGGCTTCAGGGCTGTTGGGTTTGGACTTGGATTTAGACTTGCTTGCCTGTCTAATCTCCTTGAAGAACTCCTTCTTCTTCTTTTCTTCCTCCATCAACCTCTGCTTCTCAGAAGTCTTGATGATTCTTCTTTTTCTTTCATACCTTGTTGGCTGGTCAAGGTCTCTGAATTCAGTTATACTCTCAGGCTGTAGGGGGACAATTTCTCTGAATACTTCACCCTCTTCAGGAGGGTTGACTCCTTCCTCAGCAACCTTCTCTATTTCCTCAGAAGTGGCTCCTCCACTTCTTGGCTGACTTTCTGGTGAAGATTCATGCAAAATCTTCTTCATCTTCTTCATTTTTGGTTGAGCTTTTGGTGATTGGGCTTTCCTCTTTCTTGGAGAGGCTCTTGTTGCTGGTACAATTGTGATGGCCTTCTTTGAAGCTGCATCCTGCTTCCTCTTCTCTGTCTTAGAAGACAGCTTCCTAAACATCACCTTTTGAGCTGGAAAGGGTTTGGGCTTTGCTTGGAGGTGTGTGTAGTGAGCAAATCTTTCCAAGAGCAGGCTGGCTCTTGTGCAGAACTGGAGTTTTCCTTCAACCACCACCTTGTGGTGCTTTACTTCCTTAAACTTAAATTTTTCATTCATCATTTTGTCAAGAATGAATTTCTTCCAGTTGAACTTGACTCTCTTCTCAGCAGAGTCAATCACAGCAGCCATCACCCTTAATTTAGGCATACTGATTTGTTCAACACTCCCTGAGTGGCTCAACAGGCTCTTTA
The DNA here is from genome assembly GCA_963675135.1 of Galeopsis tetrahit. Lineage (NCBI taxonomy): Eukaryota > Viridiplantae > Streptophyta > Magnoliopsida > Lamiales > Lamiaceae > Galeopsis > Galeopsis tetrahit. The sequence continues at coordinate 74,214,474 of OY776121.1, read as the reverse complement.
CAACACAGTCAAACAAATGCCTAAACACTGGCTTTAAAGTGTTTTTGTTTTGAGCACTTACAAGTTTCTTAGGTTCTATCATCCAAGAGAAATAGAATTCCTGATCATCTTCTTCCTTGTATACTTCTGGATTTATGCCTTCAGAAGGTAGCCCAAAACTAGCTTCTAAATCCTCTGCAGTGAAGATGACTGTGTGTTGGCTTTCTTCTTCTTCATCTTCTTCTGCATATGTGAGCTTTGTGCACACATCCCCCTTCTTGCCCTTCCACCTGAGATGGGCAAAGAATTCTGCCATAAATGGATTCAGGCAGGAATCAGGCTTGGTGCCTAGGAATTTTTCTAGCCCTGCCTCCCTCAGCCATTGGAGGACTTGTTGAACTTCTGAGTCTGGGCTATCAAAGGCTACCAGCTTTTCGAACCAAAGGGAATTTGGGTTGCTAAGATAGGAGAAATCAATATCCAGGGAGGAGTCATTGAAGTCTACAAGCTCTTCTCTTTTGATCTTAGGTGCCATGGATAATATGAGAAATAGGAAGCTTTTTGGAGAAAAATTGCAGGTTTAGAGGTTGAGATTTCAAAGGTTTTGGGGAATTATGAATGCGTAGGGATGGTGGTGAAAATTGAGAGGTTTATATATGGAAGGAATTTATTAACTGTTGGGTAATGGAATGTAACAATGGGTAATTTGAAAAACCGTTTGAATATAGTGGGGTAGTGGTCTTTCAAAGGTTCGATGGAGTTTTGAATGAAATTTGATGGTTTGGATGAAGGCTCAAGAATTCATGCAATCTTATTAAGATTTCTGCATTAAATGCTGATTTGCCTTTTTTGGTTTTAAAAATCTTCATAACACACTCCATCCTAAAATGGCCTACTCTTAGACCAAGAAACCTCTTAAATGTCTAATCAATGCTAAAAATAGCAATGATTATCTAATTAATTCAGACAAACATCCTGAGATGTGCTTTGGTTTCTGTGAAGGTCAAACTGTCTGATCACCTTGCCTGAGTGGATCCCAAGGTTGCTGACTGGGTCCCACTTGGACAAATTCCCTGACCAACATTGCTGAGAACTATAAGGACAACCTTGCTGAGTTTCCCTCTTTGGCTGACAGCTTCAATGAGGTTGGTCAACTTTGCTGAAGTTCAACTATGATGAACTTCCCCCTTCATATGAGCTTTACTTTCCTCATTTTTCCATTTTGCCTGGATCAAGTAACCCTAATTCAGCTGACAGTTCCAAGAACCTTGCTTCAGCTAGAGGCTTGGTCAGAATATCAGCTTTTTGCTTATCAGTGTGAATTTTGACAAGCTTGATATCTTTCTTCTCCACATGATCCCTTATGAAATGATGCTTGATGTCCACATGCTTGCATCTGGTGTGGAGCACTGGATTTTGTGAGATGGCAATTGCACTATTGTTGTCACAGAATATGGGCACTTCATTTGTGATTACTTTGTAATCTCTTAATTGTTGCCTGAGCCATAGAATCTGAGCACAGCAACTTCCAGCTGCTACATACTCAGCTTCAGTTGTTGAAGTTGCAACTGTATTTTGCTTTTTGGAAAACCATGAGATAAGCTTGCTGCCCAAGAATTGACAAGTTCCTGAGGTGGATTTTCTGTCAATTCTACATCCTCCATAGTCTGCATCTGAATATCCAGTAAGCTCTATGTTATCATCAGCTGGATACCATAATCCAATATTCTCAGATCCCTTGAGATATCTTAGAATCCTTTTGGCAGCATCAAGATGGCTCTTCTTTGGATTGGCTTGAAATCTTGCACACACTCCAACTGCAAATGTGATATCAGGCCTGCTTGCAGTGAGATATAGCAGTGATCCTATGATTCCTCTGTAGTTAGTGGAGTTTGTTGACTCTCCACCTTCATCAGGATCCATCTTCCAGTTAGTATTCATAGGAATTCTGACTGGTTTGCTTGTAGCACATCCAAATTTCTTGATCATGTCCCTTGTATACTTGGCCTGATTGATGAATATTCCCTTCTTTGATTGAGTGACTTGAAGTCCTAAGAAGAAATTCATCAATCCCATCATGGACATCTCAAATTTGCTTTGCATGAGTTTAGAGAACTTCTCACATAATTTTTCATTTGGAGATCCAAATATAATGTCATCCACATAGATTTGGACTAACAAAATATCATCTCCTTCACAGATTCTGAACAAGGTTCTGTCAACAGTGCCTTTGACAAAACCATGATCTAGAAGAAACTGTGATAAGGTGTCATACCAAGCTCTTGGAGCTTGCTTTAAGCCATAGAGGGCTTTCTTTAATCTGTACACCTTTTCTCCTTCTTCAAAGCCTGGGGGCTGTTCCACATATACTTCTTCTTTGAGCACCCCATTGAGAAATGCACTCTTCACATCCATTTGATACACCTTGAATCTCATGTGAGCTGCATATGCTAGGAAGAGTCTGATTGCCTCAAGTCTGGCCACTGGAGCAAAGGTCTCATCATAATCAATCCCTTCAGATTGACAATATCCTTTGGCCACCAGTCTTGCTTTGTTTCTTACAATGATGTCATTTTCATTTTTCTTGTTTTTGAACACCCATTTAGTTCCAATGACATCTTGATGAGTTGGCCTGTCTACCAGCTCCCAAACTTCATTTCTGGTAAACTGATTCAGCTCTTCTTGCATGGCTATGATCCAGTTGGTGTCTTGTAGTGCTTCCTCAATGTCTTTAGGTTCCTGTTCTGAAAGAAAACAACAAAACAGAGCACTTTCTCCATGAAATCTTCTAGTTTTGATCCCTTCACTTGGATTACCAAGTATCAGGCTAGATGGGTGGTCTTGCAACCAAGTCCTTCTAGACCTGATCCTTTCAGGAGGATTGTCCTCATCTGAAGTTGGATCACTAGATTCATTAAACTCAGGAAAGTTAATTGAAGGATCAAGTTCAGGATCATATTCAGGGGTGTTGTCCTCATTGTCAGATAGATTGACATTTTCATTGGTTCCCCCTTGAATAGTGGATCCATTAACTACCTCAGCATTGTCTGCTTCTTCATTGGTAGTTGTTACCTGATTTTGAACTGGGATGGGATCAGTCAGTTCAATTTCTTCTTCAGGATGGTTGTCTACTGGTTGATTGCTATCAGGTAGGTTGTCCAGTTTTTGATTTTCATGAAGTTCAGGCTGGGCAACATCCACAAACACTGTTTCCTTGCTTTGAAGCCTTAATCTGGTTGTTCTTTGTGTCATTTCATCAATATTCAGGTTTCTATCCCTGAACTCATTAATAGATTCATCAAACACAACATGAGGTGTTTCTTCCACAATAAGAGTTTTGCAATTGTAGACTCTGTAAGCCTTGCTGATTTGTGAATATCCAACAAATATTCCTTCATCAGCTTTGCTATCAAAGGCTTTCAATTGTTCTTTCCCATTATTATGGATGAAACACTTACAACCAAATATGTGAAAATAGGCAACAGTGGGCAATCTACCTTTCCATATTTGATATGGAGTCTTACCTTGTCCTTTGGTGATTAAGGACCTGTTTTGAGTGTGACATGCAGTGCTAATGGCTTCAGCCCAGAACCTTTTAGGTAGTTTGGATTCAGCAATCAAGGTTCTAGCTGCCTCCTTCAAGGTCCTGTTCCTTCTTTCAGCAACCCCATTTTGTTGAGGTGTTCTTGCTGCTGAAGTTTCATGTGTGATGCCATTCTTGCTACAGTACTCATTGATGTATGAGTTTATGAACTCAGTGCCTTTGTCAGATCTGATCTTGACAATACTTAGGCCCTTTTCATTGCTCAATCTCATCATCAATTCAGGTAGTTTGACTTGGGTCTCCTTTTTGTTCAGCAAGAATACTACCCAAGTGTACCTGGAAAAATCATCAACAACAACTAAAGCATATTTTCTTCCATTTAAACTTACTGGGATTATTGGCCCAAATAAATCCATATGCAGTAGATGAAGGACTCTCTCAGTTGAGATGACAGGTTTTCCTTTGAATGAGGCTTTGATCTGCTTTCCTTCCTGACATGGCTGGCATATATGTTCTTTGGTGAACACTTGATTTGGCAGCCCTTTAACTAGAGAGTTTCTTGCAATTTTGTTGATGGTTTTGAAGTTCAGGTGATTCAGTCTCTTGTGCCATAGCCAGCTGTTGGGATATGAATCCTAGAACAAGTCCTAAATGATGAATAAAAGATAAAAGAAGATAAAGTTTTGATAAGCCAAAAGAAGACTTGAATATTTTCTAAGTGTTGACTAATCTAGTCTAGTTGAGTTGAAGTCATCTTGTACAGATCAGTAGAATTCAAAAGACAAGTACAGTTTAAAAAGAAAGTATTCATTAAAAGATAAGTACGATTTATAAGTACTTCATATATGGTAGATTGTTACTAAGCTATCTAAATATTGTATAGAGCTTATGATATGTCTTTGTAATAGATTAGTTGTTTGTATAGTTTTTAAGTTGACTAAGCTTGTATTATAAAAGCTTAATGTAATGTAATAGTCTTGATAAGATTAGTATAGTCTACTCTACTATTTGAAGAAGGAAGATCAGACAAGAAGAGTCGAAGTCTACTACTCAAGATAGGAAGACTACAAGACAAGACAAGTGCATACAAGTCTACTCAAGACAAGTCAACATGAAGATTAGTCAAATACGCGTGAAGAGATAAAGATATAGAAGTTAGTTATGGAATAACTAATTCATAACAGAAACGCGTGGATTGATAAGAAGATTCAGTTGAAGGTAGTTATCAAGAAAAGTTGGTTACAACTTACTAAGTTCTTGAAGATTGAAGTCTATAAATACTTCATGATGGTGATCAATTGACTACTACTGATACACTGATGTTCATACTCAAGTGAAGCATTATCAAAGATATATTTGAAGTTTACTCTCAGAGTTGATTGAAGTTCAGATAGAAGCCAGAAGACAAGTGAAGAATCAAGAAGGCTACTACTGAAAATCAGAGAAGTTTTTTTAGTTTTTGTTTGTTACATTTCAAGTTGCTAGATACTTGTAAATCGCTAGTAAGATCGTAGACATATCTGGAGGTATAGTCTGTTGAAGATCTAAGTCTTCTTCTTGGGACTTTAAAGACAGGAACATACACTTGTACTCGATTGGAAGAGTTTAGTGGAAACATCACAACTGGGTTTGTGAGAGTGGATGTAGACAAGTTGTCGAACCACTATAAATTGTTTGTGTTTGATTTACTTTACAGTTTTGATTGTTTAAATTGATTAATTGGTTTAACTACTTAACTGATCTAGACTAGTTGAGTATAGAACAGAGTTCGCGTATTAAGTTGAGTATAAACTTTAATTGGGCTCATTGATAAAATTTCGTATTCCGCACATTGTAATTCTGATATATCGAAAGATTTTAGAAAAGTCTATTCACCCCCCTCTAGACATTTTCTTTAGCTTCCCTCGATATTAACTCAACTTGGGACCAACAAGTGGTATCAGAGCAGTAGTTTACGAACTGCTGTTTCTTGATAACCGACTCAAGACTTAGGGTGAAGTCTTGGTCCTTGACTGTTCTTGTATACGTGTTCTTGATCATATTCTTGTATCATCTGTGTTTCGTGCTCCCTGTTCTTGACTTATCTATTGTTCTTGATCATAACTCCACTTAGCACTTATTTCTTAAAATCATGTCTCTTGAGATCAGCGCCAACAAACTACCTAAGTTTCAGGTACAGGATTACGACTATTGGAAGCTAAGGATGGAAGCCATCTTCAGCTCCACTCATGACTTAATGATCTCAGTCATCACTGAAGGTCCGATAGTGACCATGATCCCAAACACTGCTGCCCTCGACGCAAATCAACCCGTGGGTACTCTCGTCAAGAAACCAAGGTCAGAACTTACTTCTGAAGAAATGAGACAGAATAATTTGGATAGCTTGGCCAAGAATTACATCTTACACACTCTTCCTAATGAGTATCTGGGAAAAGTGTTAAAATGTAAAACTGCCAAAGAAATGTGGGATCGCTTAGCTATCATTTGTGAAGGGACATCCCTAATCAAAGAAAGCAAGCTCTCCACTGCAGTCCAAAGATTCGAATCATTTCATATGAAAACTGGTGAAACAATAGACCAGTTGGATACTCGTTTTACCAAAATCATGAATGACTTGGAAGTCCTTGGTAAATCTTATACTCCACGTGAAATCAATCTTAGGATTCTCAAAAGCCTTGATAGTCGATGGAAAATGGTAAAAATGCTTGTCAAGAATACCCAAGATATAGACGTATGGACAGCAGAGACTATGTTTCAAACTCTAAAGGCTCATGAGTTTGATCTAGACGAAGATGAACCCATAGTAAGTAGTGACAGAGAACATGCTGTATCTAAGAACGTTGCTTTTAAGGCTAGCTCGTCTAAGATAGACAGGTCTAAGACTAAGACTAGGTCTACTTCTGTGAAAGATGAGTTAGATACTGATCTTAGTCTGAAGGATCAGATAAGCCTCATGGTTAGAAAGTTTGATAGGCTGAATAAACGTTTTGGAAGATATAAGAAGTTCTATAGAGAGCATAGAGGGTCTGCTTCTAAGAACTCGTCTGAAACCAGACGAGACCGAAACTCGTCCGAAAGGAGAGACGAAGTCTCGAAAGGTAACAGACAAGATAGAGAGTCTGATGGTAGGAAGATTACTCGTTCTGATAGACGTGATAAACGAAGGAACAACTCTCCTATTAAAAAGGCTACTATTGATCTTGTGTGCTATAACTGTGAGAAGCCAGGTCACTACATATATGAATGTCCAGACCTGAGTACTGATGATCGAGAAGAACGCAAAGCACGAAGGGAAAGACGATACAACCGTGGTAAAAAGGCAATGATGGCCAATAATGACTCTGACTCTGACTCAGACGAGTTGCCATCATCCTCATCTAGCTACCCGTCTGAACCAGATCACGATGAAGCATTCATAGTTGATGATGGTCTATGCTTCATGGCTAAAATCGACCAAGAGGTATCATCTGTTACTTCCTTTCAATCGTGTGATGAATCAGATTCTGATGAAAGTGACACTGCCAGTAGCCAAGTAGGGAGTAGTCTTCAGCACTCTACTAGTGCAGTTGAAGACGACCTCCTACTTGCCAACAAGGCATTCATTGAAGTCAGTGACGAAAACATCACCTTAAGACAAGAAATCATTGATCTTAAGGAAGCTCAGTCTAAAGTAGATCCTAATATAACACTCCTAAATGAACGCTTGCAAGAAGAGTTGAGACAACTCAGAGAGAAGTGTGCATTGACAGACAAGTTGTATCAAGACCTACTTAAGACACACGCTACTGAGAAACATGAATTCAATATTTTACAAAGTAAGCTCAAAAAGCTTGAAGAACGTAATAAGTTCTTAGAAACCGAGGTTGTCACATTAGACCTTAAACTTACTGACCTGGTTAACTCATCTAAGGTTAACCTTGAATTGTCAGATAGGTATAGGGCTCCTGCTGACAAGACAGGCATAGGTGCTGAGACACCCAGCTCGTCTACTCAAGTTCCTAAGAACCCTACTATTTTCATCTCAAGCTCTTTGACTAATGATAAAGGAAAAGAACCATTGATATACGATATTGACACTCCATCAAAAGGTACTGTACCAAAACAAGCTCGAGTTAACATTCCAATTACCAAAGGTGGTAAAAAGAAAGTTAACAACAAGCCTGTTTCGTTTAAAACAAGTCAACAAAGGACTAAGAATCGTGGACGACCAAATCAGGTCAGATACGAGGACTGGTATCCTGAGGAGACTAGTACTAGACAAGTACAGACTAGACGACAAGAGTCTAGACCTCCTTTCATAAGGCAGTCTCAACTCTACTCGTCTAGACCTAGACAGGAAGGTCCAAAATATCGTACACAAGCTGTTCTATATCCTCCACCTTTGTCATATGATATCAAAGGAGAAGAAAGACCTAAACATGTCTATAAACCGTATGGACCTAATGCATATAAACCTTACTCTGACTATCATAGACAAGTGCCTGCTCAAGTAGAGATTAAGTCAAAAGGCTATCTCCAAAGAGTAGACCCGAACTCGACTGATAGGCCAGATAAGGACAACAAGGTCTTATTTTGCAACAAATATGGTCGAAATCTTAGAAGGTCAAACTTGTTCAGGACTCCAATGTACATTTGGATTCCATTGAACTCGACTAACCCCCAAGGACCCCATTAAACAAGGAGGGTACCTAAATTATGTATTATCATCTATTGCAGGGTCGACTCGATCTATACAAGAAAGGTGGCTCAACAGGAGAAACTTGGTACATAGACAGTGGCTGTTCGCACCACATGACTGGTACCAAGACTCTCTTATCAAGCTACCATGAGCAAGAAGGACCAAAAGTGATTTTTGGTGATAGCTCCATTGCTGTTACTAAAGGATTTGGTCATATTCGAAATGGAGACATAGAAATTCAAGATGTTTCTTATGTTGAAGGCTTGAAATACAATTTACTCTCTGTTTCACAATTTTGTGATCGTGGATACAAGGTGCAGTTCAAGAGTCAGAAATGTGAAATCATCGACAAGAAAACACACACAGTCCTACTAGTCGGCATTAGACAAGGAAGTGTGTACATAGTGAACTGGAACAGTTGTCCAAGGGACACCTGTCTACTTACTAAGAATCCTAAAGAACTTGGCTGGCTCTGGCATAGACGCCTTTGTCATCTAAACTTTAAGGTTCTTAATAAGATAGCCAAAGACTACCTTGTGGAAGGTATTCCCAATGAAGTCTACTATAAGTCACATGTATGCACGTCCTGTCAAAAGGGTAAACAGGTGAAGGGTTCTTTTAAATCTATTCCATCCCTCTCAACCAGTAGAGTTCTTGAACTTCTACATATGGACTTACATGGCCCAATAACTCCTCCAACTTTGAACGGTAGAAGGTACACACTTGTTGTGGTAGACGACTATTCTAAGTTCACTTGGGTAGTCTTCTTACACAAGAAGAGTGATACACAAACACTTCTGCCTGATCTATTGAAGAAGTTACAGGTTGAGAAGAATCAGTCAATTGTCAAGATCCGTAGTGACAAGGGCACTGAATTCATTAACTGCTATATTAAAGAATTTTGTTCTAAGCGTGGCATCCAGCACCTTACTAGTGCAGCTAGGACACCACAGCAAAATGGAGTGGCAGAACGAAGGAACAGAACTCTTAAGGAGGCCTGCAGGACCATGCTGACAGAGTATAATACGCCTCAGAAATTTTGGGCAGAAGCTATCAACACTGCATGCCACTCACAAAACAGAAGTGCTATCAATAAAGCACTAGGTAAGACGCCCTATGAGGTATGGAAAGGTAGAAAACCCAGAGTTTCATATTTTCATATTTTTGGATGCAAGTGTTTCATCCATAACAATGGGAAAAGCAAGTTGAATGCATTCGATGCTAAAGCAGACGAGGGGATATTCTTAGGATACTCCTCGACTAGCAAAGCATTTAGAGTATTCAACTACTCAACCCTTTGTGTGGAAGAAACACCACATGTGGTTTTCGAAGAATCTCAACAGGACCCGTCTAACAACAAGATCAGTGAGAAAGCTACTGAGCTAACTGTCGAATCTGACAAAGACTCAGAGGTATATGAATCCGTTCAAGCATATAATCCATTCATGAAAGCTCTCGAGTCAGATGACCAGAAGAAGGTGAGTGCTCAAGGTAACTCTACTAGACCAGCTGACATATCTAAACTAGTCGACTCGTCTACTCCCATTAAATCTTCTGATGATAATGATGTTGACATGCATGATGCTGTACATGATATAGATGATAGTATTATTGTTAAGAATAGAAATACATGGAAATCAGCACATAATACTGAAAATATTATTGGTGACTCTACTGTTGGTGTGAAGACTAGACGACAACTCTTTGAGTCGCAAGAACAATCTAGTCCATCTTTGTTTTGCTGGTGTTGTTTCCTCTCATCTATCGAGCCAAAAACCATTAATGAGGCATTGGCTGATAGTAATTGGATCATTGCTATGCAAGATGAGTTGAATCAGTTTGTTCGAAACGACGTCTGGGAACTTGTCGATAGACCGAAACATCATAACGTAGTTGGCACTCGATGGATTTTTAAGAATAAGAAAGATGAGAATGATGTAGTTGTTCGTAATAAGGCTAGACTAGTCGCCCAAGGCTATTCGCAAGCTGAAGGCATAGACTATGATGAAACTTATGCTCCTGTTGCTAGACTAGAAGCCATTAGATTGTTTCTTGCATATGCTGCTTACATGAAATTTACTGTATATCAAATGGATGTTAAAAGTGCATTTCTTAACGGTATTCTTGTGGAAGAAGTATATGTTGAACAACCCCCAGGTTTCGAAGTCAAAGGTAATCAGGTATACAAATTAAAGAAGGCCTTATATGGACTAAAGCAAGCTCCAAGAGCCTGGTACGATACTCTTTCTCAATTTCTATTAGAAAATGGTTTTACTAAAGGCAAGGTAGACAGAACCTTGTTTAGAAGACAAGAAGGGAAAGACATTTTACTCGTCCAAATTTACGTAGATGACATCATTTTTGGTTCACCTAACAAAGAGCTGAGTGAAAGTTTCTCAACACTCATGCAAAGTAAATTTGAGATGTCTATGATGGGTGAAATGAATTACTTTCTTGGACTTCAAGTAAAACAGACCCCTGAAGGGATTTTCATAAATCAAGCAAAATATACTCGTAATCTACTAGACAAGTATGGTATTAAGACATGTAAATCTTCTGGAGTACCTATGCAACCTACTTACAGGATGGATCCAGACGAGAATGGTAAATGTACTGATCAAACTCATTACCGTGGTCTTATTGGATCACTACTCTACTTGACTGCTAGTAGACCTGACATTGCATTTTCTGTTGGTGTATGTGCTCGTTTTCAAGCTAATCCAAAAGAGAGTCATATGGAAACCACTAAAAGGATTCTGAAATATTTGAAAGGAACCATCAATCGTGGTATATGGTATCCTTCAAATGATGATTTATCTCTAAGTGGCTACTCTGATTCTGATTTTGGTGGTTGTAGAATAGATAGGAAATCTACATCTGGTTCTTGTCAATTCTTAGGCACAAAACTCATTTCATGGTTTTCGAAAAAGCAGACAAGTGTTGCTACCTCTACTACTGAAGCCGAGTACATGGCTGCTGGTAGTTGTTGTAGTCAATTATTATGGCTTATTCAACAGCTTAGAGATTATAATATTTGTGAATCAAATGTTCCTATATTCTGTGATAGTAATAGTGCAATTGCCATTACACAAAATCCTGTTCTGCACACACGTTGTAAACATGTTGATGTGAAACACCATTTCATACGTGATCATGTAGAAAAGAAGGATATTCGCATGGAAAAGATTCATACTGATTTTCAAAGAGCTGATATTTTTACAAAACCATTAGCTGAGGCACGATTTCATGAATTATGCATCAGTCTAGGACTTATTGATCTTGATCCTACTAGTATATAGCAATGCACTAACCAGACAGGTACAATCCTAAGAAGAAAGGAGAAATAGACAAGTTACCACAAAAGAGCAGAGCACTCGTCTACTCACTCAACAGACAGGTAAACAAGGTCAGACAAGTTGACCATTCAACCCGATGAGGAAGCTGGTAAAGCTGAGGGTAAAACTAAGGGAATAAACTTTTAAGGGGGAATCTATGATTTCTTAAATATCCTTATGTTGACTCTTATGTTGGTCAATAGTCATCTTGTTCGAAACCTTGAGTATTGCCTTAGATTGATATTCATCTTATTTATTGTTACTTTACTTGTACCATCGATTACATGTTGAATGTGATAAGATAGGTACATGAAGTCGTTCGATGTTCAGAATAGATATGCACAGACGAAGGGGGAACTCGTCTTGTGTACTTAAGTCAACTCGACTGGTGAAGCTTGAGTCTACTCGTCTGTTCTGGATGGACTCGAACAGACAAGCTAAGTTTTTTTTGCTAAGTGTTGAATCAAAACGGATTAAGGATATTATAGTAATTAGGTATTGATAGAATTTGAAAACCCTTGAAATAGATTTATACACTCTCATTTGATGTGGTGTATACGTCCAGTTCTCACTCATCTACACTAGGACAGATGAGTTCACTCCTCTATTCTAATTAAGAAGGGGCGGATTTCAAAGTTTACAATATCAAATTACATAATACTCTCGGTTCCGTAACCGAATGCCAAAGGTCTTAACCGTCTTGATCAAAACCCATGTTCTCACATGACTTAGTCACAATTTTTCTAACTTCCTTTCTCTCAAAAAGTTTTTTCCTCTCACTATTTTCAAGCAATCTAGTTACTGATTATTGTTGAGATGTCTACTCGATCAATCTTCGATCTTAGAACTAACATGCAGGTCACATTCGACCTAGGCCGATACATCTCCGATAACAAAGTAAATGTCGAACCATCTGTGTTCTTCAAAGGCAATCACTCAGACGACGATGCTGAGATTCTGGCTAAATGCACTCGATGTGGGCTCAAACCGTATCTAGAATCATTTCCTCAAGTGGTCTTGGAGGAGGAGGTGCTAGAGTTCTATGCCAACGTCATCAGACAAGGTGATGTTCTTGAGTCGTTTATTGGTGAAGATCGTGTGCAAATCACTCCAGAAACGATGTTCAACCATCTACAGCTGCCCATCGGATCAATTGACATTGATAATTATGCTCTTGGACAAGAAATTCGATACTTGAGCATCTTCTGTGGCAAGAAGCTGAAACAGAAACCGGATGGCAAGTATGCTCCAGTCAAGAAGGGTGATCTTCTTAAAAAATATCGCACATTGTTGGATATTGCCAGCAAAATTCTGTTAAGTTCGACTGGTTCTCATGACTCTGTGACCTTTGTGAAGGCAAGGGTGATGGCTGTCATTTTTGATGGTATCACTGAATGCAATTGGTTCAAGCTGATTGCGGATCGAATCATGTATTTTGAACGCAGTGTTCGAGTAGATGACAATACTCGAAATTGGGTGGTGTCTACTGCTGTTGGATATGGTAATAAGCTAAGTATCTTACTTCCTCTCCTTATACCAAACAAGACGAAATGGAGTAAAGGAAAGCCATTTCATCCTTTGAAGTTTTACTTGAAGAAAGGGGCAGTAAGGAAACAAGCTGCTGCTAGGCCATCTGCACCTAGGCAAGCCAGAATTGACCCCATGGAAGCTTTGCCGTATGCTGGTGAGTCTGGATCTTCAGAAGATGAGTCCGTTGAAGACAAGTCAGTGGAAGCTACACAAGACTCATCTGGTGCAGAAGACTCAGAGAGGACTCAGTCAGAAGAAGAGTCGACTCAAGAGCAAGAGTCGAGTGAACAAATACCTGAGATGTACACTTTGGTGAGAGTTGATTCGCCTACTCGTCCAGCCGAGTCGAGTTTACAGGTTGGTTCTACTACTCAATCTGTTTCAATTCCTCTCTCTCTCCCATCCTCTTCTGTTCGAACCAAGGCAAGATCACATCGATCTAGGCCTAGACCTATTCCCACAAATTCACAAGTGCTGCCAGCATATCCGCTGAGGGTCAGCCTACCTGAAAACACTCCCATAATGGATACAACTGATACTCCGACGGTTGTCATACCAAACCAAGACACATCAAAGCTTTTTGAAACCAGTACTTTCACACCCTCTCCCTCAACAGAATATGTTGAACCCTTTATCTCATCTACTTCAGATCAGAAGTTAGTTGCCACTGCAACAACTGAGTTAGAGACCCCATCTACTCAGACCCCGACTGAAGCTAGATTCGAATCCTTGGTCTATTATCCCATGTGTCTAAGAGAGAAGCGAATCCGTTCAAAGATGAGCAAGAATTTGAAGAAACAGCTCTCGTCTGTTGAAGTCGACTACTCTTCAGAACAGTTTGAGAAACTGGTTCGAATTTGTACTTGGGTGGCCTTAAAGAAGTCTGGTACAGATGATCTCTTCGAAGTCATCTTAGGCAAAGGTGGCATTTCAAATTTCATGGATTGGGAAATGGAGCAGAAGGAGAATAGTGGTGTTAGTGACCACTCAGAACTTTTCCCAAATCATGCTATCACTGCTCTGGCGAAAAGACTACTTGGTATTCCTGATGACTTGATGAGTTCAGAATTCAAGTTTGATGTAGGTGTTCAGGTTCCAGATCTTGATGTTGTGCAAAACATTGTGGTATTTGAAGAGTATCAAGCTGAGTTGATACAGTCTACTGATCCAGTCATAGATTTAGACAATGTCTCAGATCGGTTGAGATGCATTGTGTTCAAATTTCAGATGGACCATGCTGATAGTCCAAGATCAGATTTTGCTTTTATAAATCGTTATTTTGATGATTTACTGCCATTTGAACTTTGTGGATACTTGGAGAAGTTGCATGCCTTATTGAAGAAGGACATAGCTATTGCTGAAAGGAAGGCTCGTGAAGCAAGGTTGGCTATTATCTCTTACTCTCCTCAACTTAATCTAAGAGCTATTGCTGGAAGTGTGCTTCCAGAAGTTGATCTAGTCGAAGACGAGGTCTTGACTACTGTTACAAAAGATCAGTTGGTGAAAGCTTTAACTCCAGTAGATGAAGTCATGATAGATGTTACTCATGTTGAGGTTGGACAGTCATCTCAAGCTATCTCAGCCGCCTCAATAGATGAGTTGAAGGACGAATTGAAAGCTGTAATCAAAGCGTCAATTGATGGGTTTCTTAAATCTGATGTTCAGAAGATTCTTATTGAACAAAACAATGTCCTTGTGACGAGTTCAAAAGATTTGATCGTCGATGCAGTCAATCAGATTGATGATGAATACAGACAGCACATGTTTGAACAACTTGAAGGATTTCTCCAGGATCAAGTTGAATACTCGGAGAAAAGCTCAGTCGATTTTGCTCGCGTTCTAGCTACTGAATCCAGGAAATTGGAAAGAGTCTATAGAGCAAGAATCGAAGTTGCTGATGTTCAGAGGAAAGAAGCTTATGATCAGCTAACTCAAGCTCAACAAATTATCTCAGCTATGACTGATGAAAACAAGAAGTTCAGTTTAACCGCTACACATTTTAAGAATGAGTTGAACTTGTCTACTCAAAAGCTAGAGTTGGTGGCGACCAAGCTGGACAAGTTAAGTCAAAACAAGTCGCATGAAAAGCAAATTGAGAAAGCTACAGAACTTATGAAGCAAGCTATGATGGAAGAAATGACTCGGTTCACTTCTCTTTTCTCTCTCAAGGCATCTGATGAAGCCAAAAAGGGGGAAGAGGCAAGTCACGTTGAGGCAAGTCAAGTTGAATTTGCTACTGAAGGAGTGAAAGAGGCAAGTGCTGAACCAGAAGCTAAAGATGCTGCTGAAACTATGCAAGATCTTAAGAGGCCTAAGAGAGGCAGGGGCAGATTGGTTAAAACTGCAGAAGCTGAGCAAGCTAAAGTTGAAGCTGATGAGTTAAAGAAGAAGGAGAAGGGCAAGGCTATTGCGTCTCCAGAAGCTGAAGTTCAGACAAGGATAGTATCAAAAAGGAAGTCTATTATCATTGAAGAACCTACTCCTGAGTCAACTATTTTGAAGAAGCAAAAGGTTAGTGATCCAAGTGATGAAGCTCATTATGCGAAGAAGAAGAAGATAGAAAAACACATTGAAAGTTTGTTGAAGCAGAAGCCTGATGAAGATAAAATAGAAAACAAGCTCATTGATCACTTTATTGACAAAGAACATCGTCAAGATTGGATGAAAGTGAAAAGGCAGTGGGAACTAGATCACTGGATTATCAGGAAGTTTGGAGATTCTGATAACTCTGACGATCTTTATGCTATGTTTGATAAGTTCATGGAAGGACAGCATAAGATGCTATGGAATTTAATCATAAGGATATCTGCTGCTGCTAATTTTAATATTCTTGTTCCTGGTTTTCCGAAATGGAAGTGTCCTATGACTAGTTCAGGTAAAAGGGCAGATGTGAACCAGATCAAGAAATATGAAGATGAGCTGCTAGACAACGAGAAGATTGAAGACGAAGAACATATCAAAGAGATTCATACTAGACTACTCAATGCTTTCTGTGTTCCAGATTCAGAAAGAGGTAATTTTCAAGTATAGTTTAGTTTTATTCTGATTTTGTTAAGTATTTGTAATATCTACTGATCTATTTCTGAATGAATGAAAAGATAAAGTACTATTTTGATGTTTAAGACAAGATAACTACTTAACTAGTTTACTTATAAGAAAAGATTCAAGTAGTTTTGGCTTCATCAAAAAGGGGGAAATTGTTGGGATATGAATCCTAGAACAAGTCCTAAATGATGAATAAAAGATAAAAGAAGATAAAGTTTTGATAAGCCAAAAGAAGACTTGAATATTTTCTAAGTGTTGACTAATCTAGTCTAGTTGAGTTGAAGTCATCTTGTACAGATCAGTAGAATTCAAAAGACAAGTACAGTTTAAAAAGAAAGTATTCATTAAAAGATAAGTACGATTTATAAGTACTTCATATATGGTAGATTGTTACTAAGCTATCTAAATATTGTATAGAGCTTATGATATGTCTTTGTAATAGATTAGTTGTTTGTATAGTTTTTAAGTTGACTAAGCTTGTATTATAAAAGCTTAATGTAATGTAATAGTCTTGATAAGATTAGTATAGTCTACTCTACTATTTGAAGAAGGAAGATCAGACAAGAAGAGTCGAAGTCTACTACTCAAGATAGGAAGACTACAAGACAAGACAAGTGCATACAAGTCTACTCAAGACAAGTCAACGTGAAGATTAGTCAAATACGCGTGAAGAGATAAAGATATAGAAGTTAGTTATGGAATAACTAATTCATAACAGAAACGCGTGGATTGATAAGAAGATTCAGTTGAAGGTAGTTATCAAGAAAAGTTGGTTACAACTTACTAAGTTCTTGAAGATTGAAGTCTATAAATACTTCATGATGGTGATCAATTGACTACTACTGATACACTGATGTTCATACTCAAGTGAAGCATTATCAAAGATATATTTGAAGTTTACTCTCAGAGTTGATTGAAGTTCAGATAGAAGCCAGAAGACAAGTGAAGAATCAAGAAGGCTACTACTGAAAATCAGAGAAGTTTTTTTAGTTTTTGTTTGTTACATTTCAAGTTGCTAGATACTTGTAAATCGCTAGTAAGATCGTAGACATATCTGGAGGTATAGTCTGTTGAAGATCTAAGTCTTCTTCTTGGGACTTTAAAGACAGGAACATACACTTGTACTCGATTGGAAGAGTTTAGTGGAAACATCACAACTGGGTTTGTGAGAGTGGATGTAGACAAGTTGTCGAACCACTATAAATTGTTTGTGTTTGATTTACTTTACAGTTTTGATTGTTTAAATTGATTAATTGGTTTAACTACTTAACTGATCTAGACTAGTTGAGTATAGAACAGAGTTCGCGTATTAAGTTGAGTATAAACTTTAATTGGGCTCATTGATAAAATTTCGTATTCCGCACATTGTAATTCTGATATATCGAAAGATTTTAGAAAAGTCTATTCACCCCCCTCTAGACATTTTATTTAGCTTCCCTCGATATTAACTCAACTTGGGACCAACACCAGCTTTGCTCATTTGTGCTTTTGGCAACAAGACAGACTGCTTCAGGGGTTTTGCTCCAATCTGCAAAATAAACATTTCCCTTTCTCACCCCTGTTAGTAGCACCTGTTGTGTTGATTTGTTTTTTATAGTACATTCATTTGGTGCAAATTCAACACAATATCCTTTGTCACAAATTTGACTTATAGACAACAAGTTATATTTTAGGCCTAGAACATATGAGACATCAGTAATTTTAACACTACCAATGTTTAATGTACCATAGCCTCTTGTGATGCCTTGAGAGCTGTCTCCAAAAGTTACTGAAGGACCATCTTTTTCTATGAAATCTGAGAGAAGCTCCTTGTTTCCAGTCATGTGCCTTGAACATCCACTGTCCAGGTACCATGCTGTTTTCTTGTTGATGCTTCTCTTCCTTTTGGGGTCCTTGCAGTCCTGCAAAGTCAACATTTAGGTACCCTTTGAGTGTTGGGTCCTAGAGGGTTAGCTGTACCTTTTGGAACCCAAATCTGCCTGATAACTCTGATTGATTCAAAGTGACTGACTTGGTTTCCATTTACATCTACATACACAGTTTGACCCTTAAATGCCTTGGGTGAATTTTGTGTATAAGTGTTAGCTTTGTAGAGTTCAGGAGAGTTGGTAAATTTCTTTGGGACATTTCTCCTGAAGTTACTAAGCTTAGGTGCAGCTGGGTAAGACTTTTGAGGATATGCTTTTGGATGGCCTTTTCCATTTGGCAAGTAAGGTCCAGGCTTCCTGAATGTTTTATACCTATCAGAGGGTATTGGCCTTAATCCATTCAGTTGAGGTTGCCTCATTTGAGTTGGCCTCTTCTGAACATGTTTTGGACAACTCCTCTGATGATGATTCAGATAGGTTGGCCTTCCATTGGTTCTACCTTTCTGAACCTCATTCCTCCTGTAAGCAATGCCTTTAACCTTTTCCAAAGGTGTGGGTTTAGGTACATTGTTTACCTGAGTTGGTATAAAAATTCATTTTCCCTTATCCTTGATCAGTGGTTGATTTACTTCAATTTCATTTTGTTGTGCCACTGATCTTACAAAAGTCATCTTAGAATTGCTTGAAGAAGCAATACTAAGACCAGGTGAGGGTTCAAATGGATTATAGCCTAATCCATCCCTTTGAGCAAATGGTCTTTGAAACCCTTGAATTTCCTCTATTGCCTTAGCAGATTTGTTCAAGGCAGACATTTTCATTTTCAAGCTCCCCTCACTTAATTTTAGAGTATCAAATTCTCTTGAGAGATTGTCAAATTTAGCTTGTAGAATTCTAGAGTCAAAATCCTTTTTCTTTAGAGCCTGATTTTGTTCATCAATCAGCTTTTGTTGTTCAGAGACTTTGAGAGACATTTCTTCATGTTCTCTCACAATCTGTTGATACAACTCAGTTGATTTAATGTCAACTTCAGATTCAGGAGGATTGGACATTTTGACTTTAGACCTCAACTGTTCATTTTCTCTCAGAGCCATATTGCATACTTCTTGCATTCTGGTGAAATCTTCCAACAACTTTTCAAAGTCAAGATGGATTTCACTAGATTCATGTGTGTTAATTGACAAGTTGGAAGTTGAACATACCTCTTCATCTTCAAGTGCCATTTGACAGTCCTCATCACTGTCACTGTTGGAGAACAGCCCATCATCAGAAGAGTAGACACTCTCCTCACTTGCTGAATCTCCAGCTACCATAGCCTTTCTGTTGTTCAGCCTTTTATCTCTTTTGTTTTGCCTTTCCTTCCTTTCTTTTGCACTGAGGTCAGGACAGTCATACTGAAAATGACCCTTTTTCTGGCAGTTGTAACACACATCTTCATCATCATTCTTCTTGCTTGAGGACTCCTTCCTCCTTGATGATGATGGTTCTCCTTTGCTGAATTTCTTCCTATCAGCATATTTGTCTTCTTTCTTTTCATCAGAGACTTTGTCCTCTGATTTATGTTCAGGAGAACTGAATCTCCTTCTGGTTCTGTTATCTTGGTAGAACTTCTTGTATCTACCAAATCTGGAGTTGAGCTTCTCAAATCTTCTAGCCATGAGTGCCAGCTCCTCCTTTATTTCCGATTTTGAAACAGATTGAGAGGATCTTTGAGTAATCTTCTTTTCTGTTTCAGCAGCTTTGAAGGCAACACCTTTGGTTGAGGAGGATGGCTCTTCATGCACCTTCTTTCTGTTGAGATCAAACTCATATGCTTTGAGTTCAGAGAATACTTGCTGCATTGGCATGTTGTCAAGATTGCTGGTATTTTGCATCATGACAGAATATATGTCCCACTTAGATGTGAGACTTCTCAAGATCTTCAAAGCAACCTCTCTTTTGGCATAGAACTTGCCAAGAGAGTTTATTTCATTCATGATGTCAGTGAACCTGCCATCAAGATGATCAATAGTTTCATTGGCCTCCATAGAGAATTGTTCATATTTTTGGATAGCCACTTGAAGCTTGTTCTCCTTGATCTTTTGGGTACCTTCACACATAAGTGCTAAGGTATCCCAAATCTCTTTAGGTGATGTGCAGTGGTACACTCTCCCCATCACTGCATCTGGAATTGTCTGGTACAATGTGTTCATTGCAATGTAGTTCAGGTTGTGCCTTTTTCTTTCTTCAGCTGTAAGGTCATCTTCATCTTTTGGCAGCAACTCCCTTGGATCAGCTTTTTGAGCATCAGTGAGCTTGGGATTTGCTTTAGTGAATGTGAATGGCCCTCTAGTGATGACTTTAAGCATCTCATCATGCTGGCAAGCAAGATGTGCTCTCATCCTGATCTTCCAGAAATCATAGTTCTCAATTGAGAACATTGGTAGTTTGTGATGAGAAATATGATTGACTTGGTTTGGACCCATATTGTTGATGGTGTTGACAGCATCTCCTGGAACTGCATTGTTAGCCATTTCAACAAATGTAATGTAAGATGAACACAAATAAGTTTTTCAGAAATTTGGATCAGTTCAGTGACCACAGAAAATGTGATTTTGAAAATCAGTTGGATTTTCAGAGGCAGTGGTCTTTGAACCCCTGCTCTGATACCACTTGTTGGTCCTTGGTGGAGTATAACACAAGTGTATGGGGGGGGGGGGGAATGCACTTGTGTATGCAAATTCTTTTCTTTTTGATAAACTGGTCCTATCAGGCAAGTTGTCTCACAACTGGCCTGAGTGTGAACTTTGATAGATACTTGTCCTACTGATTACTATTAAGTGATCAGTTGGCTAAGTATCTAAAAGAGTTGCTAAGTGCGGAATGTGGTTGGCCTTTACTCAAAGAAATACTCCAAGTTGATTTCTGAAAATACAGGTTATCAGGGACTTTGTCCAAAACAGATTTTCTTACTTACTAAGTTATGAATCTTTGAAATATGATTGAATGGAGTGAAGTTAAGAATGCAGTAAGTAAATGAGACACAAATTTATAGTGGTTCAGAGACTCAAGCTCCTACATCCACTTTCCCTGATTGAACAGGATAATTCCTTCTCAATGGAATTAGCTTGTTTTATAGTGCCAAGGTGCACTGATCAACAACACTCTCTTAGTGTTTTGATCCCTAGGATAACTTGAGTCCTAGTGCTCAATCTCTCTGAGTTAAGACTGTGTTTCACACTAACAGTCCTTAACTTCTCACTTCTACAACAAACACTCTCTTCACTAAATGAGATAAGGTTTGAGGTTTGGTTCCAACTAATAGAGATATCCTTTACAATAAGAACAGTGTAAAGGAATAGGATATCTCAATGCTAAGCTAGGATGTTTACAAGAATTGGCTTAGCTGACTTGAAGTGATTCAGGAAACTTGGAATTCTAGAGAACAGCTTGGTTTCCTTTTGTAAGCTTGATGATAGTTTGATAGCTTGTAGTTGGATACTGAATTCCTTTGATCACTTCTGTATTTATAGGCAATTTGAACAACTAACCGTTGGAGGGATTAGCAATTCAAATATGTCTATTTGCAGCACCATTAAAACGGCTATGAAGCTTGACATCCTTTTATCCACTGTGTAAAAGAGGTCTTCAATGGTTGCTTGAATGAATGTGTTGACTTCTGACAAAGGCGGCTGGGAAGACTTGTGTCAGTTTCCAATTTTGCACAATGTCCTAGGTTGATTTGTGGCAAACTTTACACACAGCCAACGGTCAGATGGGACAAGCTCCCTGAACATTCCTGCTGCAGTTTTAGAATGTTCCAACATTCATTCAATGCTTCACTCTTTAATGCTCTAAGTCTTTAATGCTTGGTTCAGGCATGATTGGCAATAAATGCTTCATTGAATGTATCTTCTGTAAGCTTTTGACATTTAATTCTCTTGATCATTTGTACTTCAAACTGCCTAGATCTTTTGCATTTATGAGCACAGCTTCAGTATACTTGAACTCTTCAGCCAGGTTGTCCATTTGATCAGTTTGTCTTGAATAGATCAGCAGCTTTGTCTTATAGACCTATCAAGCTGCCTAACATTTCAGCTTTGGACAACTATCCTGATTACTAATATCTCATAACATTTCTGAGATTTTAACTTAAGCATACTACACATTAAGTGTTCTGGGACAACTTGCCTGAACAATGACTTGAGCATATCTCAACTAACTTGTACATCATCAATCAGGGGTTTTGGTATCTTAGATCAAAATCATTTTATTCCCAACACACGTAGACTTGACGACTGGAAATTCACAATTGATCGAAATTGAAAACGATAATGGAAATGAGGAAGATGATGAAAATGAAGAGGAAGAGGACGAATAGGAGGAGGATGATGAAGAGGAGAAAGATGAGACAAATAATGAAAATGTAGATGAAGAAGATGAAGAGGAAGAAGATGAATAATAAATTATATAATGTAAGCTAATTATTTTATTAGATGAACAATTTAAAAATATTTATTTATCATTAAGTTACAAGTAAAAAGTGTGAAAAGAAATTAATTTTTTGAAAATTTTTAAAAAATATTTAGCAAAAAAATGAATATTTTAGTAAAAAAAAAATGAATATTTTAGTTAAAAAAATGAATATTTTAGTATTTAAAAATATATAAATTATAGATTACAAATTTAATTATTTAATTTATGTGGATGAAATTAATTTTTTGAATTTTTTTAAAAAATAATTAGCAAAAAAATGAATTTTTTACTAAAAAATATGAGTATTTTAGTTAAAATATGAATATTTTAGTATTTTAAAATATATAAATTATAAAAATATAAATTATAGATTACAAATTTAATTATTTGATATATGTGAAAGAAATTAATTTTGTGAATTTTTTAAAAAAATGGGCCGAAAATGAGTACATATACAATTAATATTACAATTACGAACAAGTAACACACTTGTCCGAGTGGTAGGCGTCCCTGATTAGGCGCCCACACACCCGGGTTCGATTCCCAGCAAGGCCAGAATAAAATGTTGGCCCATAATAATAGGTCGCGGGTCGGGTCGGGTCCGCAACCGTTATTTTTTAAATTTGGGGTTGTGTTACCGACGGACGACCGACGAAATTGCCGACAGAATTCAGACCCGGTTTGAAAACGGGTCATCCGAGCTATCGACGGAATGATATCCGTCGGCAGACTCGACTGATTTATTCCGTCGGGAATCCGTCGAGACTACCGACGGAATAAAAATTTCCGTCGGTAAACCTTGCCGACGAGGCTAGAACCGACTGAAATATTCCGTCGGTAACCACGTCTACCGACCACAATTCCGTCAGAATTTCCGTCGGTAAACAACGAGTTTTTTGTAGTGTCAACTCACCGCCAAGGTTGAGTGGAAGTTCCACACCTTGATCGATTGTTGAACCGTCCCAAATTCACTTTAATGAGATTTTTAGAATTGTAGAATTTTTTAATTTTTATTTTTAACATTTTTGAAATTTTAATTTACAGATTTTTATATTTTTTTAATTTACACATTTTTTCAGATTTTTATAATTGTGTAATTTTTAATTTTTTTAAAATTTCATATTTTTTTTTTATTTTACACAATTTATAAATTTTAATGAGATTTTTTTAATGTGATTTTCAGAATTTTTTAATTATTAATATATAATTTTTAAATTCAAAGAACGTAAATTTGACTATTTTATTGAAATTTCGGCAACCAGGTAAATTGGATCGAAAGAACGTAAATTGAAAAGGTGAAAACATAAAGAATATAAATCGGATTAGGTAACGCAAAATGAAATTTTCTCATAATTATTCATATCAAAATTTATAAAAAATCGAAATTTTCCGAAACACGTATAAGTTGGCTTCTCAACCGGGTGAAGTGTAAATTGAGGAATATGCTCAAGCAGTAAAGCCATTTGTAAACAAAATTCAATCTAAGTGCAACAATATTCAACCACATTTGAGGGAGAATTCTGCACCTTTCCTTATATGAATATAATTAAACGAAAGATCAGTAACAACCCTATCTATGAAAATAGAATGGTATTGCCTTTTTCAGGAAACGTCTCCATCTTTTTGCAACTTGCCCCCCACTAATTTAGCAGGCCTACACAATTCCTTCCTTTTGAATAAGGGCAATTTCGATTTGATTGTATCTAGATATGGGCGGTTCGAATCGGCCAAATCGATGAACTGCTCAAACTGTCTCGATTACATGCAATTAAAAAATTGAATCTTAACTGAATTTTTACAGTTCGATTTCGGTTAGCCAAAATGAAAACTGCTGATTTGAGTTAAATCGACGGTTTTTACCCATCAATTTCTTATTTTATTTTGTAATTATATTATAGACATTCTATGTGAATTGTAAGATCAACTTTCATTTACTTCTCTATTCAATGTATTAATGTCCTTCATTTAATGATAATAATGAAGTAGTTAATTTTGTTTAGAAAATTTTGTGAGCTAATAAATGTAGTTTAGAAGATGTACTCTTATATACACTCAAGTTGACCTTTTTTATTTAATTAAAAAAAGCTGTTTGCTTCTTTTTATTTCACTTTTTTTTAAGTAGTTAATTTTGTATAGAAAATTTTGTAGACTCTAATAAATGTAGTTTAGAAAGGTCTATTCTTATATACAAAGGTTTGAATTATATACTTCAACCTTAAAAGAATTCTTAAACACTGACTTTCTTTTATATATACACGTACATTATAATAAAATGAAAAAAAATGTGTACGAGGAAATGAGGTTTGAACCATTTAACTCCCATCTAAAAATATACACATTCTCCATTTAGATTTAAACTTAAGAAAAAAAAATTATTTAGTAAAAAGTGCAACACAATATTATTAAAAAAATGTAAGTCAATATAACAGAAAAGTACAACACAATATTTATTAAAAATATAAGTTAGTATAACTAAAAAGTGAAACACAATATTTCTAAAACGTGCAAGTCAGTATAACTGAAAAGTGCAACACAATATTAATGAAAAATGTAAGTCAATATAACTAAAAAGTGCAATACAATAATACTGAAAAATGTAACACAATATTATATAAAAGCTAGTGCAAGTCAGTATAACTGAAAAATACAACACAATATTATTAAAAAGTGCAAGTGATCAGTACAACAAAAAAATGCAACACAATATTAATAAAAAATGCAAGTAATTATAACTGAAAAATGTAACACAATATTACTAAAAAGTGTAAGTCAGTATAACTAAAAAATGTAAAACTATTTATCATTGAGTACATCAATAGGGTTGGCAACGGGGCGGGTATGGGACGGGTTTGGCCTGTCCCAGGACCCGCCCCGCCAAAATTTTTAAGAACCGTTACCCGCCCCGCCCCGCCTCAAAACCCGCATAGACCCGCCCCATCCCACCCCACGAACCCGGCGGGTACACCCGCCCCGCCTTCACTTTTTTTTTTTTTTTTAAAATTTGTTATTTAAGAACAGTAAATTAAGGGATTGAAAGATTGATAAGAATAAATTAAGAATTGAAAAAATTTTAGAAAATTAACCTTAACTAAAAAATTAAGAATTGAAAAAAAGTAGTAGAAAACTAACCTTAACTAAAAGTGGAGAGGAGACTGTCGACGACTCTCGGCGAGCGAAAATAAATCAGAGTAAGGTGTGCTTTGGGAGAGAAAGAAAGCAGAGTGTGTTCTGTTGTTGCCAACCCGAGAAGACTTATGTTATTTTAATAGAGTATATATTATATATTTTTTATTTATATATATATATATATATATATATATATATATATATATACGGGTCGGGTTCGGGTCGGGTATATGCAATCCCATTACCCGTCCCATATCCGGCGGGTATTGTTTGACCGGGTAAATACCCGACCCGGAACCCGTTTGACCGGGTATTTACCTGCCCCGTACGGACCGGTTTTATGCGGGTCCGGGTTTTTACCCGTCCCATTGCCAACCCTATACATCAATAACTTAGATAGTAAATGAACAGATTTATATGATCGAATTACATGTGTTTGAATCTGTCCTCCATTTTATTTATTTTTTCTTTTTTTATTTTAATTGAACAATTTGATAAAAACAACGACATAATATTAATGACAATTGCTATTAATTGTAGTTACAAAATATTATTACATATTTTTTTTTGTTATTAATGTTACAACTTTCATTAGTTACTATTTGCACTTTTTATTTATTATTAATGTTACACTTTTTATTAGTTACTCTTTGCACTTTTATTTATTATTAATGTTACACTTTATAGTAATTACTAATTACTACTTACACTTTCTATTCGAAAAATATTCCTAAAAATACGATATTAATAATAAAAAAAAAGGTAATGTGTAAATAAAAAGTGTAAATAGAAAAGGTAATGGGATATTAATAGATGGCAGTCCTATCACAAAGTTTGAAGATATTAGAAAACCTTGCAAACATTTATTTTAGCATCAGCCATTCAGACTGCTTTAAGGCGTTAAGCCACAAGAGGACCTACATATATACTTTTAAAAACACCTTTTCCCCAATCCCTTTCCCTTTCCCTTTCCTCGATTCGATTCCATTGTTATATCATCTCCATTATTTGACAACGATTGCCATTTTCATTATCTTCAAAATTAAACAAAAGTTCTACATCTTATCTTACTACCGGGAAAATGGATACCGCTGCTGCCGTTGAATCCGGTAAAACTGCAGGGAAGCCCATAAAATGCCGAGGTAAATCCGTGCTACTCCAATCTCAACTCACTCAATACTCATATTATTTCTCCTATTTCTTTCCATTTATTTTAATGTTCTTTAAGTTAAATTTATAAGTATAATGGAAAATTGTGTTTGAAATCAAGTGGCAACTTGGAAGGCATATACTCCCCCTTGCGACATAAATTTCCACTTGTTATACTGAGACGTTCCACAAAAATTTACACACTCCGAAATAAAAAAAATAAAAATCATTAACATTCATCCTCAAAATATAAACATATTTACCTATATGTCCTTAAATAAAAGAGAGTATCATATATGTATACCTTTAAATGTTTTTTTTTTTAAATTTGAAAAACTTTACACTCGGATGCACTCAATTGCATGATACAAATCATGCAATTGAGTCACCTTCGTAACTTTAATTAAACAATTAAAAATATATTTAAACTACATACTTAAAATTCAATTGCATGTATAAAATTTTACCTCAAAAGAAACGTTTTACAAATTGTATTCAAGTATTTAGCAATAGACAAAATTTTAATTTAATTCTAATTTAGTAGATAAAAAATTATTGTACAATTGAAATTATATTTCAAATCATTTAAAATTCAATCAAATAACATTTATACACTCCATTACATACAAAAATGTCTATAATTAAATACATTATACATAACAATTATTTTTATCATTTTATACTGTTGGTGCGTGTTATGTGTGTTCAGCGGCTGTGGCTAGAAAATCAGAGGAGCCCCTGTTGATAGAGGAAGTCATTGTGAACCCTCCTAAATCCGGTGAAGTTCGAATCAGAATCATTTGTACTGCTCTCTGTCATACTGACGTCACTCTTTGGAAATTTAAAGTATGCATCCAATTTTAATCTGAATTTGACTAGTTAATTCATGTTTCATCTTCTAAGTTCTTTTATCTCTCTGTTTTGAATGAAGGATTCATGCTTTCCGCTGATTCTGGGACACGAGGCTGTCGGGTAGTTTAGTTGAATAATTTTTTATCTATATGCTTTAGAAATTTGGGTAAAATTAGTTCCCGAAATGAAGCCCTCTAACTGTTTGATGTTTTGTCTCTGAAAGTGTTGTTGAGAGCATTGGTGAAGATGTTAGCGATCTTGTTGAAGGGGATACCGTTATTCCAACATTTTTATCAGATTGTGGGGAGTGTAGAGATTGCACATCCAAGAAAAGCAATCTGTGTTCTGAATTCCCAATGAGTGGGTCTCCATACATGTATGATGGATCAAGCAGGTTTACAAATGTCAAAGGAGAAACTTTACACCATTTCCTATCCGTGTCTAGTTTCACAGAGTATACAGTTGTGCACTCTGTTCATCTAACCAAAATTGATCCCATGATACCTCCAAGCAGGGCTTGCCTTCTTAGTTGTGGAGTATCAACAGGTATTGAATTTGCTTAAACTATTGAATCTCTACTCTCTTTGTTCCTTTTTTTTTTTTTTGACCAAGTGAGAAACTTTTTTCTCAATTAAAACTGCCCTGTATGTGTAACTATTGAATTATACAAAAATGCCTTAAAATTCTTGATTAAACCGGCTGCTCCCAATTTCTTTACCAGAGGAGGTTGACGTGGCAATTTAAGTATAAGTAATGTCAGGCAAAAAACTCGACAAAAATAACAAATAACTTGATCCAGCCGGTATGGGCATTTTTTCCAACTTTATTAAAGTTACAAGACATTTTCTTATAATTCAACAGCTAAAAGGCATTTTTATATTATCAACATTACAGTGAGCATGAGCATGGACTGGCACTTGTGGTTGTTGATATGTGGAAACATTCCATTGATTCTCAAATGGTCAAATGAAATAACCTTTAATTTTTTTATGATTCATCATGGCCATAATATTTGAGAAGGCAATGTTGTATATTTCAGGGATCGGAGCAGCATGGAGATCTGCAAATGTTGAAGCAGGATCTACAGTTGCCATATTTGGTCTGGGATCAATAGGATTGGCAGTAAGAATCATTAATGCTCTTTTTTTTTTTCCGCACGTGCTGCAACATAAAAACTTGTGTTTCTTTGAAGGTTGCAGAAGGGGCAAGATTACGTGGTGCTGCTAAAATAATTGGTGTTGATGTGAACCCTGAAAAATGTGAAATAAGTAAGTTAATGCTAATCCTTATTTTTATAGGCCCCATAACTTAGGGGCACCAAATTCTGGCCATTATATTTCAAATTTTGCACATTTAGGCCAAATTGACCCTAAAACCCCAATTCAGGCTAAAATGTCGCGTTGCTTACGTGTTTAGCTTAAATGTGCAAAAAATCAAATATAGTAACAGCTTAAATTTGCCGGCCATAAACTTTGTCCTTAATGTGCGGAAATTAAAATTTAGGGTCCTAATGTGACATATTTAAATTTATTGGCCTAAGTTTTCAGCCCATAAACATATTTTCTTATAATTGCCACTCCCATAGTTACAAACTTACAGTCCTTAAAATATTATTCCCCTAATCCTTCTCTAGAATTTGGAAATAGTTATTGTAATAAAATAAAAGGACACTTGCTGTTTAGAGTGGCACCATTGCATCTGCCTATGGTTATCTTTGTTAGAAATAGGAGAGCATAAAACACTAGAAAATACCAACTCAAAAGTGGAGGAAACTGTTCTGTATTTTCTTTTTCACTTGACTTTTTTTACAAATGACTCAATACATGGGGTATTTATAGGAGATACCCAAAATGTATACATGAACCATATTTAATACTAATTAATTCAATACATGTATCAACCAAGTACTCCCTCCATCTTTGAATAAGTGTCACTTTGGCATTTTTCAACAAATTAAGATTATAAAGTGTGGTCCATATTACCCTTAATTAATTATAGCTAATTTTGATATAGAAGTTTTGTTTGATAAAGAATGTGTTCAAGAATGTAGCTATTATTCATAAACCAAATTAATTTTGGTATAAACAATGTTTATGCAATTTATTTATGAACAATATATATGGTAAATGAATAAGGGCAAAATAGTCAAAATTAAAGAAAAAAACTCAGAATGACACTTATTTTAAAATTAGTTAAAAAGTCAAAGTGACACTTATTAAAAAACGGAGGGAGTAATATTCATGAATCTACCAAAGGTCATTCATGTATCCTCCAGAATTAATCCATAAACAATTAATAACTTTGACTTAATTAATCTAGTTTAATTATTCAACATCCCCTCTTAAACTAGATTAATTACTCCAAGTGAAAAGCGTAGCTTCTTGAAAACATCAAACTTCAACGGTTTCGTGAAGATATCAACAACTTGATCTTGTGACTTCACGTACTCGAGTTTCACTTCTTCCTTCGATATGCATTCTCGGATAAAATGATACCTAGTATCGATATGCATTCTCGGATAAAATGATACCTAGTATCAACATAAATCTCCGTCGGATCTTCTTGTGCCAAATTCAATTCCTTCAACAAACTTCTTAGCCACACAGCATGACAAACACAAGAAGTAGCAGCAACATATTCCGCCTCACAAGTAGATAGAGTCACAATAGGTTGTTTCTTAGAATTCCAAGTAAAAGCTGAATTTCCCATAAAGAAAACAAACCCGGTTGTACTCTTCCGACTATCAACATCACCAGCCCAATCACTATCACAATAGCCAACAAGCTTAAAGTCGTCAAAAAGGATTACAAGATACCATAATCAATTGTACCTTTGATGTAGCGAAGAATTCTTTTGGCAACTTTCAAATGTGAAGTAGTAGGAGCTTCCATGTAGCGACTCACAAGTCCAACACCAAAAAGAATATCCGGCCTCGTACAAGTTAGATACCTCAAGCTTCCAACAAGGCTCTTGAAAAATGATGGATCAACTTTCTCACCATCTTGATTCATGTGCAGCTTGATTCCGCACTCCACCGGTGTCCCAACAGGCTTGCATTTCTCCATCTCAAACTTCTTGAGAACTTCTTTAGCATATCCTTCTTGAGAAATAAATATGCCATCATCTCGTTGCTTCACTTCAATCCCAAGGTAGTAGGACATCATCCCAATGTCCGTCATCTCAAACTCCTTTGTCATAGCTCTCTTGAAATCATCAAACATCTTTGGATTATTCCCTGTAAAAATCAAGTCATCCACATACAAGCAAACAAGTAACATATCACCACTTATATTCTTTTTTACATAGAGAACATGTTCATGTGGACACTTGACAAAGCCATTTTCTCGAAAATATTTATCAATTCTGCTATTCCAAGCACGAGGGGCTTGCTTCAACCCGTAGAGAGCCTTTTTCAACTTTAGCACTTTATTTTCTTCATGAGGCACCACATAACCCAAAGGCTGGTCAATGTAGACTTCTTCTTCCAAATATCCATTCAAAAAAGCGGATTTTACATCCATTTGATGGATTTTCCAATGATTTTGGGCTGCAAGAGAAATAATCAACCAAATCGTCTCAAGGCGGGCAACAGGTGCAAACACTTCATCATAGTCAATTCCGGCCTTTTGCTTGTACCCCTTCGCAACTAGTCTTGCCTTGTATTTCTCAATCTCCCCTTGTGCATTTCTTTTTATCTTGTACACCCACTTCACTCCAATGGTCTTTTTGCCTTTCGGTAATGATACTAGCTCCCACGTATCATTCCTTATGATTGCCCTAATTTCTTCTTCCATGACTTTTCTCCATTCTCCATTTTGAGCAACATCATCATAATTCACAGGCTCAGTTTCTGCAAGTAAACAAAATTGAGTAAAATTACTCATGTTTACCTCTTCAGTGGCATCATAAATGTCACTCAAACTTCTGAATCTTCTAGGCCCTTCACTAGAACTTGCTTCATCGATTTGTGCATTTTGTGGTGGTGGCGTTAGCGGTGGAGTATTAATTAGGCGGTGCCATGCCTTCTTCCTCCTCATCATCATCAAAGAAAGACCTGCATTCTTTCTCTTTCTTTGTGTTACTCCACTCCCAAACTTCTTCTTCATTGAATTCCACGTCTCTACTTATGACAACATTCCCACTGCTTGGATTATATAATTTGTAGCCTTTGGAGTTTTGGTCATAGCCGATGAAGAGATACTTTGCACTTTTATCATCAAGTTTGGTTCTTTTCTCATCAGGGACGTGTGTGTAAGCAATGCTTCCGAAAACCCTCAAGTGTTAAACACTTGGCTTGCATCCACTCCAAGCTTCTTGAGGCGTCATACCACAAACACTTTTAGTGTGGCACCGATTCATCAAGTAAACTGCACAGGAGACAGCTTCAGCCCAATACTTGTTTGGCATGTTCTTGCTCTTCAACATACTCCTCGCCATATTGAGTATAGTTCGATTCTTTCTCTCCGCCACTCCATTTTGCTGTGGTGAGTATGGAGTCGTCATGGGACGATGAATTCCATGTTCCACACAAAAGGTTTTGAATTCATTAGATGTGAATTCTCCACCTCTATCGGACCGAAGAGCTTTGATTTGATAGCCACTTTGTTTCTCCACCATTAATTTGAACCTTTTGAAGGTTCCAAACACCTCCGATTTTGCCTTCAAAAAATACACCCAAGTTTTTCGAGAATAATCATCAATGAAAAGTACAAAATATTTATTCTCACCAAACGACGATGGATTGATTGGTCTGCACACATCCGAGTGTATCAACTCCAATGGATGTTGAGCCCTCGTCAAGGACTCCTTTGGAAAACTCTTTCTCGCCTGTTTGCCAAAAATGCATCCTTCACATAGTTGATTAGGATGGTCTATGGAAGACAATCCTTTCACCATTCTTCCTTTGCTCATCATTTTCAGCCCATCAAAATTCAAGTGCCCAAATCTCATATGCCATAGCCAAGATGAATCTTTGAAACAAGATTTCAAACACATAGGAGCACCACTTTGAATGTTTAGCAAAAACATTCGATTCCTTGTCATGGGCACTTTAGCAATCAATCTTCCATTTTCATCTTTCATTGTCAAACATTTATCCTTCAAATGAATATCATAATTCTTTTCCAATAATTGGCCCAAACTCAAAATGTTACTTTTCATGGCCGGCACATAAAATACATTGGAAATTAATTGATGACTTCCATCTTTTGAACGAATCAAAATCGTACCTTTTCCCTTTACTTGAACTTTTGAAGAGTCTCCAAAAGTTATATCTCCACCGGTTGATTCATCAAGTTCCGCAAATAAATTTCTCCTTCCGCAAATGTGGCTACTTGCATCAGAGTCAAGGTACCATTGATCTCCATTCTCGTCTTGATTGGTTTTGCAAGCTAGAAGCAAGGTTGAGAATACGTCTTCATTTGCATCATTGCTCTCCACAAAATTATTTTTCTCATGTACTTTATTTCCACATTCCCAAGAATAATGGCCAGTACGATTACAAGAATAACACTCAACTTCAGATTTGTCATACCTCATTTGGTTTGGCCTATTACCTCCACGATTTCTTCCTTGATTGGAGTTTTGGCTTGTCTCAAAATTATTATTTGAGGTGTATTTATCACCTCGTCCCCCTCTTCCATGACCACGACCTCGACCTAGTCCTCGAGATCCTCCACGTCCTCGACCTCTTTGGGATGTTCCTTGATTTATCTCCTTTAATGATAGCTTCGCTTTCAATGCTTGTTCAACTGATTCTTGAATCGGTTTCAACAATCTTTCTTCATGAGCTTGCAAGGATCCGGCAAGTTCATCAATGGTCATGGTGTCTAAATCTTTAGACTCCTCGATGGCTACCACAATGTAATTAAATTTTGGATCCAAAGATCTCAAAATCTTCGCAACGATGCAATCATCTTTCATGTCATCTCCATATCTTTTCATTTGATTTGTGATAGCCAAAACTCTTGAAATGTAATCCGAAATAGATTCGGAATCCTTCATGTGTAGAGTCTCAAACTCTCCTCTTAATGTTTGGAGACGTACCTTCTTCACTTTATCAACACCTTTGAGTGAAGCTTGAAGAGTTTCCCATGCTTGCTTGGAAGTAGTTGCCGCAGCAATTTTCTCGAACATCTTCTCATCCAAACTTTGATGAATGAGGGTGAGTGCCTTTTGGTCTCTCTTCTTGGCGGATGCATCATTTTCATCAACGCCATTCTCCACAGGATCCCAAGCTTCATATGCTCCAAGCAAAGCCTTCATCCTTATGCACCAATTATCATAGTTGTCCTTGGTGAGAGATGGAACAACAAATGGGGTTCCATTCGACATTTCTTCAAGCTTGTCTCCAAACACAAGTGGCTCTTGATACCAATTTGTTAGAAATAGGAGAGCATAAAACACTAGAAAATACCAACTCAAGAGTGGAGGAAACTGTTCTGTATTTTCTTTTTCACTTAGACTTTTTTTACAAATGACTCAATACATGGGGTATTTATAGGAGATACCCAAAATGTATACATGAACCATATTTAATACTAATTAATTCAATACATGTATCAACCAAGTAATATTCATGAATCTACCAAAGGTCATTCATGTATCCTCCAGAATTAATCCATAAACAATTAATAACTTTGACTTAATTAATCTAGTTTAATTATTCAACAATCTTTAGATTACTATTTGTTCAGAGAACAAATTCTTATGTTTTGCCATCGTCTAGGCAAAGCATTTGGAGTAACCAACTTTATTGACTCAACAACCTGTGGTGAAAAAAGTGTAAGCCAGGTATGACTCTTCTATGAGTAATACTAGTGGGAAACACATATATAATATATTTATACACTTCATTTAATTGAACCAGTGTATTTCCATTTAGTTTTAGCTAGAAACTACGAGGCTTGAATTAATCTTGAAGCCGGAATGTTTCTTGAAACTTGGGTTCTGTATTCTGTTTTCAGATCATAAAGGAGATGACTGATGAAGGAGCAGACTACTGCTTTGAATGTGTTGGAAAGTCATCACTTGTTCAGGAAGCATATTCTTGCTGTCGAAAGGTTTCTTCTCAATCTGTTAGTCGATTAGCTCAGCTTTTTGCATGTTATTTCCCATTTTACACCCCCACAAATTAAGGAAAAATGGGGAAAGTGTATATATATATATATATATATATATATATAACTGTGAGTTTGCTAATTTTGCTTTCAGGACATTCAACTTTTCTGAATGTGATTCAGTAATGTTAACTTTCAAAATTCAACTTTTTAAACCTTTGACCTGCTATAACTGGTTAGTAACCGGTTTTGAAAATTAATTAACAGGACAAAATAAATAAAAAAATTAAAATATTGCCACATCAGCTCAAAACCGGCTGCTACCAGCTACAATTGATCAAATGACTAAAATGTTGAATTTTGAAAGGGAAACCAAGAAACTCAATTCGCGAAAGTGGAGTGTACTGAATACAAAAATGAACATACTTACAGGATTAAAGAATACATTTTGCCTCACTAAATCAACCCTCCAAGTTACATATAACATTTTTCTTTTTTGGCTAGTAAACATTACTTATAACTGCATACATAGTTTAATGTCTAATTCATCTAGCCCTATGTTTTGTTTTTCACTTTGATCATCTAAATCTCAGATTTCACGTGCTATATATATAGGGATGGGGTAAGACAATCATGGTCGGGGCGGATCTATTAGGTACACAGGTGATCTTGAGCTCTTCTGAGGTCCTCCTTCAAGGAAAAACTCTTTTGGGATCCTTTTTTGGAGGTCTCAAACCAAAGTCGGATATTCCGATCCTTGTTAAAAAATACATGGACAAGGTACGTAGTAGAAGCGTGCAGTAATCTTTTCGTTTCTCTGTCCATCTTTATCGATAGGTGCAACACATGAAGTTTGAGCAGTGCGTTTATGTTTGTGCAGGAACTCGAACTTGATAAGTTTATAACACACGAGGTTGGTTTGGAGGACATTAACAAAGCTTTCGATTTACTAATTGCAGGAAAGAGTCTTAGGTGTGTGATTTGGATGAAAAAATGAACATGTTTATGCTTTTATAAGGATGTTGTGCTCGGAATTTGTTCGATAATATGTTAAATAACTAAACTGCAAGTGCATATATAGCGTAATAATATACTGTATTCTATAGGGATTGAAGTCAAAGCACAATCAAATTATAAATAATGCGATGAATAGTTGTATGTTAATTCTTTTGATGCATTTTTTTTTTGACGGGAATTCTTTTGATGCATTTTTTACTACAATACATTAGTGATGAAGACAGGAGGAGAGGTAAGGTGGCTAAATGGGCCTGTCCAGACAACCTGCTAAGAAATTTGGACTGGACTATAGAAATGTAAGCCCAAAGCTTGGGGGCCTATGTGTCCCGAATCAAATAGCCTGATGGGCTTTATGGGGTCAGGTAATTCAAGCAAAACGCATTTTTATTGAACATAAGCCCAAGTTGGGTATTATTTCCCTCCCCTACAATTTAGTACTTCCTCCACTTTTAAATAAGTGTCACTTTGCTATTTTAATTATTTTTATAATAAGTGTCATTCTATGTTTTTTTCTTCAATTTTGACAATTTTACCCTTATAAAATAATTTGCCTTCAATTTCAATTAATGTAGTAGCATAAATCATGGAAAAATCATAAATAATGAAGGGTAATATTGACCACAATTTAATATCTTAATTTGTTGAAAAATGTTAAAGTGACACTTATTAAAAAATGGAGGGAGTATTACAGTAGATAGATGAAGAAAGAAACAACATACAGTATACCGATACAGAATTAATTAATACGACACGTACAGTTTCAGATTCTGGAATAAGCGATATGTTTTTTCAGCATGTGGGATAAGTGACGCCGCAAGATTTGGACAACTTGTATCCACTGGGTGAATTGGCAAACTGCTGGAAAGTAGGGTTCTTCATGTACTCACAAAAGCAAGGCCTACGTTTCTTTACCTGGGCACAGCAATCGGCGGTAGGGTCGCCGGAGGATATGATCGTCGACGCACATGGGCTGAGCTGCATTAGGTCGCAAGATGCTGCTGCTTTTGTCACCCCAACTTCGCCGAGCAGCACCATGAGTACTACACACATAGCAATGCGTACAACTTTGGAATTCATCTCTCTTTCAGTTCAGAGGATATATAGTCCAAGGAGATAATTAAGTTTGGAGAGATGAACTAATTCAAAGGAAAGATATGCCAATATATATATATATATAACTTTGAGGGAAGGTAATTAATCCAATTGTCCAAGTGGGTACATTCACTACTACATATTTGGACTTAGAGAGCTTTTAAAAGAACTCTTCAAGTGGGAACTGTCCAAGCTAAATTGCACTTGGAGAGCCCTTAAGGCTCTCAAGGCTTTCCAAGTGCAGTTAAGGGCTCTCCAAGTACAATTTAGCTTGGACAGCTCCCACTTGTAGTAGTGATTATTATGAAAGCTCACATGCTTTTTGTTCTTTTTAAAATTTATCGAATGCTTTTTATTAAAATTATTGTAGTAATTTTGTGCTCCATCCAGCCCAAAATAACTTTTACACTTTTCTTTTAGGTTCCTCAATAACTTTCGTACTTTTAAAATGAAAAACTCTTTATAAACTCCACCCTCACAAATATCCTCAATTTTACACAAAATGTCATTATTTTTTATTCACACATAGACACAAGTCAACTTTTTTCTTACTTTATACATAAAAATTTACATAATTACCCCTCAAATCTTTACTCATTATTACTCTTTCTTAATTTGTGTGTCCTCCTACATGTAAAAATTATTTCAGGACGAAGTGAATAATAAAAACATCACAGATTTACAATTAAATTTTAAAATATAATGTAATACTCCCTTCGTCTTCGTTCCTAGCTCTGTAATTGACACATTTTGCCATTTTTTTTTGTTTCAACCTAATTGACCCATTTTATAAAATATCAACATTTCACTATTTGTTTACCTTTTTATCTTTTCTATATATATTTTTCTACTTATATCATTCTTTATCATTTTACGTCAACTTTATACCATTTAATACTAGCATTTCTTAAATCTTTTGTAAAAGTAAATGAGTCATTTGTAAATTCATTTAAAATAAAACAGCCTCCTTAGTTACAGGCCTAAAAAAACATTTTCCTGTATTAATAGTGTAGGACTGAGTGGGTGTATAGAGAGGTTTTTATTTTA
Source organism: Galeopsis tetrahit (assembly GCA_963675135.1). Lineage (NCBI taxonomy): Eukaryota > Viridiplantae > Streptophyta > Magnoliopsida > Lamiales > Lamiaceae > Galeopsis > Galeopsis tetrahit. Next base: position 74,176,702 of record OY776121.1, on the reverse strand, counting down.
TTTGCATACAGTGATATCTCTTTTGTGAGCCCGTGATTTTTCTCTAATTTTAGAAATTTTTTTCATGTAAATTATTGTTTTAATTTTTCATTTGCCCTGGTGTAAATGGGGAATTAATTTCCCAACAACAGGTACATGCAAGTTCATCAGAATTCCTTTAACAATAGGAAGTTATAGTAAAAAAAGGTGGTGGATTATATATATAAATATAAGGCAATTAAATATAAATATCGATCCATCGATTCTTGCGTATATCGCGCATTGAAATATTAGGAATTCCCTCCTCGATCGGTTGCGTAGAATATTTAAAGTCGTTGGATAAAGATAACATAATTTTTATTAAACATGCATGCAAGTTTAGAATGAAGAAACTGGGCATGCAATATAGTAGTATAATTTATTAATTATTAGCTAGATACGACACATGCACACATAGAGTTCATGAATTGCAAGCGGGGAAAGTGATGCGGCAAGAAGTGGAGAGCATCCTTCCCCTTAATGAAGTGGGCCAGTCCATAAAAGTAGGGACGCGCATGTACTTGCAGAAGCAAATTGGAATAAGTTTTTTTGCCGTAGCACAGCAATCCGCGCTAGGGTACCCGGCTGTGATTGGCTTCTCACACGGAGCCATATCTGCCACGTGGCACTTCTGTGCTTTCGCCGCCACCCCCATCAATATCACTACTACACACATCCCAACGGCTACTACTTTCCAATTCATCTCTCTCAATTGATCAATTCCCAATATATAGATAGATTAATTAAGAGTGAGTACGTAAAAGGAGACTGATGATCGATGTTGGAGAAACATATGCATGCTCTGCTTCTTATATAATTTATAGAAATTACAGTAATAGCATATGGGGTACTTACCTAATTAATTAATTAATTAATGCCAACCAATTAAATTATACTCTCTCTCTTATTTTAACTACCCGTAACTTTTGTGCACATGCGTGAATTGTTTATTGTATTAAAAGTACGGTAAAAGTGACGGTAGTAAAATCTTTTCAAATGAATAATAAAGATGGTTTTTAGTCACATTTGATGTAATATTGATATGTTTTAAGAAGATACATAATTTTTTTTTACTATTTTAATTATGAATTATTAAGTAAAGAACACAAAAATGACAAAATGAGTAATTAAATAGATAGACTGATGAAGGAGTAGCTAGCTGTCTGGTGTGTATTTGATTTAATTGTCACCGGCCCTATTATACCAAAACACTTTTTTTTTTTTTTTTAGGGTAATACCAAACCACATATAGCAGTACTAAAAATGTATATATATATACCATAAAAATGTATATATGTAAATATAATATATATATGGGATCCACCAAAAAGTTAAATGACAAGAACCGAGGGACCGCACATTTTTTTTACTTTTTCTTAAGAGATAGGTGTTCGATTATTTAGAGGTATAGACATCAATGGGGAGGTGTTGTAGTTATTTAATTTAATGGTTAATTGATATGCATATTCTCTCAAGAAATTATATATGAATGTACAATATATAGAGTACTTTTCATTTATGTTAAGCCGGAAAAATTTAATTAGAATTGTGATAAATTAAACAATAACGCCCACCCTTGCAAAGGTTTAATGAATCTATCTACTTCAAATTCTTATGTCCCTTTCAATACAAGTAATAGGTCATGCATGTTAAATGAGAGCTAGCTAGCTCCTCTAGAAACTTATATCATTTCAATTTATTTTTACCCTGAAATACTAATTTATTTACTTTGATACTGTATAAATTTATAAACAAATATATAAATTGTATCTTTCGTAGATGTACAATAATTTATTTTAATTGTTAGTTATAAATTTTGAATACTTTTGTCACTACAAAAAGTAAAAACATTGTTAAATAGATCCGTAGGCGGAATTCGACAAATTCGAAAAGTCAACGAGTTTATCGACAGAACGTTTGCGACAATGAAATGATGTCATTTTCAGCCCGTTTTCCGACGGAAACAGCCGTCGGTATTTAATTTTTGATTACCGACGGACAATTTAATTTGAACACAATATTTTTTTCCATACGTACTCGGAAAGTTTCTAAATGTCTCATTTCACATAAGTATATAATATATAAGAGTATTTATTCTGAAAGTGTCCAATAAGAAGGTCCGTATATGATATTTTTTATGGTACAAATACTAATATTTTGTATATGCACCAACGATGAAAATATCGCGGATATATCGCAAATTTGGATATTGCGATATGGATATTGGGGTCTAATGTATTTTTTCCCGAGTATCGCGGATATATCGCAAAATATCGCTAAATATCGATGTCGATATCGATATCGTTCAACCGTAGTGTAAAATTGGACGGGAGTCGGGAAATATCGCGAATATATCGCACAATATCGCAAAATCTGAAAAAATCGCAAACTTATTTAAAATTTTATTTTTATATGTACAAAATTATACATTTTATTTTATTTTTAATAGTGTAAGCAAATATATTCTCAATTCACCTCATATATTTAGTAATTTTTTTTAGACATATGAATTACATGTGCATAACTATATTCTAAATTACTATAATGTGATGAGTTAGTATGAATGTTGTTTGGACAAATATGTCATTTCACCTACTATTTGTGAACCCCATATGTTATCATTTTGATATTAATTTTATTTTATCATGTATATTTATTTAATCATGTATTGTATTATGTTGTCAATTAGTTTTCGTCAGCCAGTATTTAATTGTATTTTATCAATTTTGTTTGGACAAAGATGTCATTTCACCTACTATATTTGAACCTCATAGGTCATCATTTTGATATTAATTGTATTTCATCATGTATATTTAATCATTTTATATTGTATTATGTTGTCAATTAGTTTTCGTCAGCCAGTATTTATATAATTTATTATCTATATGTTTGTTTTAAACATATAATTTTAATGACTTTTGAATGAAATACATGTATAATAGTATGTTTTAATAATCCCTAAAATTTCATGTTAAATTTTCAAAATTTTAATAAGATTTCCGTCATTTTTTCAATTTTTTTGCGATATCGATATATCCCGCGATATATCCGTAAAATTAAGGTTGCGATATTTGTTGCGATAGCGATATTTTCATCCTTGATATGCACTAACTGGAGCACGTATTAGCCACCTCGATAATGTTAAATTTTGGTATACTAATTTTTGACAAATATTTGATACACACCAAGTACTATTATTAATATTGTTCGCGGCAATAAATTGGTTGTACCTCTGTTTGGTGCACATTAATAAAGAAATTTCCAATAACAAAATAAAATTATTGTACTTCTCATTTATGTTAATTAGCTGTAAAATCACGTGTATTTAAGTATGATAAATTACTTGCCCACCATTGCAACTGTTGATTGAATCAACTTTCAATCTTTTGTCCCTTTCAGCAGCATCAATAGATGAATGTTAATTGAGGTCCTCTTCCATTAATTAACAACACTAGTCTAGCTAGCTACTTTGTATGTCGATCCAATTAAATGGCACCGAAAATTTGAGGTGATATGACTTCTTGATTTCATGTTTTGTTTCGTGTCAACACCACCGTAAGACTAAACATGAATACACATTTATTTATTTTTGTTGACACGCTATGTGATAAGAAAGAACTTAGATTAAAAAAAAATGTATAGAAATTATATTAAATATTGAGAAAATTTCATTTTACGTCCTATAACTTAGGTCTAATCTAATATATATCTTGTAAGTTTTTACTTTTTTTGATTTACGTCTTTTTTGGTCCAATTTACATCCTTTCCGCTGAAATTTTTTAAAACTCACCGAAATGTGAGGAATAAATTGGAATTTCGGCCAAATAGTCCAATTTACATCCTTTAAGTTTAAAAATTAAAATTTAATAATTAAAATTTTCTAAAAATCCCATTAAAAATTTAAAAAAACTAAAAGTATCATTAAAAATAAAAAAATCTCATTAAAATTAAAAAAATATAAAATGTGTAAAATAAAATTCAAAATATATCACTAAAATTTCGAAAATATCATTACAAATTATAAAATGTGTAAAATAAAAATAAAAAAAAATCTAAAATTTTGAAAATACAAAAAATAAAAAATTCTACAATTCAAAGAATGGAAAAGGTGTAATTTAAAAATTAAGAAATTCAAAATCTCATTAAAATTTCTAAAATCTCTAAAAATCTCATTAATTTATTAAAAATGTGTAGATAAAAAATTACTAATTCTAAAAATCTAATAAGAAAAATAAAAATTATTAACATTTCATTAAAAATCAGACTTGACTCAAACTCGTCTACCATTAAAGTTTTGCTCGAACTCCAAAAAAAATTGGGTCCCACGAGATTTTCCAACTCACCGTCGAGGTTGAGTGAAAGTTCCACACCTTGATCGATTTTGGAACCGTACCAAATTCATTTTCAGGATATTTTTTAAATTGTGGAATTTTTTATTTTAAACATTTAAAATTTTTTAATTTATAGATATTTTTATTTTTATGAGTTTTTAGAAAAAAAAAATTAAATTTACACATTTCAGATTTTTTGAATTGTAGAAATTATAGAGTTTTTTATTCTTATGAGATTTTAGAAAATAAAAATTAAATTTACAAATTTTCAGATTTTTTGAATTGTAGAAATTATTAATTTTTTAGATTTTTTATATTTATTTTACACAATTTATAAGTTTTTAATGAGATTTTTAGATTTTTAATGAGATTTTTTAATTTTTAATGATACTTTTAGAGTTTTTTAATTATTAATTTATAATTTTCAAATATAAAGGGTGTAAATTGAATTAAATTGGACTAAAAAGGATGTAAATTGGACAATTTAGAACGTAAATTGAAAATGTGAAAACATAAAAGATATATTCTGTTAGGCCTTAGTTATCGGACGTAAAATGAAATTTTCTCTGTTTATACATGTTACACGATGCCACAATAAAACACAATCACAACAATATGAAATCTCCACTACAAGTCTAGAACTACGTACATAATATAAAGTCAATTTTTTTTTTCTGAATTAAACGTGTTAATATGGACACGGTCGACATAAAAAATCGGTGTGTTTATTGTGTCGACACGATAAGTCAATCCACAATTTTCGCGTCGTTTTCGTGTCATATATACTCGAAATTACTAGTTTTTTTTGTTTGAAGTCTCGGGTATTCGGTCCAAGGATTGACTAATCTCGAGGGGATCAATTCCACCGCTCACTTGCGGGGGTCCCGTTTAAAGTCAGAGTTTTGCGTTTTGTATGAACTGGTCCCATAGAAATTATTTGCACGAGGGTTCGAACCTGAGACCTATAGAGGAGCACACTCCTAAGTTTCAAGTCTACACCACTAGGTGAACTTTAGAATTATCCAAAATTACTAGTACGGTAGTACCCCTACTTTGACTTTGACTGGTAAATTGTTGACCGTTGATCGTTCAAACTTTGACTTTTTTTTTTCAATTTTTTTTTTTTACAGAAAATTAATTTACATTTTTCAATGTTATTTTCAGTTATATTAATATACACTTTTCAGTTATAATATCATACACTTCAGTTATAATAACATACAATTTTCATTAATAGAACATACACTTTTCAGTTATAATCATTAATAGATCATACACTTTTTAGTTATAATAACATACATTTTTCATTAATATATAACTTTCACTTTTTCATTAATAGATCATACACTTTTCAGTTATAATAACATACATTTTTCATTAATATAACATACACTTTTAAATTATAAGAACATACACTTTTCATTAAAAACAATATTGCACTTTTCAATATAGTAACATACATTTTTCATTTAAAAAATAAAAATACACTTTTCAATATACTAATATACACTTTTTTCAAAATAAAAATCGAAAAAAAAATTAGAATTTAAAAAAAAAAAAAACAAAAGTCAAAGTTTGACCATTAACCGATCAACGGTCAACTGTTGATTAGTTAAAGTCCACTCAAGTACATCATGTACTTATGTGTATACAAGACTTTGACATTAATAAATGAGAAGAAAATAAAAAACCCATTATCCTAATTTGCGGGTATTAAATTTAAATATTCAATAGGATGCATATAAAAGCACCCCCTCCCCCAAAAAAAAAAAAAAGGATGCATATAAAAGCCAGCCAGCTCAAGTACTGGTGAACAATCCATAATCTCCAAACGGCTTCTCCAAAAAAAAAAAAAAAAAAAATTAAAAACATTTGCGTTGCAACGATGAATAGTACTAGCAGCGTTGAAGTCAGTAAAACTGAGGGGAAGCCCATAACATGCCGCGGTATATAATTTCAATCTCAAATTAATTATTAATACTTTTATATATATATATATATATATATATATATATATAGTTGATGTAATTGTGGTTTGCAGCGGCGGTGGCTAGGAAATGTGGGGAACCCCTGGTGTTAGAGGAAGTGATTGTGGCACCCCCTAAACCCGGAGAAGTTCGTATCAAAATCATTTGTACTGCTCTCTGTCATACTGATATTACTTTCTGGAAAATGGATGTAAGAAACCTTATTTCAATTAATCCAATTATATTTTCATCTTCTAACTGTTTTTTTTTTTTTTGGATTGAATTAAGAGCGATGCATGGTTTCCCATGATTCTGGGACATGAGGCTGTCGGGTAAATTATTCAATTTTTTCGATTAGTAAAATAGAAATTTTATGTCAACGAAATCAGGATATTAGGAAATTAATTTTAATTTTTGACATGATTGTTACAAGTATTGTTGAGAGCATGGGCGAAGGTGTAACTAGTGAGCTTGTGAAAGGGGATACCGTAATTCCAACACTTTTGTCGGATTGTGAGGAGTGTAGGGACTGCAAATCTAAGAAAAGCAACTTGTGTTCTAAATTCCCACCGAGCTGGACTCCTTGGATGCAAGATGGTACCTCCAGATTTACAGCTCTCAACGGACAAACTATAATAAGCCATTGCCTCAATGTTTCTAGTTTCTCAGAATACACAGTTGTACATGCTGCTAATCTTACTAAGGTTGATCCTAGGATCCCTCCTAAAGTGGCTTGCCTCCTTGGTTGCGGAGTCGCAACAGGTACCATAACAGTACTCAATTACTCACTTAGTTTCGGAGGAATAATAATGAGTAGAGTTTTGAGGGGTAATTATGTAATTACATTTATGTATAAAATTAAAAAAAAAATTAAAAATAATGACATTTTGTGTAAAATTGAAGATATTGTAAAGGTGAGGTTTAATTTATAAAAAGTTTTCCATGTTAAAAGTGTGAAAATTATTGTGGTACATTCCAAAAATGAAAATGTGAAAGTTACGTACGTGGACAAATGGATTACTACATTTTAACTACAACACTCCTATAATCATTTCCTTTCAATCAACTTGTTTCAATAATTTGATTCGTAAGGCTTTGTAAAATGTCGTACATTTTCCAGGCTTAGGAGCTGCCTATAGATCGGCAAATGTTGAAGCAGGATCTACAGTTGCCATCTTTGGGCTTGGATCTGTAGGATTGGCAGTAAGAAACATATATATATAGTTTAACTTTTTTTTTTTGGATCAAATTATATAAAATTACAAGAGTACAATTGGTTGAAGGTTGCAGAGGGGGCAAGATTATGTGGTGCTGCTAAAATCATTGGCGTTGATGTGAACCCTGGAAAATGTGAAATGAGTAAGTTAGATGGATTTAATTCTTCTATTGATGTCCTTTCGAATGAGTAAGTTAGATGGATTTAATTCTTTTCCTTTCGAAAGTTACTCATTTTGTCATTTTAGATGTTCCATTTAAAATTATTCATTTTCTTTTGGGTTGGTCTGCTATGGACTCGAGTGCATGTTGTGCACCCTAGTCCATGTTGCACTTTTCAATTTTACTGACTTACACTTTTTGGTAAATGGTGTTGCACTTTTCAATTATTAAACTGTATAATAATATTTTTAGTAATAATTGAAAAGTGCAACACCATTTACCAAAAAATGTAAGTCAGTAAAATTGAAAAGTGCAACATGGACTAGGGTGCACAACATGCACTCGAGTGCATACTAGACTTTACCTTTTCTTTTGACATTATCTCTCTACTTTTTTCTCATTTCTATCTTTCTCTACTTTTTTATTTTATACCTCTCTCTCCTTTTCAAAAAAATTACCTACCTCTTTCTACTTTATCTTTTTCCTATATCTATACTTCTATAATTCACTACACAGTACATACTCCCTCCGTCCCAAGATTTTGTGCATGGTGTAAGGTGGAATAAAGGAGGGGTATTATTGATAATTTATTGACTAAAGTGAATGAGATTTGACTAAAGTTATAAATTGTGTTAAATTGTGGGTCCAAATAGAGTGGCATTTTTGAAATTATATGAATGTTGTAAGGATAAAAATTATGTGAGTTATTTTTTTTTTTTGAAGTGTGCAAATAATGTTGGGACGCCCGTTAAGAAAAGTGTGCAAATAATCACGGGACGGAGGGAGTATATACTATTATATTATTTAAAACAGGGGAAAAAAATAACTTTCGAAAGATTGGAGGAAGGAGTACTATTAAATTAGAATAGGGATCTTCTTCTAAGTTTTAACTAGGCTCACGTTGAATCTCTTCTTTAAACTAATATTTTTATTTAAAATATTTTGGAGTGATACAACATACATGTGATGGAAACCCATCTCATATATGAGCTACAGTACTGTTTCATACAAGTATTTATCAATATTTTTTAATATACGAAGTAACATTGTTTAACATGCAAAGTAGTGTACTCCTTCTGTCCCATTTTAGATTCATCATTTGAAAATAAATAAATGTTGTATTAATTAAACTCTGTGCACACAGTAAATAATGAATTTAAAATGAGACGGTTTTATTTTTTTCAAAATAAGTATACTGTTATACTATACTAAACAATAGAGTATTAGTTAGCTAGTATACAATGTTAACAAATTAATATTATAAGTTTTTGTGAGTAAATTACTACTCCATTAATTAATTAGGTTTTGGCATGTGCATGATGTAGGTAAAGCATTTGGAGTAACTGATTTCGTTGACTCAACAAGGTGCGGTGAGAAACGATTAAGCGAGGTAGGAGGTAGCATATATAATTTTCGTTTTTAATTAATAAATTTAAAGATGATTTATGAGTACTAATTGATTGTGCAGATGATAAATGAAATGACTGGCGGAGGAGCAGATTATTGCTTTGAATGTGTTGGATTGGTATCCCTCGTTCAGGAAGCATTTGCTTGCTGCCGGAAGGTTAATTAAATAATTTGCACTTTGATAACATATATATATATATATCATTAATTAATTTTGTTTTAAAAGTAATTAAGTACGTATATATGATATATATAGGGATGGGGAAAGACAGTGATGGTTGGGTGCTTAGAAAAAGCAGATGCAGAATTGAGAATAAGTTTTTATGAGGCTCTTGGTACTGGAAAAACTCTGTTGGGATCCAATTTGGGAGGACTCAAATCCAAGACCGACATACCCGTCCTTGTTAAACGCTACCTAGACAAGGTACTAATTACTTACATTTATCTTTTCATTTGTGTTGGTTGGAGAGAGTTTAATTAAGGAGGTTTTTATATATATATATATATATATTTTGGTGTGCAGGAAGTGGAACTTGATAAGTTTGTGACACATGAGGTTACGCTAAAAGACATTAACAAATCATTCGAATTACTCAACTCTGGAAAGAGCCTCAGATGTGTGATTTGGATGGACTAGACGTACTGATCCCGTACGCGTTTTTTAATTTTGCTGATTCAATACACATGCACTCATTTATACAACAACATTTACCCACTTACATACACCTTAATTACATACAGCTGTATTAATTAAAGCGACATATATGCATGTATTCAGCAATTCGCTAAAGCCTAAATGTAAATAGAAAGGCCCTTTGAATAATGTATGGAGGATACAGTTGAATAAATAAAATAATAAACCTTTTGAATATTTCTTCACGTGCACTTAAAAAAAAAACACTGTGATTAACGATAAGTAATTTCATCGCAAATTGCGACGGTATTGTGATCAACTCGGTGAAATGGTCAAAGTTAAAGAGTTTTGCATGAATTTTCACCGAAAAATGAAATAACGTTGTTTAGCTAGGTGGGACTTGCAATGAAAAAAAAAAAACTGCCGTTATTTCAAACCATAAATTTACAATGGTAAAAACTGTTGTAAATCGACGCTGATTTCCACGACGCCTCGACTATCGTGAATCTTTAATACAACCGTCTGATTTGCAACAATTTTTACAGTCGTTAATTTAAATTTTGGTTTTATAACTTCTGTTTCATTGCAAATCAATCGGAAACAATATCGTTTTATTTTTAATGCGATAAAATTAGCAATGAATTTGCAGACGGTCGCAAGTCCGTCACTAATATTTTTTTGCTCTTTATTTTTCTCTATCCCAAACTCGCCAAAGGACAATCGACTTGAATCTATTTTAAAAGTAATTTTTTATATTTTCACCGTTCATTTATTTTAGTTTATATGTTAGAATATGATGCATGTGCATACAATGCTCTTTTTATTTGTAAATAATTAAAAAATAGGTAACTTGAAAGTTGAAATAATACTGTTTCACCCTTCGAGCTCCGGTCTCTTTATTGAAGGCAAATGTAAATGACCCTACGTTGCGAGCCGGTTCAACCGGACTCAAAAATGAACAGTTATTAATTGAAGAGAATTAAAGCCAATTGAATATGAGCTAACGTGTCTGTGTTTTGATTTATTTTCCATTTTTTAAAAAGATATTTAAAGGAGATAATTGAAAGCATTTTTTTATTTATTTTTAGTAGTGGTACTTTAACTATTGAAAGAGATAGTTTATAATACTCCCTCTTATTCTTAATATAAGTCGATTTGACTTTTCATTTTCTTTCCAAATTATAGGTCATTTTACACTTTTCAATGCAAATTAATTATATTTCTTTAAAATTTAACTTTAAGAGTATTAAATATTTACATAAATATGTTCTTTTTTATGAGATTAATCATAATTAATTAAGGGTAACATGAGAAATAATTTATTTTTTTAATATATGTGCATGAGCTTAGGATGAAATATATTTTGAATATGAGGGAGTAACATTTAGTGTAATTTTGAGATAATTAAAAATAGTAAAATTATTTTTTTTACATTTTAGAAAGATGCACTCTAGTATGAAACGAACTAAAATAAAAAAAGGGCAATCAATTATAGGTATGAAACAAACTAAAATAGAAAAAGGGCAATCATAAAGGTATGAAACAGACTAAAATAGAAAAAAGGTAATCAAATAGAGAAACGGAGGGAGTGATATTTGAATAAAATAAAATAAAGTATATATAAATTAGAGTATGTGGTCTACGAGTTATATTTATTACTTAGACGCATCAATTGCATTATGCCGTTTGTTTTAATTTGTACTCCCTCCGTTTTTCAATAAGTGTTATTTTGACTTTTTTCAACCAATTAAGATTATAAATTATGGTCTATATTATCCTTTATTAATTATAACTAATTTTAATATAGAAATTTTGTCTGATAAAAAATGTGGTCAAGAATATATCTAGTATTCATAAACTAAATTAATTTTAGTATGAAATTTATTTATGAACAATATATATGGTAAATGAATAAGGGTAAAATGGTCAAAATTAAAGAAAAAAATTCAGAATGACACTTATTTTAAAATTAGTTAAAAAGTAAAAGTGACACTTATTAAAAAAAAATGGAAGAAATATATATTTTTTTTTGAAGGTTTTTAATTTGTACTCTCTCCATTTTCTGATTATTTGCATATTTTCAGTAACTCTCAATATTATTTGCACACTTCAAAAAATAAAATAATTCACATAATTTAAAAATGTCGCTCTATTTTGAGCCCACAACTTAATTCAATCTATAATTTTAATCAATGAATTACTCCCTCTGTCCGCCTATAAGCTTCCCATTTTACTATTTTTGTCCGTCCGCCTATAAGCTTTCCATACCCTTTTTGGTAAATACTTTTTCTTACACATCACTTTATATCTTACTTTTTCTCTCTATCTCTCTCCTTCTTCCAATCACATCACTTGTACTATATCTATTATTTAATCATTTTTCTTAATGTATGTGCCAAAAAGTAACGGGAAATTTATAGGCGGATAGAGGGAGTATTAATTTTAGTCAATGAATTATTAATAATACTGCTCCTTTATTTTATCCTAAACGAAATCATATCACTAATCAATCAAGTCCCGTGCCAAAAGAGAACAGCAAGCTTTTCATAACGGACGGAATACTAAATTTGTAGCCATGGAAAACGACAGATGTTACTATACTTCTTTCCACTGTCCTTATTTCTGCTATATTTAAAGCTACACCCACAATAATAATAATATTCATCTTCATCCTCTCCCTCAAAAATCAGTGCAGCCTATTCCCATCTCTCTCGTGAAATGGATACGGCTGCCCCTGAATCCAAACAAACGGCAGGGAAGCCCATCAAATGCCGAGGTAAATTACTGCCAAATAATTAATCTCCAATTACTGTATAGTTTAGTGTGTGTAAAAAGTTGTCAACGGTTTGCAGCGGCGGTGGCTAGGAAAGCTGGAGAGCCTCTGGTGATGGAGGAAATCATTGTGGGCCCTCCTAAATCCCGCGAAGTTCGCATCAAAATCATTTGCTCTTCTCTCTGTTACAGCGATGTCACTTTCTTGAAACTCAATGTAAATTTTCTCTATTTTCTGTTTTTTCATCTTCTAAGTTGTGGAGTAGTAATTTGTTTATTTCCCCTTCTGATTTTTCAAGGTTCCTCCGGCATGTTTTCCAAGAATTCTGGGACATGAAGCTGTCGGGTAATTTTGAATTCATATGCACTTCCCAATTTCTTACTAATTCCCAGTTGTATGTATGTGATGATTGCTGTTGTTTGTCACTAATATTTGCTAGTGTTATTAATAAGCAGAGCATTTTTTAAGAGGCTTAATCTTTCATCAATTGGAATGTCTATTTAGTTACAATCATTTAATTCCCAAACTGAAGCAATCTCTCTGTTTGATTGATTGATCTACATTTATAGTGTCATTGAGAGTGTTGGTGATGGTGTAAGTGAGGTTGTTGAGGGCGAAACGGTGATTCCAATATTTTTGCCAGATTGTGCGAATTGTACAGATTGCATATCCAAGAAAAGCAACCTCTGTTCTACATACCCATTCAAGGTCTCACCTTGGATGCATGATGGAACGAGCCGATTTACGGACCTCAAAGGACAGACTTTACACCATTTCCTATTCGTATCTAGTTTCAGCGAGTACACAGTTGTGGATGTTGCTAATGTAACCAAAATCGATCTGAAAAAAATCCCTCCAAACATGGCTTGTCTCCTAAGTTGTGGAGTTTCAACAGGTATTGTAGAACCCTGTGTTTTTTTGCATATTATTTCTCTCGATTTATTCCATGTCTTGTGCTTTCGTTGGTGACTTTGGGGATAGTAAAATACTCCAAATCTTGAACAATATGTTTTGTGGGAGTGGACTTCTTAGTTATTTGTAAGAATTCTAGAATTATGTGGTATAGCTTGGTTCAACAGTTTGGTCCAAAGTGAAGTAAAGCATGGATTTTCAATTCGTGAAAGTCGGCAGGATTGGAACCGAAATATAAGGATAACGTAGAGGACAAAACAAATTATTTGCTCTTTTTCTAATATATGTCAATGTTCAGGTGCTAATCTGTTGACATGAAACATTGATGCTAATTACAACTTTTTACTATGCCTAGAGTCGACCATGGATAGTTTGCCATTTGATATGATGAATTATTTTTTATTGATTCTCACAATTATTAAATTGAGTTAACATCCTTTTATTATTTCATGTACATAATTGAAAGTATACTTTGTAACAACGTTTCTATATTTCAGGTGTAGGAGCTGCCTGGAGGTCTGCGGATGTTGAGCCAGGATCTACGGTTGCCATTTTCGGTCTGGGATCAATTGGATTGGCAGTAAGAATGTTTCATACTCTTTTAGATTTTTTTCATGTGATACATTATAACAGCAAGATTCTTTGAAGGTTGCAGAAGGGGCAAGATTATGTGGCGCTGCTAAAATCATTGGTGTTGATGTAAACCCTGAAAAATTCGAAACAAGTAAGATAAATCATTTATTTACTATTTCTCGGTTCATAAATTTACTAAACCCCTCAAAAAAAAAAATCATTAATTTACTACACAGAATATGTACTTTAATTATGTTCTGCCACCATGGCACCATCTAGGTAAAGCATTTGGAGTTACTGATTTTGTTAACTCAACAAGCTGTGGTGAAAAGAGTGTAAGCCAGGTAGTTCGCTTATCCCATTTCGATTTTAGTTCTAGCTAGATGCTGCTTCAAGGCTCGAATTAATGTACAAAACAGAGGAATTTCTCATTAAAATTTATCTACTTAACATATTATTCTGTTTCAGGTCATAAATGAGATGACTGGTGGAGGTGCAGACTACTGCTTTGAGTGTGTTGGAAAGGCATCCCTGGTTGAGGAAGCATATGCTTGCTGCCGCAAGGTTTCTACTCTGTTCTCTTATAGATTCTTACAAAATGGGAAAATAGTTTTTTTTAGCTCTGTAAGTTATCTTTATTTTGATTTTAAATTTGTCGACTTTCACGAATTGTAACCCAAAAGGAGATGGGAGTAAGCCCCTCCAACATCGCATTTTCTTTCCATTCCCTTGATATCTTTTGTAATTGACTGTTACTTGTTGTTGCATAGTTTAATTTTTTGGGCCAATATGTGAATATCTAGCTAGCTTCTAGGCCTGTTCTTCTTGCTATTTGAGTAGCAAGCTAGTCTTGTCGATTGCAGACTAAAGTTGTTTTGGACTTCACTTAATTCCATACGTCGATCCTATTAACAGGGATGGGGTAAGACAATCGTGCTTGGGGTGGATAAACCTGGTTCACAGTTGACGTTCGAATCCTTTGAGGTCCTTCATTCTGGAAAAACTATCTCGGGGTCCTTGTTTGGAGGTCTCAAACCAAAAGTTGATATACCAATTCTAGCTAAACGATACATGGACAAGGTAGCTCAAAGTCTTGATCGATTGTTTGTTTATTTTGTTCTCATGTTTCCTAGTGAGTTTAAGCAGTGTGTGTTTATGTTTGTGCAGGAGCTGGAGCTTGAGAAGTTTGTGACACATGAGGTTGGTTTTGAAGACATTAATAAAGCTTTTGATTTACTCATTGAAGGAAAGAGCCTTAGATGTGTGATTTGGATGGACAAATAGATATGCTAGTTAGTATGCACAAATAAATTTTATGATTGGTTTTTCAAGTGAAGCTGCAGGTGAAATAATACTTTGGAAAACAGATCATTTGACTGTTTGTTTAAAGGCCTAAATAATTTGTATGCATACAATTTATAATATATGTTAATCATGTTAATTAAATGGGCAGAAAAAAAGATGAAACTCGTGAGTATATGAATCTTACTACATTTATAGCATATTTTTTTTAAATATGGAGTAGAAAATAGATAGTTCAACATGGTCCCAGTTCCTCCTTACAGTTAATTCCCTACAAAAATAAAAATCTGAACCATGTGCACACACTTTCATATAAAAATCTGAATCATGTGCACGCACTTTCATTTGCAACTAAAATATGGCTTTCAAGATTCTTTCTACTTGATCTCCAACAACTTTCTATGTCTTTGGCAATGTTCTTGGCATCAATGGATGTTCCAAGTAGGCCACGTTTGGTGAACCCCACTGCATATAATCCGTTTTCGCCTTTCCATCCATTTGGAAATGGACTTTTAGGGAAACCATCCTCCGCCGAGAACATCTCACTTTCCTGCAGTCGAAAAAAGAAGAAATCAGCCAAACACGGCCCATTTTCCATAAGCTTAGAATATTAAAAAACATTAGAATTATAATAAACCTTTAGCCAAGATGGCACATTGCTTTTATATCCAGTCGCTAGGATTATTGCATCAACATCTTCTGTTCTTCCATCCACAAATTCTACATGATGGTGCTTTAGTTTCTTGATGGCGGGAAGTACCTGTGATAAAAAAATCCACAAATTCTACATTTTTTTAACTTAACTAAAGGCATGTGGGTAAATCACAAGTATAGCAACCCAAATCCTGAGCCAAAGACTCTGATACCATAAAATAATTCAAATGAGTACTATATAAAACTTGAAAATATATATTGCCTTTAATGATGAGTTCGAAAGGAAGGACACAAGTAATTAAAGGAATTGACTGCTAGTGAAAAAGGACAATCAAGCTAATTAATTTATGATTTCAATGTACATCACTAAGATATCATGATATAATCTAACAAAACACACAATTAACCTTTTCAATATGATATTTTTCCTTAATAGACCAACCCCAACAAGTGGTTGTTTGGGGAAAAACTTATGATTATTCTAGTACTAGAAAAAGAAAACTAGTTAAACAGCAAATGAATATGCATATATATGCCTAAAGGATTCGTACCTTGATTTTTCCACTTTTGATTTTTTCAAAGGTGCCAACATCTATTACTGGAGTCTTTCCATACAGGTTCTTGAGCTCTAACGGGCCTAGTCGAGGCCGGTCAAGGCCGAACCGGGCAGTGTCCCCGATCATCAGTCTTGATACTATTAGCAACAATCGATCGACAATGCGTATGGGAAGCCACTTGAGCAGCCACATTGACAACCCAAAAGTTGATCTTCCCAACATCTCTCTTGGTAGAATGTGAACCTAAATGTATCAACAGATGTTCAAAGAAAAGGAAATTAACACAAAATAAAGAAAAAAGCTCACATATTGAGTACCTAAATGATAGAGCATATATAGAGTTTAGAACATATACCTTATAAAAAGAAATGGCATATATTTAGGTTGATATCTGAAACAAATTCTAGAATGAGACATAAGACAAGAAAAAAGAATGAACATAAAGATTATAATGATAGTTCATTACAACTCTTTTGCATCATTCATTAGGGAATTTAGCAGATGTTACATCATTGAGCATAACTTAAACGTTGATGAAAGATTATGCACTAATGTCTTAATTTTTGGAAGGTGGAAAATACTTTGCAATAGATCAATCTACAATTACAATAAACAGTATTTTGCATACAACACTACAAGAAAATAGAACTTTTGTCATGATCTTGTTGTAGCTAAAAAATTTTAATGATAAGAAATTGAATCTAATGACAAGACTAGTGATCACATCATGTATATGTAGTTACTAAAATATACACAATCTTCTATGAACTTACTAGGTAATAAAATACGAAATACATACTATTTTAAATTCGTTATAAAATACTCTCCCCGTTCCGCCATAAACTTTTTCTTTGTTTTTTATATATGAGTATTAAAGATATAAAATGTGTAGTGAGTAGTTGATAAAGAGAGATGTAAGAAGAAGAAAATGCTGAAAAAGGTAGAAAATAGAATGAAAAAAAGGTACAAAGAGATGGTGGATTATTTCCACTTTATATGATCATAATAATTATAACTGTTAATAAAAAGAGAGACTTTGATAGACAAGAATGAGAGAGCATAAACACAAATTAAGTTATACAAATGGTGTTGAATTTAGTGGATTAATTAAATATATACAAGAAGATGAAATAAAGGAGTACTAGAATTAGGAAAAGATCCATACTGCATCTCTGACGACAAGTGAAGGGGTAGCATTGTGATTACACAGATCCAAACACACCTCCATCCCCGAGTTTCCACATCCCACCACAACAACTTTCTTCCCTCTATACCCCTCCCCACTCTTAAACTCACTACTATGCACAATACTCCCTCCAAACTCCTCCATCCCTTGTATAGCCGGCACCACATCCTCCGCATTCTCCCCCGTCGCTACGATCAGCCACGGGCACACGAACTCCACCCCCGCCCCCGTCACTACCCTCCAAAACCCTAGATCCTGATCCATCCACGCCCCCACCACCCTCTGATTAAAAACCGGCCTTATCTCGAATCTCTTAGCGTACTCCTCCAAGTACCGGATAAATTCTTCTCTCGAAGGGTACGTAGGATAATGCTGTGGGAATGGCATCAATGGCAGCTCGCAGAATTGTTTGGGAAGATGGAGTTTCAGGCGATCGTAGGTTTTCAGCTTCCATAAAGATGCAATGCAGTGGGATCTTTCCAGGATTAGGGAAGGAACGCCTTTCTCCTTTAGGCATGCGGCCGTCGCCAACCCCGACAGCCCCCCGCCCACTATGATCGGGCTCGGAACCCAAATGCGGCGTTTCGGGCTCTTGAGGTTGCAGGGATCCTCATGACAATTATTTTTGGCCTCATCCATCATCATAAAATTAAGATTGTGACATTATTAATGTGTAAACGGTTGTGCATGTATAACAGATTAGTATTTAGTATCGTGAGTGGAAATCGGGAATTACAAGGCCTAGACAACGTTATCTAGTTGTTGCACAAAATTAGAATCCAGAAATTATAGGGATAAGTAAGTCCTTCAGTGTGCTTAAGCCTTATAGTAAAACTTACATTATCCTAATTAATTTATGTATATAGGATAAGTTTTTCAGTTTAAACTAATTCTTATCCTCAAAACAATTTTTGAATTTCTTTCTTTGCCAATATCTTTCATTAATCAATTTTTTTTGAAAATTTTCTGACGTTATGTGATTAAATTGAAAAAACATGAATACGTGTATATAAAGAGTAAATTGGGCCAATTTGGTTTTAATCCGCGGTTGGACTAGTACCATATAACTAAATTATCTGTTTTTTTCTAAAGGTTATAACTAAATTACACTACAAAAAAACGCGGGGTTTGCCGACGGAAGGCTACCGACGGAATCCATTCCGTCGGCCGTCCTGACGGATCGCCGACGGAAATTTCGAATCGACTGACTCCCGACGGAATCCAATATCTGTCGGGACCGTCCGACGGACTTGCCCACGGAATTTAGTTTCACCGTCAAACGGTGTCATTTAGCCTTGCTTCCCGACGGATTTTTTCCGTCGGTCGTTCAAATTTCGACTACCGACGGAATAATCCGTCGGTAGCCGACCCGCTTTGACCCACCGCCTCGGATACCACTGAAAAGACGCGTAATAATTAATATTCGCGTGCTACCGACGGAAATATCCGTCGGTAGCCAAATTTTTTTTTTTATAAGTACTGCCGATTGAAGGCAGTTTGTGAATTGAAGGAAAAAAAAAATTCACTCTCGTCTCGTCTCCTCTGTTCGTGGTGGTTTCGTGCGTGGATTGGATTGTCTTGTGCGTGGATTGATCGACAAAGGGCATAACGATTATCTACTCCAATTTTCTTCAATTTAAACGGTACGTTTTATAAATTCTTAATTAATTTAAATTAAGTTATTGTATTAATTATTGCATGTTAATTATTATAAAACTGTTATTGAGTTATTATAAATTGCATGTTAATTATTATAAAATTGTTATTGAGTTATTATAAATTGCATGTTAATTATTATAAAATTGCATGTACGTAGTTGATGAATATGTATAATTAATTCAAATATATGTTAGTACATGGATTATATATATGTTTTTTATTGGTTAATTGTAATTAATTAATGTATGTTAGTTCAAATATATAGTGTAGCTAGTTCTTGTTAGTTGTTAGTTCAAATATATTGTGTAGTTCTTGTTAGTTCGTTTTGATAATTAAACTAGGTTATTATTGTTGATTAAATTAGTAATTATTGTTATAAGTAGGGGTGTTGTACGTTTGATTAATATAATTATAATTATTGTTATTGTTTAAATTAAGTCATTATTAATTAGTTTGGTAAATTATTGATTTCATTAGTAACGTGATTTGTTATTGATTAAATTAGGAAATTATTGACTTAAATTACAAAAATGTTATTAATTAAATTAGGTAATTATTGATTTCATTACTATATTAATTATTAATTTATTATACTTTTAAATATTATTTATTAAAATAGATGAGTCAAGATGCTAGTGGGGCCTTAGGATCTCGACGTCGTAGGAGAGGCTCACTTAGGCCTGTTGAGCCTCCTATGATGACGTCGTCGTCATCCGTTCCACAACATTCGCCGCCGCCGTCTCAGTCGTCAGCAGCTCATCGACATCCCACGCGGGCTCGAGAAACCAGACTGAGAGTATGGATTGAGGATGGAATATAGTAAGTAATTAATTAAATAATTTTAAGGTTTAACAGTATTTAATAGCATCAATTTTTGTACATTTTTTAATTTATAATGTGTGTGTTTCTTAATATATAATGTCACAGCTTACTTCCTGGTAATGAGGTGTCGAAGATTTGCACTGAGGCGATTATTAAGTGCAAGGTTGCTGCGAATGCCTACTCTTGGCTGAAGGTGCCGCAGACGAAAAAGGATGAATACTGGGAGGAATTCCAGGTATTTGAGTGCATTCAATTAAATATTAATAAACAATTTATTATATATATTATTTGATAAATATGCTGATCGAATATGTGCAGAAACATGCTTATTGGCTTAGGGAGTTTTTTTCGGACGACGATATTCACAAGCACTGGGCCGCTTCATGTCAATCTAGGTATAATGAGGTAATGTACACCCTGGAGGACTGCTTGGCGTAGTCGTGGCGTGGTGCAGACGTTGGGTACGGACGAAAATGGAGTCGACGTGTGGAACACGTTGACCACGTATTGGAGTAGTCCGGAGTACGTGCAGAAGTGTAATACTGCTCGAGCCAACCGTAGAAATGATGTGGGAGGTGGGATGTCAAGGCATCGGGGGGAGGGGGGGGGGCGATCCGCGTATGAGCAATCAATTGCTCTAATAAGTGTTCACTAAATTTATTTCAATTATTTATATTATATTATATAAAATAATTTTTATATGCTCATTTGGTACGAAATAGGAGCGGGAACTTGGGCGTGAACCCACACACGTGGATCGGTTGAACCTTCTTCATCCGTTTGATCCAGATTCGCAGACGTCCACATATGGACGCACTACCGAGCTTCACGTAAGTTTAATTAAATTGTGATGTTTTTTTAATATTTAATTAATTAAATGTATTGAACTATGTATTAATTTAATTTTTTTTTTATTATGTAGTTGAATGTGAACCGGAGGATTGAAGAGGTCACGACACAGGCTTTTGCTGAAGCCGGGCCCAGCGCTCCCCCTCCGCCTGATCTTAACCAGATTTACCTGGACGTTGCCCCGGCTGATCGAGGACGGGTCCTTGGCCTTGGCCGGATGAGCCGCTCAGTGAGAGCTGCGTCGTCCAGTTCGTCCCAGCGTGCATCGCAGGCCTCTGTATCCTCCACTGCTGCTCCGGACCCGAACATAGTCAATTGGATGAACCACTACTTCCGACAGATAACTGACACTATGGGTCGATCGTTGGGGATGTCTGCTGATCAAATAGATACATGCTTTACACAGGCGATGAGCGTTCCCCCTCCGCCTTTGAATGCTCCGATTGGTCCAGTTCCCACTACAGCTCTAGTTCCATGCAGCCGCAGACGACGACATCAATGTCGACTTGAATTTCGTTGGCGGTGATGAGTATTTTGACTTTAATGGTTGATGTTTGAACAATTTAATTTTCTGTCGAACTATTTATTTTTCTGTCAAACTATTTAATTTTCTGTCGAACTATTTATTATTCTGTTGGACATATTTATTTCGGTTGATGGTTATTTGTCAATGGATTGTTTATTTATGTTATTGTTTTTAATTTATACATAATACATAATTTTTCGTATATTTGATATAAAGTAAAGAATTTTTTGGTTTTTTTCGATTTTTTTTTATTCCGCCAAAATTACCGACGGAATTTCCGTCGGTTGAGTACAATACCGATGGTTAAATTTCGGTACGTTTTTCTTTTTTACTTGGTTAAATTTTGTAGTTTAGTTGTGTATTTTAATTATATTTTTTGTAGTTTAATTAGTTGTGCATTTTTTATATGTTTGTAAGAATTTTATGTTAAATGTTTAACAGATGGAATTGTCGGATCGTCGATGGATGTATTGTACTCCTAGGTTGTTCAAGTAGAATATCCGGGATATCCAACAAAGACTGTAGTGTTGTTCAAGTGTCATTGGTTTGATTCAGGCCCTTCAGGAACAAGGATTCATCCGGAGTACAAACTCGTCGATGTTAATCCGAAAAGGAGCTATAGCGGGAATGATCCATTTGTATTTGCCCATCAAGTATCTCAAGTATACTACTGCAAGTATCCAGTACGATCACGTAGTAAAATTGAATGGCACGCTGTTTGCAAAGTAAAGGCAAGATCAATGGTAGAAGTCCCTACAAAGGAAATGAGTGATGAAGATGATTCTCCGTTTCAAACGGAACAAATAGAGGCTAGAACTGAAGTCTTTACGGGAGATTTGAATATCCACGTAGACTTGACGGTTGGAAATTCACAATTGATCGAAATTGAAAACGATAATGGAAATGAGGAAGATGATGAAAATGAAGAGGATGATGAAGAGGAAGAGGATGAAGAGGAGGAGGATGATGAAGAGGAGAAAGATGAGATAAATAATGAAAATGTAGATGAAGAAGATGAAGAGGAAGAAGATGAATAATAAATTATATAATGTAAGCTAATTATTTTATTAGATGTACAATTTAAAAATATTTATTTATCATTAAGTTACAACTAAAAAGTGTGAAAAGAAATTAATTATTTGAAATTTTTTAAAAAATATTTAGCAAAAAAATGAATATTTTAGTAAAAAAAATGAATATTTTAGTATTTAAAAATATATAAATTATAGATTACAAATTTAATTATTTAATTTATGTGAATGAAATTAATTTTTTGAAATTTTTTAAAAAATAATTAGCAAAAAAATGATTTTTTTACTAAAAAATATGAGTATTTTAGTTAAAATATGAATATTTTAATATTTTAAAATATATAAATTATAAAAATATAAATTATAGATTACAAATTTAATTATTTGATATATGTGAAAGAAATTAATTTTGTGAATTTAAAAAAAAATGGGCCGAAAATGAGTACATATACAATTAATATTACAATTACGAACAAGTAACACACTTATCCGAGTGGTAGGCGTCCCTGATTAGGCGCCCACACACCCGGGTTCGATTCCCAGCAAGGCCAAAATAAAATGTTGGCCCATAATAATAATTTGCGGATCGGGTCGGGTCGGGTCCGGGTCGGCTTCTGTCGGGAATTCCGTCGGTAGTACCGACGGACGACCGACGAAATTGCCGACAGAATTCAGACCCGGTTTGAAAACGCGTCATCCGAGCTACCGACGGAATGATATCTGTCGGCAGACTCGACTGATTTATTCCGTCGGGAATCCGTCGGGACTACCGACGGAATAAAAATTTCCGTCGATAAACCTTGCCGACGAGGCTAGAACCGACTGAAATATTTCGTCGGTAGTTCTGTCGGTAACCACGTCTACCGACCACAATTCCGTCGGAATTTCCGTCGGTAAACAACGAGTTTTTGGTAGTGTTACAGTATCTGGTTGTTGGCTTAACTTAAAGGTTCAAGTTTTTAGTGGAAGATTTGTTGCAGCAAAGCAGCAGGCTCTACCTCTCTTTCTCTCGATCTCTTTGTATTTTCAAATAGCACCGTTTTGTTGGGGGTAATAAGGAATGATAATGAAATATGATAGTTAGAGGAATGATATATCCTTCTTAAATGGTTATTCAGATTCGGACTTTGGTGATTGCAGAATAGATAGAAAGTCAACTTATGGTTCGTGTCAATTCTTAGGTACTAAGCTCATATCATGGTTTTCAAAGAAACAAACGAGTGTAGCAACATCTACCACTGAAGCAGAGTACAATATTGTAGAATCTAATGTACCTATATTCTGTGACAGCAATAATGTCATTGCTATTACTCAAAATCCCGTTTTACATACTAGGTGCAAGCATGTAGATGTTAAGCGTCATTTTATTAGGGATCATGTTGAAAAGAAAAACATTAGAATGGAGAAGATTCATACTAATCTTGAACGAACTGATATCTTTACTAAATTTAGTGTGTTGATCAACTCTGTTGAGCATGTCTTCTGGTTCAAGTAGAGTTCTTTTCAGTAGGCTTGGTCCAATTGATGTGATCTTCTAGCATTGGCCTATTAGAAGAGTTGTGCTGATTCTCTTATCAGCACAGTTGAACTCTTCTGTTCTTAAGCTTTCAGCATAGTTGTCTCTTCCGGTTCTTAGCTTTGAGTAACTTGATTCTTATGCATCTAAACATGTATAAGCTGAGTTGAACTCTTCTGTTCTTAAGCTTTCATCATAGTTGTCTCTTCCGGTTCTTAGCTTTGAGTAACTTGATTCTTATGCATCTAAACATGTATAAGCTGCCTAACATGTCAGCTATTCAACTGAGTTTTGAGGAACTTGATTCTTGTGATCTTCTAAGCTTGTGATCTATATGTTTCAACATTCCTCATAAGCTACCTGTTCAACTAGCCTGATCTATATGTTTCAACATTCCTGAAACATATTCATTGAATTTGACTTATTTTACATGGCATGTCTTAAGAGGTTTTGGTATATTAATCAAAATCTCATGTGATTTTCAACAATTTTCCCCTTTTTTTTATGATGTCAAAACCTATACAATTGTGAATTGACTATACAATTACCTATCTTCATAGAGATGAATTTTGTTTCCGCTAGAAAAAAATTTCATACTTTTCTTTAATCATTGCATGTTTTATTTAAACTATGTGCTCAAAATTCAAGATTCCCCCGAAACTTTTACGGAACAAAGGGAGTACAAAACAATGAAAATAATTAACATTAAAGAGTAAGCTGTTGGACAACGTCAAGCAATAATGTGCGGTATATCTGTGGATCCTGCATCCCACATACGGCAATTGTCTCCCTCTCCTTTGATGGAAAGAAGGCTTTCCTTGTAAGAGAAGACCCAATATACTGTAGAAGATTTCTGTCTAAATAGAGCTGCTACAGGAAGCCTCATTTTGTTGGTAAAGATACTACATAGAGTCAAGACTGAATTAGCTCTAGAACTGGAACATAATACAAGTTCATTATTTCCGAAGAAACAATGCGGCGAACTCAATCCTGGAAAAGGACCAACAACTGCGACTCTATTCCAGCTTCCTTCCTTTTCCATCACCCATATTTCACTTACATCATTCTCTGGTGACTCAGTTGTTAGCAAAGCTAATGAATCGCCACGTACGGTGAGCAGCGACATTTTCTGTTTAACACAATCTGGAACTTGTATCTTTTCAAACTTCTCAGTGCTCATGTCAAAGGCTAGTATACCAGCATCGCCTAAGATCCAATAATAAACTCCCTTCAAGTATTGGTTATAAACAGGTTTACGTGCACTATAACTTGACTCAAAAGAATCCACATTTCTCCATGAACCACCACTCGAACTGTAGACGAAAATCACAGGGAGGCAGTGGTGCGCTCCCGTAATATTGTCCCGCATATTACAAATCAAAACAACCTTAAAGTCTCCACTCAATGCGGCCAGTCCAAATCCAAACACCTCTTCCCAGAAACATAAATGTGGTTCGACAAACGCTAAAGAAGGTCGCAGAGGGAGTGGCTTAAACTGTCTCGTGGCTGGGTTCAACAGAGACAGCCCACGCATTCTACCAACGAGACAGAATACGCCATTCACAGGTCCCATAACTTCCGTCACGGTATTAGGAAATTGAAGATGAGCAGGCTCTTCAAATGCAGAAAGGGTATCATCTACAAACAAAGCATATACTCGGCCATATGTTTCGTTTTTGCGAGCAACAAGTAGGCGCTCTTTATTGCTGTCGCGCCCATAATGCTCATTCGCGAATCTGTTACCTGCAATAATAGCCTTCCACATCTTGCAAACACACTTGAATCGCACCAGAGTTTTAACAGGCAGCCTCACTAAAATCTCCACAACAACGTCTTTTGGCAGATCATTACTCTCCGGCCTTTTGGAACAGATTTCAAAACATCAGATATTAGATCTATAAAATGCAAGTACGAAAACTATGGACGATATTATTAAATGCATCTATAGCGGTCGAAAACAAACTGTTCAACCATATAATTTACTGTACTTTTTTTTCTGTGACATCAAATTAAATAATAACGACGAAATGCTTTGTCCCTTTTGAAGAATGCGTGAGCAAGTATGACCAAATGATCAGTGGATTTAGGAATTTTGTGAATAATCCAAACTTATTTTCCATTTTTAAGAATCAAATTAAGAAAAAGAGTGGAAAAATAAATTAATAGCATATGAGGATACACCAAACATGAACATTTTTTCTCAAAACAATACAGAATTTTCTTCGTTACTGATTTCCATGTTAATTTCAGCCTAAATCATCGTTCATAAAAAACAGAGCAGTAGAATTACCGTTCGGCATTAGGAGTCGACATAATTCTTTGCCTGGAGAGAGATTCACCCGCTTCAGAAAGAATGCCGCCACGGTTTCTATGAATTGTGAATTGCCCTAATGAGCCTTCCAGGAAATAAATAGAGATCTGTAACTAGCTTTGGGGAAAAGAGCCCTTTCAATAAAGATCTCATTTATTAATAAAATAATAAGGATAAAAATTAAAAATACTCAAACTAAAATACAACATACTTATTATTATTTTTTTTTTAAATCTCGGGTATCCGATTCTATGACCGACTAATCACAGGGGACCAATCCCACGATTCCCACCGCCCACTTACGGGGAAAGCCTGGACATGGCCCCATAGAAATTGTTTGCTCAAACCTAAGACCTAGAGAAGAGCATACTCCTAAGTCCCAAACCTATACCACTAGGCCAACTCCTTCGGATTTAAAATACAGCATACTAGATGCACAATGTGGGTTGAGCCTAGTAAATACAATGTGGGTTGACTAGGCCCCACTGAACGCATTCCCCTATTACTGTCATTTCTTTCATCATCTCCTAAATCACTACTTTCGACCGTCGTCGTCGACTATCAAACAAAAAAAATCAGAAATTCTAAAATATACTTTAAAAAATTACAATTTTTTATCTTTATAAATTTCGATTAACCAGTGTCGACCATATTCACTCTCATCGATAAATTGTTGTCGACAAGAGTGTAAATGCAAAGACAAATCCACACTCAATGCCCCGCACTCAATTTCCGAATTTCTATAATATATATATATATAGTAGAAACTATATAAATTAATAATCTTGGGACCATCAAAATTTATTAATTAAAAGAATTATTAATTTATCTATAAATTAATAATTATTAATTTATATATTAATTAATATTTTATTAATTTATAGAAATACTCTTTCAAACTTCCACTTCTAATTATTTATTGTACATCAAATGAAGGATCTAATTTAAAAGAATCCTTCAATCTTCCATATTATTATACTTCTTATGTTCATTATCACTTTATGAACATTAAAAAATATTTTCAATATAAATATACAAGATCAAAATATGCTAACACAAACAAATCATACACACAACATGACTCCTCATCTTACAAGTGTGAAAAAAATAACAATGACCGACGAGATTCGAAAAGTATCATGTAAGCACAACAAGAATAATCCAAATCTCATTCAAAAGCAATTGCAAGAATGAGTTCTTAGTAACTATGGTGAAACTTTTAGGTGAAATTGATAAGGAAAATTAGAAACGAGATTCAAGGTGAAATTGATTTCAACAAAAAATAAAAGACAATTGAGTCATGTTTTGGTCCACATGTACACCGCGTTTGGTAAGAATAATACTCCCTCCATCCACGAAATGTATTCTCATGAGGGGTGGACACAAGTTTTAAGAAAAATGTAGATAAATTAAGGGTATTATAGAGTATTGTGGGGTACATTGTGAATAAAATGATTATTTGTGAATAAAGTTGATGACAAATTGAGTAATTAATTGATGGTTGAAGGGTGATAGTTTCCATAAAGTGTATGAGACTACATTTAATGGACAAAGAATATAAGACAAATTAGACTACATTTCATGGACGGATGGAAGTAGTATATATGGAATTATTAATTTATATTTTATTTGGGGTCTATAGAAATTACAAAAAATGTATTATCTTATAATTTTAGCGAGTTTATTAATTTAGCACGCTATCCCCGAGTCGAGACCGGCCAAAAATATTATTTTAGAGAGTTTATTAATTTATCGAGTATTAATTTAAAGAGTTTCTACTGTATACATATTCTCCTATAAAAGCTTGTATTTGATGTTGGCCCAATGATTTTCATGTTTTTCTAAAACCCACTGAACCTAGGTTTCGATTCTTAGGGACAACAATTTATTAATATCTTTTATTTTATTAATTTCTTTAGTTTGCTCTCCTACAAATCTTTTACTAATGTAATTTTAATATTTATTCTTTTGTAATTCCAATTTTTTTTTTACTCTTTTGTAATTCCAATTTTTTTTTTTATTCTTTTGTTTCCTCTCTTTTAAATTTATTGGATTGTTATTGTTATTTGAGATTACTAGTATTTCACCCGTGCGATGCACGGATTAAGAATATTTAAGAATATTATTAGTAGAGAATAAATATTGTGACACTATTAATAAATCGACTATTAATAAATCGTAATTAGGGAGGATTGGATTGAATAATGTTAGCACTTATTTTTATAATATAAATTGAAGAAATGAGCTTAATTTAATTTATCTAATTCACTTCAATGATGTTTTCTATAAAATTATAAATATTGTAATAATAAAATTGGCAAAGAATTTACTATTTTAGGGTGTCTAAATTATTAGACATCCTCTAAAAAAATAAAATTATTGAGACATTTGAACAATAAACAATAAAGTGTACAATTAATTACTATATAAACTAAAATATAATCGATATTTAAAATATAAAAAAAAAAAAAAAGGTTAAAACTATATAAACTAAAATATAATCGAAATGATATCTTTCGATTTAGCACTTCATATCTATTGAGTTTGGAACATACAAAATTTACAACTGTAACCACATAAACAAAAACTTTATAATCAGAGAAGATGATTTACTGTGAGAAAGATAGTATACATTTCCATGATAAACACACAATTTTCTCCAACTATGCATCAAAGTTAGATACTCAGTAAGATATTTCACCTATAAGGATTAAGAAATAACATTTCAAATTTTCAATGCATGACTCAAATATACATAATTTACATAGCACATTTGATTAAAGAACATAAAAATAGTATCCAAATCCGATCCAAGAGATCCAAATTAAAGAAAAGTTATAACAATTTTCTAATCACTGAAATTATCAAATGGAAAAAAAAAATATCAATCCAACCCAGATAGTCATTTCAGCGAGATAAATTCCAAGAGAAATGTACAAATATCGAATGAAAACTCAAAAAAATGAAGCCTCCGTTGTTGAATGGATAATCCAGTTGAAACTGTTAACTCTTCAATAAATGTCAAAATATCAAAACTCAAACCAACTTTTAATGTCTTCAAAATGATGATAAAATTAGAGAGAGTGAAGGGCAGGAGAGAATGATGTTAAATCCATATTTTTATAATTCGTTGTTAAAATTTAAATTATACTCGTATTAAATAAGGAGTAAAAAACACAAGACACTGAAGAAACATAGTGCAGAACTGAGAAGACATACCTTTTTTTATTAGACAAAAACCACTCTATTGATATAAGAAATTCAATTCAAGTGGTCACAGGTAGCATGATAGATGTCACAATGAGAAAATAAGGATCACATCCTGAATGCTTGAAAATGTTTAAAGATTCAGTAGTTTTCGTGGGTTTGAAACCCATTCAACATAGGTGCCATTCCTGCTGTTGTCATCCTTCACTACCCAACTTCACGTTCTTGCTTTGAAATCCCACATCATCCTCTCGAAGCCTATTTCCTTGTTTTTGAAGATATGATCATTCCGCCATTTCCATATTAACCAAACTATCCCGTTCCAAATACAAACAGCTAGCTTGAACCCCCTTTTTCCTTTGAATATTCGGCTGTGACTCAAAAAATTTGTAAGCGGCTTAGATGGATTAAGGTAATAACTACATATTATAGAATCGTTGAGAGTTTCTACCTTATTAGAATAAGTACCTAAATAAGGAGTATTTGATTTATCAATGTAGAAACTCTCATCTATTCTAGAATATGTATTCTGTAAATCCAAAACAAAGCGAAAAATTCTTCAGAAAAAACTAAAGAACTACATGTGTGCGAAGAATTTATAGAAAATAAATGTAATCCTTATGAGGTTAATCAGTATACTATAAACTCTCAACATTCACATCATCACATACAACTAAATTAAATATATAGACAAACCAATATCATAATCTATAAAAGAATACAAAAAGGAGGGGGTTATCAATAATTGTATAAGAAGTTGAGATGGATCAAGAGTAGCTTCGTTCATACCAGACATATATGGCTTCAACTTCAAATATTCTAATCGTACAAATTTGCGTTGGTTGGAAGCTATATTTCTGACGCTCCAAAAATAGAGGAGTGCCATTGTCCCTTGGGTGCAGCATGGGTGCGCGATATGTACATTGTTCCGATGGACTCAGAAGTTTTAAGGTCATTCCTCTCAGTAGTGCGACGGCGCAGATGCCCACTTTAGGGGGCGTTTGCTAACTTTAATCCGTCCATCCAGCCGTTTCTGAAAATTTGATAAATAAAAATAGTGTACAACTTTAACCATACACTTGTATCTGAATTAAGCATACATTAAAATTTTATTGAAAAAAAGCAGATACAAAATTTTATTGGATTGTTATTGTTATTTGAGATTATTCCCTAATAGAGTCACTATTACCACCCCTTAAGCAAATAGAAACACCAACTTTAATAATTTTCTAATAGAGTCAAATGAAAGCCAAAAAACCCATACTACCCTTAACCTAATTATTTAAATTAATTTCGTGATTTAAAACTAACTCGAATTTTTGAAATTCCATAAAATGTGCAGCTAGTCAATTCCTAGAATTTAGGTTATGTTACCAGAAAGTCACTGACTTTCCAAATTCGAAAATTAAAATCTCAGATTCTTTGTTATGCACTGAAATCAAAATAATAAAATTTCTCAAATTCCATCTTCAGTTTCAATTTCTGAGTATCGGATATGCAATGAAATCAGAATAAGAGGTTCATCTCGGATCCTCTTCACTGTGCGGATTCAGTTTTGGTAACCGCTCCACTGTTCATGAATTTGTGATTCGCTTTCCCTTCACCTTCGAATGCAATGGATTGCTTGTTTCGTCGATCAATTCTCTGCTTTGACGATTTGATTTTCGTTGTTCCAAGTCGTTGAGGCGGGTTTATGGATTTGTTAGGCGGTGCTCTGTTTTGGTGATCTACTGTAGTAGCTGCTTGCGATGAGAGTTGATGGAGTCGAAGACAGGGAAAGAGATTAGGCGGAAGGTGGCGGAAATGAAATACGCCGCCGCTGCTGCCGTTGGAAAAGATGGAACGTCATTGCTTGTTTTGAAAAAGTTAAGAGAATTTTCTCCATATGCACTTCAATATACATATTATCAGATTGCACTTCAATATGCATATACATATTCATACACAAATGCATGGAACATTGTCTATATTCACTATAATACCATAGATTCTGTAATATGCACTATAATACACATTATCATATTCACTTATTATTGCATAACTGTATGTTTTTTTCATTTATGTTGTGTTAATCTTTCATATGCTAAAATCTCAAAGTTGAACCAAATGAAACGAAATAATGGGGATATCTACTTTTTGGGAATTTTTTTAAATTTTGGAAGCTGCTTAAATCTTGCTGTTTTCAAGATGCTCTGTTAATAGTTAAATAGAAGATTTAGTTGACTTAATTATTTGAATTAATTATTTCGAATTTATTCAAATTAATAAAATGGTATAAGTGTCTTAGAAATTTCAATTTGAATCAATTAGACAAAAAAAAAAAAAAAAGCTCTAGGTTCTATTAGATAAAATTATGAGTGAAATGACTCTATTAGAAATTTACCCTTGTTATTTCAATATTTGTTCTTTTGTTTGTTCAAAAGTTTGCATATTTATATATGAAAATACCTGTAATATACTATTTCATTTCACTACAAAAAATAGTGAAAATGGCGAGGGGGAAGGCAACGGATTCCCCCTCACTAATGAAGAAGGCAACGGCAAAGGCAACGGCACTCCGCCGTTGCCAATATGGGCGTTGCTATTTTATAGGCAACGGCCTTTGGAAAAACCGTTGCCTTTTGGCAACGGTATATGGCCGTCGCCTTTTGGCAAGGGCGTGGAGGCCGTCGCCTTTTCGCAACGGGGCCCAGCCGTTGCCAAGGCCGTCGCCTTTTTGTTACCTTTAAAAAAATGAGAACCTGGGTTTCGAACCCAGGTCTTTTAAGCAACCAACACACCCCCCCACCATTAGGCCACCAATATTCGCGATTTTTCGCTCCAGCTGGGTTTCGAACACGGGACCTCTCGGTCCTGTAGAGTTTTGGGCGCCCCCTGTGTGCCGTTTAGGCTAGGAGCTTTAGTCGTCATGTTGTGAACACAATTAATATATATTCAATTTAATTTTAGTTTCAATTCTTTATTTCAATCCATTTTAAGTTTAATTGTTGCTTATTAAATTGTCAAAGCATATCATATTTATTTCTAAACGAGAATTAACTAAATTATAATGTGTTTCAAATTAAATAATTTAATTACGGTATCATTAATTAATTTACACTATTTAAATTTATTCTAATCTTCAATATACAACATTTAAATTCATTCTAATTTTCAATTCACAACATTATAATTACATACAACATTGAATATAATTATTTTCGATTATACATGTAAATTTATTCTAATCACATCATTTAAATTCATTCTAATTTTCAATTCACAACATTATAATTACATACAACATTGAGTATAATTATTTTCTATTATACATGTAAATTTATTATAATCACATCATTTAAATTCATTCTAATTTTCAATTCACAACATTATAATTACATACAACATTGAGTATAATTATTTTCGATTATACATGTAAATTTATTCTAATCACATCATTTAAATTCATTCTAATTTTCAATTCACAACATTATAATTACATCCAACTACGACTTGAATAATTCATCATGTCAATCGACGTACGTCTACAACACACAAATTAACAACCAACGTCTCATTCCTCCAACTCTATTAAAATTAATTAATATAATTCCAAATATAATCTAATTATAATTATTCTAACACCCTAATTAACAAATAAATTCATATATAGACATAACACAATTATATATATAATTCTAACACCCTAATTAACAAATAAATTCATATAACTTAATTAATTAATTAAAACATACATTCATATAAAATACATGCCTAGTGTTCTCCATCCTCATATTCTCTCTCATGACACGTGTCCTTCATCCGAGTAGTGTAACAGGAGATCCCGTGCCATAATTAACGAGTTCATTTTAAATTTATATGCGTACGTAAGAGTTTTTTCTCTTCTCAATTCACCCAACTTATTTAGTTATTATTTTTTTAAATATATGAATGATATGTGTATTAAGTATAACTAGGGGTGTAAACGAGCCGAGTCGAGTCGAGAAGTGCTGAGTTATTATTTTTTTAAATATATGAATGATATGTGTATCCAACTCGATTGTTATACTCGAAGCTCGATACTCGAGTCGACTCGGTCGAGCCTAAAATTTTGAAGATCGAGCTCGACTCGATAAGAAACTCGATAAACTCGAGCTCGGCTCGACTCGACTCGATTACCTATCTAATTTTCAAAATTAATTTTAAAACATATTTTTTTGTAAAATAAACTCAAGCTCGACTCGGTTCGGTTCGACTCGACTCGATTACTCGTATATAAATATAAATTATATATTAATGGCAAAATAGTAAATATTGTTCAAGCTCGATTAGGCTCGCGAGCCTTTCGAGCCGAGTATTTATGAGCTCGAACTCGAACTCGGTAGCTACTTGAGTAGCTCGAAACTCGACTCGACTCGATTAACTTCGAATCGATTTCGATCTTTTTTCGAGTCGAGCACGAGTAGCTCGCAAGTAGGCTCGACTCACTTACACCCCTAAGGATAACTATATCAAAAATTACATTAATGTGATAATTAAGTTAGTATTAAAATTGTTTGAAAAAAAAAATTGATCTAATATATTTGAACCTTATAGATCATCATTTTGATATTAATTTTAATTTTTCATGTATATTTAATTATTTTATATTGTATTATGTTATGAATTATTATTCGTCAGCCAATATTTATATATGTTCATTTTATACATAGAATTTTATCGTGTTTTTAATTGAATATATCAATAATATATAGTATGTTAGTAATAATTTCTAAAATTTCATGTTAAATTTTAATTCAAGATTTTATTAAAATTTTCGTCATTTTTAAAACAAAAATTAAGATATTATATCCATAGAATCAATTTTGTGATATTTATTATGAACTAGTGTAAGACCCGCATTTTACGCGTAAACTTATAATTTATTAATTAAATAAATAATTTTTTAAATATACATAAAATTTTAAATTTCTTTATTTAGAATTACCTTACTTCTATATAATTTTCTTCTAATTATTGCATTTTCTTATTATCGAACATGAGAAAATTATGACATGATTTAATTAATTTATGTGGTTAGTTTTATTGTAAAATTTGATTAATTTAAATATATGCCAACTCAATAATCAATATCTCATTTGACTTGGATACATTAAATGAATTTTTTAATTAAATTAGGGCGACGGCAAAGGCAACGGGCCTACTGCCGTTGCCTTTTAGCGAGTGGGGGCCCGTTACCAAATGGCAACGGGGCCCATTGCCGTCGCCTTTTGGCAACGGGCCATATATGCCGTCGCCTTTTTGCAACGGGCCCCACTCCCGTTGCCTTATCCGTTGCCTTAAGGCAACGGCACCCGCCCCCGTCGCCTTTTTCCTTCCCGTTATCAATGCCGTTGTCAATTGGCAACGGTAGCCTGCCGTTGCCTTTTGCCGTTGCCTTCTGGCCATTATTTTGTAGTGTTTGTCCCGAGATTAATTGTACACTTTTTTTTTTTTATTGATATCATCAAAACTTCATTTTATTTTTTCTAAACTTCACTAAATAACTCAAAACACTTCTCATTTATTTTACTTTACACAACACTAAATCCTATTTTCTTAAAAATTGAATCGATCAAAGTATGTCAGATACCACGAGACGGAAAGAGTATATTTTATAAACTATAATATTAATATAGTTTGAAATGTTTGGACTATAATATAATAAAAAAAATGATTACATATTTTAATATTATTTTATTTTTATAGCAATGTTATTGAGTCCCCTATACCAAATTCCTGGCTCCGTCACTGTGTATATGATCGATCAACTGTTGAAAAAAATCCAATTTCTTGGCATTTTTTTTGGTAGGGGAAGAGTTGCGTGCGTGAGGGAGTGGGAGAGCAGCGTGAGGTTTTTTTTTTTTTTTTTGAGGGGGTTGGGGGCTTGGTTGGATGGATGGTAGGCAGTGAGGTGGTAGGGGGAGGGATGAGTTCGTGAGGGGGTGGGAGTAGAGTTTTTTGCAGAAAAAAAAAAAATACTGTAGAAAAGAGAGAGGGAGAGAGCAGACAGAGTGATTGTGGATGGGGCGGGAGGCGGAGGTGGAGGGAGGTAAAAAAGTAAAAAAAAAAAAAAGGCAGAAGGAAGGGAGAGGAAGAGAGAAGAGGGGGTTTGGCGGCACAGCGGCCACGGAAGGCGGAGGGTGAGAAATGGGGTGGGGAAGGTGAAAGAGAGGAAGAAGAAAAGAAGAGAAATTAGGATTTTGGGGGTGTCTAGTAAATTGTTTTTTAAAGACAAAAGGGTATTTAGAACAAGTCGAGGGGTACATCTATCCTAAATCAATTTTAGGGGTGCATCAATCGGGGGAGTGCATCAATTTTAGGGGTGCATCAATTTTAGGGGTGCATCAATCGGCGTTAATGGTATGTCTCTTTTTTAAAAAAAATAAAAATTCGACACATCAGGATCGACTATATACACTCCCGTCAATAACAATTTATCGACGAAAGTGTATACGATCGACCTAAAATTGATGAAATTTTTTTATTTTTTTTTATTTCGACAATCCACTGTCGACCATATACACTCCCGTCGATAAACTGTTGTCGACGAAAATGTATATGGTCGACATTGGTATGTCGAAATTTATATTAAAAAATTGAGATTTTTTTATAAGTTTTATATATTTTTTTTAATTTCTGATTTGTTTATGAAAATGTCGAAGGTGGCGGCGGCCGTTGTAAAAATTAGGGTTAGATTTTCAATTTTAAGGGAAACGTATTTATCTAATGAATGTTTTACTAAAAAGACAAATTGAGTATTTTACACGAATATTAAATTAATAAATGAGTAGGGGGAGTATACTTAACATTAACAAAGCTAGAGGGGTATATAGCATTAGGGGTGGGCATAAAATCGAAAAATCGAACCGAACCGACGAATTTTGGTTTATTTGGTTCGGTTTATTCGGTTGTTCGGTTCGGTTCGGTTGAAATTTTTTAAAATTTCAGTTTTTTCGGTTCGGTTTATATTTTCTAAAAACCGAATAAACCGAACCGACCAAACTATAAATAAATATTACTCCCTCCGTCCGCCTATAAGTTTTCCGCTACTTTTTGGCACATAGATTAAGAAAAGTGATTAAATAATAGATATAGTACAAGTGATTTGATTGGTAGAAGGAGAAAGATAGAGAGAAAAAGTAAAATATAAAGTGAAGTGTAAGAAAAAGTATTTACTAAAAAGGGTATGAGAAGCTTATAGACAGACAGACTAAAATGGTAAAATGGGAAACTTATAGGCGGATGGAGGGAGTAATATAATTAATTAATAAAAAAAAAAATATATATATATATATATATATAAAACCCTAGATTCTAAACACTCATTTCCATTTCTGCCGTTTCTTTTCCATTTCTACTACCTCCCCTACTTCCACCACGTTTCTTTTCCCTCCCCTACTTCCACACCACAGTATGTTCTGCCTCTCTTCTTCGTTGTCTTCGGCTCTTCCACCACCACAGTGCTTTACTTGAATGCCTTTTTATTTAAGTTATATATGCTAGTTTTATTTTGGAACGTTTCTTTTGCTTTACTTGAATGCCTTTTTATTTAAGTTATATATGCTATGTTTTGGAATTTTTAGATAGAGTTGGTCTCCTGTGCATAGTGTGCACGTCACACTAATGCATATGTCAAACCAATATATATGGTTTAAACCAAAAATTTGAATTAAAGTAACTGCTGTGCAAGTGGTTACATCATCCTAAACTGTGTACAAAGGTCACAACTTCGAATTGGGTAACATCTTTCTTTAAATTTCTTGTAACTAATTTTTTTTTAATAATTATATTTTAACACTAAAATTTTTAATTTTTTTTTAATAACTAAAATTTGTAACTAAATATTTTTTTAATAATTATATTTTAATTCTACAAAAATCTGTGACCATTTTTCAATAATAATTATATTTTAACACTACAAAATATCTACCACTTTTCAATAATAAGAATTACACTTTTCACTGACCAAATCTACCACTTTTCAATAATAACAATTACACTTTTCAGTTAAAAATATCTACACTTTTCAGTTAAAATATTTACCACTTTTCAATAATAAAAATTACATTTTTCAGTTAAAACATCTAACACTTTTCAATAATAAGAATTACATTTTTAAGTAGTTCAAATATTTACCACTTTTCAATAATAAAAATTACATTTTTGAGAATTTTCAGTTAAAACATCTACCACTTTTCAATAATAAGAATTACACTTTTCAAT
This sequence comes from Galeopsis tetrahit, assembly GCA_963675135.1. NCBI lineage: Eukaryota > Viridiplantae > Streptophyta > Magnoliopsida > Lamiales > Lamiaceae > Galeopsis > Galeopsis tetrahit. The sequence goes on along the minus strand of OY776121.1, from coordinate 74,138,846 downwards.
AACAAAATCTAACACTTTTCAATAATAAAAATTACACTTTTTATATTAAAATATCTACTACTTTTCAATAATAAAAATTACACTTTTCAATTAAAATATCTACCACTTTTCAATAATAATAATTACACTTTTCAATAATAAGAATTACATTTTCAATTAAAATAACTATCCGTTTCCAATAATAAAAACTATATTTTTCAATTAAGATATCGACAATTTTCAATAATAAAAATTACATATGAATCAGAAATTTGAGCCAGTGTAAATAGCTTGGAGTCCAGCAACCATTAATGGTGCTATCTTTAGCTTTACTCGTTCTGTTATTGATATTGGTGTTTCAAATGTATTCCACCAATTAGCAAAACTTCTGTAAATATGTTACTATTATTTATGGAAACCACTTTACTGACTAAAAAAACATATGAATCAGAAATTAATTCAAGGAAAAAAGATGTGTTACGGAGAAGAGAAGAGAAGAGATGAGGAATCGATTAAAAAAAAAAAAAGTTATAGGAGAGAGAAAGGAGAAGAAGAAAAGAAGGCAGTAGAAAGCAGTTACAAAAAAAGTGTGCAGCAATTCTAGTTTGGTCCACAGTGTGCATTTAAAATTTTCTCTTTTATTCTACTACTAACATATTAATTATATTTCCAGATTTTTTTGTAACATATTATTTAATTTATTTTACAGTAGATTATTTAGCATATTTAATACTCCCTCCGTCCCATACTTTCCATACTTGAAGGCTCAAACCAATTGGGCACCGGTTTTAATGAATGAATTGTTTATTAATATTGTGTAAGATAAATTGGGGGTAGTAAAGTCTTTTTAACTTTATAAATAGTACTCCCTCCTCCGTCCAATTTCATTATTCCACTTTCCTTTTTTGGTTGACCAATTTTATTATGCCCATACCCTTTTTTGAAATAATACTATTCATACTACTTTATCTTCACTCTCCTACTATCACTTATTTACCCACTTTGCCATTCACTTTATTCATAAACAATCATTTATTTACAAATACACTTTATTCATAAACAATCATTTATTTACAAATAGACCCCACAATACCCCATCATACCCTCAACTTATCAATTTTATGAATAAACTAATCAATATTTATTAAAACCCGTGCCCAAAGAAGTGGACATAATAAAATTGGACGGAGTGAGTAATAAAGTTACTTTTTAGTGTAATAAAGTAGTGACATTTGTTGTAATATTGTGATGTTTTAAGGAGAGTGTTTAAAAGTGTTTTTGCTATTTTAGGTAATGTGTCTTCAAGTATGGGACACCCAAAATGGTAAAATGTGTCTTCAAGTATTCGATGGAGGGAGTAGCAGATTTTGTATATTTTATAAAGATTGCTTACCTTTTGTATTATTGTTTTGATTTACAACAAATGTCTACTTCTCAAGAGCAAGCAAAGCGTGAAGAAGGACGCCAACAACTCCTTCGTACTTCGCTTCAGCTTCAAATCCCCAAAAAAACGGAAAGCAATTCCTAAAAGATCAATTGTGTGGAATCATTTTGTTCCTTTCTTGGATGAGGAGAATGAAAGAAAAGCTCGATGCATGCATTGCGCAAAAGAGTTCTTTTGTGATCCAAAAAGAAACGGTACTACTAATCTCAAAAATCATATTGGTGTGTGCAAGAAAATCCTTGGTAGCATATAAACTAGTCAAACATTGTTAAACTTTAATGAGGTTACTAGTAGTTATAAGGACGTTGGAAATTTGACAAAGAGTTGCTTAGAAAATCTATAAGTCGGATGATTATTGTGGATGGGCTGCCTTTCAAATTTGTTGAAAATGATGGGTTTAAGGATGTGATGTATAATTCTTGCGGACCTACCATCTAGGCGGACAATTTCATGCTTTGAGCTCTACATAAATGAAAAGAATTATCAAGCATGAAAAGAATTATCAAGCTTTGCTGAAATCTTCAAATCAAAGAGTTTGTCTTACTATAGACACATGGTCTTCTATACAAAGAATCAATTATATGTGTTTGACTGCTCATTACATTGATAGTGATTGAAAATTGAACAAAAAGATTTTAAATTTTTGTACAATTTCTAGTCACAAAGGTAAAGATATTGGTTTGGAAATTGAAAAGTGTTTGAAAGAATGGGAGCTTGATAGAGTGTTTACTATTACAGTAGACAATGCTTCTTCAATAATTGGAGAAGTACCATTCTTAAGTGTCGGTATTGAAAATTGAGAAATTCTCATATGCACACGGTGCAGGTGCAGCCTAATTTTAACCAACAAATATAAAGCCTAAAAGTGCCCTTTTCTCTCTTCACTCTACAAATCATGGTCAATACCCTTATAGGAATCCACCGCCGACTACATCTCCGCCACCGTACCTTCCATCGATCACCTTCCACCACTTGCCCCAAATCTACCTACACATCGACGCTTTCCCAACAATGGAAGCCATCGTTTTTTAAATCCTCTGCCGCAGCAACCCCGACATCTGTCGCGCACTCGAAACCATCACTCGCTTCGCCACCGTCTCCGCCTTCATCATCAACTTCTTCTGCACTGCATCTCTATCTATCGTCGGCAAGTATCCCTACTTACTTTTTCTTCACTTTCAGAGCTGATTCTAATTCAGTGGTGAAGGATTCGAAAGAAACTTGTAGTGATGAGTGTTCTTAACATTTCAAATCAATTAAAGAAACAAGATAATGATTTAGTGGTTGCTGCAAGTGATGGGATCATTAACCAAGGTAGGTCGTCTTCATATGGCTTACATGTCGTCAACTGGGTCGGTGGTCCAGTTCAGACTTTGGATGGGAAAGTCTGGGTCGGTGGTCCAGTTCAGACTTTGGATGGGAAAGTCTATTATGCATCTTATTCCTTTCGTTAAAGCACTTAAATAATGGCTTGTGATGATGTATTTGGTGATTTTGATTAGTTTCATGTTTATGTTTGAAGGTGATATTTATTTAGGCATAGGCATATGAATGATTGTAGTTTTCTTCTTCTAATGGGCGTACACATTTGAATCCAGTGATTTATTGATTGTTTTGTTACTGGAAAATTAACCTTTTTAGTGTAAAGTGGTAATTTTCTTAGCGAGAAGTGTAGTTCATTTTTATTGAAAAGTGTAATTATTATTATTGAAAAGTGGAAGATATTTTAATTGAAAAACGTAATTTTTATTATTGAAAAGTGGTAGATATTTTAAGTGAAAAGTGGTAATTTTATTACTGAAAAGTGTAATCTTTAATAGTGAAAAGTGGAAATTTTATTACTGAAAAGTGGTAACTATTATTATTTGAAAAGTGGTAATTTTGTTACTGAAAAGTGATAATCTTTAATAGTGAAAAGTGGAAATTTTGTTATTGAAAAGTGGTAATCTTTAATAGTGAAAAGTGGAAATTTTGTTATAGAAAAGTGTAATTTTTAATAGTGAAAAGTGGTAATTATTATTATTGAAAAGTGGTAATTATTATTATTGAAAAGTTGTAATTTTATTACTGAAAGTGGTAACTATTATTATATTGAAAAATTGTATTTAAAATAAATTTTGTGAAATAGGGAAAAAAAATTACAAACAAAAATAGCGTTTAAAAAAAAAAAAAAACAGAAATAGTGAATTAAAATAAAAAAACATGAAACAAAATCGAACCTATGATCTCATGGTATGAAAGGTGTTTGAAACCACTTGAACAACAATAACTTAGTTTAATATTTTTGCCCTTACTCATATATAGAGAGTTAATCTAATCAGGAGACCAACTCTTGAAAATTAGGGTACGTTATGTGAGACAATCCCCGACTAGGTTGAAGAAGAAGTTTAAGGAGTGTGTTGAACATGAGAAAATTGAGAGCAAAAGTTTGTTGTCTTTTGATATTTGCCACAGGATGAAATAGTATTTATTTAATGTTGGAGTCTTCTCAAAAGTTTGAAAAGGCATTTAATAGATACAATTTATATGATCCCAACTTAATTTATATGATCCCAACTTTGAAACTGGAAAATTGCTAGAAGAATGTTGTCTTTTTTCCAAGTATTTTATGAGCTTACTGTAAGAATCTCAGACTCTCTATTTGTCACATCTAACTTGTTTTTCCATGAAATTTATATGGTGGATTGTTTGTTGAACTGTAAGAATCTCAGACTCTCTATTTGTCACATCTAACTTGTTTTTCCATGAAATTTATATGGTGGATTGTTTGTTGAAATCATGGATGGTTAGTGATGATGATGAGTTGTGTGCAATGGCAATGAGAATGAAGGCAAAATTTGATAATTATGAGTTTACTGTAAGAATCTCAGGCTCTCTATATGTCACATCTAACTTGTTTTTCCATATGGTGGATTGTTTGTTGAAATCATGGATGGTTAGTGATGATGAGTTGTGTGCAATGGCAATGAGAATGAAGGCAAAATTTGATAAGTATTGGGGAGATCCAAAAAAGATGAATAAAGTGATATTCATTGGAGTTATTCTTGATCCTCGATACAAGTTAGATTAGTATGTATGAGGGTGAGTTGGGTGCATCAATTGCAAATGTGGTGAAAGATCAATTGTATTCTTTGTACAATGAGTACAAAAAACAGTCAATGCTAGAAAATTCGAGTGCACCAAGTGTTATTCCTGAAGTGGTAAGTGGACTAAATGTTGGTGATCCTTCAAGTCTGAGATGGGTGGGGGCGAGAATTGTAAATCAGAAGTGGAAAAATATGAAGAAGCTGAAGAAGAGAACTAGCAAAAATATCCCGAGCAATTTCTGAGAGAACGGGAAATCTATGAGAATTCATTTTCCAGCAAAATAGAATGGTGAACTTACCTCCATTATCTTCTTCAGTTTCTTCATTAAGATACTTTTCCACAATTCTTGCCCCCACTCACCTCAGACTTGAACTTTTTATATTGACTATCCATCATCATTTTCAGTTTCATTACCGGACTTGGATCACCAACATTTAGTCCACTTACCACTTCAGGAATAACATTTGGTGCACTTGTACTCGTTGTACAAAGAATACAATTGATCTTTCACCACATTTGCAAATTAATGCACCCAACTCACCCTCATACATATTAGAAACAACAAAGTGAAACCAATCTAAAAAATTGATGCACCCAACTCACCCTCATACATATTAGAAACAACAAAGTGAAACCAATCTAACTTGTATCGAGGATAAAGAATAACTGCAATGAATATCACTTTATTCATCTTTTTTTTATCTCCCAATATTTATCAAATTTTGTCTTCATTCTCATTGTCATTGCACACAACTCATCATCATCACTAATCATGCATGATTTCAACAAACAATTTCATGAAAAAACAAGTTAGATGTCACATATAGAGAACCTGAGATTCTTACCAGCACTTGCAAAAAAGATAACATTCTTCTAACAATTTTTCCAATCATTCTTGGGACACCTTTCTCCAAATTAAGCTCAGTTTTAAAGTTGGGATCATGTAAATTGTACCTATTAAATATCTTTTCAAACTTTTGAGAAGACTCCAACATTAAATAAGTACTATTCATCTTGTGGCAACAAGATCAAGAGACAACAAACTTTTGCTCTCAATTTTCTCATGTTCAACACACTCCTTAAACTTTTTCAACCTAAACTTCTTCAACCTAGTAGGGATTGTCTCGCATAAAGCCCTAATTTTCAATACCGAAATCCCAATTTCTTTCAAATCATCAGTTACAACTAAATTGATTATATGAGCAACACATCTCATATGAATGAATTCACACTTTGAATGATACTTCTCCAATCACTCATTTGTTCTTTCAAATATGAAATTGCAGTTACAACTAAATTGATTATATGAGCAACACATCTCATATGAATGAATTCACACTTTGAATGATACTTCTCCAATCACTCATTTGTTCTTTCAAATATGAAATTGCAGTATCATTTGAAGAAGAAGCATTGTCTACCTACTATAATAGTAAACACTCTATCAAGTTCCCATTCTTTTAAGCACTTTTCAATTTACAAACCAATATCTTTACCTTTGTGACTAGAAATTGTACAAAAATTTATCAAAGTTCCCATTCTTTTAAGCACTTTTCAATTTACAAACCAATATCTTTACCTTTGTGACTAGAAATTGTACAAAAATTTAAAATTTTTTTGTTCAATTTCCAATCACTATCAATGTAATGAGCACTAGAAGACCATCTTTGATTTGAAGATTTCAACAAAAAATTTTAGATAATTCTTTTCATTTATATAGAGCTCAAAGCAATCACGTGAAACTGTGACATCAAATTAAATAATAAAACCAAACATTGAACAGTTTTCAAATAATAACGTCGAGAAAATAAGAGCAACTTCAAGAATATAAAGTTAATTGCTTTGACCCTTTTGAAAACGCCTGACCAAGTATGACCTAATGATCAGTGTATTTAGGAAATTTGTGAATTAATCCCAACTTATTTTCCATTTTTAAGAATCAAATCAAGAAAAAGAGTGGAAAAATAAATTAATAGCATATGAGGATACACCAAACATGAACATTTTTTCTCAAAACAATACAGAATTTTCTTCGTTACTGATTTCCATGTTAATTTCAGCCTAAATCATCGTTCATAAAAAACAGAGCAGTAGAATTACCGTTCGGCATTAGGAGTCGACATAATTCTTTGCCTGGAGAGAGATTCACCCGCTTCAGAAAGAATGCCGCCACGGTTTCTATGAATTGTGAATTGCCCTAATGAGCCTTCCAGGAAATAAATAGAGATCTATAACTGGGGAGAAAAGTTGGGCCTAGTAAATGAGCCTTCCAGGAAATAAACCTGGCCCACGGTGGTGTATTATAGTGTACCCATAAGACGGTCTCAAAACGAGTTTTTGACCCACACGGCCCGAAATGAACTCACATCCGACCCGAACCGCACAGACCCTGACCCGACACCCACACCCACACGACCGACCCCATACCCACCCACACCCACTTTATTTAAATGACCATTTATTTGGTCTTGGTGGGAATTGATCGCGGGTGGAGGGCACCCACCACTTTGACAAGTAATTGTCTTGTGTAATTTTTAAAATTAATTATATATATATTAATTAATTTCTTTATTATATACTCCCTGTATCCCAATATAAATCTCACAATAAGTTTTTCATTCAATTTTTTTGCATATTATTTTTCTCTTTATCTTTCTCAATCACATCACTTATACTTTATTTATTATTTGGAAAAGTCTTATATGCACCATACACACTAATTCATTTTTGGTGCACATGATTTTGACCCTGACCCGCCTTCAACCCGCCTCCGACTCGCACAATTCAGATCTCCCCAACCTATCTATTCAACATAAATTTAAGAGGAAAACGGGAAAATGAGAGTTCGACGAAGGCACAAAAGCAACAAGGAGATCGATCTCGGGTTGCCTCCGCCAGTTTATGAGAAGCTTCGAAAAGGGTCGACGTGAGAGACGAAGATGGCGGTGGCTGAAGGGTTTTTGCTCGGCCGACAACGGCGGCACCCATCTCTCCGGAGATCCTGGTCCGACGGGTTATACCCCATCTCTCCGGAGACCTCCCTTCCATGAACGGAAGACGAACAGTGAGGACTGCAACGTCCTTCACGGCCCACCGCGGCCTCCATCTTCATCGTACTGCTCTCGAGGTTTGCCGATCTGTTACAGATTTGAGCCTTGAACTACTGAAGAAGTTTTGGAATTTGCTTAATCTACCAATTATATTGTTTAGGGATGTATGTAATGGTGGTTGGGGGCTATGTTGCCTGTGCTGATGACCTCTGTTGTAGGTGCTTTCGTCGAGATGACTTGGATGTGGACTGTTCGTTAGCACGATACAAACATATATGATTATCGGGGGTTATTACGTGTTAATACGGGATTAATATGATGATTAAATGATGAAAAACATGAAGAACAATGAAGAACACAAGAAGTAGCTTCTTAGAGAAGCTAAAACTTTGAGCTTGGGAGTGTTTATTGCTTAGGGTTGAAGGATTTGGTAGGAAATGTCACTTAGGTCTTACAAATGAGCCTTTTAGGCATTATATAGTGGTTTTTGGGGCTGCCTGCCCTTTACACGTGGCGCCTCCATAGTGGACCCTTCTTTCTGCTCGAAAAGGTGATGGGACGGCGCATTTAATGCTAAACCGAATTTGGTGGTCGTCCTCGGCGAGATGCCGAGGAGCTGGAAAACCTGCTCGTCCGGAAAAACCTGCTCATCCGGTGGTCGCAGGAGGACCTGGTCGCCATGTTTTATACTGTCTCCCAAGGCTTCGACACTTGTCTTCTCTAGCTAAATAAACAACTGCTCGCCAACAATCTTTGGACGAGCAGCTAACTAAACACGTGCTCGCCAACATCTTTGGGCGAGCACTTAATTATATTAAATACATTACTTTTATTATATTTTCTTCGTCTCGTTGACTGGTCGTCGCACGACTTTGTTGACTGGTCCTCGCCACGCAAGCTGTTGACTAGGATTGACTTGTCAAAGATTGACTTCTTCGACTAGGTATTACATTTTCCCCCTGGTCGCCTTTCTTCGCATTCGTAGAATGGTAAGGCGAGCAGTATGATCGGCTTCTAAGAAGGCGGACTCGTCTCCGACAAACAAATCAATTTTGAAATCTTGATGACGAAAGTTGGAGGCGGTCGCCTCGTTTCCCACGCCGAGCACGCTTTTCGAAGCGTTAGTAATAATGACTGATTTGATGGGTGTCAGGCGCGTGATCGGCGCCGAAAATTTGAACAGTGCGCGTGGGCGCGTGCCGACCTCAAAGGTCGCGCGTGGCGCCCACTTTCTCGCCTCGATTTCAGGAATGGTCCCAGAATTTTGGGAAAATTTACAAAATTGACCCCGTTTTTTGCACATTAGTCCCTGAAGAAGTTTGCCTATAAATAGGACCTCATACCTCTTGAGATCACTTTTCACTCTCTGCAAATTTCGAATTCCTTCTCGAGTTCCTTCCAAGCCAAGTTCTTCAAGCTTTTCCGGCGACTTTGGGTGGTTTCTGATCGGCGAAAAGGTAAACAACACATTTTCTTCTTGAAAACTCTTCTTTTCCCCCATTTCTTAAGAAAAAATGGAGGTTGGTGGTGGCTCCGGTGGTGGTCCGCCGCCGTCAGACAGTGGTGCTAGCCCTTCCGGCGAGGGTGCTCATATAGCCCTAGTGGAGAGGGCTGCCTCTTCGGATTCCAGGGTTCATTCCCCTGATCCCATTAATGTTGGTCCTCCCCTCCTCCCGGAGGATAGTTTGGGAGAAATGTTGGAGGCGGTCGGCGTTGCCGTCGCCAATGAGACCGATGAGTCCGAGAGGGAAGATGCCGGCAACGATGCCGAGGAGGATGTTGAGGGAACTGATTCCGAACTTAGTGACCAAGACCAGGATGAGGAGGCTGGCGAGCAGCTCGACCCGGCCCGAGTTGAAGAGACCTTGACAGGTAGTCTCCGCGAGGAGTACGAGGAGGTTGTTCGCTACGCAGCGAGCATCAAAGATATTTTAAGTGGACGAGAAGATCTGGATGGCGATGAATTGTCGAGGGAGACCTACTATCAATATTTCCGCGAGTATCCGCCAAAAGAGTTTCCTCGCACATACCGAGGAGCATTCGAATCGAGGTACGAAGCTAGTAAGTATGCGAGCACCGTCTCCTCGGCCCAGATAGAAAACTCCCGGAGAAAATATCAAGTGCCGGCCGATGTCTGCTTCTTTGTTCCTCGCAAAGATGAGAGGGCCGACCAGCCGCCAGAGGTGATGGTCGCCGTCAACATTGGTATGATGGAGGCAGGATTAAGATTCCCCCTGCACCCCGGAATTACAAATTTCTTACACTTCTTAGGGGTGGCACCTTCTCAAGTGTTGCCGAACGGGTGGTCGAATATCATAGGACTTCTCACCGTGTTCGACCTGGAGGCGGTCGAGAACGGTTGTCGGAACACCTGGTCGAGTCCGAAAGAGATCAACTACCTCCTTCAAGCGGCCGAATTCAGAAAGAAGGTGGGCTATGGTTGGTACTATGTTAAAGGCCGCGACCACCTCAAATTGGTCGAAGGGGTCCCCAATAAGATTCGGGACTGGAAGACCAACTGGTGGTGGGTTGCCGGGGACTGGAAAAGTGCAGTGAGGCCCGATGGATCCTCTGCTCGCATTCCCATTGCGACCGGCTATCAAAGAATTCGTGGTAAGTTTTTTATTTCTGCTCGTTCTTGTCTATACTGAATAACTTCTCGCTTTTGTAGGTGAAAATGTTCGCACGAAGACTGCCGAGCACCGTTTATCGCCCCTCTTTCAGTACCACATCTACTGCGTAGCTAATCGTCGCTACTTGGAAAGGTCCTGCCGCTTTCTGAACAGAGAGTGCATGCGAGAGCGAGCAGGCCTCAGAGTACCTCCTCATCACATCACTCGAGAGTTTCCTCTAGGTATCAAAATATTTCTAAGTCTTTAGAGTTCCTTTCTTTGTCGAAAACTGACTCTTCGTTTTTTAGTAGTGGTTCCTGAGAAAGTTATAACCTACCTTCCGCCGACCATCGAACTTGATAGAATTATGGTGAGCAAGGTGTTGCGAGCAGCGAGAGCTGGTCGCGAGCGCATGATCATAGAGGGTACCAACAAGAGGAAGGCACCGGAGAGCTCGGAGGTTCCTCCGAAGAAAACTGCAAAACCGGCCCGAGGGGGTCGTCGCCCACCTGCTGCCGAGCAGAGGATCTCTCCGAGGAGATCCCCACCGAGGGCCAAATAGCCATCCCCAGGAAAGCATCTCCCAAGAGGTCGTCCCCTCCTCGCAACACCAAACGGACAATGGATGTTGCCACAAGCTCCTCGGCTGAGCAAAGGGCCCCTGAGGACATCACTCTTCTCGGCTGGAATGCCGAAAGGGTTGCCAAGTAAACTCATTTTTTAAAAAATGCCTTTGAATATTTTTCAGAAATACCTTTACTGATCGTCTTTGTTTTGTTCTTAGGATTACCGAGCACCCTGTCGGTGAAAACTTCAATGAGGATCTCCTCAACTTTTACCAGTCGCGGGACCTGATCGATGACGATGAGCTGGATCAGGTTGCGATTAGGGCAGTGAAGAACTTGCCCCGATCGCTAACTACAAAGTATGTCGACGAGGTCAGCAGCCATAACTCCGCCGAGAATGCGAGACTGATCGTCGTCGCCACTAGCCGCGCATCTTATGCGGCCGAGCAGCTTTCTATCCAGATTTTCGAACATCGGAAGATGAACTAGGAGGAGAGCGCGACGATCGTTCACCTGAATAAAGCAAAGGCTGGCCTTGAGAAAGAATTGGCCGACTCCGCGGCGAAGCTGGCCGATACTGAGGCGAAGCTGGCCGATATTGAGGCTCAACTTACTGCTGTTCGGAGAAAAGATCAAGAAGATCTTCAAACGATTGAAGATCTCCGTGATCGCCTCAAAGCTGCCGAGGACGAGCTATCTGTGAAATCCAACGAGGTGACCACCCTTCAAGATAACCTCTCATCTGCTGAGGAAGATTTGGCCACTCTTCGGCGAGAACTGATCGCCGGGAAGAAAGTGCGAGACGAAAATATTTACCTTGCTGGCTCTTCGGCAATTTATGCAGTGGCGCTTACGACCCATGAGCTTATTCATCACTTCAAAGAAGTTCATCCAGAAGTGGATGTAACCGAGTTTGGAGATTTCGTGGATAACCTTGTCATGGAGGAGGAACCTGCTGCAGGCATATCTCTCCCCCTGCTCGAACTTTTGGAAATGGGGCTGATGTTTCCTCGCCTTCTGGCTGTTCCTGTCCTTTTCGAGAGTGCGGTTGAACAGAACGAGCAGACTGCTCCGGCCGAGGAGGGAGCTACTGGCGAGCAAGGTGCTCTGGCCGATGAGGAGCAAGTTGTTGAGGTTAAAGATTAAACATCTTTTTATTTTGTTTTGATCTGTTCGGCCACTAGGGCCTCTTTTGTAATTTCAGCCTTCAAGGCTTTTTAATGAATGGAATTTCTTTTGCCTATGATGTGTTTGTTTATTCTGAGTGATCGTCCTCGTCACTTCTTTTCAATTCATGTTTGATTATTTTTTGCAAGTATCTTTCAATACGTACTTGTCTTTTGAATTTGTCTTTCATTGGTTTGTGTTCGTATGTTTTAGATAGTGATCGTCGTCGTCACTACCTTGCGAGCATCTCTAAGAAAGAGAGCTCGTCTTTTAGAGTTAACCATTCGTCGGTTGAACTCCTTTGTTTGTTAGATAGTGATCGTCGTCGTCACTACCTTGCGAGCATCTCTAAGAAAGAGAGCTTGTCTTTTAGAGTTAACCATTAATCGGTTGAACTCCTTTCTTAGTTGGGCTACGCAGAGCCTCATCTAAAATCTCTAACATTTTCCTAACACTTGATAGAATTTAAACTTGGCGTGTATTTAAACGATAACTAGATACAAAATATACAAATGTACGGAATTTAAAAACTTACTGATAATACTTCTTCAATTTGACCGCATTCCACGGGTATCTGCTCGGCTTGCCTTCGAGGTCTTCTAACTCGTAGGATCCGTTCAGGAGTGTGCGCGTGAGCCGATAGTAAATTGTCGAGCACGTACTTTGGTGTTGTAGTAGCGTTCTGACCTTTGCTTGTAGACCACATTCTTCTCGTCCGCCGTTAGTCTTCGCTCTTCAAGGAAGTCCAAGTCGGAGAGCTGTGCATCATTATTCAACTGCTCGTCATAGTTTGCCACTCGAAAAGTGGCGACCTGTCCCTCTACTGGTATGACAGCTTCGGTTCCGAACGCGAGCGCGAACGAAGTTTCACCTGTAGAATTCCTCGTAGTCGTCCGATATGCCCACAGAACCATGTGCAGCTCGTCCGCCCATTTTCCCTTCAATCCATCTAGCTTAGCTTTCAAGGTGTGCTTGATGATTTTGTTGATAGCTTCTACCTGACCGTTCGATTGTGGATGATAGGGTGTTGAAAAAAGTTTCTTGATTTTCCACTTCGAGCAGAATTCCAGCATGTCTTGACTCGTGAATTGTCGGCCGTTGTCCGTCACGATAGCTTGTGGTAGGCCAAACCTGCAGATGATGTTCTTCCATATGAAATTTGTCATTTGAGCCGAGGTGATGGTCTTCAGTGCCTTTGCCTCTGTCCATTTGGTGAAGTAATCGACTGCTACTACGACGAAAATTACTCCCCCTACAGCTGGTGGGAAAGGTCCGATGATGTCGATCCCGCACTTCGCGAAAGGCCAAGAACTATACACCGAGGTGAGCTCGTCTGGTGGTGAGTGAATGGCGGGAGCGAAGGCTTGACATCTCTTGCAAGTCTGCGCTTAATGGATTGCGTCCTTTTTCAAGGTAGGCCAAAAGTAGCCCTGCCTCATGATCTTTAAAGCGAGTGCTTGCCCCCATGTGTGATTTCCACATACTCCATCGTGGATTTCATGCATGATGATCTTCGCTTGATCATCACCAAGGCATTTCAACAAAGGCATGAAAAACCTCGTTTGTACAGCTGGTCGCCGAACACAGTGTACCTTGCCGACCTGAGTTGTAACCTGGTCGCCTTTACTTTGTCCTCTGGGAGCTCGCCCGTCTTGATGTACTTGGTGATCGGCGTCTAACAGTCCTCGTCGCTTGTCGCTTCAACCTGCAAAATTTGACTTCTGCTCACTGATGGGGAAGATATCTTAGTGATGGTTGCTTCTGAAAATATTGCCTCCCCCTCTGAAGTGGCCAGCCGAGCTAAAGCGTCTGCTTGCGTATTCTCCTCCCTAGGGATTTGCTCGATGTGAATCTGATCGAATTGCTCGAGCAATCCTTTCACCAAGTCTTGATATTTCACCATCTGGTCGCCGCGAGCCTCGTACTCGCCCGTTATTTGACAAACCACTAGTTGAGAGTCAGAAAAAAAATTCAGTTTTCTGGCGCCCACGGCCATAGCCATCTTGATTCCCGCGACCAGAGCCTCGTACTCTGCCTCGTTGTTGGTTGCCCGATACTCGAACTCGATCGCCGAAGCAAAAGTTTATCCGGCTGGGCTGGTGAGGACGATTTCTGCCCCTGCTTTGGTGCTCGTCGAAGAGCCATCAACGAACAGTGTCCAAGGAAGCTCGATTTCCTTGTCCAGTTTATCCGGGAAAGTAAGTTCCACAATGAATTCTGCCAAAATTTGTCCCTTGATTGCCGTTCTGGGCGCGTAGGTGAGCCCAAATTGCCCGATTTCCACCGACCATTTCAAAAGTCTTCCAGTGGTATCCGGACGATGCAGTGCTCGCCGAAGAGGAAAAGTCGTGAGGACGACCACCTCGTGGTCGAACAGGTACTGCCTTAGCTTTCTAACGCTCATGACCAAGGCGTACGCCAATTTTTCCATTGGAGTGTATCTCAACTCCGCGTCTCTCAGTGATTGACTTACATAGTAGATTGGCAGATGTGTGCTCCCCTCTGCTCGGACGAGCACTGAACTGATCGCACAGTCAGTGGCTGCCAAGTAGAGATACAAAATTTCGCCCGGGACTGGCTTAGATAGAACCTTCGGATCCGATATATATTCCTTCAGCTTTTCGAAAGCTCTTTCACATTCGTCGGTCCATTCGAACCTCCCTTTTTTCAAAGCATCGAAAAAAGGTTTACAACGATCGTCCGTTCGTGCAATGAATCTGTTCAGCGATGCAAGGCATCCAGTCAACCTCTGTACTTCTTTCACATTCCTTGGGCTTTGCATGTCGATGACTGCTTGAATTTTACTCGGATTCGCCTCGATGCCCCGCTGGCTAACCAAGTTCCCCAGAAATTTTCCGGAGCTAACTCCAAAACTGCATTTTTTCGGATTTAATTTCATGTTGTACTCCTTCAAAATATCGAATGTCATGGCAAGGTGGTGTAGGTGATCTTCTTTCCGTAAGCTTTTGACAACGATGTCGTCGATGTAGACCCCCACCATTTCACCGATGTGTTTCTCAAACATCTTATTTACCAGTCTTTGGTATGTTACCCCCGCGTTTTTCAAACCGAAAGACATTCTTTTCCAACTGTACAAGTCGGTTGCTGTCATGAAAGCTGTATGTCGCTGGTCGTCGGGATGCATAGCAATCTGATGGTATCTCGCGAAACCATCGATGAAAGTTAACATCTCATGCCCCGCTGTATTGTCTACCAAATGATCGATGTGGGGCATCGAAAAGTGATCTTTCGGACAGGCATCGTTTAGATCTGTGAAGTCTATACACAATCTCCATGACCCGGTTGTTTTCTTGACGAGCACTGGATTTGCCAACCACTCAGAATCAGTTCCAGTTTTCTCAATTAGTTTGTTGTCGATCAATTTCTTGACTTCGACCGCCATAGCCACATATTTATCAGGCCCAAATTTTCTTCGTTTTTGGGTGATGGGTCTTCTTGTTGGATCAATATTCAATCTGTGGCAGGCATGGTTCGTATTGATGCCCACCATGTCCTCGTGCGACCAGGCGAAAGTTCCGATGTTTTCTTTCAAAAATGCGACCATATCTGATCGCAATTGCACTGGTAAATTTGAACCTATGAACACTTTGAGTTCCGGGCGAGCTTCGTTTAGGTGAATAGTTTCAAGGTCCTCCGCTGAAGTTGCCCGCTCTTTAGGCTCCTTCCAACGAGGATCCTCGATTCCAAACTCTGGCTCGAAGCCTAACCTAGGCTCCAAATCTGGAAAATTTTCTAGAACCTGGTCGTCGGGGATCTGGTCGCCCGAATCTGCCTGCTCGTCAATCTCCATTGGGGTGTGGTCGTCCACTTCCATGGAGGTGTGCTCGTTCACCTCCACTAGGTGGTGGTCGAAACGTCGACTAGACTCCCCAACT
The DNA here is from genome assembly GCA_963675135.1 of Galeopsis tetrahit. Lineage (NCBI taxonomy): Eukaryota > Viridiplantae > Streptophyta > Magnoliopsida > Lamiales > Lamiaceae > Galeopsis > Galeopsis tetrahit. The sequence goes on along the minus strand of OY776121.1, from coordinate 74,123,045 downwards.
TCGATTTTTTTATACTTTCTGGGAAAACCTTCCAAGTAGTTCATTTGTTCTTTTTGTTTTTGACACTCAATATACTGGCCAATCATAGTAGTAGTTTTAGAATGACGCTTAGCAAAACGGACGAGACACTCCCTCGCCCGCATCTGGTCGCCCTTGACGGTTATAACTCCCGTCGGGGTCGAAAACTTAACACAGTAATAGTAAGTTGAAGCGGCCGCCTTGAACTCATCGAAGAAAGGTCGGCCAAGGAAAACATTATATGAGGACGGCATGTCGACGATCATGAAGTCGAGCTGCCTGGTGAGATGTATTGCTGGCTCTTTCGTTGATGCCAGTTCCAAAGATAGCCTGATCCTCCCTATTGGATGTGAGTGAGTGTATCCAAAACCTACGATAATATCGTCGCAAGGCTCGACGTATGCGGCATATCCACCGAGGGCATCAAGAGTATGCTTAAAAAGGACGTTGGTGTATGCCCCGGTGTCGACCATCATGCGATGGACGTTCGTTCCCATGATTTTTCCAGTGATGACTAAAGCATCGTTGTTCGGTTGCACCACGTCGTTCAGGTCATCGTTCGTGAAGATGACTTGGTGGGATGGAGGCTGCTCGGCAGCCGGAGCGACGCACACCTGATGGACATTATTGAGTGCTCGCATTTCACTCTGCTGTCGGCGAATAGACAGAGCAGTTCCAGATTCAGTTCCCCCCAAGGGGCCTTCTATCACAAAACATCCCTGACCGACATTGTCGACGTCGCCCACCGGAGCATTCGGCATGGGGGGGTCAATTTCTGGCGATTCAACTGTTGGCGATGGTCGTCGCTATCGTCGCGACGTTTCTTGTCCCTGTTGTCGCCATTTCCATCCCCGAATTTGATGAACTGGGCGAGCTTGCCCTCGTTGTACAGTTTGAACAGATTTCTCACCAAGTCTCGGCACCCATTGGTGTGGTGGCCGATTGAGTTGTGGTAGTTGCAGAATTTACTACCATCCAGATTGTTGTCATTTGTATGCATTGACTTAGCTTGGGGGAGCAGATTCTTTCCCCTGATTGCATCGTAAATACCCCTGGGGTCAACAGAGAGGGCCTCCCTGAATTGAAGAATCTCAAGAGACTCCTCGAAAAGTCTGAAATTTGATGGGCGAGCACTGCCGCCCTGAGTGGTCGCCTTCTTTGGCTAGGAAGGTTCCCCAGTGTTGGAATTTTTCTTTGGCCAGACTCTTTTGGCCGCTTCAGGCTGCTCGTTAGCCTTGGCGGCGTCCATTATCTCTTCCATTTGAATAAAATTTCCCGCCCGACTGCGAAAATCCGCATAGGAAACGGGGAAAGAGGTGTTCATAGATTCCCAAAGCTTGGAACCTATCCTTAGATCGGAAATAGCCGAGATCAGCTTTGTCTCGTCATTTACAGCTTCTCCATCGATCACCAACCTATCGAAGCGCTCGATAAAGTCTTTGCCCGATTCGGTCAGTGTCTGGCGAACGTTGGCCAAATGTTGCTTTGAGGCTGGGCGAGCAGCAATAGACCCAAAGTGAGTCAAGAATTGTTGTCCCAGCTCTATGAAAGAGGTGATGGATCCGGCACCCAACGTGGTGTACCAGCGATGAGCTCGATCTCCCAAGGTCAGGGAGAAATTTCTGCACTGTGTGGCGTCCGTTGCCCCGATTGAGGCCATGTAGCTTGCATACTTGGACAAATGCACCCTAGGGTCGGACGTCCCGTCGTATGTCGCCATAGAAGGCATCTGAATCTTCCTTTGAATTGGGGCGGTGAGAATCATAACACTTAAAGGTGGAGTGGGCAGAGTGACTGGCGGGGCAGTTCCTTGCTTTGTTGCGACCACCTCTGCTCGTAGAGTCTCCATCTCCAACTTCATCAGTTTTTGTGTTTCGAGGAACTGGGCGATCTGCCCCTCCTCGGCTGTTTGTGCTCGGGGGACGACGACCTCATCGCGTCGGCTCCCGTGTGATGCGGCCGGGTGATCACCATGGTGTGATCGCCTGGGGGAATGTCTCTCTGAACGGTGGCTGCGATAACTCTTACACGGAGCTCGCGAGCCTGGCCCTACTCGGTCAAGGGCGGAGACCCTGTCTCCTCTCTTTCCACCACGATCTCTGTGGTCGTCCTTCGCCGGTCGTCGCCCGATATCATAATTCACCGGGCGAGGGGCTTTCGGGTCCTTGTCGCCCACCCGATTGAAAACAGAGTTCCGAGCATACGAATCCCCTGTATGGTTGTTGTGGTAACGATCGGGAACTTTACTTTTCCCCTTGTCTTGGGGACGAACAGAATATGAGTGATAGGAGCGGTCGTCCTCCTCATTAGCATTGTCCCTTTCCTTTTCCTTGAGAGCTCTGTCGAACTCCTGATCTTTGGCCTTTTCTGCTTCTTCTACCTCGATCAGCCTCCTCTTTTCAAGGAGGAAATCAGAGAACTCTTTCAAGTGCTGGGGATCTTTCATGATGTCCCCCAAGTTTAGATTTCCGAAAGGATTTGGCGACGGAGCCGTCGGCGGCGGAGGGTGTTCGTTCCCTCCGGGCGGCGGGGTTCCGTCAAGATGAGAGTGCTGAGACATCGTTTAAAGAGTGTCTTTCCTAAAAAGGTTACAAAGATAGGACTGTTCTAAGCCTTCGACGCTTAAAACGAAAGATTAAAAAGTTCTTACGCAGAAGAACGTGCTATTACAACTACACTTAGCAAAGTAACAACAGAAGAAACTTGAAAACACAATTACAAGGAGATCAAACTCCAAAATATGTCTCGAAAACCGAAATTTTTCAAGAACACGAAGAACACTAAAAAACGTAAACGAAGCTTTAAAAGGTAGATCTACCGATTAAAACCTGAAACAAAGAGTTTGCACGCCGATCGCTCGATGATCGGTTGAAACTGAGTGGTAGAACACGTAAAAGGATCCCCTCCTTCTAGCGCCAAATGTTGTAGGTGCTTTCGTCGAGATGACTTGGATGTGGACTGTTTGTTAGCACGATACAAACATATATGATTATCGGGGGTTATTACGTGTTAATACGGGATTAATATGATGATTAAATGATGAAAAGCATGAAGAACAATGAAGAACACAAGAAGTAGCTTCTTAGAGAAGCTAAAGCTTTGAGCTTGGGAGTGTTTATTGCTTAGGGTTGAAGGATTTGGTAGGAAATGTCACTTAGGTCTTACAAATGAGCCTTTTAGGCATTATATAGTGGTTTTTGGGGCTGCCCGCCCTTTACACGTGGCGCCTCCATAGTGGACCCTTCTTTCTGCCCGAAAAGGTGATGGGACGGCGCATTTAATGCTAAACCGCCTCTGATGGTCGTCCTCGGCGAGATGCCGAGGAGCTGGAAAACCTGCTCGTCCGGAAAAACCTGCTCATCCGGTGGTCGCCATGTTTTATACTGTCTCCCAAGGCTTCGACACTTGTCTTCTCTAGTTAAATAAACAACTGCTCGCCAACAATCTTTGGACGAGCAGCTAACTGAACACGTGCTCGCCAACATCTTTGGGCGAGCACTTAATTATATTAAATACATTACTTTTATTACATTTTCTTTGTCTCGTTGACTGGTCGTCGCACGACTTTGTTGACTGGTCCTCGCCACGCAAGCTGGTGACTAGAATTGACTTATTTGACTAGGTATAAAAACCTCTCAATGATTAAGGTGAAATAAATTTACACTTTACTACCGTTTCTTTTATAATATAACAGAAAAAAATATTCATCAAAATATAAATAAACACGAAAAAGTTGCAACAATGGGACTCGAACATGAGACATTGTGCTAAAATGAGCATGAGACTACCACTGAGCCATGGCCTAATTTATGCAATAATCCCGTCTTTAATAATACATAACCGATTGTTGCACTCGAGTGCACAGGAGCTAGAGATGTCTATCGGGCTGGCCCTAGCCCTATAGGGCCAGCCCTACAGGGCTACAGGCTAAACGGGTTAGGGCCTTAACCGGTTCATATTTAACGGGCCTACAATTGTTGGGACCTAACCCTAACCCTAGCGGGCCACGGGCTAAACGGGCCACTAACGGGCTACAATAATTTTTTTTCTTTTAAAATTAAAGGTCTCAATTGGCACGTCCAACAAGCAAATAAAATAGAAAAATACATAATTAGTTAATGATTAGTAAATGAGAAAAAAAGTATAATTTAAACACAATTCTAGAACTTATTGCTCCTTAATATGACCAAATAAAGTTAAACAAATATCATAATTTAATAAAAAATAGTAATAATGACTAATGGATCGTAATGTGCTTCTTAATGCTTATAGTTATGGTTATTGGTCAAATGACCCAAAATTTATTCTTAGGTTATTTAATAAAAAAAAAAAAAAAAGGTAACAACTCGGGCTAGCGGGCTGGCCCTGTAGCCCTACGGGCTGACCCGGTTTAGCCCACGGGCTAACCGATCCGGGTCAAAAAAGCCCAATTTTAAACGGGCCTATAATTCATGAACCCTAACCCTATATTTTTCAGGGTTAAACGGGCTAGCCCGGTTAGTTTGGCCCGGATAAACATCTCTAACAGGAGCCCTACCCTTATTTTCAAGTTAGAAAATATTTTTTAGTTGAAAGATTTTCAACTAAGATGAGAACTCAAGATGTGAGTTCAAGACGTGAAAATATTTTCGAGTTGAAAGATTTTCAACCAAAATCAGAACTCAAAATGTTAGTTCAAGACGTGAAATATTTTCAAGTTAGCAAAATATTTTCGAGTTGAAAGATTTTCAACCAAGACCAAAACTCAAGATGTGAGTTCAAGACGTGAAATATTTTCAAGTTAGAAAATTTTTTCGAGTTGAAAGATTTTCAATCAAGATCAGAACTCAAGACGTGAAATATTTTTAAGTTGAAAGATTTTCAACCAAGATTAGAACTCAAGATGTGAAATATTTTTAAGTTGAAAGATTTTCAACCAAGATCGGAACTCAAGATTTGAGTTCAAGACGTGAAATATTTTCAAGTTAGAAAAGAATTGAGGTCAAGACGTGAAATATTTTTAAGTTTAGAAAATATTTTCGAGTTGAAAGATTTTCAACCAAGATCAGAATTCAAGATGTGAGTTCAAGACGTGAAATATTTTTAGGTTAGAAAATATTTTTATGTTGAAAGATTTTCAATCAAGATCAAAACTTAAGATGTGAGTTCAAGACATGTGTTCATGTATTTCACAACATCAAAATACACGATCGTAAGTATACGATGTATACTGTAGTGTAGTAAGTATGAGGTCGATCCCACAAGGAGTGAGAGTGTAAAAGTGGAGTTTGTTGATTAAGTTCTAAATAGACGTGATAGAAAGTTAAGTGTTTGATTACCCCTAATTGCCTACCAAATTGTCACAAGCAAACAATTAAAGAGAAATAAGTAAAATCGATCAAGTACTGCTCATACAAATCACGAAAATAAAAGTAAAGTGGATTAAATTCGATTAAGAGAAAATAGGTTTTAAGGCATTTGCAATATTAAGATATTCATCTATGGAGACTATGGTTAATGACTAATTCAAATGACTATTAAGTTTGTCCTCTTATAGGGTTGACCACTAAAAAAAATTTAATTAATCTATCGATCTAATTATTTCAAAGGAAAACACAATATAAGTTTGTATCTCTACCTCACAAATATCGTGTCACATAAATTAGTCCAAAAGATCATTCAATTCCCTCTCAGTAATTAATCCTCTCTCGAGCTCATAATAAATTGGGTTACATGTTTATGTTCAATTAATGGAATAAATTTCTCAATCTTACCACAATTAACAATAGATAAAACACATTATAATGGTCAGGAATAACATGCTCCAAATAAGAATTAAGTATACAAATAAGAGACAAACATCATTTAAAATAAAACACTAATTCATAAACTTCAATTTAAATATTCACAAAGCCCTAGAATCAAAGATTGTTCTAGCTTAGCAAAATCATAATCTAACTATTATAAAATGAAATGACAAAAGTAAATAAAAAGTAAAGGGAGGAGAAAACTTAGTCTAGAAGATGATGGAGGCTAGAATTTTCAAGCTTTTGGCTCAAGTCTTGCTCCAAAATGTGAAGAAATAGATGCTAAATACGTCCAAGTGTGTGTTTGTGTGTGGATTTTGGCTCCCAAATTGAGTATAAGAATGATCAAAATCTGAAAATACATAAAAACCCCTTGAAAACGAGTCAATTGGGCCGAGTTGGGCGAGTTTGGTCATGAACCGGCCATGGCCGGGTCGTTTCATTAAGCCAAAATACGTGGGCAAAGGTGGTGGACAAGGGCGGAGCCAGGAATTTTTTTTATGGTGGGATGAATACCTTAAATAAAGAGGCTAGTGAGTAGAAGAAAACTAAAAATGCATTTTTTTTATTTAAGAGGTTTGAATTGATAAATTAATCTAGGGTAGTAGGGTTTATTATTGGCCGCGACTAAAGAAAATCTCGCAATTTTATTGTACACACCTCATATAAAATATAATTTATTTTTAAATTTCTATACTTACATCTCAATTTTGGACAATTATAAATTTTTAAAAAATCACAAAAAAAAACCTTTTCTTCTAATGAAAAGGAAGAAACGTGTGAACAAGAAGAAAAAAATGAATTCAAGATACTTTACAAAATCATAAAAAATTCAATAAAAATATCACAAAAATTTAAACCCTAGATTTTGATAAAAAGTAACGAAACTGCGTAACAAAAAATGGAGATTAAGCGTGCTAAATTTACACATTTTATTGAATGTCAAATATGTACAGTTGGAACTCCTCCTTTCAAATTTGAACTCACTTTTATCTTATTCTTATTTCACGCGTTACTTCTGTTTCGTTAGTGAAGAATAATTTTTGGTAGTTTTTTAATTTTTATAGAGTTGAATTATAATTGTCTAAATTTGATTTTTATAGAGTTGAATTATAATGGTCTAAATTTGAGGTGTAAGTACGTATTAATTTAAAAATAAATTGTGTCGGGGTGTGTATAGTAATTGAAGTCATGAGACGTGTACAGTAGAATCGGGAATTTGTTTAGGTGTTGACTTTATTATTTAATTTCAATTTAGGTAAACAATTAAATACAGTATATATATGCAAACAATTTAACAAAATTGAAATAATGTTTATGGGAAATGACTAGAATATATTTTTTTTTTAACAAAAATTGGGGTGGGCTACAGCCACCCTTAGCCATGGCTGTAGCTCCGCCCTTGGTGGTGGACAGGTCGTTTCATCCGATCGAATTGTTTCACTCAGCCAATTTTCAACTTTTTCTTCTTTTCTTTATATTTCGAGTTTCCGGTCTCCGATTGAATCTTGAGTGGAAATCGGGAATTACAAGACCTAGACAATGTTATCTAGTTGTTGCAAAATATTTGAATCCAGACATTATAGGGTAAGTCCTTTAGTGCTTAAGCGTAAAACTTACATCAAACCTAATTTATATATATAGGATAAGTTTTTCAGTTTCATTAATCAAATTCTTATATTCAACTAGATACACATATGAATTTTAAGTGATTATAATATATTTCAATTGTTCAATTAATTAATTTTTTTATCCACATTAATATGCTTTAGTTCTACAATTATCACTCCTCTAAAGTTAGTGCCCTTAAAAAAAAATATCCCACATGTTTGTACCGGGATTAAAGTTAAATCCGTCCCATAACAATTTACCTCTTTTGAATTGTCCCACAATTAGGGGTGTGCATGGTTCGGTTTGGTTAACCAAACCGCCCGTAAATCGTAAACCAAACTATAAACCGTTCTTTTTTTTCAAAATCGTAAACCAAACCGTATTTATAAAAACCGTTCGGTTTGAAACCATAATATTTCGGGCGGTTCGGTCGGTTTTGACCGAACCGTAGTTTTGCTCTTTTTTTTTCCCTATACAAAATAATAATAAAAATGTAAAATACAATCTCAATAGAAAAGACAAAATGAAATTTCAATAATTCAAAATATAATTCGAATAGACGAAATGCTATTACAACATTAACAAACTAGTTGTTAAAAAATAACTAAATAACCACAAAAAGAAACAACAAACTTCTGTCTTTTTCGAAATTTCAGATTGATCAGATTGAGTGAGACTGTGAGAGGCTGAGAGCGCCATGCACGTAGAGGTGCTAAATACTAAATAGAAGAAAATTAAATGAGTAGGGTTTCTGGTTTTGGACAATTGGGCTGTCGGCTTGAAAAATGTCTTGAATTTACTAGATTAGGGATTATATAATATAAAGACTATAAATCTATAATATATATAATATTTAGTTAGATAATATTATAATATATATATATATATTTATATATATAAAACAAGTTCGATTTGGTTCGGTTTTTTGCGGTTTTTCATTAGTGAAAACCGTAAATCAAACCATACAAAAAAAAAATCAATTCTAAAAACCGTAAATCGAACCGTAAACCAAAAACCAAATCATATTTAATGGTTTGGTTTGGTTCGGTCGGTTTGATCGGTCTGAACCATACTTTGCACACCTCTACCCACAATTTCACTTTTCCAATTTAGTCATATATTTTAAATTATGGAGTATCAATTTTTAATCGTATATCGACGAAAAAAACACTAAAACAACATTGTTTATAGCATATCCTTATGCTCAAATAACTGAGGCATGTTGCCGAAACATGCTAAAAATGACGTCATTTTTGTATTTTTCTGGCGATATGTGATTAAATTGAAAAACATGAATATGTGAATACAAGACTAAATTGTAAAGAAATTTGTGGGATTATTTGAAAAATGAAAAAAATTATGAGGCCAATTTGGTTGTAATCCCACTACAAAAAACGCGGAGTTTTGCCGACGGAAGGCTACCGACGGAATCCATTCTGTCGGCCGGCCCAACGGATCGCCGACGGAATTTTCGAATCGACTGACTCCCGACGGAATCCAAGATCCGTCGGGACCGTCCGACGGACTTCCCGACGGAATTTAGTTCCGCAGCCAAACGGTGTCGTTTAGCCTTGCTTGCCGACGGATTTTTTCCGTCGGTCGTTCAAATTTCGACTGCCGACGGAAATATCCGTCGGTAGCCGACCCGCTTTGACTGACACATTAATATTCGCGTGCTACCGACGGAAATATCCGTCGGTAGCTGCACCGCTTTGACTGACTAATTAATATTCGCGTGCTACCGACGGAAATATCCGTCGGTAGCCACAATTTTTTTTTTATAAGAACTGCCGAAGGAGAGGCAGTTCTTCCCCATAAGGGAAAAATTTTTTTTGGCTTTCGTCCCCCTCTCCCTGTTCGTCTCCTGTTCTGTCCTCGTGGATTGAATTTTCTTGTGCGTGGTGCGTGGATTGATCGACAAAGGGCATTACGATTATCTACTCCAATTTTCTTCAATTTAAACGGTACGTTTTTTCTTAATTAATTTTAATTAAGTTATTTTATTATAAATTGCATGTTAATTATTATAAAATTTCATGTACGTAGTTGATGAATATATATGTATAATTCATTCAAATATATGTTAGTACGTGGATTATATGTTTTTTATTGGTTAATTGTAATTAATTAATGTATGTTAGTTCAAATATATAATGTAGTTTTGTTAGTTCGTTTTGATAATTAAACTAGGTTATTATTGTTGATTAAATTAGTAATTATTCTTATAATTAAACTAGGTTATTATTGTTGATTAAATTAGTAATTATTCTTATAAGTAGAGGTTATAAATTGCATGTTAATTATTATAAAATTTCATGTACGTAGTTGATGAATATATATGTATAATTCATTCAAATATATGTTAGTACGTGGATTATATGTTTTTTATTGGTTAATTGTAATTAATTAATGTATGTTAGTTCAAATATATAATGTAGTTTTGTTAGTTCGTTTTGATAATTAAACTAGGTTATTATTGTTGATTAAATTAGTAATTATTCTTATAATTAAACTAGGTTATTATTGTTGATTAAATTAGTAATTATTCTTATAAGTAGAGGTGTTGTAAATATAGTAATTATTGTTATTGTTTAAATTAAGTCATTATTAATTAGTTTGGTAAATTATTGATTTCATTAGTAACGTGATTTTGTTATTGATTAAATTAGGAAATTATTGACTTAAATTACTAAAATGTTATTAATTAAAATAGAAAATTATTGATTTCAGTACTATATTAATTATTGATTAATTTATTATACTTTTAAATTTTATTTATTAAAATAGATGAGTCAAGATGCTAGTGGGGCCTCAGGATCTCGACGTAGGAGAGGCTCACTTAGGCCTGTTGAGCCTGCTACGTTGACGTCGTCGGCATCCATTCCACAGCATTCGCCACCGTCATCTCAGTCGTCAGCAGCTCGTGGACATCCCACGCGGGCCCGAGAACACAGACTGAAAATATGGATTGAGGGTGTACAGTAAGTAATTAATTAAATAATTTTAAGGTTTAACAATATTTAATAGCATCAATTTTTGTACGTTTTTTAATTTATAAAGTGTTTGTTTCTTAATATATAATGTCACAGCTTACTTCCTGGTAATGAGATATCGAAGATTTGCACTGTGGTGATTACTAAGTACAAGATTGTTGCGAATGCTTACTCTTGGCTGAAGGTGCCGCAGACGAAAAAGGATGAATATTGGGAGGAATTCCAGGTATTTGAGTGCATTCAATTAAATATTAATAAACAATTTATTATATATATTATTTGATAAATATGCTGATCGAATATGTGCAGAAACATGCTTATTGGCATAGGGAGTTTTTTTCGGACAACGATATCCACCGTCACTGGCTATCTTCATGTCAGTCTAGGTATAATGAGATAATGTACACCTGGAGGAATGCTTGGCGTAAACGTGGCGTGGTGCAGACGTTGGGGGAGGACGAAAATGGAGTCAACGTGTGGAACACGTTGACCACGTATTGGAGTAGCCCGGAGTACATGAGGAAGTGTGCAACTGCTCGAGCCAACCGTATAAGTGATGGGGGAGGTGGGATGTCAAGGCATCGGGGGGGAGGGGGGGGCGATCCGCGTATGAGCACTCAATTGCTCTAGTAAGTGTTCACTAAATTTACTTCAATTATTTATATAATTATATTATATAAAATAATTTTTATATGCTCATTTGGTACGAAATAGGAGCGGGAACTTGGGCGTGAACCCACACACGTGGATCGGTTGAACGTTCTTCATCCGTTTGATCCAGATTCGCAGACGTCCACATATGGACGCACTACCCAGCTTCACGTAAGTTTAATTAAATTGTGATGTTTTTTTAATATTTAATTAATTAAATGTATTGAACTATGTATTAATTTATTTTTTTTGTAATTATGTAGTTGGATGTGAACCGGAGGATTGAAGAGGAGACGACACAGGCTTCTGCTGAAGCCGGGCCCAGCGCTCCGCCTGATCTTAACCGGATTTACCTGGACGTTGCCCCGGCTGATCGAGGACGGGTCCTTGGCCTTGGCCGGATGAGCCGCTCAGTGACAGTTGCGTCGTCCAGTTCGTCCCAGCGTGCATCGCAGGCCTCTGTATCCTCCACTGCTGTTCCGGACCCGAACGTAGTACACATGATGAACCACTACTTCCGACAGCTAACTGATACTATGGGTCGATCGTTGGGGATGTCTTCTGAACAAATAAATACATGCTTTGAACAGGCGATGAGCGTTCCCCCTCCGCCTTTCGATGCTCCGGTTGGTCCAGTTCCCCCTCCGCATTTCGATGCTCCGGTTGGTTCAGTTCCCCCCTTTCAATGCTCCAGATGCAGAGGCAGACGACGACTTGGATTTCATTGGTAGTGGTGATGATGAGTTTTTTGATCAATATAATGTTTGATGTTTGAACTATTTATTTTTTGTCGAACTATTTAATTTTCTGTCGAACTATTTAATTTTCTGTCGAACTATTTATTTTTTCTGTCAAACTATTTAATTTTCCGTTGGACATATTTATTTCGGTTGATGCTTGTTTGTCAATGAATTGTTTATTTATGTTATTGTTTTTAATTTATACATAATACATAATTTTTCGTTAGATTTTGGTATAAAGTAAAGTATTTTTTATTTTATTTTCGATTTTTATTTTATGCCGCCAATATTACCGACGGAAATAAATATTCCGTCGGAAATAAAGTCTGCCGACGGAAATAAATATTCCGTCGGAAAAGTCTGCCGACGGAAATTTCGTCGGCCAAGTTCTCTACCGACGGAATTTTGGGCGGCACCCTACCGACGGAATTTCATAATCCGTCGGTAGATTCAAAATGTACGCACTGACGGAATTTCAAAATCCGTCGGTAGCGCGTAATATTTACAGAAACTTTCTTCCCCTTTCTAACTCAGTCGAAAAAAATTGTGGAAATTGTATGAGAGCAAGCAAATTTCGGTACGTTTTTCTTTTTTACTTGGTTAAATTTTGTAGTTTAGTTGTGCATTTTATATGGTTATAGTTTAATTAGTTGTGCATTTTATATATTTGTAGTTTAGTTGTGTAGTTTAATTAGTTGTGCATTTTATATATTTGTAGTTTAGTTGTGTAGTTTAATTAGTTGTGCATTTTATATATTTGTAGTTTAGTTGTGTAGTTTAATTAGTTGTGCATTTTATATATTTGTAGTTTAGTTGTGTAGTTTAATTAGTTGTGCATTTTTTTATATGTTTGTAAGAATTTTATGTTAAATGTTTAACAGATGGAATTGCCGGATCGTCGATGGATGTATGAAACTCCTAGGTTCATTTTAGGAAATGTGAATAGTGAATTTTACAATGAACTTGTGTCATTTGTTGCATTTGCAAAGCTCCACCCACATTACATGCATGGGGATTGTATCAAGTGTCCGTGTAATGCCAAAAAATGTCAGAATAAAATATTTAAGTCGATTGATGAGGTTTTGGTACATGTTCTGAAGAATGGTTTCACTGTTAATTATTATAACTGGACATTTCACGGCGAAGGACGTTGGCCTTATAACTTTGATCAAGTTTTATACTATTACACTGCTGGTATCTATGAAAGACAAATATATGGTAATCAAGCCGGCACGAGTAATGAACAACAGTTTGGTGGGGAACAACAGTTTGGTGGGGAAGAACAGTTTGGGGAGGGAGAACCCAATATGTATCAAACAATGATAATGGAAGCCGATTTTTCAAATGTAGAAGAGCAGCCGACGGATGAAGCATTTCGGTTTTATGAAATGCTCAAATTATGCGATCAAGATTTGTATCCGGGTTGTGATTCTCACTCTGAACTGTCATTTAATGCCCGACTTATGGCTATCAAGACCGAGAACAAGCTTTCTAACAGGGCATATGAGCAAATGACACAATTATGCAGTGAGATCTGCCCTCCTGAGAATAAGGTGCCTACAACGTATCATCAAAGCAAGCAAATGATGAAAAATATGGGATTGCCGGTCGAGAAGATTGATTGTTGTGTAAACGGTTGCATGTTATATTGGGGTGATGAAGATAACAATCTGAACATGTGTAAGATGTGTGGTCATCCTCGTTACAAAGAGCCACGTCGGAAGGGGCCCGCTGGTCAATCGAAGTCGTCGAAGAAGAAAGTGGCACACAAGAAGATGTATTATCTTCCAATCATTCCCCGTTTAATGAGATTGTATCAATCTACTGCCATAGCACAACACATGACGTGGCATGCAACAGATTCGTCTTCGACCGAGTCTAGGGAGATGCGACATCCGGCGGACTCGGAGGCCTGGAAACACCTTGACAACGTGTATCCCAATTTTTCTTCTGAACCGAGGAATGTGAGGCTAGGTTTGTGTACTGATGGTTTTGCACCGTTTGGGAGCTTTGGAAAGCAGTATTCGTTGTGGCCGGTGATTCTGACTCCGTATAATCTTCCTCCATGGATGTGCTTGAAACCTCAAACAATGTTTCTAACTGTATTGGTGCCAGGTCCGTCGAATCCAAAGGATAAACTTGACGTTTATCTCCAGCCTCTTATAAAAGACTTGATCTTTTTATGGGAAAGTGGTGTCCAAACGTATGATGTGTTCAGAAAACAGAATTTCACGATGCGTGCTGCTGTATTGTGGACCATTAGCGACTTTCCTGCATATTCTATGTTGTCTGGGTGGAAAACGGCTGGGTTTCAAGCATGTCCGTATTGTATGGATTTTTCTGAAGCTTTCAGTCTTGAGAAGAGTAGGAAAGTTACATGGTTCGATAATCACCGAAAGTTCTTACCTCGAGATCATCCATTTAGAAGGAATAAGAACAACTTCTTGAAGAACAGAACAGTTACACACAATCGACCGTCCCTTCGAGACGGTATTTTAATTATACAATTATTTGATCTAGTATAATGTTATACGTATATGTTTTATTAATTTCTTCTAGTATAATGTTACCGTACAGGACAAACGTTGTTACATGAGATTCAGTGGACGGGTTTGAAAAAATCTACTGAGGAAAATGCAGCTGAACACAACGGTCGAATCCCAGGTGGATGGAATAGAAAGAGTATTTTTTGGGATTTGCCATACTGGAGTTCACTATTGATCCGACACAATTTGGACGTGACGCACATTGAGAAGAATGTGTTTGATAATGTGTTCCACATAATGATGAACACATAAGGCAAGACGAAAGATACTCCAAAGTCCCGGGAAGAGTTGAACATTTATTGTCGTCGCGAAGAGTTGAAAATGGATCCCAGTACAGGTAGATATCCGAAGGCTTGCTACACACTGGATAAGCCACAGAAACAACAACTGTGTCGTTGGATTCACGAGTTGAATTTTCCAGACAACTACGTGTCAAACTTGAGTCGATGCGCAGACATAAACAGGGGTAAGGTTTCAGGGATGAAGAGTCACGATTGTCATGTTTTTATGCAGCGCTTGATACCGATTGCGTTCCGAGACGTTGTTCCTCTCAATGTGTGGAGGGCTATCACTGAATTAAGTCTTTTTTTTAGAGATTTAACATCTTCAACGATCAAGATCGATGATATGATTCGTTTGGAGCAAGACATTCCAGTGATTTTGTGTAAGTTGGAACAAATTTTTCCACCTAGCTTCTTCAACTCCATGGAACACTTACCCGTTCATTTAGCGTATGAAGCCAGAATTTGTGGTCCAGTGCAGTACAGGTGGATGTACCCATTTGAAAGGTAAACTCTTACATTTTTCATTTTTTATATATACTACATGCATGTTCACTGAATTAAAATATATATTTTTTTATTATAAATCAGATATCTCCACAACTTGAAACGCAATGCTAAACAAAAGGCAAATGTGGAAGCATCGATTGTTAATGCATATTTGAATGAAGAGATTGGCATGTTTTGTTCTTATTATTTTGAAGACCATGTCAACACTCGGTTGAGAAGTGAACCACGTAACTACGGTGGTAGAGATACAGACAATATCGGTGAAGAGGTTGATGGAATGCTGTCTATATTCAAGTCTAAGGGACGACCAATAGGAAAATTCACTGAACGAGAGTGGGAGTCGAACAGAGAGGCAGAAATAGCACAAACGTATGTGTTATTGAATTGTGATGAAGTTCAGCCTTACATTGAGTAAGTATTTCATATTTTTATCATTACTTCATTTATGTAATTTAATATTAATTGTGATTGGATGTTGTGAATTAGGATGTATACTCAAGAACTAAGACGAACAGAACAAAACATCTCAGATACAGATATAGATGCTCGTCTTCAACGTGATTTTGCCCGATGGTTCCAACGTTGTGTGAGTACCATTTCCTTAAATTTTACGTAAATAAATATGATTCATAATTAATGTTAATTATTTGAACTGTATAGGGACGGTCAAACTATTTTGGGAATCGATTCTTAAAGGATCTCAGCAAAGGACCACTACGTCGTGTAAAGACTTACAACGGCTATATTGTGAAGGGCTACAGATTTCATACATCTGAGTATGCATCAAGAAAAGCGACTACCAACAGTGGTGTTTGCGTTAGCAGTGCAAACTACAATGCAGATGCAAGTGACTACTATGGGGTGTTGCACGAAGTCGTTGAAGTAGAATATCCGGGATATCCAACAAAGACTGTAGTGTTGTTCAAGTGTCATTGGTTTGATTCAGGCCCTTCAGGAACAAGGATTCATCCGGAGTACAAACTCGTCGATGTTAATCCGAAAAGGAGCTATATCGGGAATGATCCATTTGTATTTGCCTATCAAGTATCTCAAGTATACTACTGCAAGTATCCAGTACGATCACGTAGTAAAATTGAATGGCACGCTGTTTGCAAAGTAAAGGCAAGATCAATGGTAGAAGTCCCTACAAAGGACAGGAGTGATGAAGATGATTCTCCGTTTCAAACGGAACAAATAGAGGCTAGAACTGAAGTCCTTTCGGGAGATTTGAATATCCACGTAGACTTGACGGGTGGAAATTCACAATTGATCGAAATTGAAAACGATAATGAAAATGAGGAAGATGATGAAAACGAAGAGGAAGAGGAGGAGGAGGAGGAGGAGGATGATGAAGAGGAGGAAGATGAGACAAATAATCAAGATGAAGAAGAAGAAGATGAATAATAAATTATATAATGTAAGCTAATTATTTTATTAGATGTACAATTTAAAAATATTTATCATTAAGTTACAACTAAAAATTGTGAAAAAAAATTAATTTTTTGAAATTTTTTAAAATATAATTAGCAAAAAAATGAATATTTTGGTATTTAAAAATATATAAATTATAGATTACAAATTTAATTATTTAATTTATGTGAATGACATTAATTTTTTTTGAAATTTTTTAAAAAATAATTAGCAAAAAAAATGATTTTTTTACTAAAACATATTAGTATTTTAGTTAAAATATGAATATTTTAGTATTTTAAAATATATAAATTATAAAAATATAAATTATAGATTTCAAATTTAATTATTTGATATATATGAAAGAAATTAATTTTATGAATTTTAAAAAAAAAATGGGCCGAAAATGAGTACATATACAATTAATATTACAATTACGAACAAGTAACACACCTGTCCGAGTGGTAGGCGCCCCTCTCTAGGCGCCCACACACCCGGGTTCGATTCCTAGCAAGGCCAGAATAAATGGTGGCCTTAATAACAGATAGCGGGTGTTGGTCCTGAAAGGAGTATATAACAAGTGTATGGGGGGGGGGGGGGAATACACTTGTATGCAATTCTTTTCAACTTTGATCAAACCATCTAGGGGAGTTATATGTGCGGAATAGTGGTTGGCCCTTTAAGTTTAGACTCCTTAAGTTTCTGAAATCACTTTGTCAATCCAATGCAGTCCAGTTTAGTTTCAGGGAACTTGTCCAAATTAGTTTTGCACAGTCTTTGAATATGTATCTTTTGAAAGATCAGTTTTGTGTGCAGTGTTGAATGAATGTAAGTACTTTGTAAGGTAAATCAACACAAGAGTTTATAGTGGTTCAGAGACTCAAGCTCCTACATCCACTTTCCCTGATTTAACAGGATAATTCCTTCACTCTTGGAATTAACTTGTTTTATAGTGCCAAGGTGCACTTGATCAATACCACCACTCCTTGGTGAATTAATCCCTAGGATGTCTAGAGTCCTAGTACCCTCTTCTCAACTTAGAACTGAACTGTTCTTCTCTCAACAGTCAGCTCCTACCACTTCTACTACTACAACCTTCTCACTTTCTCACTTGAAAGGGGTAAGGATTGAAGTAAGGTTCCAACTAATGAGATATCCTTTACAATGGAAATCAAGGTATAAGGATAGGATATCTCTCTAAGCTTATGTATGGATATACAATTGGGTTCAGCTTAGAAGAAGTGTTTGAAGACTAAGATAGTCTTTGACAGCTTTGAAAGCACTTTGACTTGTAGGATAGTTGGATATTCTTGTCAAGGTTGAGGTGCTTCAATGGTCTTCACACTCCTTGTATTTATAGACAAAATGGAGATTTGCCCGTTGGAGAGGCAGCCCCAATTTGCTATAAATGTCTTCCTTGAGTTCTTCAAACTGGAAGACAGATTCTTGATAGTGACATGTCCTCATTTGGGTAATAAACGGCTTGTAAGACTTTGTCTTCTTTCTGCAGCACTTTTCCCAATGTTTGACTTCTTGTTAGGACTTGGACATGGCTTCTGAAGGTTGATCACATGATAGGACAACATTCCTTATCAACTGGACAACTCTCCTTATCACTATCAGCATTCTTGCTTATCAGCAAGGTTGGCTTGCTCTTCATCAGATGACTTGGCTCTTTCCCTTTATTTCATTTCAAGGTGATCTTAGCATGTTGCAATGAGGTTCTTTAGAGTATGGTTGTCTCTAGCTTCTTCAGCATGGTTGACCTTTAACTTTTAGAGCATTTGTTCTGATTCAATCTTGCTGAGACAACTCTTCTGGACAACTCTCCTGATCAGCATACTTGGTCTTTTAGCATCAGAGCTTTTCACATAGAGTTGACTTCTCTGGACAACTCTCCTGATCATAATATTTGACTAATCTTGTCCTTTTGAGCTTTGCAATCTTCTTCTTGCATAGAAATAACTCTTCTGGACAACTCTCCTGATCAAGGTCTTAGGTTTCATATGGAATTTTCTTGTCCTTAGAGTTTGTTCCAGACTTTGAGCCTTGAGGGGACTTGATCTTGATCACTTTGAAGTCATAGATTCCCCCTCAACTTGTGCATCTAATTATCTAAGAGCTGCCTAACATATCAGCTTCTCATCTAGCCTTATGCTATGTGTTCTATCACATTTTGAACACAATCATCTTGACTTAGGCATGTCTCAGGGGGTTTTGGTATTTAATCAAAGCTGTTTCATGAAGGGTACGGCAAAGACCCTGAAACACAACAGAAATTGGCCATGATGAAGGCCCAAGAGAAAATGGATCTGTTAGAGGAAGCACAAAGAGCAAGAGACAAGAGAAGAGCTAACTTTCAGAAACCAAGAAGAAGGAGAGCAACCTACAGTAAGATGAAGCCTCAGCTTTTGGTCCCAATGGACACTAAATATCCACACTTGGATAAATGGGTGCCAATTCAGCTGAATGATACATGGGAAGAGGCTAAAAGGGAGTTTGTCTATGACTTCTATGTCATTGACAGATGGAATGGTGGAGATGCCAACTCTGCCTTTGCTGAGTTCATGATAGAATACTACAGAGAGTTGTATCAACTACTTGCAGCTGCTGACATTGCAAGATTTGAACTCAATGCTCCCAAGCCTATCATCTACATGCCTCCAAAGCTTGATGGATGGATTGACCAAGCAAGGATCCTAAGGGAGTTCACAGAAATTCTGAAGCTGAACAAGATGACCCTTGGACCCAAAGGAACCAACCAGAAAGAGTCAGAAGACTTAGCCATTTAAAGATGGCTTCCTGGTTGGTTCCTTTGGGTCCAAGGGTCATCTTGTTCAGCTTCAGAATTTCTGTGAACTCCCTTAGGATCCTTGCTTGGTCAATCCATCCATCTATGCTGTGATGATGCAGAATACCAAGGATCTCTCCTCCATGCCCATGCAACAAATCTTCTCAGAACTCAAAGCCTATGAGTTCGACCTCAATAGAAGAAAACCTGTTGAGGAACCTTCAAATCCTACTAAGGGAGTGGCATTCAAAGCCAAAGCTGCTGAACCTGAAATGCAACCCACTCTCAGATCATCAAAGTCAGTCTCAAAGACTGAAATGAAGGAAGAACTAGCCTTGATGGCTAGAAGGTTTGACAAGCTGAACACAAGGTTTGGTAGATACAAGAAATTCTACCAGGACAACAAATTCAGGAGAAGATACAACTCCCCTGAAGATCAGGCCAAAGACAAAAATCCTGAAGAGAAAAGATCAGAGGACAAGTACTCTGATAGGAGAAGGTCCAGTAGAGCTGACCCCTCATCATCAAAAGGAAGAGATGAATCCAAGAAGGATGATGATGAAGACCTGTGCTACAATTGCAAAAAGAAAGGGCACTTCCAGTATGACTGCCCTGAACTGAGCTCTAAAGAAAGAAGAGAAAGACAAGCTAAAAGAGACAGAAAGTTCACCAATAGAAAAGCCATGATGGCTGGTGAAGAATCTGATAGTGCTGAAAGCTTCAACTCTTCTGATGGACTGTTCTCAAACAGTGATGATGATGATGATGATGTGTGCAACATGGCTCTTGAGGATGATGAGGTATCCTCCACTTCTAGCTCACCATCATTCTTATCACAGAACACTAGTGAAGTCAACTTGAAACTTTCCCTTGGGAAGTTGATGGAAGATTTCACTAGATTACAAGAATTTCATGATAACTGTGTGAAAGAAAATGAAAGATTGGCTATTGAACTTACCAAAAACACTGAGGTAGCTGTCGATGTCAAATCTACTGAGTTGTATCAACAAGTCTTGAGAGAGCTTGAGGAAGCAAATCTCAGGATAGTTGACCAACAAAAGGAGATTGATGATCAACTCCTATCTCAGAAGAGAAAAGATTTTGAACTAAAAACTCTAAATGCCAAGTTTGAAAATCTTTCACATGAATATGATGTTCTTAAATCAAGTGAAGAGAGCCTGAAATTAAAAATGTCTGCTTTGAATAAATCCTCTAGGGCAATAGAGGAAATTTAGAGTTATCAAAGACCTATGGCTCAAAGAAGTGGATTAGGTTTTGATCCATTTGAATCTTCACCTTGTCTCAGTGTTGCTTCTACAAGTAACACTAAGAAAATCTTTGTCAAATCAGTGGAACAACAAGCTGAAAATGAAATAATTCAACCACTGAACAAAGGAAAGGGCAAGATGAATGAAATGCCTACTCTAGTGCTTCAGGAGACTAGACCTAAACCTTTGGAAAAGGTCAAGGCTCCTGAACACAAGAGGAATGTTGGTCAGCAGAGTAGACCCAATGGAAGGGCAACTCTCCTGAACAATGTTCAGAGGAGTTATCCAAGGTATAATCAGCCCAGGCCAACTCATCTGAGAAAACCTCAGCTGAATAGACCTAAGGAAAACTATCCCCAAAGGCAGAATAAAATGAGACAACCAAAACCCTTCATGCCAAAGGGTAATGGTCCTAAAAATGCCTTTCCTCAAAGATTTCATCAAGCTGCACAAAGAACTCATAAGTTCAGGAGAGTTGACAACTCCCCTGAAACTTACAGAGTTAACACATTCACACATACTTTCCCCAAGACATTCAAAGGAAAGAAAGTGTATGCACAAGGAAAACAACTTAGCCACCTTGAATCAATCAGGGTAATTAGGCAAGTTTGGGTTCCAAAAGGTACAGCTAACCTCTCAGGACCCAAAACTCAAAGGGTACCTAAACCTATCTAATTGCAGGTACCAATGGGCCACAGAAAGAGGAGCATGAACAAAAAGACAGCATGGTACCTTGACAGTGGATGCTCAAGGCACATGACTGGAAACAAGGAACTCCTCACTGATTTCATTGAAAAAGAAGGCCCAAATGTCACTTTTGGAGACAACTCACAAGCAACAACAAAAGGTTATGGTACTTTGATGATTGGTAACATCAAAGTAACCAATGTCTCCTATGTAGCTGGTCTCAAATATAATCTCCTAAGTATCAGTCAATTCTGTGACAAAAATTTTAAAGTTGAGTTCTCAAGTGGAAAATGTTTAATTAAGGATAAAACTCAACAAACCTTATTGACTGGAACTAGGAAGGGAAATGTGTATTTTGCAGACTGGGACAAGTCTACTGATGCTGCATGTTTCATTGCTAAGAGTACTAGTGAACAAAGCTGGTTATGGCATAAGAGGCTAAACCATCTGAACTTCAAATCAATGAACAAACTTGCTAGAAATGCATTAGTTAAAGGACTACCTAATGAGGTTTTCATAAAAGAACATGTGTGTAAGCCATGTCAAGAGGAAAAACAGATTAAAGCCTCATTCAAAGGTAAACCAGTCATTTCTACTGAAAGGGTACTTGAACTTCTACATATGGATCTTTTTGGACCAATCACCCCTTCAAGCATAAATGGTAGAAAATACACATTGGTTGTAGTAGATGACTTCTCTAGGTTCACATGGGTAGTATTTCTCCTTAGTAAGAAGGAAACACAAGTTAAACTACCTGAACTTCTCAAGAGACTGTCAAATGAGAAAAGCCTTAGCATTATCAAGATAAGATCTGATAAAGGCACTGAGTTCATAAATTCATACATCAATGAGTATTGCACATCTAATGGAATAGCTCATGAAACCTCAGCAGCTAGAACTCCCCAACAAAATGGAGTTGCAGAAAGAAGGAATAGAACATTAAAGGAAGCTGCTAGAACTTTAATTGCTGATTCAAATTTACCTAAGAGGTTTTGGGCTGAAGCCATAAACACAGCATGTCATACTCAAAATAGATGTTTGATCACTAAGGGGCAAGACAAAACCCCCTATGAGCTCTGGAAAGGAAGAATACCTAAAGTGTCATATTTTCACATTTTTGGTTGTAAGTGTTTTATACACAATAATGGGAAAGAACAATTGAAAGCCTTTGATAGTAAAGCTGATGAGGGAGTATTCCTTGGATATTCTCAAATCAGTAGAGCTTTCAGAGTCTACAACAAGAGAACCCTTATTGTGGAAGAAACACCTCATGTTGTGTTTGATGAGTCTATCCTTGAGATCAGGAATGATGGTTTGGAACCTGAAGAAATCACACAGAGGACAACCAGATTGAGCCTAAAAGACAAAGACACTGAATTCATAGATGTTGTCCAAGCCAATCTACCTGAACATATCACATTGGACAACAATCCTGAAGGCAATCTTCCTGAGACAAACCCCACTGATGGAAATGATGAACTGAATGAGCCAATCCCAGTTCACATCCAGGTAACAACTACCAATGAAGAAGCAGTTCCTGCTGAGGTAGTTAATGGGTCAAATAATCAAGGGGGAACTCAAAATGTTGAAAATGCCAATGTCCCTGACATTGAGGACAACATCCCTGATTATGATCCTGAATTAGATCCTGCACTAAATTATCCTGAATTTTATGATCAAAATGACTCACCCTCAGTAGAGGACAACTCTACTGAAGGGATCAGAAAAAGAAGAACTTGGTTGTATGACCATCCTACTGATCTGATACTTGGTGACCCAAGTATAGGAGTCAAAACCAGAAGTTTTCATGGTGAAAGTGTTATGTTTTGTTGTTTCTTGTCAGAACAAGAACCAAGTGATATTGATGAAGCACTTCAGGATGCCAATTGGATCACAGCAATGCAGGAAGAGCTCAACCAATTCACCAGAAATGAAGTATGGGAGCTGGTTGATAGACCTTCACATCAAGATGTTATTGGAACCAAGTGGGTGTTCAAGAACAAAAAGAATGAAAATGATGTGATTGTCAGAAACAAAGCAAGACTAGTGGCAAAAGGTTATTGCCAGCATGAAGGCATTGACTATGATGAGACATTTGCACCTGTGGCAAGGCTAGAAGCAATAAGGCTCTTCCTAGCCTATGCAGCCCACAAGAGGTTCAAAGTGTACCAAATGGATGTCAAGAGTGCCTTTCTGAATGGATTCTTAAAAGAAGAAGTCTATGTGGAGCAACCACCAGGTTTTGTGATTGGAAACCAAGTATACAGGCTGAAGAAGGCTCTATATGGACTCAAGCAAGCCCCTAGGGCTTGGTATGACACATTGTCACAATTCCTATTGGATCATGGATTCACCAAGGGAACTGTGGACAGAACTCTCTTCAGAATCTCTGAAGGAGAGGACATCTTGCTTGTCCAAATTTATGTAGATGACATAATTTTTGGATCCCCTAATGAGAAGCTGTGTGAAAAATTCTCCAAGCTCATGCAAAGCAAGTTTGAGATGTCCATGATGGGGTTGATGAACTTCTTTTTGGGTCTACAAGTCAAGCAATCAAAAGAAGGAATCTTCATCAACCAAGCTAAGTACACCAGAGAAATGATCAAGAAGTTTGGGTGTACATCAAGCAAGCCGGTAAGGATCCCAATGAATACTAATTGGAAGATGGATCCTGATGAAAGTGGTGTTCCAACCAACTCCACTGAGTATAGAGGAATCATTGGATCACTCCTATATCTCACTGCCAGCAGGCCTGACATCACCTTTGCAGTAGGTGTTTGTGCAAGGTTTCAAGAAAATCCTAAGAAAAGTCACCTTGAAGCTGCAAAGAGGATCTTGAGGTATCTCAAAGGCACTGAAAATCTAGGCCTTTGGTACCCTGCTGATGACAACATTGAGTTAACTGGCTACTCAGATGCTGATTGTAGATGTTGTTAAATTCTTAAATGTCTTAACATTATCAACAACATCTGAATTTGACCTTCCGAGATTTTTTCTAAGTCTTTTCTGAAATGCTACATTAAATGTTGATCTAAATGCTGTCGCATTTCTGGCAGGATCTAGAAGCTTCTACAAGGATCTGGAACCTGGAAGATTCCAGAAGATTGGAGAACATGCTAGAACAGCCTAGATACATTTGGCACGACCTGGAGCATCCTAGAAGGATCTAGAAAGATCATGGAAGTAGTGGAAGTTGAGTTTCCTAAAAAATAGGACCTCAATGTGGAAGCCTCTAGAATTTCGTATCCCACACTATAAATACCCATTGAAGGCTTCATAATTCAGTGTGCTCTATTCGATCAATATCCTAGACCGAGCGTTCATCCCTGTTAGGAAATTGTGGCCAATAGTTCTACATTTTAGTTCATACGTTGTATACCACCCGTATGACTGTGTGTCTTCTTATCTATTGAGAGTGTAATCATTAGATAGACTAGGCATTTCGACAGTGTATAATTTATACACTTAGTTCATTTTCTAGACTTGGCACCTGCCTCGTTTATAGTTTCGTTGTGAAAGTTATTGTTGTAACATTTCACACAACATTTGTACTTGAAGATAAGTATTGATTTTACGCCATAAGGCAGACATAGATTTTTATTTATAAAATCTATGTTAAAAGTATTTCCATTGTGTCTCTTTTGTTTTTAGTGTTTCAAGTCTTCCGCTGTGAATCTTAATTTCTGACATTCTGTTAGAGTCAGTGTTGCACTATTTGTCTCAACATTCTGTGAAACATTTATCTACTTATACTGAAACACTTTTACACCACCCCGCACACTTTCAGTTGGTATCAGAGCTGATACCTGACGACACTAGGTTAGATCTTTGGTCAAGTGTGTTTTTAGTTTAGTTTAGCAATGGAAACACATCACATATCTACTGCACTTAGGCCACCCGTTTTAGATGGTTCAAATTATTCTTATTGGAAGCCTAAGATGCGTATGTACATCAAGTCAATTGATGAACGTGCTTGGAGGACTGTACTTACAGGTTGGGAAGCTCCAAAGAGACCAGCAGACGCAGATGGTGAAGTTCAACTCAAAAGAGAAGTTGATTGGACGGCTGATGAAATAACAACAGCAAGCTACAATTCTAAAGCTTTAAATGCTATTTTTACTTCTGTTGATGTTTCAATGTTTAAAATTATATCTAACTGTTCTACTTCTAAAGATGCATGGGACAGGTTGCAAGAGCATTGTGAGGGTTCAGACAGTGTTCGAAGGACTAAGCTTCGAATGTTGGGGACAAAATTTGAGAATCTCCGAATGAAGGAAGATGAAACCATTTCAGCCTACAATGAAAGGTTAAGTGAGATAATCAATGAATCACATTCTCTTGGTGACCCTATTTCTAATGTTAGAGTAGTTCATAAGATATTAAGATATGTTCCTAAAAGATTTGATGCTAAAATTTGTGCTATTGAAGAGGCAAAAAATACAGATACATTAAGTCAAAATGAGTTAGTGAGTATTCTTAGAACATATGAAATAAACACTAATCAAGTTGATGAAAATGATGCTGATAAGAAAGTTGTAGTTTTTAAAGGAGAAACATCAAACATTTCTGAGTCTCAACCTATCATTACTGAAGTTGATTCTGATGAAGAATTGCTTGATGAATGTCTCAACAATCCTAACAACATTGCCTTGCTCACTAAGCACTTTAATAAGTTTCTTAAGAAATCTGTGAACAAATCTAGAAATATTCAGCCTAAGATTCAAATTAACACATCAACACCTCAACCAGAAAGGAGGAAAGGTCAATTCACACCAAGACTGTCAAAGAGTGAAGGTAAACCAAGGTATGATCCTGAATTTCGAAAATCAGTTCAATGCAATGCTTGCTCTGGTTATGGCCATTATGCAAATGAATGTGCCAATACTAGACTTAAGCAAAAACTGAATTTTAGTGCTACCTTGAGTGATGATTCTGATGATGATCTTGATGAATTAAATCAGAATGAATATTCTAATTTTACTAGAATTGATTATAATGATTCCTCAGATGATGATCTGGATGAAACAGATTCTGATGCTGTACCTGATGCTTCAACATCTACAGCAACATCAGAACAGAGTCACCCAGATTTGAACTGTTTTAATGGTTTAGTTGATGATGCAGGAAAAAGGAATGATGACAATGAATAGCAAAAGCTGTTAGATGATTGGAAGAATCAGAAACT
Source organism: Galeopsis tetrahit (assembly GCA_963675135.1). Taxonomy (NCBI): domain Eukaryota; kingdom Viridiplantae; phylum Streptophyta; class Magnoliopsida; order Lamiales; family Lamiaceae; genus Galeopsis; species Galeopsis tetrahit. The sequence continues at coordinate 74,096,568 of OY776121.1, read as the reverse complement.
CACCCTTGATTCTCTGAATAAAAGGAATGAGGATCTGACAGACACAATCACCAAGCTAGAAGTTATTCTTACCAAAAGAGATCTGGAAATCTGTAACTTAAAGGAGAAACTGATAAATTCTACTTTATGTTTCAAGAAATATTCCAAGAGTGCTTCTGAGGTAAATAATGCTATAGCTACTGGTAAGTCTAACAATCATGGTTTAGGTTATGATGGTACTACTGCTTCTATTTCTGATAAATTTAGAAAACCTGTGAAATTTGTTAAGGCAAATGTTGACACATCTGGGTCAACATCTGCAGAAACAGAGTCTCACAAGGTTAAAAGGAAGTATATCTGTCATTACTGTTTCAAAATTGGTCACATTCGTCCTTACTGTATAAAGTTGTTTGAAGAACAGAAAAACTTGAAAATGCTGCATAAGAAACTGTCACATCCTGGTAAACAGTTTTTGAAATCTGCATGGAAACCAAAAGCTACCTGTAATGTTGTTCATACCTCCTTAAAAGTATGTCTACCTGACTTGTGGTACTTTAATAGTGGTTGTTCTAGACATATGACAGGTCGTATTGATTTCTTATCTGATTATGTGACCTTGAATAGTGGTAGTGTTACATATGGTGGAGGTTCTAAAGGAAAAATTGTTGGTAAAGGAACTTTGAATGTTGAAGGTTTTCCTAAGCTTAAAAATGTATTACATGTTGATGGCTTACTTGCAAATCTGATTAGCATTAGTCAACTTTGTGATGATAATTTGCATGTGAAATTTGATAAAGATTCATGTTATGTTCTTAATAAAGATGAAGTTTGTGTCATGACTGGTACTAGGTCAACTGATAATTGCTATCTTATTGGAACAAATATGTGTAACTTGTCAAAACATGATGAAAATGTTCTATGGCATCAAAGATTGGGTCATGCAAATTACAGAGCAATGAAAAAGCTAATCAAAGCAGATGCAGTAAAAGGAATTCCAGAACTGAGGTTTCACAACACCACTGTATGTGGACCATGCCAAAAAGGTAAGCAGGTAAGAATGTCGCACAAAATGCTGTCACATTGTACTACACATCGATGTTTTGAATTACTGCACATGGACTTGATGGGTCCTATGGAAACTGAAAGCATTGGAGGAAAGAGGTATTCCTTAGTTGTGGTAGATGATTTTTCTAGATATACCTGGGTAGAGTCTTTAAGAGACAAATCTGAAGCATTTGCTGCATTTAAAATTCTTTATAAAAGGTTCAAAAATGTGTTTAACTTGAAAGTTGGCCGTATTAGAACTGACCATGGTAGGGAATTTGAAAACAGCATGTTTAATGATTTTTGTGATAAAAAGGGTATCTTGCAAGAGTATTCATCTCCTAAAACTCCACAACAAAATGGAATTGTTGAAAGAAAGAATAGAACTTTACAAGAAATGGCTAGAGTTATGCTTACATCCAAATGTCTTGCTAAGAAATTTTGGGGAGAAGCATTGAATACTGCATGCCATATTATTAATAGGGTTTTTATTCGTTCTAATACTAATCAAACACCTTATGAGATTTTGAACAACAGAAAACCTAATGTGAAATATTTTCATGTATTTGGTTGTGTGTGTTATATTCTGAATGATAGGGATCAACTTCATAAGTTTGATTCTAAAAGTGATAAAGGGTTCTTTTTAGGCTATTCTAGAAATAGTAAAGCTTATAGAGTTTATAACCTTAGAACTAACACTGTTCAAGAATCTGTTAATGTTGTGTTTGATGATGATAAAGGTCTTACAGATGACAAGGATGAAGAAGATGTATCACAGGTTACTGACACTTCTGAGAATACACTGAAGTCTGAAAATGCTGCACCAAATGTTAACACATCTGGGTCAACATCTACAGAACAGTCAGCTGTAAATTCACAGAATGATCAGTACATCCCCAAAACAAATCCTTCTTCAAGAATAGGCAAAAGTCATCCTTCTGACCAGATCATAGGCGATGCTACAGTTGGAGTGCAAACAAGAGGAAGAGTAAGATCAAACAAGGTAGATGTGGTAAGAACAATATGTGTAATGTTGTAAATGCTGAATGCTATTTATCTGAAATTGAACCTAAGAGTGCTAAAGAAGCCTTAACTGATGAAAACTGGATTAATGCTATGCATGAAGAACTTGGTCAGTTTGAAAGAAATGAAGTATGGACACTTGTTCCTAGACCTAGTCATACTAATGTCATTGGAACAAAGTGGATATTCAAGAATAAAACTGATGAATCTGGTAATATTGTTAGGAATAAGGCTAGGTTAGTAGCACAAGGTTACACCCAAGTTGAAGGAGTCGATTTTGATGAAACTTTTGCACCTGTTGCTAGGATAGAATCTATAAGATTACTGCTAGCTATTGCATGTTTTATTGATATTAAACTTCATCAAATGGATGTAAAGGCTGCATTTCTAAATGGCATATTAAATGAAGAAGCATATGTTGAACAACCTATAGGATTTGAAGATCCACAGTATCCTGATCATGTATATAAACTTAAGAAAGCATTATATGGCCTTAAACAAGCTCCTAGAGCATGGTATGGTAGGCTTACTGACTTTCTTTTGGAATATGGATTTATTAGAGGAGAGGCAGATAGAACTTTGTTCATTAAGCACACTGAAAATGATATACTAATTGCTCAAATATATGTTGATGACATTGTGTTTGGTTCTACTTGTGATAAAATGTTGAGTAAATTTGTTGAGGCAATGACTGCAACATTTGAAATGAGTATGGTTGGAGACTTGAATTATTTTCTAGGTCTTCAAATCAAGCAATGCAGCAATGGTATTTTCTTCTCCCAGAGTAAGTATGCTAAGAACCTGGTTAAAAGATTTGGTCTTGAGAATTCAAAATCAATGAAAACTCCTATGGGATCTTCTTTGAAACTTTGCAAAGACAGTGCTGGAACAGATGTTGATCCAACACTTTACAGATCCATGATAGGTAGTTTACTGTATTTAACCTCTAGTAGACCAGATATTATGTACAGTGTGTGTGTTTGTGCTAGGTACCAAGCTAATCCAAAGGAATCTCACCTGAATGCTGTGAAAAGGATTATCAAGTATGTTGCAGGTACAAGTGACCTTGGAATCTGGTATACTAAGGACACCAACAACATTTTGATTGGCTACAGTGATGCTGATTGGGCTGGAGATATAGATGATAGAAAGAGTACGAGTGGAGGATGTTTCTACATGGGAAACAATCTTGTTTCATGGCACAGCAAGAAGCAGAATTGTGTTTCACAATCTACTGCAGAATCTGAGTATATAGCTGCTGGAAGCTGCTGTACACAACTCTTGTGGCTGAGCAAGATGTTCCATGACTATGGTATTGAGAATGGTATACTTACAATCTTTTGTGATAATACTAGTGCTATTAACATTTCTAAGAATCCTGTACAACACTCACTCACAAAGCACATTAGCATAAGACATCACTTTATGAGAGATTTAGTAGAGAAGAATATTGTTAAGTTGGAGTATATACCTACTGAGAAACAAAATGCTGACATTTTTACTAAAGCATTAGACCATGAGAGATTCTCAATCTTGAGGAAATCTCTTGGGATGAGCACTATCTGAAAAATTCGGATGGATGTTGTCACAAATGCGTCAGCATTTGGGACAACATCATGGGTTGTAAAATTTTATAAGTTGAATTTATTTCTTACTTAGTTAAATAATTCCTTTGTAAAATATCTACGAATCTAAGAACCTTGTAGTGCAAAAATAAACATGTCTTACACCTCTCAAATGCATAAAAATGAGAATGTTATTAGCATACTAAAAGATGTACCAAATCACTGAGTAACTATGGAGCACGGAGTTCACTACTACGATGCCTTCTTTTCAAAAGGTGATTCTTTGGTAAAAACATCAATATATTTGTAATCCATTAAGTAAGTATGGGGCACGGAGTTCGCTACTACGATGTACTCTACAGGAACAATGGATCAATACAAATTAGATGCTATAACACAAAAAGAAAAATATGGTGCAACACAAATGAAGCAAATTCATGTAAAAACCGTGTTGAGGTGTTTGTAACAGTTTTGAGCACAACATTGCCTGATTCGATTTTATTTTTATTAGTAGTAATTATTTAATTATTTATTGAGATTTATTTTATTTATTCAATTATATAACTAACCCACGTTTTTAATTTTCAGATTATGCTTGGACTAAGTAAAGAATTCTAGAAACTTCTTAATTATTTAATTAATTAATAAAATTGATTTTTCCCACTAATTAACCATGATCTAGGTTGTGGCTAAAAATGTGGAGCACTATCAAATTATTTCTGGAATAATTCGTTTTAACCTCCAACTACACATACATTCTCTCCATAAAACTCAATTAATTGTGATTTATTTTGCTAATTGTCTTTTTCGAGTTTTTGTTAAGTACTGTATTTGCAGAAACTGTTCTTTGGCCGTGTATTTCCCAAATTTACTACATACACTCTCAAAAACCTACCTTGGAAATCCAACCGATTCTTCTTAATGGCTGGAAACCACCCTCGATCACACTCTCACTCACACTCTTCACCTGAATCTTCCAAACAAACTGCCCAAAATTCTCTTGAAATTCTTGCTTCAATGGCTTCGCAACAATCCAACTCCTCAAATGCCGACTCCAATGTCTCTGCAACCCCATCAACAACCGCTCCTGTTCCAACAACTACCCAAATCCCACAAGATTCGACCGTTGAACAATTTACAAAAGCTGTCGAAGAAGTGTCTGCAACTCTTCGAACTACCGGGCATCTACCCGTAATGCAATTTGGAGATATCACTGTGGATATCTCAAGTTATTTGGCCGATCAAACTGCTCAAATGACTGCTGCAACAAAAAGCCCTAATCCTATTGTTCCAATTTCAACGGAGGAACATGTCGATACTGTTGTTGAAGGAGAAGCTGCTGCTGCATCCGATTCTGAGGATGAAGAAATGGAGGACGCCCAAGCTTCTGATTCTGGTACAAACTCATCTCTCTCACTTTCTGAAGAGTCTGCTCCTATTCCTTTCAAGAAAAATGCACAGAAAGGAAAAAGACAGAGAAGCCCTGTACAAAGAAGGAGATCGTACCGTGTATTCACTCGTGTGGATTACTCTGAATCCATGAGGAAGAAGAAGAAAGCTGGAGCTGATGCTGGTGAACCCATTCAAGTGTTCACTGAATCTGATGAAGAAACCGAAATTGCCACTGTTGCTGCAAAGAAGCCAAAGACTGTTGCTGAGAAACCAAAGAAAGCTGTTGTTGAACGAAGGAAGAAAGCTGCTACTGATCCTAAAGGGAAAGGGAAAGCCAAGATGATCCCTGAAGAAGAACCTGCTGAATCAGACTCTGATTCTGATTTCAATGTTTGCCTAAGAGACATGCAAGAATCTCTTAAGAAGAATGCTGAGTCATTTGCTGCTGCAAAAGAGTCCACACCAGAACTTGATGATGGTGGAAGTGGAGACAGCTCATCTTCTGAGGCAAAGAGCTCATCTGCTGAAGCAAAGAGCTCATCCAAAAGCTCCTCTGCACATGATGGAGACACTGATCCTGATGAGGAACTGCCTTCTGAGACAGAAAATGAAGGTATCTCTGATCACTCCACTTATGTTGAGAAAAGGTTAGAAATTTATTCTAAGAGGAAGCTGTTGATTGAGAAAAGAATAAATGTGCCTGATTTTGATAGTAAGGGTATGATTAAGTTTTTAGAGGATAGAAATCTGTTGAATGCTGTTACATTTGGTGAAGCTTTTCTTACAAACTGGTCTTATGAATTCTATGCTTGTATGAAGAAAAGTTATGGAAAAAGAAGTTCTAGGTCTTATGGTACTGTTAATTTTAGGGGGAGGGATGTGCCATTCACTCCAGAACTTATTAATGAGTTCTTGCACACTCCTAATGTTGATGAGGATGATGATCCAGATATGGATGTTGTGATTACTGCAATCACAGGGGGTAGAAAGACTAAGTGGACTAGGAAGATGTTAGCTAGACACTTAACCTCCTTACATTCTGTTTTGTATAAGCTGATCATATACAATTGGATTCCCACTACCAACACCACTAAAATTACAAGAGACCAAGCCATTCTTATGTATAGGATTTCTATACTTAAGAAGTTCAATCTGGGACATACTATCTTTCACCATATGAGGAAATTTACTGGGAAAACTACTGGGAAAGGAAATCTGCCCTATCCAGTCTTGATTTCAAACTATCTGAAGCACCATGGCTTCACTGCTAAAAAGACTGATGTTTTGAGGGGGAGAGTGTCACTGCTTGCTATTGCTCCTGCCTTATTGATTGGGGACAGAATCATTGATCTGCCCATAGTTGCTCCTGGTACTGATAGTCCACAGAGATCTTCCAGACCCTTTACTTCTGCTCAACCAGGCCCTTCCAGAACACATCAGAGAAATGCACCCCCAAATGTTGAGAACATTCGTGTCAACATTTCTGGTAATGTGTATCTTTCACAGGAATTCATCAAACTCCAACTCCAACACTTGCAGGAAACAATAGATGAACTCCAGTTCCTGAAGGACAGGTGGACCAACCTCCTTTCACCTACAACAGGGGAGTACCACCACCATCCAACTCCAATGTGGTCATTGAGGAGTTAAATGAAGATGGAGTTCCAGCTGCTGCTGATGCTGGTGTTGTACCTGATGCTGGAGGAGATGCTACTGTTACTGATGTAGTTGCACATCTTGCATCTATTTACTTTGTGGATGAAGTTGATGAACAGGAACATTGATGAACAGGGACAAGCTGCTAGACAGGGGGAGATCTGAAATCCACAATGGCTATGGTGCAGGAAGATGATGCTGCAGCTGTTACCACAGCAATATAAGCCATTTATTTAGTTCTACCTTTTTTAATTAATGTTTAAGTATTCTGAAATTCTGATACACTTGTTATTTATTTTTCTTAGATGTTTATTACTGCAACTTGCTTAATGGTTCCACTTGATATTTGTTTACTGCCTTGCTTAATTTGTTTGCAGATTATCATGTGTCTAATATTGCAGGTTGTGTATAGTATTAGTGTCTGTTTTTGTTTTACATTATGTTTTGCTCTGATTTTTTATTTTTGTCAGTGTCCTACTTTGATTCTAAGTTAATTCTTCCAGTTCAACTTATTATCTTAGTATAGTTACTTATGTTGTGAGTAAGTGTATAGTTTATACTTATTCTATTTTGGATAAAATAGTTTTGATCCTTTGGCACAGATCATTATGAAATTATCCTTGATCTTCATTTGATTTGATCGAACGGTTACAACAGGTATTGTCTTGACTAGTGCTTAGCAATGATGTTAACCTCAACTAAGTACATAAAACTGAGTATGTATAGAAATATATGTGCATCAGGTGTGTTGTAGTCGAAAGGTCAAATTGGGGGAGATTGTAGATGTTGTTAAATTCTTAAATGTCTTAACATTATCAACAACATCTGAATTTGACCTTCCGAGATTTTTTCTAAGTCTTTTCTGAAATGCTACATTAAATGTTGATCTAAATGCTGTCGCATTTCTGGCAGGATCTAGAAGCTTCTACAAGGATCTGGAACCTGGAAGATTCCAGAAGATTGGAGAACATGCTAGAACAGCCTAGATACATTTGGCACGACCTGGAGCATCCTAGAAGGATCTAGAAAGATCATGGAAGTAGTGGAAGTTGAGTTTCCTAAAAAATAGGACCTCAATGTGGAAGCCTCTAGAATTTTGTATCCCACACTATAAATACCCATTGAAGGCTTCATAATTCAGTGTGCTCTATTCGATCAATATCCTAGACCGAGCGTTCATCCCTGTTAGGAAATTGTGGCCAATAGTTCTACATTTTAGTTCATACGTTGTATACCACCCGTATGACTGTGTGTCTTCTTATCTATTGAGAGTGTAATCATTAGATAGACTAGGCATTTCGACAGTGTATAATTTATACACTTAGTTCGTTTTCTAGACTTGGCACCTGCCTCGTTTATAGTTTCGTTGTGAAAGTTATTGTTGTAACATTTCACACAACATTTGTACTTGAAGATAAGTATTGATTTTACGCCATAAGGCAGACATAGATTTTTATTTATAAAATCTATGTTAAAAGTATTTCCATTGTGTCTCGTTTGTTTTTAGTGTTTCAAGTCTTCCGCTGTGAATCTTAATTTCTGACATTCTGTTAGAGTCAGTGTTGCACTATTTGTCTCAACATTCTGTGCAACATTTATCTACTTATACTTAAACACTTTTACACCACCCCGCACACTTTCAGCTGATTATGGAGGATGCAGAATTGACAGAAAATCCACCTCAGGAACCTGTCAATTCTTAGGCAACAAACTCATATCTTGGTTTTCCAGGAAGCAAAACACAGTGGCTACCTCCACCACTGAAGCTGAATATGTTGCTACTGGAAGTTGTTGTGCTCAAATCCTTTGGCTGAGACAACAACTCAGAGACTACAAAGTCAACTCTACTGAAGTGCCAATATTCTGTGATAACAATAGTGCCATTGCTATATCACAAAATCCTGTCTTGCACACAAGATGCAAACATATGGACATCAAGCATCACTTCATTAGAGATCATGTGGAGAAGAAGGATATTAAGTTAGTGAAGATCCACACAGATCATCAAAAAGCTGATATACTAACTAAGCCACTTGCAGAGGCAAGGTTCCTGGAATTATCAGCAGAGTTGGGTCTTCTTGATCCAGGGAAGTTGGACAAATGAGTCCAAATAAGTTCATTCATTAAGGGGGAAATAAACTCAAACTTCAGCAGACTTGGTCAAGTCTACTGAAATTCAGAAAAGATGACCTTACTTCTTCAGGACACTTGTCCCTTGAAATTCAGGACACTTGTCCACAGCTCTTCAGGACACTTGTCCATGTAGGGTCAGATAAGTTGTCTTGGCTATCAAACCAAATCTTGGTATGATAAGCACCTATTTTTGGTGATCAATGCCTATTTCGAAATCTGTCCCATTGAAATACAGTTTTCACCTTTCTGGGATTTAATTTGTCTCCCACCCAAAAGGTCACTTTCCATGCATTAAATGCTAAGATTTAACTCTTGTTTGCATTAAACTTTTTGGGACATGATCTATCTCGAAAAACCCCCAGCCTTAAACAAAGATTAAAAACCACCCACGTTTTGAATAAAACAGTTCTTTCACTGTTACATTGGTTTTTGACCATTGGATCAAAACTGGCCAACTCCCCTGAAATCAATCATAGCCGTTCATTTTGGATTTCCATTTTTGTTCACCTTTGAATTGCATCAAGACTTCACCAACTCATTGACAAACATTCTTTTTAGAATATTCACAAGTCTTAAGATACCACACAAACACTTCTTCCCCAAGTATTCGAAACCCTAGCTCTAAATTTCTTCAAACTCTCTCAATCTCTATCAAACTTTTCTCTGTAACTTTCAAATGGCTCCCAAAGTTAGACCAGAGATGCTCATTGATTTCTCCAACAAGGCTCTAGACCTTGATTTTGGCTACCTGAGCAACAAAAACAATCTTCATTTTGAGCCCATAGTATCCTTTGAGAGTGAGGATCCTGAGATTAAACCAACTCTAAGATGGCCGAGAAGAGCTGGTTTGCAAAAGTTCATGGAGGAAAGACCAAGTTCATGCTTGGAAGGTTACATGGCTGAATTCTTTGCCTTTCTCAAGTGGAGAGGTCAACCTGCAGATGGTGAAGTTTCCACAAATTTGTCATATACTGCAGAAGGAGAGGAAGAAGAGAGATTTCATAGAGTGAAATTCTCCTCAGAAGATCTGGAAGGAGCTTTTGGATTGCTTTATGAGGGAAGGAATCCAGAAGTTTATGGTACTGGCCATGAAGATGAAATAGCTCAAGAATGGCTATTGGTTCCAGGCCCCATTTCCTCTACTCAAAACAAGAAGACTCTCAAGCCAAAATTTCTCAACCTCTTTGAGGTAGTTGCTAAGAGTCTCTTGAGCAACACTGGAAGCTTGGAGCAGGTCAGCCATCCAAGAATCAGAATCATGGCTGCTGTTATTGATGTTAGTGACAAAGGCATCAAATTTGATTGGAGAACCTTCATCATGTCTGAGATGATGAAGGAAAAGGCTAAATTCAAAGTGAAAGCTCACAACAAGGTTGTGCTAGAAGGGAAACTCAAGTATTGCACCAGGGCAAGCTTGTTAATTGAGAGATTCTCCCATTACTCTCAGATGCAAACATTTGCAAAGCCCCTTCCAGCCCAAAAGATCCTGTTCAGGAAGCTCAGCAAGAAAACTGAGCAAAGAAGGATGCTTATGGCCAAACCTGCTGAAGAACAGGTTGAAGAAAAGCCTAAGATGAAGAAGAGAACCAAGGCCAGAGCTGTTAAAACAAGGAAAATGTCTCAATTATCTTCAGGAGAAGCCTCAGGAGCATCAGCTGAAGTTGATGAAGTGGCAGAAGAGGGAGTAAGTGTGCCTTCTGACCACTCAGAAGAGTTGAGGCTGAAGTATAATGAGACAAGGCAGAAGAAGAAAGGAGATAAGAGGATCAGGGAAGTTGTCCCTGAGAAGGAAGGTGAAGGAAGTGGGAGCAGTAGAGCCAGCAAGAGAAGGGCCAAGCCTACTGAGAAAGTGTTGGAGCTGCAGGAAGAAAGGTCACTACAATTGGCTCTAAGAGAGAGCAGAGCTGAAAGCAGGACCAAATCTAGGTCAAGGACCAACTCATCTGGTTCTGGAACTCCAGAATCCAAGATCCCTGAAGGTCAACCTATAGAGGCCAACATCCCTGAGTTTCAGAATCCTGAGCCCAACTCCCCTGAAACCCATGTTACCCCTTCCAACCAACCCATTACCCCTGTAGATCTCACTAAGAGATATTCTCCAGAAGGGAGTGTGCAAAGAAGTGGCATTGATGTGCTTGCAGATTTAGCAGTAGATGAGACAAGACTCCTGTCTCCCCTTGACTCATCCATGCTCAATTATTCAAAGCTCTTAGAACATGCACTCAATGAGCCAACCCCCCCTGAGTAAAGCCCCTTCAGACTCATTGCTCTCAAAAGCAACTGAAGCACCTTCTACTGCACCAAACCCTTCTGAAGCCAACATCCCTGAATTAAACCTCCCTAAAGCCACTCTAGGTGAACCCAGAGCCAACTCCCCTATAACCCAAAGTCCCCATTCAAGTGGAGATGAGGAGGAGTATACTTATGAAAGTATGCTCAGAGGAGGAGCAAAGGCTACTGTGGACAGTTTGTATCCACAACTTGCTGAATTTCCAAGAATTCAGAAGACATTTCATGATCTAAGGATGCTTGTTGATGTAAAAGACAAGTCTATGATGGAGATATCACAAGTCATCCAAGATAAGGGTGCAAACTGGTGGCAAATAGAGGAGAACAGATTACTACACTTTGCTGGAGTTTCAAAGACAAGATTTCTCATTGATGAGGAAAGTTTTGCAAAGCTAGTAGCTGATAAAATTAAGGAGGAGAAAGAAAGGAAAGCTAAGGGAATCAAACACCCTGACAGTAGCTCAAATGATGATGATTCCCCTGATGATCCCTCAAACCCTTCAAATCCCAATCCTGAAACCCCTCAAGCCAACCTCCCTGAACCTTCTCAACCCAAGTCTTCTATAGCAGATAGACTTTCAAACCCTCCGAAAACCTATCATATGAAAGGCTCTGTATCTTTAGAGGTGTTGACCAAGGGTGCTAACACAACCAAAGACACATCTGCCAATGAAGGTTCTTCTGAACCCAAGGCACAGCCTAAAGATGTTGAGGTTCCTATGCTAGAGGCTGGTTTGATTAAGGCCTATTCAGTGTCAGAAGAGTTGGACACTGATCAGCCCTTAATCATTCAGGATGACTCAGTGGCTGTTGAAATAAGCACTGTGATCTCCCCACAACTGCCATCCTTGAACCTTGATGAAGGTGGAGATGTTGCAGGAGAAGGAGTTGAAAAGGAGAAGTTAGTGGAAAAATCAGAAGGAGTAGTAGATGAGAGAGATGTGGTGATCACTAGAATAGTGAGTGTACCACCAAATGAGGGTGATATAAGTGAGGAAGGGCAGGCTATTCTTGAAGTCAAATCTGAACTTCAGGAATCCCTTGATGAGAGGAGGCCTGTTCCTTTAAGTGAGGAAATTATTAAAGAAGGGAGAAAAGAAAGAGTTGAAAATGAGAAGAAGGCTGCTGATGTATCAGAGTCTTATATAAAAGAAATTGAGGGTGATGAGTGCCTATTTCCTAACTTGTTTGATCTATCTAATGTTGCAGGTATTTCCCTTGACCAAATTTTTGCAGATGAGTTCTTAACAGATGCACCTATCCAAGTAGATACAGGCTCAGCTCAAGCCTTACTTGGTATACAATCAGAGAAATTGGACTCCTTGGCTCATCAAGTCCAATCTGCTCATGCTGAAACTTCAGGAGCATTGAATGAGCAAGGAAGGACTCTAGCATCTGTAGAAATGAGGCTCACTGGCTCTGAAGATGTTGTGTTACCAACTCTGGAAGCAAGGATTAGTGGTGTGGAAACTGGCCTCCAAACCATTTCCACTGAAGTACAAAATGCCAAATCCACTATGGAAGCCATCTCAGAGGAGGTCAAGAAGGAGCAAAAGCTGCTGAGAGACAATCATAATGCCAATGTCAAGGCTCTCAGGCTAACTGTCAAGCAAGCTCTTGGAAAGAAGACTGCATTACAAAAGAAAAGAGCTGAAGAGCAAAGGCTAGCTATGGTGAAAGCAGCCTCAGAAAAATTTTCCCAAGAGGTATTGGCCAACATTGCTGAAGGTGCAGTGGCCAACCTCACTGAGCTTCTTAAAGCCCAACTGGATGCATCCCTGAAAGCAACCTTGGAGGAGGTTGTTCAACAAAAGATGAAGCCTGTTCTAGCTTTCCTTAGCTTGAGCAGTGATAGGATGCAAAATATACATGATGAAAATGTATATTTGTTGGAGGAGATGAAGTCCCTAAACCAGGCCCAATCCCTAATGGCCACAACTACGAGTGAGCTAAAACCCCAGTGTTTTGATGCTGCCAAAAAGGGGGAAAGGGAAAGAGCTAGAGCAAAAGGTGCCTTGGTGATTGGAAGCCCAGTTCAAGGAAAAGACAAAGCTGCTGAAGGAAAAGGAAAAGAGCCTGCAGTGCTAAACTTAGAAGAATTGGATGAAGAAGAGCAATTAGCACTTGCATTGAAAAATTCTATGGCCTCAGCTCAAGAAGAAAGGATGAGGTTACAACAAAGACCAGGTGGTGAGGTGTCTGGTTTGGACAAAGGTGATGAAGGTGTCCAAACTAGAGGAAAGATCAAGAGGGCAAAAGGAAAGAAAAGGCAAAATGAGACATTCACTGACTTTCCTAACAGCCTTGATCTTCCACCTGAATTCAGAATTGATGAGGATGAGTCTACATCAAAGAAAGCCAAAACTGCTGAAGAGCCCAAAACTGCTGAAAAAGACAAATCTTCTGAAATGGTCAACATTGTTGAAGGTACCAAAGCTACTGAAGATGTGGAAGCCTTGTATGAAGAAGGTTTTGGACCTGGACCCAAGAAGACAAAGATTGTAGTACTGAATGATTCATCAAAGTTGTTTCATGAAGGGTACGGCAAAGACCCTGAAACACAACAGAAATTGGCCATGATGAAGGCCCAAGAGAAAATGGATCTGTTAGAGGAAGCACAAAGAGCAAGAGACAAGAGAAGAGCTAACTTTCAGAAACCAAGAAGAAGGAGAGCAACCTACAGCAAGATGAAGCCTCAGCTTTTGGTCCCAATGGACACTAAATATCCACACTTGGATAAATGGGTGCCAATTCAGCTGAATGATACATGGGAAGAGGCTAAAAGGGAGTTTGTCTATGACTTCTATGTCATTGACAGATGGAATGGTGGAGATGCCAACTCTGCCTTTGCTGAATTCATGATAGAATACTACAGAGAGTTGTATCAACAACTACTTGCAGCTGCTGACATTGCAAGATTTGAACTCAATGCTCCCAAGCCTATCATCTACATGCCTCCAAAGCTTGATGGATGGATTGACCAAGCAAGGATCCTAAGGGAGTTCACAGAAATTCTGAAGCTGAACAAGATGACCCTTGGACCCAAAGGAACCAACCAGGAAGCCATGGAACTCAAGAAGAGAGTGTGGGCACAATATGGGATGAACCCACCTCCTGAGGATGATCTTTAAATGGCTAAGTCTTCTGACTCTTTCTGGATAGAAAACTATCTTATCTGAAGATATTTTTGCTAAGTGGTCAAATCTGCTGAAGTTTGGACAAGCCTGCTGATGTGATGTGCATTGATATGCTGAGTGCTCTAACATATTTTGGATTGCTCTGATACAAGAATTGATGTGTTCTACCTTGATATCTGGAATATTTTGTATTAGCTCTGATACTTGAAGTAGCTTGTTTTGCTCTGATCTTATGTTTAGAATGTAGTTGTAGTGAAATGTCATCTTGAATTCATGCTCTGATAAGTTATCTTCAACTATCAACATGCCTGTAATGATTTTTTATATGAATGATAGTTGAACCATCTTTGAATCAAGATACATTATTGCAAAAATCTCTCTATGCCTATCCTTGAAACCTACTTGCAACAAAAACAGTGAATACACTAACACATTGTCTTTTTAGGAATATTGACCTTAGTCATGTCTTCTGAAGATATATGTAATAGGTGTAGACAAGTCACTTTTGCATAGAATGTGTAGGTTTTGGCATCATCAAAAAGGGGGAAATTGTTGGGAATAAAATGATACATGTTTTGATTAAATACCAAAACCCCCTGAGACATGCCTAAGTCAAGATGATTGTGTTCAAAATGTGATAGAACACATAGCATAAGGCTAGATGAGAAGCTGATATGTTAGGCAGCTCTTAGATAATTAGATGCACAAGTTGAGGGGGAATCTATGACTTCAAAGTGATCAAGATCAAGTCCCCTCAAGGCTCAAAGTCTGGAACAAACTCTAAGGACAAGAAAATTCCATATGAAACCTAAGACCTTGATCAGGAGAGTTGTCCAGAAGAGTTATTTCTATGCAAGAAGAAGATTGCAAAGCTCAAAAGGACAAGATTAGTCAAATATTATGATCAGGAGAGTTGTCCAGAGAAGTCAACTCTATGTGAAAAGCTCTGATGCTAAAAGACCAAGTATGCTGATCAGGAGAGTTGTCCAGAAGAGTTGTCTCAGCAAGATTGAATCAGAACAGATGCTCTAAAAGTTAAAGGTCAACCATGCTGAAGAAGCTAGAGACAACCATACTCTAAAGAACCCCATTGCAACATGCTAAGATCACCTTGAAATGAAATAAAGGGAAAGAGCCAAGTCATCTGATGAAGAGCAAGCCAACCTTGCTGATAAGCAAGAATGCTGATAGTGATAAGGAGAGTTGTCCAGTTGATAAGGAATGTTGTCCTATCATGTGATCAACCTTCAGAAGCCATGTCCAAGTCCTAACAAGAAGTCAAACATTGGGAAAAGTGCTGCAGAAAGAAGACAAAGTCTTACAAGCCGTTTATTACCCAAATGAGGACATGTCACTATCAAGAATTTGTCTTCCAGTTTGAAGAACTCAAGGAAGACATTTATAGCAAATTGGGGCTGCCTCTCCAACGGGCAAATCTCCATTTTGTCTATAAATACAAGGAGTGTGAAGACCATTGAAGCACCTCAACCTTGACAAGAATATCCAACTATCCTACAAGTCAAAGTGCTTTCAAAGCTGTCAAAGACTATCTTAGTCTTCAAACACTTCTTCTAAGCTGAACCCAATTGTATATCCATACATAAGCTTAGAGAGATATCCTATCCTTATACCTTGATTTCCATTGTAAAGGATATCTCATTAGTTGGAACCTTACTTCAATCCTTACCCCTTTCAAGTGAGAAGGTTGTAGTAGTAGAAGTGGTAGGAGCTGACTGTTGAGAGAAGAACAGTTCAGTTCTGAGTTGAGAAGAGGGTACTAGGACTCTAGACATCCTAGGGATTAATTCACCAAGGAGTGGTGGTATTGATCAAGTGCACCTTGGCACTATAAAACAAGTTAATTCCAAGAGTGAAGGAATTATCCTGTTAAATCAGGGAAAGTGGATGTAGGAGCTTGAGTCTCTGAACCACTATAAACTCTTGTGTTGATTTACCTTACAAAGTACTTACATTCATTCAACACTGCACACAAAACTGATCTTTCAAAAGATACATATTCAAAGACTGTGCAAAACTAATTTGGACAAGTTCCCTGAAACTAAACTGGACTGCATTGGATTGACAAAGTGATTTCAGAAACTTAAGGAGTCTAAACTTAAAGGGCCAACCACTATTCCGCACATATAACTCCCCTAGATAGTTATTCAACTGAGTACTCAATAGTACTTAGTAGTTTGATTATCTTAGTAGAGTTTATCTTCTTCAGCAGAGTTGTCCAAGACAACCTTGCTGAGCTCTGGTTTGATCAAAGTTGAAAAGAATTGCATACAAGTGTATTCCCCCCCCATACACTTGTTATATACTCCTTTCAGGACCAACAGCGGGCCGGGTCGGGGCTGGGTCGGGTCCGATCCGCCCCAGTAATTTTTTTTTTGGGTTACCTTACTACCGACGGATAATTCCGTCGGTACTACCGACGGAACCACCGACGGGCACCGACGGAATATAATTCCGAATTAAAAAAATATAAAATCGAGTTCCGTCGGCAGATCCGTCGGAAAGTACCAACGGAATTCCCGACAGAAGCCGACGGATATATTTTTGTAAAAAAAAATTCTAAAATAAATTTTCGTCGGTAAGTCCGTCGGTACTACTGACAGACTGCCGACGGAATTGCCGACAGAAATCAGACCCGGTTTCAAAACGGGTCATTCGGCCTACCGACGGAATGAGATCCGTCGGTAGACTCGACTGATTTATTCCGTCGGGAATCCGTCGGGACTACCGACGGAAAAAAAAATTCCGTCGGTAAACCGGGCCGACGAGCCTAGAACCGACTGAATTATTCCGTCGGTAGTTCCGTCGAAAACCACGCCTACCGACCACAATTCCGTCGGTAGATCCGTCGGTAAACCGCGCGTTTTTTGTAGTGTCCACGTTTGGACTAGTACCATATAACTTTTTTTTTTTTTTTTTTTTTTAAGGTTATAACTAAATTACAGTATCTGGTTGTTGGCTTAACTAAAGGTTCGAGTTTTTGGTGGAAGATTTGTTGCAGCAAAGCAGGCTCTACCTCTCTCTCTCTCGATCTCTTTGTATTTTCAAAGAGCACCGTTTTGCTACGGGGTAACAAAGGAATATATGATCATGAAATATGGGAATTAGATAGAGGCTTGAATTTTGTTGCCTCTACTAGAAATCTTCATATTTTTCTTTAATCATTGAATGTTTTATTTAAACTATGTGCTCAAAATTCAAGATTCCCACCCAAAATTTTTACGGAACAGAGGGAGTACAAAACAACGAAAATGATTAATATTATGAAACGGAAGGAGTAGAAGACACAATAAAGAGTAAGCTGTTGGACAACGTCAAGCAATAATTTGCCGTATATGATCTGTGGATACATCCCACACAAGGCAATTGTCTCCCTCTCCTTTGATGGAAAGAAGGCTTTCCTTGTAAGAGAAGACCCAATATACTATAGAAGATTTCTTCTGCCTGAATATAGCTGATACAGGAAGCCTCATTTTGTTGGTAAAGATACTACATAGAGTCAAGACTGAATTAGCTCTGGAACTGGAACATAATACAAGTTCATTATTTCCGAAGAAACAATGCGGCGAACTCAATCCTGGAAAAGGACCAACAACTGCGACTCTATTCCAGCTTCTTTCCTTTTCCATCACCCATATTTCACTTACATCATTCTTTAGTGACTCAGTTGTTGTTAGCAAAGCTAATGAATCACCACGTACGGTGAGCAGCGACATTTTCTGTTTAACACAATCTGGAACTTGTATCTTTTCAAACTTCTCAGTGCTCATGTCAAAGGCTAGTATACCAGCATCGCCTAAGATCCAATAATAAACTCCCTTCAAGTATTGGTTATAAACAGGTTTCCGTGCACTATAACTTGACTCAAAAGAATCCACATTTCTCCAGGAACCACCACTCGAACTGTAGACGAAAACCACAGGAAGGCAGTGGTGCACTCTTGCATTATGGTCCCACAAATTACAAATCAAAACAACCTTAAAGTCTCCACTCAACGCGTCCAGTCCAAATCCAAGCACCTCTTTATAGAAACGTAAATGTGGTTCGACAAACCCTAAAGAAGGTCGTCGAGGGAGTCGCTTCAACTGTCTCGTGGCTGGGTTCAACAGAGACAGCCCACGCAATTCACCAACGAGACAGAATACGCCATTCACAGGTCCCATAACTTCCCTCACGGTATTAGGAAATTGAAGATGAGCAGGCTTTTCAAATGCAGAAAGGGTATCATCTACAAACAAAGCATATACTCGGCCATATGTTTCATTTTTGCGAGCAACAAGTAGGCGCTCTTTATTGCTGTCGCGCCCATAATGCTCATTCGCGAATCTGTTACCTGCAATAATAGCCTTCCACTTCTTGCAAACACACTTGAATCGCACCAGAGTTTTCAGGGGCAACCTCACTAAAATATCCAAAACAACGTCTTCTGGCAGATCACAACTCTCCGGCCTTTTGGAACTGATTTTAAAACATCAGATATTAAATCTATAAAATGCAAGTAAGAAAAAACTATAGATTTTTGCGAATCTGATATTATTAAATGCATCTATAGCGGTCGAAAACAAACAGTTCAACCACATAATTTACCTTTTTTTTTTTTCTGTGACATCAAATTAAATAATAAAACCAAACATTGAACAGTTTTCAAATAATAACGTCGAGAAAATAAGAGCAACTTCAAGAATATAAAGTTAATTGCTTTGACCCTTTTGAAAACGCCTGACCAAGTATGACCTAATGATCAGTGTATTTAGGAATTTTGTGAATTAATCCCAACTTATTTTCCATTTTTAAGAATCAAATCAAGTAAAAGAGTGGGAAAATAATTAATAGCATATGAGGATACACCAAACATGAACATTTTTTCTCAAAACACTGAAAACAGTATTTTCTTCTTTACTGATTTCCATGTTAATTTCAGCCGTTCGTGAAAAACAGAGCAGTAGAATTACCGTTTGGCATTAGGAGTCGACATAATTCTTTGCGTGGAGAGAGAGTCACCCGGTTCAGAAAGAATGCCGCCACAGTTTCTATGAATTGTGAATTGCCCTAATGAGCCTTCCAGGAAATAATTAGAGATCTGTAACTAGCTTAGCTTTGGGGAGAAGAAGTTGGGCCTAGTAAATACAATTTTTATGTTTAAACCTGGCCCACGGCAGTCCTATTGTCCTTAAAAAAACTAACATTTTTATTATCATCGTCAAATTATAATTGATAAATGTATTTTAATTATTACAAAGCAAAAAATAACTATAAAGTAATTAGTATTACTAAAATTTCTTTTAAGTTAAATTTAAAAGATCTATGAAAAAAAAGCTCAAATTTAATTTATATAATTAAATGAACTTCTAAAAAAGTCTGAATAGACCGAACGTACTTTTATATATTACATGCATGAAAATTCATTCTTAAAAAGGGTATAATTGGATAGACAAATACTTTCGGCTTAAAAAAATTGAAAATTAAACCCTTAATAAAAAGAATTAAATAATTTGTAGGTGTAGTATATTATCCGTAAATCCAGTACTATATCATATTACATCTAGCTCTCTATACGATGCTTTAATTTCATCATCATATTGATCGATATTAATTTAAGAATATCATTAATATCAATATACTAGCTAACATCTAATTAATTAAAATCCATAAAAATCCTAAATATTTAATGATCAGTAAGGATGTTCAAAAGTGAAACCCTAATCTGAACCAATTGCCTGAACATTCTTTCCAATCCTCCATCAAATCCTTCAACAATATCCTCAACATTCTCCAACTTTTTCTGCACATCAAGAACCTTAGTTCCATCAATGCTTCTCACTTTCTGAAGAGCCATAAGACCCAATTCCACATCCACTACTTCACTCACAACCCCATCATCATTTTCTCTTCTGTTCATCATCAGCTTCGACACTAGTGACAAGCTGCCGGAGGCCCGCGGCGAAGACAAGAAGATCAAAATACTCTTGAAAATGGCCATGGTAATTCTTGTGAGCTCTCTGAAAGCACAATCTCCATTGTTCCTCCTCGTCGCCTGCTCCGATTTCCTGAGGGCTTTAAGGGCCTTGGCTATGCACTTGTTCAATCTCTTTCTGCAACAGAAATAGGCGTCGATGTCATTTCTTGAATCCATGCCCTTTCGCCGCAGGGCTGACTCTAGGGTTTGAATGTTTTCTTTCATCATTTGAAATATTTCTCTTATGGCGCTGCAACCGTCCAGCAACTCCACTGACCCTGAAAGCGATTCCTCCATTGATTTCTCATCTTGATGAGACTTCGAGATTTGTTCTACACAATTGTAGAGTTCTGCAATCCTCAGAAGCCCGGATTGAAGGGCTTCTGAGTTTGCAGAAACCTCAAAGGATTTGAGGTTTTGTAGGTCACCTTCGAAGTCTGATTGTAATCTTGAAGGCAAACTAATTGACCTCAAATTTGTTTGAGATTTTGCCATTTTTGTTTTCTTTTCTTGAAATGTAGTATGAACAATATTTGAATGTGAGAAGAGAATTATTTATGGGTTGATTTATATATAGGGACATGAATTAATATTGGTGCACGTCATCGGTCTTTAATTATATTTTTAAATCGGGGTTTGTCGCTTTGTTGAACATGCAAGTGTAACAGAGAATTTGAGAATAATATAATTAAATTAGGTAATGGCAAGTGGCAAGAGTAGGGAATGGTGTAGTACGTGGCTTCCATGCAAAATGCCGTCTGGAGGGTGGGCAGATCCAATTAGACACGACTGCAATAGTTGTCCCCTGTGCCTCCCCAATCATTTGTAACATTTACTCAACCAAAGACAGAGCATCCATTTTATTATTCATAAAGTAATTAATAATCTTTTAAAATATTCATAGAATCTTTTAATAGATTTGCTATGATATATGTATGTGTGTACACAATGGTAAACGTAATAATTTTAAAAGAATTCAGCCAGATCGATTTAGAGATGAATAATTTAAGCGTGAAATTTCATTATTTTTCATTTGTTTTTTATAAATAATATCACTCATACTACTTATTGTATAGAAATTCCTTAATTTATTTAAATTATCATTTACTTTATTAATAAATCATCATCAATTTTATACATAAATTAATTAATATTCAAAGAAATAAGCCTAATGAATTTGGAATGAATGTGTTTGATATTCGATATTGTTAAAAAAAACTGCAATTCGAGTAAATGTGAGAAAAATCAAACTAAAAAATATGATGAAGAACGTGAGTACTATTATGTATTATTTGATATATATGAGTTGTTTAGAACGAAATTCAAAGACAAAATTCTTATGAGCTAGCTAATCTTAAACAAATTCTTCTACTAATAATAAAAATAAAATTTTGCAATTAACAAAAGAATGATTACTAAATTTGTAATGGTGTATTAAATATAAGCTGGTAGGTGGATTGAGGATTTGATGCTGGGGATAATTAATGGAAGAATGGAGAAAAAAACATGTTTAAAGATTAATAGGGTAGTCACTAGTCAGATTGATAATATTGGTACACGTCTCACCATACGCATATGTGCTACTTACTGGCTACAGCTCATGTCATCGTTTTGTCTTATCCTTCAAAATAAAAAATAAAAAAGAATTCAAGTGCAACTAATTTTTGTGGTGTCCATTAATTCATTCCTCAAATTAGTTAATTGCGTCATAACGAGACGTGGCTCCTCTAGAGTTCAGAAGAAAATAATTAAATTAACTCGTCATTCATTTTTCTTAATTTTATTATTATATATATTTGAGTTGCTTATATGATGTACGTAGCTAGTTCGCTTGAGTATTCGGACGTTGGTTGTACCTCTCATTAATCATATGGATAGATTTCTAGATTTTATTTTCGTATCATGAGAGGTGGGCCAATGAGAAAATATCTAAAGCATTAATTTGGTTATGAACATTTTTTTTTATGAAAGTTGGTTTTGACTTTTTTAGGTAAGCTTTAATGAAGAATTGTAATTATTGAATTCTTACTCATTATTTAATCATTTATGACTTATGAGGTGCAGGCTAAAATTCTGCAAATATAAATTTTGGAGGTTATAGATCACAGGTTCGAAACCTCCTAAGTTCTAAGTATAAATAATTTTTGAAGGAGTAGTTTATATAAAGTTTTGTTCTAATTTCAATTAGGACGAATGCTAGTAAATGGTGAGATTAATCGAGTCAAGGGAAAACCTCTTTTCCCGCAGAACAGAATACGCCCAGGTAGTGCTCGACTAGTATGACGTTCCGTTCTCAAAGGTAAAACGACTTTCACTTCGTACACAGTAGCACCACTGTATACGAAGTCTCGGCGAACGTACTAAGTACGAACTGAATACTCTCGGAAATAAATCCGGCACAAGAAAGAACAGTGTAAGGCTTTTGGGAGCTCAACACACTGCAGAGGGACGAGAGGAGAATAGAGGGAAGAGACTCATATTTATAGGCAGAAGAAACCCTAGGTGGTTGCTGGAATCACGCGTGGGCCCAGGCCCGAATCGTGGGATGATATCGCGAAAATATCTCTAAGATCGCGAAAATATCGCGCACGTGGATAAGTCTTGAAGACCAAGTTTGAGACTCCCAGATAATTCTGGAATATTCTTATATTCTTGAAGTCATTCGAAATGGGCCAAACCAATTCCTGAGTTGGGCTTTCGGAGTTTTTGGGTCTGCAAAAAGATAGCCGGGCCCCAAAGACCACAAAAGATAGCCGAGCCGAGCCGGCGGGCGCGCGCGCGCGTGTGGCTCTTTGGGGAGTGTACCCTTTAAACATAGTTGAACTCCAATACTACTTCAATGCCTTTAAACCCTTTAAATGTTTTGTAGGCTTTCTATGTGGGACATGTGACCTTTCACATTCCCACACCTCAAACTTCAATTGAAACTCTCAACTTTAACAATTAATTTCTCACTCACCTTAACTCGGTTTTGAGATATTAAATATACCGCGTTCATCTACTTCGTGAGTAGATCGACTATGTCACGTTCAATTATTTTATAATTAACGTTTAGTCCATCTAATTAATTAATTAGAAAAAGGTGTCAAAACCCAATTAATCCCACATTAATTCCAACAATCCCCCACATGAGTGAAAATCGTGTCTATACAACATCAGACTTAGTGTTCAGTTCGATTGAGATCTCCGTGCGTCCGTAAAAGTAGTTTTTGGCTTTGAACTTTCCGTAGCCAAACACTATTGGGTACACCGGCAGCTTAGTGACGCAGTGCCTTGAACTACTCCTCCATAGTGTATACCTAATCAACAGTGTCAGCACACTACAATCTCGTCTTCGTAACGTTCTCACGTTTTTGTCCGTTTTGGCCATGGACGTCTTTTGTGTTCATAAATGTTTGGTCGAAGCGGCCCTCACTTCTCATTTATATAGGTAACCTCCTTTCGAGTATCCCGTTATACTCTAGGAATTATTAAGAGTCGAAGACTCAACCTTTACCACATCTTACGGGTTGTTAACACTTGAGATAGTGCTGTCAGGAATAGTCGTGTTTTTCAAGTGTTGTATCACTAACTTCCACAGTTTCATTTTCCCATTGAACCAAGTTCTTGGGATCTCCAGTCATCATGGTTGGGTTTCCACTACTTTAGTTTTTCTTGTAGGTTTTAGACCCATTCCTTCTACCAGCTTGTTCAATTGATCTCGGTTTATGCTCTTCGTGAGCGGATCCGCTATATTGTCCTTTGTGTTGACATAATCAATGGACATTACTCCAGTGGAGATCAACTCTCTAACGGAGTTGTGTCGACGACGTATGTGTCTCGACTTTCCGTTGTACATGACATTCGTAGCTCTCCCAATGGCAGCTTGACTGTCACAGTGTACCGTCACCGAAGGTACTGGTTTATTCCAACATGGAATGTCTTCCAGAAAATTGCGCAACCATTCAGCCTCTGCAGTGGCTAGGTCTAAAGCGATAAATTCTGATTCCATTGTGGAACGGGCAATACACGTTTGTTTCTTGGACCTCCACGACACCGCTCCTCCTCCAATAATGAATACATATCCACTAGTGGATAACGAGTCTTTAGTGTCTGATATCCAATTTGCATCACTGTATCCTTCGACTACAGTTGGATGTCTCGTGTAGTGAAGCCCATAATCAAGGGTGTACTTCAAGTATCTTGATACCCTTTTCAGTGCTTTCTAGTGCTCATGACTTGGATTGTTCGTGTATTGACTCAACTTGTTTACTGAACATGCAAGATCAGGGCGTGTGCAGTTCGTGATGTACATCACACTTCCAATGATCCTTGCGTATTCCAGTTGAGCCACTGGTTCTCCTCTATTCTTTCTCAAGTGAATATTGAGTTCCAAAGGTGTCTTAGCAAGTGGATCGTTGAAGGCATTAAATTGTTTTAGTACCTTCTCCACATAGTGAGATTGTGTCAAGGAAATTCCATCAGACGTTCTCTCTATCTTGATTCCAAGAATCACATCTGTTAATCCCATGTCTTTCATGTCAAAATTTCTACTTAACATGCTCTTTGTATTAACTATGATATTGTGATTGTTACTCATGATTAACATGTCATCGACATATAAGCATACGATAACAAATCCATTTGGTGTATCTTTCACATATACACACTTATCACATTCGTTAATTCGAAACCCATTTGACAGCATCGTATTGTCAAATTTCAAATGCCACTGTTCTGGAGCTTGCTTAAGTCCATACAGTGATCGAACGAGTTTGCATACCTTTTTCTCATTTCCAGGAGCAACATATCCTTCAGGTTGATCTATGTATATCTCAGCATCCATCTCACCATTAAGAAACGTCGTCTTAACGTCCATTTGGTGTATTTCGAGATTGTGCAAAGCAGCAATAGCGACTAACACCCGAATGGAGGTGATTCTTGTCACTGGTGAGTATGTATCGAAGAAATTCTACCCTTCTTTTTGTTTAAAACCTTTTGCAACTAGACGAGCTTTGTACTTGTCAACAGATCCATCTGCTTTGTACTTTCTTCTAAGGATCCACTTGCATCCTAAGGGCTTACAACCTTTGGGGAGGTCGACCAACTCCCATGTGTGATTTAACAGAATGGACTCGTATTCACTTTTTATGGCCTCCTTCCAGAGTTGTGCATCTGGTCTTGCCATAGCTTCTTTGATAGTTTTAGGTTCATCTTCCTCCAAAACATAAGTAATGAAGTCTGAACCAAAATCTTTATCAATTCTAGCTCTCTTACTGTGTCTCGGTTCTTCACTCTCTTGAGTGGAAGGACTAACAGTGTCTTCTATTGCTTCAAGAGTTCTCTTATTCGAACTCTCTTCCTCTTTTTCCTTAAGAGGAAAAATGTTTTCAAAGAATACTGCATTCTTTGACTCAATTGTGGTGCCTTCTGTCATATCCGGTATTTCAGATTTGTGAATCAGAAATCGATAGGCACTCCTGTTTGAAGCATATCCTATAAAGATACAATCAACTGTTTTAGGGCCGATTTTAACTTGTTTAAGAAGTGGTACTTCAACCTTAGCCAAACACCCCCATACTTTGAGGTATTTGTATGAAGGTTTTCGTTTCCTCCATATTTCATAAGGAGTTTGATCCTTAATTTTATGAGGGATCTTATTCAGAATGTGGTTAGCCGACAGAATGGCTTCCCTCCAAAAGTTCTGAGGTAGACCTGAGCTAATTAACATTGCGTTCATCATCTCCTTTAGTGTTCGGCTTTTCCTTTCCGCAACACCATTGGACTGAGGTGAGTAAGGGGTTGTAGTTTGATGTACAATCCCTGATTCTATACATAATTGTTCAAACGGAGCTACGTACTCTCCACCTCTATCACTACGAATTGATTTAATTCGAGTGTCCAATTGATTCTCTACTTCATTTTTGTAACGTTTAAAAGCTTCTATAGCTTCGTCTTTACTTCTCAAAAGATAAACGTAGCAAAATCGTGTACAATCATCTATAAAAGTAATAAAATACTTTTTCCCTCCTCTAGTTTGTACAAACTTTAAATCACATACATCCGTGTGAATTAAGTCTAGAGGGGCAGTGTTCCTTTCAACAGTTTTAAACGGTAGTTTGGTCATCTTTGCTTCCGTGCATATTTCACATCGTTTGGATGTATCAACATTGTCAATTTTAAGTAAATCGAGATTTACTAATCGTTTTATGGATTTTAAATTCACATGTCCTAATCTAAAATGCCATAAAGAGGAACACTCAACGATATAAGCAGAAGTAGAAGCAGTTTCATTAACAACTTGTTTGCCTTTGGGGCTTACAACCATTGTGCTTAATTTAAATAGACCATTCTCGAGATAACCCTTCCCGAGAAAGTGACCAAACTTACTTAGAACTATCTTATCAGACTCAAAGACTAGTCTAAATTGATTGCTAACTAGAAGAGACCCCGAAATCAAATTCTTCCGGATGTCTGGGACATACAGCACGTTCTACAAGGTTAGCTCTTTTCCAGATGTCAGCTTTAGCACTACTGGCCCAATTCCAGCCACTTCAGATGAGGCTTGATTTCCCATGAAAAGCTTTCTCCCATCAGAAGGAGAATAGTATGAGAATGCAGATCTCTCTGAGCAGACGTGGCAGGTGGCACCAGTGTCCACAAACCACTCTTTCTTATTGTCCACCATGTTGACCTCCGTCACCACTGCGGACATGTCCAAATCAGTAAGGTTCACAGAATCTTGTGCTTTCTGCTTGCCTTTTCCTTTGTCGTCACGACGGGGTTGACGACACTCACTGGATCTATGGTTTAGTTTCCCACAATTATAGCAATTTCCAGTGAACTTCTGCTTTGTGGCAGGACCCTTGCCTTTCACACCCTTCGTTGTGTTGGCAGCAGACTCATTGGGACGTTTTCTTTTCTTTGATGGACCCTCTTGTTCCATCAAGTTAGCCTTGGCTTCAATCCGGAGGGCAGGTCCCTTGCCTTCTCTCTTTCGATTGTCCTCCTCAATCCTGAGACGGATAATCAGATCCTCCAAGCTCGTAAGCTTTCGTTTGTGCTTTAGATATGACTTGAAATCCTTCCATGATGAAGGCAGTTTCTCAACCACATTTGCTACTTGAAATGCATCAAGTAACACCATATCTTCAGCAGCTATCTTATGGAAAATAATCGGTAGTTTCTGGACTTGATCCACTACATATTTGTTATCCTCCATCTTAAAATCGTACAGTTGTGCAACGACGATTTTCTTTAGTCCAGCACCTTCAGTTCTGTACTTTTTCTCCAAAGACTCCCACAGTTCCTTTGCAGATTGTATGTCACAGTAGACACTTTAGAGGGCATCAGAAAATCCTCCAATTATGTGATTTCTGCACAGATAATCACCACTAGACCACTGATCATAATAGATCATTTCCTGTTGGCTAGCACTTGCCTCAGGCTGTGTAGGTTTAGTTTCGGTTAGAAACCTATCCATTCCAAGCATGGTTAGGTAAAATCGCATCTTACATTGCCATCTTTTGAATTCAGTCCTTGAGAATTTCTCAGATTTTTCTCCTTATACGACTATTGGCCTCGGCCCAGGTGCAGAGAAGGTAAACAACTGATCCCTTACAGGATTTTGGAAAGGAGAAAAAGGTGCAAGCGAATCGCTTCTGTTCCTAACCCTTTCAGCATGGTCATTCTGTCTTCCTTGAAAAAGGGCTTTGGAGAGCTTTTAAAACCGCTCTCCAAGTGACAGCTCTCCAAGCTAAGAGAGCGGTTAAAAACCGCTCTCTAAGTAAAAGGACTTGGAAAGCGGTTCTGAACCACTCTGCAAGTGTACACCTTAGACAGCGGTTATGAACCGCTCTCTAAGTAAAAGACCTTGGAGAGCGGTTCAAAACCGCTCTCTATGTTATTTTATTTTTTTATTAATTTCACTTGGAGAGCAAAACCGCTCTCTAAGTAATATATTTTTTTTTTTCGATTTCACTTGGAGAGCGGTTCAAAACTGCTCTCTAAGTAATTTTTTTTTATATTATTTTTTTAATAATTATTTTATATTTTAAAATTCCTATTTATACAAAATCAAAACTTAAATATACCACTACAATATATATACGTCAAATACGAAAAAAATCAAATAAATAAACGTACACAAACATATATACAATAATATATATACACCAAAAAGATGAAATATCATCACAAATATACAAGTTAATACATTATATTCTACCAAAAGTTATACTAATTTAATTATACGTTTACAAAAATCGATTGTAAAGGTACCCTGTCCAATCTTTTTGCCATTTGTCCATTCTTTTGTCGTTGTAAGTCTTGAGCACCGATCAATATAGTCTTGAGTGAGCATGCTGGACGCGAAAACCTGAGGAAGGTGGCAGGTACAAGAAGAAAGAAGTTTGATGGAATCCAAATGAAGTAAATCCCGGTTCTTCTCAAGAAAACAAGTGGTGTCATAAGTGACCTGAGATAAAAAATCCATTCTTTTGTCGTTGTAAATCTTGAGCACCGATCAATATAGTCTTGAGTGAGCATGCTGGACGCGAAAACCTGAGGAAGGTGGCAGGTACAAGAAGAAAGAAGTTTGATGGAACCCAAATGAAGTAAATCCCGGTTCTTCTTAAAAAAACAAGTGGTGTCATAAGTGACCTGAGATAAAAAATAAAAGTTACTAAGTCGTCACAGAGAAGGGGTAAAAGGTTGAAATGAATAAAAATTAGCAGAAATTGGAGATGTTGAATAAGCCTATAATATCAAAGTTTTGTGCATCAGTGTCTGCTATAAACTATCAAAGAGCAATCAAGAGAGCATACAGCCACACAGTGTCAATATTTAAAGATGTTAGATGCTCACTAGTTCATCCTTCAACAAAATAAAATGAATGTCACACAAATCAGAATTAACCATTATTCAATACTAGTACATTTAGCTTCTCCGCTGCCCCCAAAAAATAAATCAATAGTATAAAACAGCTTGAAACAGTTTAAGCACTGGATATACATCCATCTAAAAGACAACAAGGAAGTAATCCTGGCACTATCAATAAGGTTTAAAGCTTATTCGGCACAGACAAATTTGAGTTTCATACCTTCTCAAATAGATTAAGACAATCTTAATTGTCTTCAAAATCAACTTTTGCCCAGTCAATGCCATCTTGAATGTATTCCTGGAAAAAGATTTGAAAATTTTAAACTCAGAACAAGATCTAGTCCTATTCAACTCTGTAAATAAAACACTAGGACATATGAGAAATAGAAAAAATGTTTGGTATATCAATTTCTGATGAATAGAGATATTAATTTGGAAGACTAGGAGTAATTTATCCGTTAATCGAAGTTAGATTATTAGAAGAAAAATGGTAAATAAATCATATTTATTGCTGCCAAAAGATTAAATGGTTACCTCTTGCTCCAATTTGAACAAGTGACGATTGAAGTGTTGTTGTAATCTTTCGTTGGCATAATTTATGCAGAACTGCTCAAAACTATTTCTCTAGAGGAAAAATAAAATGATAATTAGAATAATATTAGTAAAAGATAAATGCAGAAATTAAAAAAAGTGTAGATGTAGGTAAACACCTCAAATGACTCAAAACCATAAATATTGAGGATACTGATGGACCTTCATGTGCGCCTTTTGCCTACTGCCAAAGATTTATTGATTTGTTCCACTAGCCAGCCAAACAAACAAGAATAAATTGATTTTGCCAAAGAGTCTCTTGTATCCATGGCCTGAGAGATCATGGAATTATCAACAATAAAAGTCAGGAGACTTGCTATATATAGAGATTAAAAATCACATGTCATAAGTATTCAAAACAAAGTAGTTCAATAGAACTGCCTTAACCTGTGCAAGAGTGAGCTTCTGAATAGAGAGAATAAATAAACCCATGCTTCTAAATACTGCAGCATTTCCATTCTTTCTGCAAAAAATTCTGGTCCGAGCTCTGCTTCTTCACAAGTTATCTCCTCCCTTTCCAGTCAATGGAATATATAATGTATGGATAGTTATTTTTTCTCAAGGGAAATAAGATTTGAAGGATAAAATGGAAAAGAAACTTAGGGTAGGATGAAGTTTTCTTGTATGTCCTATTTAGCAACTCATGGTTAATTCCGAAGGGAATCTGCTATTTTTATTCATTTATTAATTGCATCTATGAAAGGTAAAGAGCACTTACCATATTAAATTGTTTAAAATTGAATAACGGAACTGAAACTCAGGGTATAGATGTGAAGTCAGAAATCAGCACATAACTAATGATAGAGAAAACTAGAAAGATAAAACAATTCATAAGCTAAAAGACCATTAGGTGATGCAGATTAATCAGAAAGTCTCAACATATTGAGCAAAAAGGATTTTATAAAGGACTTTAAATTGTTTGAGATAGAACAGACATCACACTTACTTTGCCACAAAACCATAAAACTGAATCATCAAATCTTGATCATTCTCAAAAGCCATGGTTATTTTTCCCAAGCAGGCCAGACCAAACTCTGGGTCTACAGTAGAGAAAAATAAATTCTCAATCATTTACACTCCAATAGGGCAAAAATCCAACAACTAGTACTCTGCACACAGAAATGGGATTCAAGAACACTGCACTAAAAACTAGAGTCCGCATCTTTTGAGACTTCCCAGCCATGAATGCATTTCACATGTCCCAATAATTTGCTTTTCATCACATTAAAAGCTTCTTCAATTAGACCATGAACCAGATATTTCAAATATGAAACGGAAACACATGAAGCCTCTAATACTAATTACAGGAGAAGTTGCAACACATTTTTAAAAACTTTTAACTAGAAGCAACTCACCAACTCCCATCTCTATAAATATTTCCTCTTGAATTGTAGTAGTTACAGCTACAGCTTCCTGTATGCATTGGTTCAATTCTAACAGTAGTCAATAAATAATTCACATTCAATAGGGGTTCAGCACATGAGCTTTCATGATAACAAGAAAAACACAAGTACAGAATAATGAAATGCAGGAAACTCATATTTGTCATGACACTCACTCATCTATAGAAATACTTGCAAAAAGAAAAAAAACTCAACCATAGAAACTTCAGTAACTTCCGTAATAATGAGCTGAAATAATCTTAATTCTAAACTAACGCTAGAAAATATTTAAATTCAATTCACACCTTATATAAAATACTAAAATGAAACCATAAGTCCAAAAGTGAAAATATCAGTCAAAACAAACAATCCTAAATAAGATTATTTTACATTCCCCCCTGTTTTTCTTCGTCAGGAATTCACATTTTTATGAGCAACACACACAGTATAATTTAATTTAAAAATTTGTTAGGAATTTATTCAACTTTCATAAAATTTGTTATCAAACACAGGAGCAAAAAACATAAAATTGAGTTTTGTTCAATACAACAGTACATCTATACACATGTATATGTATATATATACAAGAGTACGTACCTACAGTTGTGGGAGTGGGACGTCGACGGTGACGGCTGGAGAGGAAGTCGACGGCGACAGCGACGGCAACGGTGACGGCTGGAGAGGAAGTCGACGGCAACGGTGACGGCTGGAGAGGAAGTCGACGGCAACGGTGACGGCTGGAGAGGAAGTCGACGGCAACGGTGACGGCTGGAGAGGAAGTCGACGGCGACGGCTGGAGAGAGTCGACGGCGACGGCTGAAGAGATCGACAGCGACGAGGAGTGAGAGGGAAGCGACGGCGACGAGGAGTGAGAGGGAAACGACGGTGACGGCGCGACGAGAGAGAGGGAGGCGACGGCGCGACGAGAGGGAGGCGACGGCGCGACGAGAGGGAGGCGACGGCGCGACGAGAGAGAGGCGACGTCGACGGGATTTGGCTTCACAAGTTCAACGCGTCGTGATTTTAGGGTTTAGACTGTGAGTCGATGGTGACGGCGGGAGGAGCGAGGAAGGAAGCCGGCGACGGCGGGAGGAGCGAGGAAGGAAGCCGGCGACGGCGCGAGGAAGGAGGCCGACGTGAGGAAGGAGTCCGGCGACGGCTGATTTGTGGGACAAGTACTCTTCGATCCGTTTTTAAAAATTAAAATCGCGAATGTTAGGTGACGTCGGGATTTGGCTTCACAAGTTCAACGCGTCGTGATTTTAGGGTTTAGACTGTGAGTCGATGGTGACGGCGGGAGGAGCGAGGAAGGAGGCCGACGTGAGGAAGGAGTCCGGCGACGGCTGATTTGTGGGACAAGTACTCTTCGATCCGTTTTTTTTTTTTTTTTAAAAAAACCGCTCTCCAAGTGTTCACTTGGTTGGAGAGCTGATTGAAAAAAGAGCTCTCCAAGTGCAGCTCTCCAAGTGGAAATGTGTAGTAGTGAACATAATTGAACTCCAATAATACTTCAATGCCTTTAAACCCTTTAAATGTTTTGTAGGCTTTTTATGTGGGACATGTGACCCTTCACATTCCCCACCTCAAACTTCAAGTTGAAACTCTCAACTTTAACAATTAATTTCTCACGCACCTTGAGATATTAAATATACCACGTTCATCTACTCCGTGAGTAGATCGACTATGTCACGTTCAATTATTTTATAATTAACGTTTAGTTCATCTAATTAATTAATTAGATAAAGGTGTCAAAACCCAATTAATCCCACATTAATTCCAACAATTAGTCGATCTTTAGACAAAAATGAAATGACAGTTACTGACAAAAAATGAATGCAAATAACGAAATTTGACAACCAATAAAAATGAGAATGATGGAGAGGGTGTAAAATATAGTACTTTAAAATACGAATGTGCAAAATTTTGAAAACACTAAATTAATATGCGCACCCTATAAATCTACCCATGAACAATTCTCATCTCAGATTTACAAATTCGATCGTAACATTCCAAGAAAATAAAAGTTGAATAAAGAAAAAAAACTGGCAATCTCTCAAACACATTTGAAGTCAATTAGTTTGCCTTCAAGATTACAATCCAGACCTACAAAAGCTCAAATCTTTGCATGTTTCTTCAAACTCATAAGCCAATTCAATCCGGGTTTCTGAGAATTGCAGAACTGTACAATTGTGTAGAAGAAAAAAAGAAAAAAAAAGAAGCATTGATGGAAGTGATGTGTAGAAAAGGTTGCAGAATCTTGAGACCATTGTTGAAGGAGGGTTGGCCGGGAAGATTAATTATTCAGGCAATTGGTTCACATTAGGGTTGCACTTTTAAACAATATCTTAAGTAGTGATCATTAATGTATAGAATTGAGGATTTTTTTATAAGATGCAAATATATGGATGCATGATATCGACCACTTCATACCCGACTTTACTGGGTCCAACCCAACAAGTCTTAGAACTGGATTGTAGCTTTGCTCTTGAGCAAGGCCCGTCTAAACAAGTCTAACTCGATTAATATCTAATTCCGGTTCAGGTTGGAATATAAAACACTTTTCTTGGTATTTAGGTTGGAATAAAATACCAAGGTGCAGTTGCGTGGGAATGTAGGATCGACACATATCTTTTGGAGGCAGGATTATCCTCCTCAATGTGGTCAACAACTCCTTACCCATTTATTATCTCTCCTATTATCATCTTCCAAAAAAACCCTTGAGAGATCAGTGTGACATCGAAAATACCTTGGGTATTTTGGAATGACATCTACAAACCCAAATCTGTTGGCAGACTAGATGTTAAACATTTGAAGACCTTTTAACAAATCACTTCTTGGCAAATGGGCTTAGCGTATTCGATAATTTCGATGGGGTTAAACCCAATTCCTTTTGAGTAAGGATACTCGACTCGAAATATGGAGTTTCTTTCATCCGGGGACTCTTTGGTTAGTGTCAATAGGAACTATATGTCAGGGTTGGTGGAGAGATATCTTTGATATATTTTTTTCAAATTCAAAATGTCAATGGTTTGAATCTAGCTTGCATAAAAAATTGGGGAAATGGTCTATGATGTAGGCTGCGGAAGCGTATAAAAATGACAATACGAAAAACACACACTAGTTCGTTGATTTTAAGAATACCCGAAAAAGTGACACGAATTCAAATACGTTATTAAAAAAGATCGTAAATGCAATTAAAAAAGAACTTTGTTCTTTATTATTTATTATTCAAAAACTTCTTCCCCTTACAACTTTATTCTCCATCCTTTTATAATAAGGTGAATTGAATCAAAAATTGATTCTCTCGTAATTGTACTAAATTTTAAACATATATTATTGGCAAAATTAAAATAGAAAAGGAAACACTCGTTAATTCTTCAATTAGGTGATCTTGCCACGATTCTTCTTCTTGATTTGGTCAACTTGTCAAAAAGAAGGCCAAGGGGGCCGTATCTCCATCATTCTCACCCGGTTGAAAATGATTTATCCTCGAATCGTTGTTAACTTCATCCTCATTGTAAAGGTACGAAAACGAGCTGGAACATTTTTGTACTGTTTTGGCCACAAAATAATAACAACATATTCCAATAGCAAAATAGTGTGATTTCTATCATTATCCGTAAAACAAACAAAATAAATTCGCTCAACTTCCATCATTGAGTCAATGATATTGGGATGAACATCGTCGATTATAAAAATTCTTTCATTCTCCTCGTCAAAAATTGGAGGGCCACTATAGCCATCGTCAACATTATCAACCAAAATATCGATAAAATTATCGAAAATTGGCAGTTAATCACAACCACATTCTTCATCATAATAATCATCGAAAATTGGTGGTCCATCATAACCACAATTTTCATCAAAACATGCATCGATAATTGGAATAATCATCAAGAATCGTACCTGATCTCTGAATACCAACTGATGTAGGCTGCAGAAGCGTATAAAATGACAATACGAAAAACACACACTAGTTCGTTGATTCTAAGAATACCCGAAAAAGTGACATGAATTCAAATACGTTGATTCAAAAAAAAATATCATAAATGCAATTCAAAAGAACTCTGTTCTTTATTCTTTATTATTCAAAAACTTTTCCCCTTACAACTTTATTCTCTAACCTTTTATAATAAGGTGAATTGAATCAATAATTGATCATCTCGTAATTGTACTAAATTTAAAACATATATTATTGGTAAAATTAAAATAGAAAAGGAAACACTCGTTAATTCTTCAATTAACTGATCTTGCCACGATTCTTCTTCTTGATTTGATCAACTTGTTAAAAAGAAGGTCAAGGGGGCCGTATCTCCATCAGTCTACTACATGTTTCCGGAATGATCATTGGATAGGTGAATCAAAATTGTGTGAATCATTTCCTAGATTATTTTCTATCTGCACTAATAGGGAGGCTAAAGTAAGTGAGTTAGGATGTTGGTTAAATGGTAGCTGGAACGGGTGTCTAAATTGGAGACTAGAGTTATTCTCTTCGGAAGAAAATTTATTCAAGCAAATGTTGTGTCTTTTGTATTCTAATAAGTTGCAAGTCCGACTCCTGTAGCTGAAAACTCTCAAAGGACTAGCTGAACACTAGTGAACCAACCCAGAACCTCGACGAAGAAATTCGGGCTGCTCTTCGGAAGACCGGGAACCGACTGACTCTCTCAAAATTCACATGCTAGTACTTTAATTAACGAGTGAGTTGTACATAATACAAATGCGATCAGCTTTCCACATCTTATTTTGTACAAGTGCAATGACCAGGAAAATCATTTTATTATTCAACTCATACTCATGTACACTGATCAATATTCATACTAAATCATAAGTCTTGAGTGGAGGTCCAACAATATTAAAGAATTACAAAATAAACAGGCCACGATTATAATAACTTACTAAAAATTTCAGAGTGATCGAAATAGAACAGAAAACATGGACAAGCTAGCTAGCTAGGTAGTTCAACATATGAAATAAAACCTGCATATTTGTATATTGTATAGAGTAAAGCATAATTGAAATAAACTGTGTAAAAAATATTTTTTTCTCTTATTTCAGCCAACCCATCAAGCAAATAAGGCTTAAGCATGCATGGAAGTTGTATGTAAATTAAAGTATGAAATCATTCTGTTACGATACTATTTTTTTACAATTACACGTGACAAGAGACTTCATAGTAACAAAAAATGGGCTAAAAACTAAAATGGTGACAAAGAACCATACTCTCAAAATTTAGAATATCAGGTAGAAACCATTCAACTAGAGACGTATTCTATTACTGATCAGCACTGAATTTAATAAAAGAATTGGTTTATATATAGAATGGCCAACATTAAGCAATTGCATAGAGTCTATGTATTAAGATATATATAGGGAGTTGGAAAAAGTTGAAACATATCCTAGTATATACTCTTAATGTTGTATTATTGTAATAACTTACCAAAAATTTCAGAGTGAAATAGAAGAGATCAAAAACATGGACAAACTAGCTAGGCTAGGCAGTTCAACACATTAAATAAAACCTGCAGGCTACAGTAATATATCAGTAGCCCAAGGCCTCTCGTTTTATTGAAACGAGGCTTTCCTTGTAGGAGACAACGCAATTTAGTTCAGAAGTGCCCTGTTTCAGTGGAGCTACAGAACGCCTTATTTTTCTGGTACGTATATTGTGTAGAGTAAAGCCAAATTTTTTGGACTTAAATAAGAGTTCATTATTCTTCCACAAACAAACCGGCCAGCCCATGTCTTGTAAAGTCGCAACTGCAACTCTATTCCAGCTTCTAATTCCTTTGTTTTCCATCACCCATACTTCAAATGTATTATTATTTCCCAACTTGGATATTGTTACCAAAGCTATTGAATGATCACCGTATGTAGTAATGCATCCTATTTTCGATTTAACACAATCTGGAATCTCAATCTCTTCAAACTTGTCTGTCCTCATGTCAAATGCAAGGATACCAGCTTGACAGATCCAATAATAAACTCCATTACAGTATGTTCTAAAAGAATCTGTGTCACTTACAAAATAACTTGATTTAAAAGAAGAAGCCACATTTCTCCAGGAATCACTACCCGAGTTGTAGACAAAAACCAGGCGGCGGCCTAGATCAGGAGCATCGTCGTCCAACAAATCCCAAATTGAAACAACCTTAAAGTGTCCACTCAAGGGGTCCAATCCGAATCCAATAACATTTACTCCAACGTGTAAATGTTGTTCAGAAATCAAATGATCAGGTTGTTGAGGGAGTGACTTCAACTCTTTTGTGGCTGGGTTCCACAAGGCCAGAGTCACGAGATTCGATCCAACAACCACAAGGAATATGCCATTCACAGCTCCCATAACTCTCCTCAGCTTATTAGGAAATTGAAGATGCAGAGCAGATTCTTCAAATGCATCTACATTCCACCCATACATTTGGGACCAACCAACAAGCAGGAGCTCTTCTTTGCTGCCGTCTCCATAATGCTCCTTCACGAAATTGCGACTTGCAATAATAGCCTTCCACGGCTTGCAAACACACTTGAATCGAAACAGAGATTTCACAGGCAACCTCATTAAAATTTCCAGAATCACATCTTCTGGTAGATCAGAATTGTCCGAGCTTTGGCTTTGGAGAAAATATTTAGAAGATCAGGATAATAATAAATCTATAAAAAGCATGTAAGCCTTATTGTTTTGGATATAGAGATAGTAATATATATAATTGTCCAAAATTATCTTTCCAGAACCCTTGAATAAATGCACTAATATAACTGAGATTAATCAGCTGAGTTTGATCATTTTATCAGTAGAGTTGGAATTAAATCGAAAGTGAGCGTGAGTCTTAATCCCTGATTTCATGAAAGAATTTTGTGTCATCACGTATAGTTGAGGTTAGAAATTAATTTATTTATATTAATTTCTAATATTCAGAATTGAATCTCAACAATTAGAATTATCGATCAAAAATTATAAACACACATGTTTCTATTTTTTAATGAGGACACACACATGTTTCTACTGTAACTCTTAACCTCTATCAAAATCTAATGTAAAACCCTAATTTTTATTACAATCGTAAACGTATATCACAGTAAATTGCCAATTTAATCGACATGTTTACTTAAAAGCATGTCTATACAAATCAAACTTCCGTTTGCAAAGCAATAATTTTAATTAATTTCAAAGGGGCACACACACATATATATATTACTGCGTAATTAAATTAATCATAGTAAAGAAACACAGTTAATTACCGTATTGCAATATCTGGTGTCGGCGACATAATTCGATGCGTTAGGAAGTTCAACGGAGAAACTC
This sequence comes from Galeopsis tetrahit, assembly GCA_963675135.1. Classification (NCBI taxonomy): domain Eukaryota; kingdom Viridiplantae; phylum Streptophyta; class Magnoliopsida; order Lamiales; family Lamiaceae; genus Galeopsis; species Galeopsis tetrahit. Next base: position 74,058,241 of record OY776121.1, on the reverse strand, counting down.
CTGCTTCGAACGAAACACGCAATATTTTATTTTTACTCGTACTCATTTTCTTCTATCATGTGATCAATCGCCTTACTCACCGGCGCGCATACGCATATAATATATACACCATACGGGTCTAAGATTTGTTGCGTCTTTGGTCTATTTTTTCTCATAAATCTATTTTAAAATCTCTTTTTTCTTATTAATTTCATATTTATTAATTTTTTTATTAATTTTAATAAGGGTTGGTCTACTATGGACTCGAGTGCATGTTGTGCACCCTAGTCCAATGTTGCACTTTTCAGTTTACTGACTTACATTTTTTGGTAATTGGTAAATGGTGTTGCACTTTTCAATTATTAAACTGTATAATAATATTTTTAAAAATAATTGAAAAGTGCAACACCATTTACCAAAAAGTATAAGTCAGTAAACTGAAAAGTGCAACATAAACTAGGGTGCACAACAATGCACTCGAGTGCATACTAGACTTTACCTTTTAATAATTAATCTTAACCATACATTTTTTAATCTCATCTTTTTTAATATTCAAATTTAAATGAATCTCTTTTTTCTTATTAATTTCATATTTATTAATTTTAATAATTAATCTTAACCATACAATTTTTAATCTCATCTTTTGAATATTCAAATTTAAATGAATGGTATATAAATCAGGTATACATATACGGAGTATTAGATAGATAAATATCATAAATTTGCAACACAAAATCTATTTTTTTTGGGCTAGTTTTGTATGAAATATTGCATATATGCATTTCAGTTATTCACACACATGTTTTTTATAAATACACCTACAAACTTAATTCACACACACATTTTTTATAAATACATCCACTGACAGCATAATTCAAAATTTTTAATCCGTTTATTTTACTCGTTTCTGTGATTTTTTTATCTTTTATTTTATTGTCGAACGCGGGATATTAAATGTAGTAATTCAAATTGTAATATGTAGTAATACACATTATTTTATGTAGTAATAACACAAACTATTTATATAATAATACAAATTCTTTTATTTAGTAACACGTTTTTTCTAGTGTTTTTATTGATGTAGTAACTCACATTATAATACGTAGTAACATATATTATTGAATGTAATAAACACAATAATCATGTTGTAATACAAAATTTTTTATTGTAGGATGATGCAAAAAATATTAGATCATTTGATAAAGTTACATATAGTAACAAACGTCTATTCAATTTGTAATTCAAACTGTAGTATGTAGTAACATATAATTTTTTATGTAGTAAAACAAATTATTACATGTATTAATAACACAATTTTATATAGTAATACTGATTAATCTTTTAAATATATATTTTTTTATTGATTAAGTAACCCACATTATAATATATAGTAACATATATTATTGCATGTAGTAAGATATATTATTGCACGTAATACAAAATAACATTGACCCATAATAATTAGTATTAAAGAATATTTAAAGAAATATAAAATATTTAAGGATTAAGGTCATCGTAAATTGCAGCGTCCGACCGCGGCCTGAGGTGACCGAAAACTGCTCGGAGAAGACGATCATATTCAATTTCTTTCAGTGGGTGCATTTATAAAAAATGTGTGTGTGAATTAAGTTTGTGGGTGTATTTATAAAAAAATGTGTGTGTGAATTAAGCTTGTGGGTGTATTTGTAAAAAATGTGTGTGAATTAAGCTTGTGAGTGTATTTATAAAGAACATGTGTGTGAATAACTGAAATGCATGTATGCAATATTGTTTGTGTTTTTTTTTTTCTCACAACCTCGGTCGATAGTTTGAAACCTTTTTTATTATTAAAATCCTTTTTTATTATCTTAAATTATTAAAAGTAACTTATTTTAAAAATTTTGAAATAAAATTTAAATATACTAAAAACATCAACTAAACTCTCAAAAATAAATCAATTAAAAATTTTAATTGAAACTAAAATAATAGTATCTGAAAATTATTAAAAAAGTCAAACAAATCTTCAAATATAATTAAATAATTAAAAATAAATAAAGTATGGTATTCGTATGCACTGATCATTCAATTAAGATTTGTTGCTAAATTTGAATATATACCTACGGGTGTAAGATTTCTTAAAAAATATATATATAAAATCTGGCCGGTTTAAATATAAGTTGAAAATACAAAATATAATTCACATAAAATTTGAATATTAAATGATTATCAAATAGAATTTAAAAATATTAATTACAATTATTTAAAAGAAAAATTCAGAAAAATTCAAATTAAAATTTTTTAAATAATAAATATAAAGTAAAAACCTCATTGTCCCCTTCCCCTTCTGGCCTGCGAACTTCCGTCCCCACTTCGATGCTGCTAACGCCGCCACTTTGGCCCCTTCTCGTTATCTCATTGCAGCCCCAACGGCACTACCACCGCGCCACCATCGTTGACCCGTATTCTTTTAAAATCTCATAAAAAAATCTGATTACAAATACTGTGTTTTGAATTGAATTTAATTAAAAAATATTGTATATTGTAGTCGACTGTGCGTGAACTTCACCCATCTTTTCCGTTAGTTTTAAGAAAGTAATTTTATGGGACTAAAGAGATGAAAAAAAAAAAAAAAGACTAAAAGTGATTTGGACATATTTTTACAAGATTAAAGTGTAATTTTCACTGTGAAAATGAATGATTAGATTAATAAAAAATTAATAAATGTGAAATTAATAAAAAAAAATTGATATAAAACAAAGTTTATTTAATGTTGACTAATTCATAACAAATTATTTAATATTCAACTTTCACTTTTTTTTTAAAAAAAATATATCCAACAAAATTTCATAACAATTTTTTTAAATGTATGTAGTTTTCATTTTAAAGTTTTAAATTTTTATATTTAGTTTTTTTATTCAATACAATATTAGTTGACATATACTTAAATTATCGCAAAAACTTTTGTGCAAATTCTTTGTGTAATTATGTGCAAATAGGTGCAAAATGCCCATTTAAAAGTTTTTGATCCATTTTATACATTCGGATCCTCATCTATTACACCCAAATTCCCCAAATTCTAAAAAGTCAGTTACTCATATCTCTTTCCCTCTTTTCTCCGCCGTGCGGAACCCCAGTTAAGCCGTAATCGGACGATGCCATCGCACTCCTAATATCGCCGCAGAGACGTCGTTGGAGGTTCTGTGGGCAGGGCGACTCCCTGAGTCCCTGTTACAGGGATCAAGTCGTAATCCTTGTTTCTCTCTTTTTCGAACAATCGCGTCTGCAATGGGTTTTTGAGACCATCGTTTGCGGCGGCCAGTCGTCAATCGGAGGCTGTGGCAGTCTGCGTCGGCCGTGGCGGCTGGATTTTGGACTTCACGCTGCAGCAGGAGCCTTAAGTCATAGTGGCTTGGTTTTGAGAATTTGATTCTCTTCAAGGTCTAATTTCTAGATTTTAGAAAAATTGCAAATGTTGGAGGATTTCTTCCATTGATTATGGATATGTAACTGCAATTCCATTCTCCTCTGATTAGAGAAGGTATTATGCCGCCTTTTGCCTCTAATTTTTATCAGCAACTGCTGGTTTTCTAGTTTCATTAATTTTGATTTGTGTGATTTTTTTTGTTATATATATAGAGTGAGGAAATTTGGTGAGAAGCTTCAAGGAAATTAAAAGAGGTGCTAACAATGCGGATGCATTTGAAGGCAATTTGAGACTTTGTAGGTACATTTACATACCCAGGAGAGTAACGGGCCATCATTTGGATTTGTAAGTATTTAGGCATTAATCTTCATATTGTTTAATTGCTTATTGTATAATAATTGCTGGTTTTTTTAATTGTGTCAAGTGTAATGTTATAATACTATTTTTTAAATTAATGAGGTAAAAAAAACAAGTTTTAATAGTGGATTGACTATTAATTATTATAGACAGGACATTAATAAATGTTGGTATGGATTCACCTTAGCTAATGAGTTGTAATTGTGTAATACCGTCAAGTTTAATTGTGTAATACTGTCAAATGTATTGTGCAATACTATCAAGTATAATGTTGTAATACTATCTCATAAAGTGTAATGTTGCAATACTATCAAGTGTAATGTTGCAATACTATCAAGTGTAATGTTGTAATACTGTCAAGTGTATTATGCAATATTGTCAAGTGTAATTGTCTAATACTGTCAAGTGCATTGTGCAATACTGTCAAGTGTAATTGTCTAATACTGTCAAATGTAATTGTGTAATTGGAGGAATAAGGTGTGGAGTCTGTGGAATTGGAGGAATAAGGTGATATTCGATAATGGAGAATGGGATATCAAAAAGATCATAGAGGAGATAAAAGGGCGGTATTGAAGCTGGTGTTCGGTGGGCAATCTTATCAAACGTGGATCATCCTTTAGGGGCTGGTACGCAGAACCAATACTGCACACTGCATAGCCTCATCATGCAATTTAATTACTTGAGCTTCTGCCAGTAGTCTTATATTTTCATGTAGATGTTAATTTTGTTTTCCTACTTCTGTATTTGTAATTTTCCAGTTGCTTGGTACATCTTGTACCTTGTAAACCTCTTTGATTTATTATTGAAACATTTTTTCACCAATAAAAAAAAATGTAATTGTGTAATACTGTTAAGTAATGTTGTTATACTATATAACTTTCAGGTGTGATGCTGTTAAGAGAAGGTGCACTTGTGATGAAAAAAAAGACAATAGATGTGTAAGCGGAATGAAAGGATAGTAAAGTAGTGGATAATGTGATTATGGAAGAAGAAATTTGGTGATAAAAATAGATTTTTCAATGTGTAATACTGTCAAGTGCAATAATGTAGTACTGTCAAGTATAATGGTGCAATACTATGTTTTTACATGATAATGTAATAATGTCAATGTTATTGAGAATATTTTTTATGTTAGTACTATGTTTTTGCAAAATAAAATAAAATTAATATAATAAATTTTGGTATTTTGTGGGCTATTAGAGGAAAGAAAACAAAATTATAAAAATGTAGGAGGAAAGTTGTGTTAAGAGGAGAAAACAAAATATTAAAAATGCGGAGGAAAGAAAACAAAATATAAAATTAATATAATAAATTTTGTAATTTTGTGGTTATTAGAGGAAAGAAAACAAAATTATAAAAATGTAGGAGGAAAGTTGTGTTAAGCGGAGAAAACAAAATATTAAAAATGCGGAGGAAAGAAAACAAAATATTAAAAATGTGTAGTTTGCAAGGATTGAACTGTGGTCTTTAGGGTAAAGTTCGTTAAAAACCCCAATTTGGATAGGTAAAGTCTAGTATGCACTCGAGTGCATGCTGTGCACCCTAGTCCATGTGTACTTTTCAGTTTACTGACTTACACTTTTTGGTAAATGGTGTTGCACTTTTCAATTATTACTAAAAATATTATACAGTTTAATAATTGAAAAGTGCAACACCAGTGTAAGTCAGTAAACTGAAAAGTGCAACATGGACTAGGGTGCACAACATGCACTCGAGTCCATAGCAGACCAACCCATTTGGATAAGTTACTTATATATAAACAATATAACCGCTTCGTTATATATTATGTGGATTTGATACACTATTTTAAATATTTGCACCTAAATACACCTAAGAGATTTGCACACAAGTCATTCCTTTGGTTATTTACTTTAAGCAATTTAAAAATTTATTTGTAATTAACTTTAATTTTAAAATGTATATATAATAGTGATTTAATTTTATATGTAATTTAAAAAATTTACATTTAGTTTTTTTCGTCTCGTCCATTCGCGTGTAAGTGCCATAAACCTAGGCCAGCCTTCATCTATACTTGGTATCGGCATCTGCCCTCTCCTCCGCTGATTTAATTACTCTCCTTTTCTGCCCTCTGCAAATTCTTCGTTACCATGCATTAATCCCCCAAATCTCCGTCGAATTATGTCGATTCCTGCTGCTGCCATACGGTAATATAGGGCTTATGTTTTCTTTTATAATTTTATATTTTTATGGTTTTGTGTGAGCATAAGTGATGAGTCTCTTGAATTAAATTGCAATTTATGAGTTACTGTAGAAATTAGCTTGTGATTTAAATATTCTGATAATTCTGTATTTTTATGGTTTTGGGAAATAACTGTTATGTTAGTATTTCAGATCCGTATTTATTTGCGTGTGCACCTTTAGGTTTGTAATGAATGTTAAGATATTTGAATGATTTAATATGGGCTAATTGGTGATGTTTTGAAATGTGTTCCAAAAGGGCGAGCAATTATTATGTACAAGAAGACGTTATTGTGGAGATTTTAGTAAGGCTGCCTGTGAAAACTCTGATGCAACTCAAGTGTGTTTGCAAGAGGTGGAAGGATATTATTGGAAGCCAGATTTTTGTGAAGGAGCATTATGAGCAGAGGAGCAATAAAGAGCGCCTACTTATTGGTCGCCACATATTTAATGCGTATGCCCATAAAGGCTTATGTTCATACGCCGCCTTGTTTGTAGATGATGCATTGGAAGAGCCTGCTCATGATCTTCAATTCCCTAACACAATTATTGGAGCTGTGAATGGCGTACTTTGTCTGATTGGTAAATCGGATGATGAGATAGCTCTGTTGAACCCTGCCACCAGACAGTTGAAGCCACTCCCTCGTGTACTGCATCTGCTTGTTGAATTACCTCATTCAGAATATCGTTACAATGCCATTGGATTCGGAATGGACCCGTTGACTGGACACTACAAGGTGGTTTTGATTGGGAATTTGTGGCACAATTGTGTAGAATCCCAACCCTCCATTCCTGTGGTTTTCGTCTACAATTCGGGTACTAATTCCTGGAGTAATGTGGCTGCTTTTAAATCAAGGTATAGTCTATGTACAGGTATTCGTAGCCAATACTTGAATGGAATTTACTATTGGATCTTAGGCAAATATTTATACACAGCTGGTGTACTTGCATTTGACATGAGCACTCACAAGTTTGAAGAGATACAAGTTCCAGATTGTGATAAATCGAAAGTGTGGCTGCTCACCGTACGCGGTGACTCTTTAGCTATGTTATCATGTGTATCACAACAGAATGAAACATTTGAAGTATGGGTGATGGAAAACAAAGGAAGGTGGAATAAAGTTGCAGTTGTTGGTCCTTTTCCAGAAATAAGTTTGACGCATTGTTTCAGGAAGAATAATGAACTCGTATTACATTCCCACGCTTCACAGTTGAATCTATATAATATTATTGCGAAAGAAACACGGGCTCCTGCAGGTGCAGCACAATTGAGTCTGCAGGAAGCTAATTATAGGCTATCTTGGATGCTCTTCTACAAGGAAAGCCTTGCTTCAATCAAACGTGACGGAGACGATTGCCTTGTGTGGGATGCGTCTTCGGATGTATTACGTATTGCTTGGGCGAAACAGCACTAATGTCGTCCACACATGTATTATCTTCTCTACATGTTCTGGTTTCGAGGAAATGACACTTTTGATCTCACCAACCACGCTACTTAATTTTTCTGGTTTTTCTGGTTCCTTGACTTTCAAATGTAGACTCAATAGACTAAATTTTGACAACAGTGGTCCCACCGTTAGTCAGCTGTGAAACAACTGTTAGCATTTTTCGCTCCATTAAAAAAAAATTACATTTTGGAGCGAAAATTGGTGCCCAATATGGATTCTAATACAATTGGAGAGAAAATTGTTCAACTAGTGCGGAATACACACACCCACATCTAGGGGGTGTGCACGGAATCGGAATCTACTTGAATGATCGGACCGGAATGAACCGGTCCAAATCCGGATCGGACCAGAATTTTTCGGTCCCGATCCGGGTTTAAACCGATTCGGACCGGTTTTTAATTTATTTTTTATCTTTTCAAATATTTTTTTTCTAAGTTTTTATTTAAGTTTTTTGAAGCAAGAATAAGAATGATGAATTTGTGTATGAAAATTTTGTATTATTTCTTCATTTGAGATTAAAATTTCCGCCAATGTGACAATATTATTAATGGTATTTTGAGACTAAAAGTAAATTGATTATTTTTGTCCAATTATATATTTGAAAAAATATAATAAATCTCAACACTTTTACTTTACCTCCTCACCAATTATTTGATTTAAGCATAATTAAAGAAATATTTTCAAAATTTTCAAATTAACAATACTAATTTTATTTAGTTTATAAAAATTAAGGTTGTATTATTAGAAAAATATAAATTAAAAATTAAAATTCAATTGACTGGAGATCGGATAGGATCGCAGCAGACCATCAATATATCCCTAGTAAGATCCACGTTCAAACAAATCAACAATGATCCACATTTTTTTCCACAAATAAACAGAGAAACGGCCTAGTAGTAGATCAAGATCATATACTTTGGCTCTTAATCTCAATAATTATACTCACAAGAACCCATTAGATTTAATGGCAGAACCGTAATTAAATACACTTAAAATTGAATGAAAGACAAATAATCCTCCAAATATGGATTTACCCATTGGGAAGATTATGAACATAGCTGATTAACATCTTGAGTTTGCTCCCAACCTCAGATGCCAATCCAGCATGCATCTCACGCTAAGGGCATGTTTGTTTTGGGATGGAAAATCCGAATTTGGGATTTCGAAACTCCACCCCATTACACTTTGAGATTTTGATTCATGATTTCAAAATTTCACCCTTTAAATACCTATAAATTATATAAAAATCAACCCTATAAATACCTATAAACTACTTATAAAACCTATAATCCTATGCTATAAAGTTAAATCTACCCTACATAAATCCCAAAACAAACACAAAAAGCATTAGGATTTTGAAATCCACTAAATTTTAAAGTCCACTAGATTTTAAAATTCGAATTTCAAAATACTCAAAATTCCAAAACAAACATGCCCTAAAAGAGTATGCAATTCTGAGAACTTGTTGCTAGAGTTTCCTTGTAACCCTTAATTTATCAAAATCGAGATTCTCTAAATTGCTTACCACGGGTTGAATTGAAACCCTAAATTCAATTGGGTACCGCTACTAACACCCCAAAACATGTTATACACACCCCATAATTTTAAAAATAAAAATAGATAATTGTAAAATGACTAAGTAACCCTTATACAAATTAAATATAATTTTTTTATAAAAAATTGAAAAACTCTTAGAAATCGTAATTAAAATCTGTTTAAAATAATTTGAAAAAATTAAATATTTTTTAAAAAGAAAAAAATAAATTATTCAAATAAAAAATTTAAAAATCAATTAAAAATAAATACAGTAAATTCGTAATTTTTTTAATAAATCGTAAAAAATAAATAATTAAAACAAAAATTAAAATTAAGAATTCAAATAATGATAAATAAAATATAAAAAAATTAAAAATCACTTAAATCTTAAGAATTAATTAAATTAATTATAAATATTAAAAATATAATTGATTTAATTATTTTTTAAAATTTAGATGAATTTTTTTTTTTTTATTTAACTTTATTTTATTTTTAAAGATTTTATTTTTTAATTTAATATTGAGTTGATTTTTCTTTAAAAAAAAAAATCGTTAATCTTAATTTTTTTTATTTGATTTATTTTTCAGATTTTATTTAGATTTAATTATTATTTTTTTCTTAATTTTTTTAAATGATTGTTCCATTTTTAAATGATTTTTAAAATTTTGCTGATTTTTTTAAATATTTTCAACATTTACACGTAATTTTATTGTATTATTGATTTTTTTTTCTATTAATTAAATTTAGCGGGTAGGGCTGTTGTGTACTCAAGTACACAGTGTACTTGAGTCCACTAACACTACAAAAAACGCGAGGTATAGGGACGGACATATGCCGACGGATTATAGTCTGTCGGCAATGCCGACGGATTCGCTGACGGAATGCCGACGGATTTGGAAAGTCAACATACATGCTGACGGATTTCCATCCGTCGGCACTTACCGAGGGATAATGCCGACGGATATTTAGAAAAGCGTATGCCGACGGACATGCCGACGGATAATCCGTCGGCATCCGACACGTTGAATCCGCACCGCCTCGTTTTCCAAAAAAGGTAACGGTTACCATTAATATAGGGCGGTTGGCGAGGGAAATGCCGACGGAATATCCGTCGGCATTTTTTTTTTTTTTTTATATAAAGGCCTGATATCAGAATGTTTGGCGAAAAAAAAAAAGGGGGAGTGCGTGAGCGAGGCTTCGGTGGGGAAGACGAAGACGAGGACGAGGCTATTGAAGCAAATTTCTCCGATTACATCGATACGGTACGTTTTCTTAATTAGTTCTATTACTTAGTTTTAATACTTATATATGTTTATGCATGAATATATGTAAATATGAATAATTTAATGTTGATTTGCATGTTATATTGATTTAGTTAGTTGTTAAAATATTATGATCATGTTAGTACGAATGTTAGTTAATTTAATTTGTTGATTAAGAATAATTTTGATAGAGTTGTTTTTTAAGGTTAATTTACTACTTAATTGTTATATGTATACATTAATCAATTGTTATATAGTTAATTACTAGTTTAATTTAATGGTGTAATTTTGATATAGAATATTTTTAATGTAGGTAGTGCATGTTTCAATCAATTGTTTAAATTAGTTTAGATATAATGGTTCGACCGTTGGATCACGTTGTAATTAGGAATATGTTGATTAAATTAGGAATACGCTATATTAGTAAAAATTTTAAATTAGGAATATGTTCATTAAATTGATAATTATTGACCCAATTAGAAAATTATTATTTTAATTAGTTTTAGGTTTGTTAATTTAGGAATATATATGTTCAATTTTTTATTATTGATTAAGTTAGGTAGAAAAATAATAATTAAATTAGGTTATTGTTGATTAAATTAGGAATATGTTGATTAATTAAATTAGGAATATGCTATATTAGTAAAAAATTTAAATTAGGAATATGTTCATCAAATTGATAATTAGAAAACTCCAATTAGAAAAGTATTATTTTAATTATGTTTAGATTTGTTAATTTAGGAATATGTTAATTTAGAAATATTTTTAATTTAGGTGATGTATGTTTCAATCAATTGTTTAAATTATTAGTTAATTAGATGGTTCGACGGTGGTATCACGTTGTAATTAGGTTATATATATATTGTTTTGATTTAAATTAGGAATATGTTGATTAAATTAGTAATTGATTAAATTAGGAATATGCTATATTTGTAAAAATTTTAAATTAGCAATATGTTCATTAAATTGATAATTAGTAAAATTATGTATTTTTTATTGATTGAAACAGATGAGTGAACAAGTACCGAATCAGGGTTCGGGTTCGGGTTCGGGTTCGGGTTCACGTCGTAGGTCGTCACTTTGGTCACGTGCAAGGAGGTCTCGGGATGAATCAGTTCCTGTGACGGCTCCTCCTCCTCCTCCTGTGGCAGTGTCGCCGCCGCCGCCGACTACGATGTCGGTTGGTTCGTCATCCTCTTCTCGTCAGCATCCTGTTCGAGACACAAGGCAACCCGTTAATATCGTTTCAGGAAGGTAAGTCAATAATTCTAATGTTTGATGAGATTCAATAACGATTAACTTTATTTATTTATTTATAATGTGTTAGTTTATAAATTTGTTAATAATTTTACAGGTTGATGCCCGGTAATGAGGTGTCCAGGATATGCACAAAATCCTTTAAGGATTGCAAGATTTCTAAGGGTGCTATCACTTGGTCGAAGGTGCCACAATCTAAAAAGGATGATTATTTCGAGGAGTTCGAGGTATATAATTACAATATTTAAAGTTTATTAAATAACTAATTATTCATATTATTTGATAAATATGTTGAATATTTATTTGTATAGAAAAAGGCCCGTTGGGATACGACGATCTACTCGGACGACGCTATTTACCAGAAGTGGAACAATCTTTGTTCTACTCGGTACACGAACACGATGTACGACTGGAGAAAGGCCTGGCGTGATGAAGACAAAAATCTTGATCTGGGGAAAGACGAGGATGGTGTTGACCTGTGGGAGTCGTTGGTTGAGAAGTGGATGGAGCAGGATTACCAAGACAAGTGTGACAAAGCTCGGGCCAACCGCAGAACCGACGTTGGAGGCGGGATGGCAGTGCATCGGGGGGGAGCTCGGTCCGTCCTCGAGCAATCACTTGCTCTCGTAAGTTTTATTTAATTATTTAAAAATTAAATAATTATAGTTAATTATTTTATATTAGTTATCCAAATGAATTTGTATATGTTTATTTGATACGTAATAGGAGCGGGAGACTGGACGTCCCCACACCCACTTGGATCGGCTGAGCCTTCTTCATCCGTTTAATGCCGATACACAGACGTCCACCTACGGGCGCACTACTGACCTCCACGTAAGTTTAATTAAATTTATGTATTAATTACATTATATATATATATATAGATAATTAAATTAATTTTAATTTTTTAATTATGTAGTTGAGCGTCCGACGGAGGATTGAAGAGGCTGAGACGCAAGCCACCGCTACTGCTTCATCCGTAAGCAGCGGTACCCCTCCGGTTGTTGACGTGGACCAGCTTTACCTTGACGTTGCCCCGACCTCCAAGGGAAGGGTCCTTGGCCTTGGTGGGATGAGCAGCGCCGTGAGGACACCAAGTGGTCGGTCGGCCCGGAGTGCATCGCAGCCGTCCGTATCCTCCACTGCCGTCCCGGATCCGAACGTCATGGCAACGTTCGAGAACTACTTCCGCCTCTGGAGTACCAATGCGGGTCGGACGTTGGGGATGTCTGCTGAGCAGATCGAGGCCATCTATCAACAGACGATGGGGCAACCACCGCCAGCTCCAGCTCCAGCTCCAGATCAAGATGCAGGTCAGGCCGACGGTGGCAACGTCAACTTGAATGATGGTATGGATGAATATTTTAACTTTCCCGGCACTGACAACTTTCCTGGCAACTATCCTGGTTGAACAATTTGAACAATTTAATTTTGTGTTGAACTAATTTATTTTTTTGTTGAACTTATTTAATTTTCTGTTGAACTTATTTAATTTTCTGTTGAACTTATTTAATTTTCTGTTGAACTTATTTATCTTTATGTATATATTTATGTTTATGTTGAAAAATATGTTGAACTATATATTGCAGTTTATTGGTGTATAGATGAAAATTGGGTGCATTCATTTGTTTCATTGAGTACAAAATAATCTCATTTAGAGTGCATTCTAGATATAGATTTAAACCACTTGAAGAGTGCATTTTAGTACAAATTAAAATAGCCTCATATAGAGTGCATTATACATATATTTAACCAAACCACTTGAAGGTGGTAGATGCAACCATGACAACTAGCACAATCAAAATGATTTTGTTCACTTTGATTAAATCCTTGATTTCTTCAGCCAAATTCTTGATCTCTGTAACCAATTTCTTCATCTCTTGAGTCATTTTCTTCATGTCTTCAGTTTCTTGGTCACTTTGATTAGATTCTTGATTCTTGTCAACAACACACTTTTCTAAAGTGTCAGCCCATACAAAGAAACCACATCCACCGCCATCACTTTGGGAGTCAGGACAATTATGAAATATCCTCCCTTTACTTCTAGGTTGTTTAGAAGCATATGTACGACATGCCTTTCCACAATAACAAACAAGGCCTTGCTGAAATCGAATAGAAGATGAAGAAGACATGATATTTCTTTGCAAAATAGAAAAAATCGAATATGGTGTGTGTGAGCTTTGTGTTGTTGCTATATATACAAAAAATTGAATTAATTAATAAAAAAAAAAAATAATAACACGCCAAATGCCGACGGAATTAAGTTTCCGTCGGAATTCACCATTTGATAAATGCCGACGGATAAACCGTCGGCATGTATCTTGACCGACGGAAATTTTGGGCGGTGAAATGCCGACGGAATTAAGTTTCCGTCGAAATTCACCAATTTGATAAATGCCGACGGATTATCCGTCGGCATGTACCTTGACTGACGGAAATTTTGGGCGGTGAAATGCCGACGGAAAGATAAGTCCGTCGGCATATCCGTCGGGAAATCCCTAAAACTTTCTTTTTTTCCACTTCACTTTCGTATTGCAAATTTACACCAAAACATTCTACTGCCTAATTTTCCACTTCACGCTCGGGTATTCAGAAACATCAAATTACGGTACATTTTCTACCATTTTTAATTTACTCTATATATAAAATTCAATATAATGTAATTACATGTGTTATATATATAATAAGTTTTGTTTGAATTTATTATAAGTTTAGTTTAGTAATGTGTTGCTCCACTTAAATGTTTAGCAGATGGATTTGCCTGACCGTCGTTGGATGTATTGTACTCCTAGAATGATTAGAGGAAATGTGAATGTGGAATTTTATAATGAACTCGTGTTATTTGTTGAATTTGCAAAAAGCCAGCCACATTACATGAGTGGAAATTGCATTAGGTGTCCGTGTAATGCTAAGAAATGTCAGAATAAGCAATATAAAGAGATTGATGAGGTCCTAGTGCATATTGTGAAGAATGGTTTCGTTGATAATTATTATAATTGGACTAGTCATGGCGAAACACGTTGGCCTTATAGATTTGATGAAGTGTTTTACTATTACACTACTGGAATCTATCAACTTGAAGCAAATTTCGATCATGTTGGCACTAGTAACGAGGTAGAACAACGGTTTGGGGACGAAGAACAACAGTTTGGGGACGAAGAACAACATTTTGGGGACGAAGAACAACAGTTTGGGGACGAAGAACAACATTTTGGTGACGAAGAACAACAGTTTGGGGACGAAGAACAACAGTTTGGGGACGAAGAACCGAATATGTATCAAACAATGATCAGGGAAGCTGGCTTTTCAAACATGGAAGAGGAGCCGACGAATGAGGCATTTCGGTTTTATGAGATGCTCAAATTAGTCGAAGAAGATTTATATCCGGGTTGTGAATCTCACTCACAGTTGTCATTTAATGCACGACTCATGAACATTAAGACCGAGAACAAGCTTTCTAACAGGGCATATGAGCAAGTGACACAGTTATGCAGTGAAATTTGTCCTCAAAATAATAAGGTGCCTACGACGTTTCATCAAAGCAAACAAATGTTGAAGAATGTTGGTTTGCCGGTTGAGAAGATTGATTGTTGTGTGAATGGTTGCATGTTATATTGGGGTGACGAAGATAGCAGTCTGAATATGTGTAGATTGTGTGGCCATCCCCGGTACAAAGAGGCACGTCGAAAGGGACCTGGTGGTCAATCGAAGAAGACAAAGAAGAAAGTGCCATATAAGAAGATGTACTACCTTCCTATCATTCCCCGTTTGATGAGATTATATCAAACAAGTGCCACTGCACAACACATGACGTGGCATGCTACAGATTCCTCTTCGGCTGAGTCGAGGGAGATGCGACATCCGGCAGACTCAGAGGCCTGGAAACATCTTGACAACGTGTTTCCAAATTTTGGTTGTGAACCGAGGAATGTGAGATTAGGTTTGTGTACTGATGGTTTTGCACCGTTTGGGATGCATGGGAAGCAGTATTCTTTGTGGCCGGTGATACTGACTCCATATAATCTTCCTCCGTGGATGTGCATGAAACCTCAAACAATGTTTCTGACTGTATTGGTGCCTGGACCAACGAATCCAAAGGACAAACTGGATGTTTATCTCCAACCTCTTATAAAAGACTTGATCTTCTTATGGGAGAATGGAGTCCAAACATACGATGTTTTTAGAAAGCAGAACTTCACGATGCGTGCTGCTCTTTTATGGACCATTAGCGACTTTCCTGCATATGGTATGTTGTCCGGGTGGAGTACGGCCGGAAAGAAAGCATGTCCGTATTGTATGGAGAATACTGAAGCTTTCAGTCTCCCGGTGAGTAAAAAAGTTTCATGGTTCGATAATCACCGTAGGTTCTTACCTCAAGGTCACCCGTTTCGAAGAAATAAGAAGAACTTCGTAAAAAACAGAGCAGTCACAAACAATCGACCTCCACTACGAGATGGTATTTTATACATTTATTTAATAATCGAGTACTAAACGTATATTTATCTATTGCTTTTAGTGTCACTTATAATTTACTCTCCGTACAGGACGTAGGTTGTTATATGAGGTTCAAGTGACGGGGTTGAAAAAAAGTACTGAGGAAAATGCAGCGGAACACAACAGAGGAATTGAGGGTGGTTGGAACAAAAGGAGTATTTTTTGGGACTTACCATACTGGAGTTCACTATTGATACGACACAATTTGGATGTGATGCACATTGAAAAGAATGTGTTTGACAATGTGTTCCACACAATCATGAACACGGAAGGCAAGACGAAAGACACTCCAAAGTCTCGGGAGGATTTGGACACTCTTTGTCGCCGTCCAGAGTTGAAAAAGGATGAGCGTACAGGTAAATTTCCAAAGGCTAGCTACACACTGGATAAGCCACAAAAACAAAGATTGTGTAGGTGGATAAAGGAGTTGAACTTTCCGGACGGCTACGTGTCGAACTTGAGTCGATGCGTAGACACAACAACGGGTAAGGTTGCAAGGATGAAGAGTCATGATTGTCATGTATTTATGCAACGCTTGATACCGATTGCGTTCCGAGAACTTCTTCCTCTCAATGTGTGGAGGGCTATCACTGAATTAAGTCTATTTTTTAGAGATTTAACGGCTACAACGATCACGATCGATGATATGATTCGTTTAGATGAAGACATTCCAGTGATTTTGTGTAAGTTGGAACAAATTTTTCCACCTAGCTTCTTTAACTCGATGGAACACTTACCCGTTCACTTAGCGTATGAAGCGAGAATTTGTGGTCCGGTGCAATACAGGTGGATGTACCCATTTGAAAGGTAAAATCTTACTTTTTTTTATTTCATTACAATTACACATGCATTCATATAAGTTTTATATATATATATATATGTGTGTGTATATCAGGTATCTCCACAACTTGAAACGCAATGCTAAACAAAAGGCAAACGTTGTAGCATCGATTGTGAATGCTTATTTGAATGAAGAGGTTGGCATGTTTTGTTCTTATTACTTTGAAGACCACGTCAACACAAAGTTAAGAAGTGCTCCACGTAACTTCGGTGGTACATCCGCTGACGATATCAGTGAAGAGGTCGATGGAATGCTCTCCATATTCAAGTCTAAGGGACGGCCAATAGGAAAACCCACTGAACGATATTGGGAGACGAACTCGGAGGCGGAAATAGCACAAACGTATGTGTTGTTGAATTGTGATGAAGTTCAGCCATACATCGAGTAAGTATTTCATATATAAATCGTCTATTTAAATACCACTTCATTTATGTCATTTAATATTAACCAAGTTTTTGAATGTTGTGAATTAGGATGTACGCTCAAGAACTACGACGAGCAGAACCAAACATCTCAGATGCATATATAGATGCTCGTATTCAACGTGAATTTTCCCGATGGTTCGAACGTTATGTGAGTACCATTTAATTAATTATGTTTTACGTAAATAAATTAATATTTATTTTAATTAATTTTAAATTGAGCCGTATAGGGACGGGATAACGCTCTAGACAGTCGATTCTTACGAGATCTCAGCAAGGGACCACTACGTCGTGTAAAGACTTACAACGGTTATATTGTGAAGGGCTACAAATTTCATACGTCTGGGTATGCATCGACAAAGGCAACTACCAACAGTGGCGTCTGCGTTAGCAGTGCGAATTACAATGCAGATGCAAGTGATTACTTTGGGGTGTTACGGGAAGTCGTCGAAGTAGAATATCCAGGATATCCAACAAAGACTGTAGTGTTGTTCAAGTGTCATTGGTTTGATTCAGGCCATCTAGGAACAAGAATTCACCCGGAGTACAAGCTCGTTGATGTTAGTTCGAAAAGGGCGTATGTTGGGGATGATCCATTTGTATTTGCCCATCAAGTATCTCAAGTATACTACTGCACATATCCGGGAGCTCCACGTGGTTATGAATGGCACGCTGTTTGCAAAGTAAAGGCAAGGTCAATGGTAGAAGTCCCTAAAAAGGACAAAAATACTGAAGATGAATCTCCATTTCAAGCAGAACAAATAGAGACTCCAACTGAAGTCTTTACGGGAGATTTCAATCTTTCTGTACCCTTGACGGTTGCAAATCCCCAATTAATCGAAATTGAAGGTGAAGAGGAGGGGGATGAAGAAGAGGATGAAGATGAGGATGAAGAGGAGAATGAAGAGGAGAATGAAGAAGATGAGGATGAGGAGGAGGATGAGGATGAGGAAGATGACGATGAGGAGGAGGAGGAGGAGGATAGGGACGAAGAGGAGGATGAAGACGATGAAGATGAAAATTAATTCAATTAATGTAATGTATTTATTTCTTATTTTATAAAAGTTGATTAATTATTTATCATTTAGGTACAAATTATAAAAATTAAATTTACTATAAATATAAGCCACAACCAATATATTTATTAATATATGTGGAAGAAATGAATTTCGTGATTTTTTTAAAAAATATTTTGGTAATTTAGTAAGTATATAGAAAAAATTGAATTATTTAAAAAAAAAAAAAAAAATCGCCAAAATGCTGACGGAATTCACCTTCCGTCGGTATTTACGTCGGTATTTACTTTTTGAACAATACCGACGGATTATCCGTCGGTATTTACTTTTTGAACAATACCGACGGATTATCCGTCGGTATGTACCCTTATATAAAACCTCAACCTAGGGTTTTCTTTCCGAAGTTTCGTCTCTCCCACCTCGCCTCCCTCCACCACCTCGCCAAAAGCTCCACCACCTCGCCGAAATTCACATGGCCTTCTGCTCCTCCCTCGCATTTGCCGCCGTCCGCATCTTCAAACTCGTGGAGCCCGCCGCCCTGACCCGCCGCATCTACCTCTCCTCCGTCGTCCCAATCGGCGCCCTCTACAAGTTCGTTGTCTTTTGTTCTTATGCATTTTCTGAGCATAGTTTTATTCCTTAGGCTTTATCATATTGATTTCAAAAGTATTCTTTGCCTTGAGGCAGTCACAAGTTATCTTATATAGCATGTGAATTTGCCTTGAGGCAGTCACAAGTTTTATTCCTTAGGCTTTATCATATTGATTTCAAAAGTATTCTATTGAGCATAGTATTCGTTTTATTTATTGAGATTGATGTAATGTTTACTACTTTATAACATACATGAATTTAGTATCTTTTTGGACGTTTATATAACAAGTAATTGAGTACATTCTTGATTTCTTTTTATGAATTTGTTTGCTCTTTTCTATCTAACAGTAATATGATGTTCCAGGTTTGTGACTAGAAACATGCTGAGTGGAAATATTCCTGATGCAATTTTGAAAGATGTAATATGATTTCTTTTTATGAATTCGTTATCCTTGTTATATATCGTGCTATATCTTTTAAAATTAGTCGAACAATATAATCAAACTTTATGATTCTGAGAGAGGTGTGATCACTATTATATTTAATTTTAAAAAGTATTTCGACAAACCAATGCCAATTAATTGTGGTCGGAAAATGAAATTCTGGTCGGGGCCTCCCCGGCCACCCATATTTTTTTTATTAATATTTTGTTTTACTGACGGATAATCCGTCGGGATATTCCGTCGGTATGTGAATTTCGAAATCATATTTTTTTTATTAATTATATTGTTTTACTGACGGATATTCCCTCGGTATTATGCCGACGGATATTCCCTCGGTATTATGCCGACGGATATTCCGTCGGCATGTAAATTTCGAAATCAATATTTATTCAAAAATTAATTTCTTTTATAATTATTTTAATTCATTCTAATTTATTTTATAATTATTTTAATCCATACTTTCCGACGGAATTACCGACGGAATGTTGACCCAGTTTGTTAAACGGGTTGTCCGATATACCGAGGGAATATCCCTCGGTATATCCGTCGGCATTTCCGACGGACTATCCGTCAGCATATCCGTCGGACATCCCGACGGACTGCAAATATCCGTCGGTAAAAATACTGACGATGAAAAAGGGGACGGCCGACATTCCGTCGGCAAATCCGTCGGTAACATCGGCGGCCGACGGAAATTCCGTCGGGAAATCCGTCTCCAAAACGCCCTTTTTTTGTAGTGTAAATCAGGTCAAACATGCGGGTATATATGATATTGCACGCTTAATTAATTGGTAGCCGTTATAGCCCAGTGGTTGCTCTTTGAATTTTTTACTACAGGGTCACGTGTTCGAATCCTACCTACAACAAACTTTGAATTTAATTTTATTTTACCACTTTTTTTTCGAATCCTACCTACAACAAACTTTGAATTTAATTTTATTTTACCACTTTTTTTTTTCGCACCTAATTTTATTTTAGCACTAGTTTATATAGATTATAAAAGTGCAAGACTTAACAACCAAAAAGTGTATTTTTAATAGTCATAAAAGTGCAAGATTAAATAATAAAATTAATAACAATTTTTTTAAAAAAAAATGTGTAAAATTAATGACAATTTAAAAAAAAAAATTAGAAATAGTTTATCTAAATTATAAAAGTGTAAGTACTAATAATCAAAATGTGTATCTTTAATAGTCATAAAAGTGCAAGATTAAATAATAAAATGTGTAAAATTAATAACAATTTTTTTTAAAAAATTAGGAACAGTTTATCAAGATTATAAAAGTGCAAGATCTAATAACAAAATGTGTATCTTTAATAGTCATAAAAGTGCAAGATTAAATAATAAAATGTGTAAAATTAATAACAATTTTTAAAAAAAAATTAGGAACAGTTTATCAAGATTATAAAAGTGCAAGATATAATAACAAAAGGTGTATCTTTAATAGTCATAAAAGTGCAAGATTAAATAATAAAATGTGTAAAATTAATAACAATTTTTTTAAAAAATTAGGAACAATTGCAAATACTAATAAACAAATGGTGTATCATTAATAGTCATAAAAGTGCAAGATTAAATAATAAAATGTGTAGAATTAATAACAATTTTTTTTAAAAAAATTAGGAACAGTTTATCTTGATTATAAAAGTGCAAGTACTAATAACCAAAAGGTGTATCATTATAGTCATAAAAGTTCAAGTTTAAATAATAAAATGTGTAAAAATTAATAATATTCAAAAAATTTAGCACCAGTTTATCTAGATTATAAAAGTGCAAGCACTAATAACCAAAAAGTGTATGATAATAGACATAAACGTGCAAGTTTTTTAAATAATAAATTGTGTAAAATTAATAACAATTTTTAAAAAAAAATTAAATAAATTGGCACCAGTTTATTTATCTAGATTATCTAGATTATAAAAATGCAAATACTAATAACCAAAAACGTGTATCATAATCATTGAATCAATAATAGTGTGGAGTATTTGGAATTTGACAAATAATATTTGTTTCAAGAAACAAGAAAGGCAAAATGAATAGAAGAAAAGTAGTGGAATCTGTTAAACTTAGATTGAAAGTCGATCAATTGAAGAATGGAGAATAAACCCAACATCTTGGGTGTTAACAATGTATTAGGGAGGAAAAGGAGCAGCAACATTTCATAGAGGAATTGTCCATCTTTCTGATATTAAGTTGATGTACTATTAAACTCTGATTCTACTATCTGTAAGGACCCATTTTTTACAAATAAGAAATCCTTTTACTATAATAAAAAATACATTCATTTATACAGTATATATACAAGAATATTTCACCAGCAAATTCTTCTTCTGAAAAATAAAAAAGTAAAATTAAACAGACTGTAATTAATTTCTTTAATGAATTAGTTAATTGGAGTAATTGGCCCTATTGAGAATTGAAGGATTTATTGCAATGTACTTGAATTCCATCCTCCACTTCCCTCCCGGCGACTCTTGACCGGCTTTTGCCCAAGTGCTTACGCACTACTTCCGCCGCCGGATAAATTGCGCCGGAAAGCTTCATCTGAATGTACAGAGGCTTGAGCATATTCAGGTACTTTTGCAAATTTTGCACATCAAAATTCTTCGTCTCTGAATTTCGGCGTTTGAATTCTTCACAATTGTTCGATTCAAACAACCGCCTGCCCTGATTTTCATTTCCCCCCAATTTCGATTTAGTTTTCTTGAGATCCAATAACAGAACACGAAACTCAGTTGCTGATTTCAGAATCTGTTTCTTATCAGATTCATCCCCATTTTTGTCGGCGAGTGTGAAATCGAGGTTAAAGTAGGGGCCGTCGAAGCCGTAGGTAGCGGCAGCGTGAGGCTTTGTGATGCGGCATTAGAGAGGGCAACTGTGCTGTAGTGCTGAAATAAAAGAATTTAATATTACCTGGACTAGGGCGAGGAAGTGGGCCGGATAAGCACATTGGGCTGGAGTACAAATTGGGCTAGAGTACACGGTGTACTCGAAAACATACAAGACTTTGGCAAATTTTATATGTTTGTAAATATTTAGTTAATTTTTATTAGTTATGAGGGTTGAAGGGTAAACAGGAAATACTTGGGGTGTGTATAGTAATAAAAATTGAATTTTAAATTTTAATGGGGTGTGTTTAACATTTGGGGTGTGTATAACATTTTATGGGGTGTTATTAGCCCCACCCAATTCAATTTCTTAGCTTCTTCACTCAACACGTGGGTCATCTGATCCAACACCTTCTTTTCCGGATGGATACCCGTGATCCTCAAATGAGGCGGGCCTTCGGTTCGAGTGCTCAAATCTCGAATTAGGGAACCCTTGTAAACACCCCACCAGCTGTGCCAAGCCCACGGCCGCAATGGCTCCAGCAACTACAACTACCTTCCCCATTCCCCCTTTCATCTTCGATTCGAAATATTTCGAATAGATTTTAAAAAAAATGAATATGTATGAAACGGAACAAAGAGGGAAGGTGCAGAAGAAGGGATTAATTAAAGATTGAAGGTGTAATTTGGGGATTTTGGTTTTGAGAATTTGGGATTTGGCCGCAAAAGTTAGGGTTCTACAAGATTTGGGAAATTTTGTTAAGTGTTTTGTTTGGTTTTGAGTGAAAATTAACAACCAACGGCCACATGATGTGTCTGTCCATTAAAAGTTAAGGGAGCTTGGACGAAATTGCAAATTTTGTACAATATTCAGACCAAAATTGTTAAAATTTAACCTATTGAAATTACATTTAAAAGTTATGGGACCAAAAAATGAGGAAGCTACATGCCTTCTTCATGTTTTCTGGATATTTTTAAATCAATTATGATTGTTTATTTTGTGATTTTTTTTTGAATTACATTAAATACTCATCCCTTAGTGGTGCTCTAACCACTTGAGCTATCCCACTTTTGTCTTATTTTGTGATTCTTGGATAAATCATTTGTAAATATGATAACTTGGATAAATTATTTACACGTTTCAGTAAGAGCTATTGTGATCGGCTTTTCACATCTTATTTTGTACAAGTGCAAATAATGACCTATATATATATATATAAGGAGGATCATTTTATTATTCAGACTCATGTACACTTTAATGATCATACTATGATTAAGTCTTGTGTGACATTCAAGAATTTCAAAATAAGCAGGCAACAATTATAATAACTTACTAAAAATTTCAGAGTGGTCGAAATAGAACAGAAATTTCAACATATGAAATAAAACCTGCAGGCTATCTACAAAAGCATCAGTAATATATCAGCCCGAGGAACGGTCTCCCTTTCCTTTTATTGAAACGAGGCTTTCCTTGTAGGAGACGACGCTGGTTAGTACACAAGTGTTGGGTTTCAGTAAACGCCTTATTTTTCTGGTACGTATATTGTATAGAGTAAAGGTTGAACTTCTGTACTTAAATAAGAGCTCATTATTCTTCCACAAACAAATCGGCAAACCTATTATGTCTTGTAAAGTCGCAACTGCAACTCTATTCCAGCTTCTAATTCCTTTGTTTTCCATCACCCATACTTCAAATGTATTATTATTTCCCAACTTGGATATTGTTACCAAAGTTATTGAATGATCACCGTATGTAGTAATGCATCCTATTTTCGATTTAACACAATCTGGAATCTCAATCTCTTCAAACTTGTCTGTCCTCATGTCAAATGCAAGGATACCAGCTTGACAGATCCAATAATAAACTCCATTACAGTATGTTCTAAAAGAATCTGTGTCACTTACAAAATAACTTGATTTAAAAGAAGCTGCCACATTTCTCCAGGAATCAGTACCCGAATTGTAGACGAAAACCAGATGGTAGGCTAGACCACGCGCATCGTGGTACCACAATTCCCAAATTGAAACAAGCTTAACGTCTCCACTCAAGGGATCGAATCCGAATCCAATAGTATTTTCTCAGACAAGTAAATGTTGTTCAAAAATCATATGATTAGGTTGTTGAGGGAGAGACTTCAACTCTTTTGTGGCTGGGTTCCACAAGGCCAGAGTCTCGAGAATATTCGGCCCAACAGCCACAAGGAATATGCCATTCGCAGCTCCCATAACTCTCCTCAGCGTATAAGGTAACTGAAGATGCAGAGCAGGCTCTTCAAATGCATTTACATTCCACCCATACACATATATAGGACCAATCAACAAACAGGAGCTCCTCTTCATTGCTGCCCTGCCCATAATACTCCTTCACGAAATAGCGACTTGCAATAATAGCGCTCCACGGCTTGCAAACACACTTGAATCGAAACAGAGACTTCACAGGCAACCTCCATAAAATTTCCAGAATCACATCTTCTGGCAGATCAGAATTGTCCGAGCTTTTGGGAAAAATTTCAGAAGATCAGCATTTATGGGATAATAATAAATCTATAAAAAGCATGTAAGCCTTAGTATTATTTTGGATATAGAGCTAGTAATATATATAGAATTATCCAAAATTATAACATGAATAATATTTCTCTCCAGAAATCTGAGTAAAGATCTGAAAATTAGTGATGTGGTAAATGCACTACTGTGACTAACTATCAGACAATTAGAGAGAGCATTCTATTGTGTGTCGTGGAAATAATTTTCATATTCATTGTTGTTTGATTTATTCTTTTATTTTAGAGTTTTATTAATCAAATAAGTTTTTGAGTTCTTAAGTCTAAAATTAGTCTTGTGATTTGATCAACTGAATCTCACCAATTAGAATTATCGAAAATTATAGACACGCACATGTTTACCTCTACCAAAATCTAATGTAAAAACCCTACTTTTCATTACAAATAATTAATCGTAAACGAAGCAGCACATATCAAAGTAAATTGCCAATTTAATCGACATGCTTAGTTCAAATCAAACAATCCCCTTTGCGAAATTAAAAAAGAAAAAAAAAATAGATTTTCGCGTAATTAAATTAATCATCGTAAAGAAACACAGTTAATTACCGTATTGCATTTGCATCTGGTGTCGACGTCATAATTCGCTGCTGCGTAAGGAAGTTCAACGGAGAATATCCGGCTTCGAACGAAACACGCAATTTTTTATCCCCATATCGATTTAATGACGAGTAAAAATAAAAGTATGGTATTCAAATCTGAATCTCTAACTAACTGACTTGCTTCACTAAAATTTTCTCTAACTTTCTAAAATTCTCATTTTCTGTAATTTTGATTTTTTTAAAAATAATTTTATCTTTCATTTTTTTCTCATTTTTTCAACTGTCATTTTTTAATTTTTTTTTTTTACCCATTCTCTCTCACCCTTTCTTCTTTGGTTTAAATTTTTTAATTATAATTTTATTTAATAATTATATTAAAATTTATTAAATACTTCCTTCGTCCAAAGAAACTTTGGCACCTACTTTTTCGATCTTTTAGAAACTCCATCCATACAATATTTAAAATATTATATTTAATGTCATTATTTTTATAGTACATAAATACACACAAGTCAACTCACTTATTTATTTTTTTATAAAATTATATCTCAAAATTCTATTTATTATAATATTTTTTTAAAATGATGAACAGTAAGTATGAAAGTTAATATATATATCAAATAAATCCCAATATCGATTTATGAAAATTATTAAAAAAGTCAAATAAATCTTCAAATATAATGAGATAATTAAAAATAAATAAAGTACGGTATTCATATGCACCGTGTATATATATATATATATGATCATTCAATTAAGATTTTATAAGCAAAAATAAATAAAATCTAAAAAAAAAGGTATGGCATTATCACAAATATTTTGGTAATAAACAAAAATATTTTGAAGTAGACCATTTATCTAATATTGTATAGAAAAATAAATATAATCCAAATGTATGATATTTAAGTAAACCACATATATATTAAACGATTAATTAGAATCTATTTGAATCATACCGGCACGTATGGCCCCTTAAAATTCGCAATCTCACCTTTGAATATTGTAATATCACTCTAATTAACGTACTACTACTTAAGTAGATTAATTGCATTTCGGAGGTTATAAATTTGTCGAGAGTCTTGTTTCTTCTAAGAAATCTCGACTGTCAAGGCTTGATCATTCTATTTATCGTTGAAGCTCCCGCGGAGTCCCTATTTCGGCCGGTACGTGATGGCATATGGTGTCTCACCCGTGGAAATTTTGTGTGTTAATGTTCGGTACAACCACAAAACATCGATCGAGCAGGTTAATTCGCCCATACTCAATCTCTTCAAGCCATCAAATTAATTTTGCCTGCATTGTATGTTTGATGATCTAATTATCTATTACACCCACCCGTCGACTATTCGATTGGGGCCGGGTGATAGGGCCAGGAAAAATATTTTCAAGTTGCACAAAATGAATGCCTTAATCTAGTTTGTCCATCATATTGTTTCATGTTGTCTGTTAATAGAGAAGATTTGATTGATGAATGAATTGATTAGGTTCCTTTCTTGTACAACAAGTTCTTTCCTGGTATATAGGTTCTTTTCTTGTACAACAAGTTGTAATTCACCTATATTAATGAGAATATCATACACCGTAAATTACACGGTGATTATTATCATTCTGTCATGGTATCAACAAATTAAGTGCTGAAAACCCTAGACCAATTTTTTTCTTTCCCATCCGTTTCTTCCTTCTCCTTCACAATGTTGGATATTGTTCCAGCAACACCTAAGGATCCCGATCACATTCCCCTTGCCACTTTGATTCACATGGTTATGATCCGCCTCTCTTCATCAAACTACCTTCTTTGGAAGAGTCAAGTTCTTCCAATGCTTCGATGTGATAATCTCACAACCTTTGTCAACGGTTCTGGTCCCGAGCCCGAACCTCTGATTAAGTCGTCCGAAGACAAGGACGAACCCAACCCAGCCTATCTTCTCTGGCGCAAACGCCACGATCGTGTCCTTTGCCTGCTTCTATCCTCTCTCACGGAAGAAGCTATGTCTGAAGTCGTTGGCCTCTCTAAGGCTCGTGATGTTTGGCTTGCCCTAGAGGCCGCATCCAATCCCTCCTCCCCATCCCACGCTCAACAACTCCGGGATGAGCTACAATTCCTCCGTCGTGGTTCGCTTTCCGTCGTCGAGTTCAATAGGAAGTTTACTAATCTCTGTCACCAGCTTGCTGCAATTAGCCACTCAGTTTCTGATGCGGACAAGGCTCGATGGTTCCTTCGCGGACTTGGCCCGCAATTTCGAGCGTTCATTGAGGTTCGCCTAGCCATCGCCCCCTTACCCTCCTTTCGTGATATGTTGTCTCAGGCCAGAGATCATGAGTTACGCGAGAAAGCTATGGAAGCTTCTGACGCTCAGCCGCCTACTGCTGCCTTTTACGCTAATCGTTCAGGCCATCGCTCGTCGTCTTCCGGTAATCGTACTTCGAATCAGGTCCGCGACGGTGGTCGTGGTCAGGGTGGTCGCGATGGTGGCCATACCTCCAACAGTGGTGGCCGTCCCCAAGGTGGCGGTACTAAGCGTGTGCCTCGCTGCCAAATCTGCCGCGATGCTCATTACGCCACTAATTGCCCGAACAGGTTCTCTCGGGATTATAATTTTCATGATTCCCAGTCCCGATCTGCAAACATTGCCCAGGCGTTTCAAACTCGGTGTACCGTCAATCCCTCATCTGTATCAGATTGGTATGTTGACACTAGT
This sequence comes from Galeopsis tetrahit, assembly GCA_963675135.1. Lineage (NCBI taxonomy): Eukaryota > Viridiplantae > Streptophyta > Magnoliopsida > Lamiales > Lamiaceae > Galeopsis > Galeopsis tetrahit. Next base: position 74,030,365 of record OY776121.1, on the reverse strand, counting down.
GCCTCGGCTCATATGACGTCCTCCTCCACTGCTCAAGATTCCTTTGAACCCTATTCTGGTAATGGTTCAGTCATCGTCGGTAATGGTGACTCTCTTCCCATTTCGCATATTGGTTCTCGTGTTATTAATACCTTGCCCTTGTTAGATGTTTTAGTAGTACCTCATATTACTAAAAATTTATTATCTATTAGCAAGTTAACCAATGATTTGCCTGTTGATGTTATGTTCTCTAACAACTCCTTTGTGGTTCAGACTCGGTTGTCAAAGAAAATCCTCGCTCGACGGACGTGTAAGGATGGCCTTTACATTCTAGAGCAGGGCACATCTGCCCTGGTTGCTGCTTTAAATTCCAATCTGTTGAAGTCTTCTTTTGAGTTGTGGCACTCCCGTTTGGGACATGCTTCTATTTCTGTTATTCAGTTGTTAAAAACTTTAGGCCATTTGAGTGTTACTTCTGTTTTGCCTAAGCCGTCACCTTGTACTTCCTGCCAATTGGCTAAGAGTAAAAGGTTACCGTTTGATTTAAACGATAAACGTGCTTTACATGTTTTAGATCTTATACACTGTGATTTATGGGGTCCTTCTCCTGTTTTGTCTGTCGATGGTTTCAGATATTATGCTTTATTTGCGGATGATTTTTCTCGTTTCTCGTGGATTTATCCCTTACGCGCAAAGTCTGAGTTTTTTGATGCTCTCAAACAATTTAATACTTTCGTTTCCACTCAATTTAACTCATCCATTAAAAATTTTCAGAGTGATGGTGGTACTGAATTTACCAACCATCGTGTCCGTGATTTTTTTAATTCATTTGGTATCTTACATAGATTTTCTTGTCCTTACACTCCTCAACAAAATGGTCGAGCTGAGAGAAAACATCGTCACATAACTGAAACTGGTTTATCACTTTTGTTTCACTCTCATACCCCTCTTCCTTTTTGGGTTGATGCCTTCTCTACCGCTGTCTACATTATTAATAGGCTTCCATCTCCTGTTCTTAACAATAAGTCACCATATGAGCTTTTATTCCACTCTCCTCCTTCATATAGCAATTTTAAAGTTTTTGTTTTCGTGTGTTTTCGTATCTCCGTGATTATGCTACTCATAAGTTGGCTCCTCGTAGTCATCCTTGCATTTTTCTTGGCTATAGCAGTATTCACAAGGGTTTTCGGTGCTACGATCCTGTCTCTTCGCGCACTTACATTACTCGTCATGCTCAATTCGATGAGACTCTATTTCCTTTCTCTTCTAATACTTTGTCTACATCTCATACTGACTTGGACTTTTCTTGTTTTTTGGATCCTCAGGTTTCTCGATCGACAATCTCGAGTCCTGCCTCTTCACGATCTGTTCCGCACGATCCTCCTTCATCGTCACATGCGTGTTCTTCTCCTACTGGGGTTTGCACGCTCTGCCCTGTTGATTCATCTCATGAGCCAACGCCAATGCTCCATACCGTTGTTCCCGACCCAATTCAGGTTCCAGTGCCTGATCCTGCCATACCCGCACCCACCGACCCTGCTGGTCATGGCTCTCCTTCCACGGTTCCCGTTCCTCCAGCTAGTCCTCCACCCGCTCCATCTGTTTCACTTCATCCCATGCAAACCCGTGCCAAATCCGGTATCTTTAAACCCAAATATTCGGTTGATATTGCTACCACTAAGCTGCTACATTCCTTGTCTGTCTCCACAGAACCTCGAGGGTTCAAATCTGCCTTAAATCTTCCACATTGGCATTCTGCCATGCGTGACGAAATGGAGGCTTTACATTCTAATCAGACATGGGATCTTGTCCCTCGTCCGCCTTCTGTCAACATTGTTGGTTCTAAATGGGTTTTTCGTACTAAGTACAAATCTGATGGATCCATTGAGCGATATAAAGCTCGCTTGGTTGCTCAAGGGTTCTCTCAAATTCCAGGTTTTGACTTCTCGTACACCTTTAGTCATGTTGTTCGTGCTGCCACTGTTCGTGTCATACTGTCTTTGGTTGTGCAGCGCTCTTGGCCTTTGCATCAACTAGATGTGAAAAACGCCTTTCTGCATGGCGTACTTCCTAAACCTGTATTTATGTCACAACCTCCTGGTTTTACTGATCCTCGTTTTCCTAATCATGTTTGCAGGTTGACAAAGTCTCTTTATGGCCTCCGCCAGGCTCCACGTGCTTGGTTTGATAGATTTAGTGTTTTTTTATTCTCCTTAGGATTCACTCGTTCTCGTTCTGACACCTCTTTATTTTTCTTTCATAGTTCCTCTTGTACCATTTTTTTTATTACTCTATGTTGATGATATTATTGTTACAGGAAGCAAATCTGCTGCTTTACAAAAGTTCATTGTTCGTGTCAATAAAGAGTTTGTTGTCACTGATCTTGGTCGTCTCAATTACTTCCTTGGTCTTGAGATTACTCATCATCCTTCTGGCCTTTTCCTTGGTCAAGCAAAGTATGCGTATGATATTCTCACACGAGCTGAAATGCTCGATTGCAAGCCGGTCTCTACTCCACTGGTTGCAGGTGACTCTCTGGTCAGTTCAGGTGAATCGTTCAAGGATCCTACACTTTATCGATCATTGGTAGGTGCTCTACAATATCTCACCATCACTCGCCCGGATCTGTCCTATGCCGTTAATCACGTTAGCCAATTTCTTCATTCACCCACAACGGATCACTTCTTGGCTGTTAAACGGATCCTTCGATACGTTAAAGGGACTATTCATCATGGGCTATCCTTCTCGCCCTCTTCAGACTACAACATTGTTGGCTACTCTGACGCCGACTGGGCCCGCTGTGTGGACACACGTCGTTCCACCTATGGTTACTCCATCTTTCTAGCTAGGCGGCAATCTGGTTTCTTGGAGTGCAAAGAAACAACCTACAGTTGCTCGCTCCAGTTGTGAGTCTGAATATCGTGCACTAGCAAACACTGCTCAAGAAATGGTTTGGCTTTCCCATTTACTTAAGGAGCTTCGTGCACTTCCTTCTTCTCGTTCGCTACTCTTATGTGACAACAAGAGTGCCCTATTTTTGAGTCAGAATTCAATTGCTCACAAGCGTGTTAAACACATTGACATAGACTGTCACTTCATTCGCGAACTTGTAGCAAATGGACATTTGGAGACACGCTTTATTCCCTCTCATCTCCAAATTGCGGACATTTTTACAAAGAGTTTACCCCGGCCAAATTTTGAACTGCTTCGATCCAAGCTTCGTGTCGATGCGATTCCGACTCTTCGCTTGAGGGGGGGTAATAGAGAAGATTTGATTGATGAATAAATTGATTAGGTTCCTTTCTTGTACAACAAGTTCTTTCCTTGTATATAGGTTCTTTTCTTGTACAACTCGTTCTTTCCTTGTATATAGGTTCTTTTCTTGTACAACAAGTTGTAATTCACCTATATTAATGAGAATATCATACATCGTAAATTACACGGTGATTATTATCATTCTATCATCTGTGTCAATAGTCTGTGGAATTCCAAACCTGCATATGATGCTCTTCCAAATATATTTTATCTTTCTATGTTGGGTTAATTTAGTCAGATCTTCGAACTTGACTCCCCATCCCCTAACTAGGTGAGAATTAATGGACATATGAGGCCGATTCCTCATGACTTGCCAAATGACCACGGAGTCTATACTATCTAAGATGGTATCCTAGCTCTGGTGGACCATGAAGGGTTAGTGTAGTGATGGAGATTTTATTTTAATTATTTAGTATTATTTATATTTTATATAGTGTTAGAGCTTTGTTTAGGTTTTGATTAATTATTAGTGGGTCGGGCTTTTAGGGCTTACACGTCTAAAACCCTAGTTTACCTATTATAAATACGAGTCTCAAGAATATTGTAAGGGAAGTTGATTGAATAAAAAAATATTGGGTTTTATCCTTTTTGACGTGTTTTATTTGTGTTCTTCCAATATTCATTTTGAATCAATGGATTATCACTTTTAATCTCGTTTACGTATATTCCGGGCATTCGTAGAATCAACGGATTTACGTGTGTATCGTACTTCAGCCTGCATCAGTTGGTAATCAGAGCCCTAACGATTCTGTGGGGTTTATCGTTTATCAACGATGAAGCAAAATTACGATACGGAGGAGAAATTTGATTTTCTCTGGTCTCAATTGGCCGCCACCGTCGATGGAATTTTCGACAGCTACAGCCAACGAGACGAACTTGCCGCACTGGAAACTCCAGCGCCACCACCATCTCTAGTTTTGGCAGCCCTTGTCGCCGCCGCCACAGTGCCTCCCCCTTTCCAGAAACTCATTCCACCAGTTTCACATCTCTACACAACCAACGGATTCAGTCGACGACTTTCATCGTACATGTTCAGCCCGTGGAAGATGTTAACCAAGTTGGGCCAACTAATATTTTGGGAGAATTTGGTCCTGTATTTTATGAGGGAAATAGTGGACCTAGAGTTAGTAATAATTGTTTTTTTATTACTAATGATAGTTATTTTGGCACTTCTCTTAAGCCAACATTTGCTTATAGTCTCAAGACCTTAGGCAACGTACGAACTGCAAATGTTTTTGAGGTCAAATTTCCTGAGGCGTTAATTAATTTTGCTTTCTCTGAAGATGATCCCGTCGTGGTTTTTTTTTTCATACTGCTAGAGATAAGATTCATGCAGATTCGAGGACGAATCTTTTCGAAGAGGGAGAGAATGATGGAGATTGTATATAGTGTTAGAGCTTTGTTTATGTTTTGATTAATTATTAGTGGGCCGGAGTTTTAGGGCTTACACGCCTAAAACCCTAGTTTATCTATTATAAATACGAGTTTACATTGTAAGGGAAGTTGATGACGAAGTAAGGGAAGTTGATTGAATAAAAAAATATTGGGTTTTATCCCTTTTGACGTGTTTTATTTGTGTTCTTCCAGTATTCATTTTGAATCAATGAATTATCACTTTTAATCTCGTTTACGTATATTCCGGGCATTCGTAAAATCAACGAATTTACGTGTGTATCGTACTTCCGCCTGCATCATGTAAGCAAATCACATCTTTAATTCTTCAAGGTCGACAATCACATCTTTACTCTACGTTTATTAATTTTAAATTGGTAATTAAGGTGCGACATAATCTATCATCATGGATTAATCCCAGCATTGGGACAATAAAATATAGGTAACTCATAATAATTGATGAGATAAATAAAGCATCATGTTTTTTTGGCTCCCGGCCATATAATGATCGATGGCCCTACCCCATTTACAGCCCTAAATACTCGCACCATGACCATGTGACCCGTTCCGTACATGCATGAATCAGTACAAAATTTTATTATGATCGATCCGTATTCGTACCATAATTGCCCAAATCCAAGGTTCATTTTCTTTTATTTCAAATTAATTAAACTATTCACCGATTATACCATATGCATTGTACGTGTTAGCTAGCGTTACAGATTCTCAAATAATCTTCTGCATGTGATATATATATAGTACCATATTTCCTACTATAATTCATACTCCCTCTGTCTCATAAAGATAGCTACATTTGACTTTAAAATTAAGAAAAATCAATAAATGTAGTCAAATTTAACTAATGTGTCAATTTTATTCTTGAAATCACATCCTTCAAAATCTGCTAAGCCTTAATTACTTTTATTAATTAGGGGTAAAATTGACAATAAAGCATTTAATACTAAAGTAAAAGAGGAAATTGAGCTAATTTGAGACATTCAAAAAAGGAATATGGAGCTATCTTTGTAATTGTGGGGCGGAGGGAGTATGTGGAAATTAATTAAAGGAGTGCTATTCACAAAGTTTGGAGATTATCTTTAGCTTTATTTGAACGGTACGTTACGTACCCAACCTTTTTTTTTTTTTGGTATGGACCGAACTAATCGTACTGATCAACTCGAATGAAATTGAACCGGAATAACCTAATTAAATATGTATTAATATCTAATTATTTATTTTATTTTGTATTTATCAAATTGAATTATAATTATATGATAGTATGATATAATTTAGAAATTTTAGAGTATTAGTAATAGATTAATAATCATTATACGTTTAAACACCTTAAGAGAATCGTATAATTTAGTTTTAATCGTAAAAAGAAAAAGATGGGTAGATAGTAAAAAGAAAAGTAAACAAAATTGTTTTTCATTCGATCTAGTCCGTTGAAATCGAAAATTTATTCTGAAAATAATTAAAAATTTGTACCGATTCGAATTTTGGTACTTAGAAATTAATATACAAGAATTAATTTTCACTCTCTATACAAGTTCGAACTTTTAGATGAGATGGAATTCTTTAATGATATCAGAGCAAATCGGGCAAACGACCTGGGTTCGATCCCATTTAAATTAAGAGGTGTTAATCTGGCCCACGAGTGACGAGATTCCTGTTGAAAGCACTCCACCCATTTAAATTAAGAGGTGTTAATCTGGCCCGTACAATAATTAATTCCCACCCTCTCTACAAGTTCGAACTTTTACCCATTTAAATTAAGAGGTGTTAATCTGGCCCACGAGTGACGAGGAGTGTTAGGAATTAATATACAAGAATTAATTTTCATCCTCTTTACAAGTTCGGACTTTTAGATGTGACGGAGACACTCGAATTATTGTATGAACACGGATATTTTCAAATATTTGTTTTGGTCCATGATGTATGAACCCTTGTAGATGTGTTCCTTAAAAGCGGTACTTCTTGAATAAATCAAAAGTAGTATTTTGAAGGCAAATAATGATACTTATAATGTTTCCATTAAAAATATTATTGTTACTGTTTTGAGATATATCGTATGTTACTTTTACAGTATTACATTACACTTAAGTAGAAAAACACCTTTTTCAAAGATGAATGTACAAAATACCGACAGTTTCATCATCATGACACTCCCCATAAATTAATTAGACAAGTTGTATTACTTCCACTTCCTTATATTTTAACACATTTGTTGTATGTGTTTTTGATCGGTTGATCTGGATGTGGACTTTGCAAGCACTAAAAAATCATGTATTATTATCGGGGTTATTACGTGTTAATACGAATTAATCAGGTCGATTTGTGATGAATAGTATGAAGAACACAAGATATAGCTTCTTGGAGAAGCTAAAAGCTTTGAGGAGCTTGGGAGTGTATTGCTTTAGGTTTTTTTTGTAGGAATTCTAACTTAATTGTACAAATGGGTCTTTTAGGCATTATATACTAGGATTTTTGGGCTGCCGAGCCTTTACACGTGGCGGCCCTATATTGGACTTGAGATCCCACCACAAAAAGGTGATGGAACGCTGCATTAAATGTTAAACCGCCTTCTCGGTGGTCGTCCTCGCCTCAGTCGAGGAGCTGAGCCACGGTGGTCGCCGGAGACCTTGATCGTCCGGTCATCTCTTCGGGGGATGATCGTGCTCGCCATGCTTGATACCTTCTCCAATGGCTCTTAGACTTGTCTTTATCTAACTAGCTCTGCACGTGCTCGCCAACATTTTTGGGCGAGCACACAATTACATTTTCTTCATATTGTTGACTAGTCGTCGCATGACCTGGTTGACTAGTCGTCGCCACGCAAGCTGGTGACTAGGATTGACTTGTCAAAGATTGACTTTTTTTACTGTATATAACAACATTAATTTGTCATCGGTCTATCTCTAGATTTACCAGAAACAATTCACAAAAATGTAACGGGGAAGATAATGTAAATGCTTATTCTAGTAACTTATTTAATTTTCTTTACGTTAATGTATGGACTTTGTAGAATTTGGTCGTAATTCTTTATTTTGTGCTCCGCCACTTGTATAGTTGTATATAGTGTATTCCTTTTGATTACTCTGTCGTGTTTTGGATAATTCATTTTGGTAGTTGAAACTTGAAAGTGACAAATATATTGTACTCAATAAACTTCCTTTATCTAATTGCTAATATATATAGTACAAAATTTTGGTTGATCGATCATGAATTTTCTATACAAATTTCAATGATCCGTAAGAACATTAAGAAGTGCAACTCTACTTTTCAACAATTGCCTAAACAATCTGTCAACACCTCCCTCAATTTCTTGTATGCAAGATTCAAGATTTTGTAGACTCTTTTCCACCATTTGCCTGTCAGCAATTTTGGAATCACTTCTGCCAAGACTCCTTTGAACATCATTTACAGCCAAATCTACACACCCCACCTCTGTAATGAAACCATGATCCTTTCCTGATTTTGTAACCATCAGCTTCGAAACCAGATTCCATCCATTAGACTTGACGATGGACGACGAAAAGAACACCAAAATGCCCTTCAACATGTCAATTGTGAGGCTGGTAACTGAAAGGTTGGAGCCATTGTTGCTTTCCAGATTCTTTAGTGTTCTTAGAGTCTTGGAAATGCACTTGTTCATCTTTTTTCTGATGCATAAGTACGAAGCTATCGCGTTCTTGATCGTCGAATTGGAATCAAGGCCCTTGCGACGAAGCGCAGAGTGAAGGGCTTGAAGTGTTTCTCTTAGCATTTGGACTAATTCTCTGATGGTGTTACAAGAATCAAGAAGCTCTACTGAGCTTTCGAGTGATTCTTCGACTGATTTGCCATCTTGTTTGTGAAGGGCTTGTGTTTGTGTTGCACAATTGTAGAGGTCAGCAAGTGCAAGAAGGCCAGATTGAATAGAATCTGAGGTTATTGGAGAATTTTTTGAAAGGGAAGAAAACTGCCAAGATTGGAGCTTTTCTAACTCTGTTTCAAAGCCTGTGGAATTGAGTCTTGAAGGGAGACTTATGGATCTAATGTGAATTTGTGAAACTGCCATTTTGATTCACTTTCTTGATTTTTGCAAGGATGAAAAAAGATGGTTGATTGTGATGATGATGATGATTAAATGATATGTGATTGTATGTATATATAGTGAGACAAACATGATTGTGCATGTGATTGGGAAAGGGCTGCCCACTATTTATTTTTTAATAACTTTGTTGCATTTTTCATCACCATCAGTGAATTATAAATTAAAGGACTAGCAGTCATGCATATGCATTGAATATTGACCAGACTATATTGTAGAATTTTTTCTTGTCCCTCTGCCTCCCTAATCATTAGTGGGATTCATTCAACCAAACTTTAAATATTAGTGGCTGCTTTATGGTTATGGAGCAAAGAACCTAGTCACCTAATTAATACTAATTAATTACTAAGAATACAAAAAATACTCCATAATTTATGTTAGAGAAAGAGGGAGTGTGTTTTTATGTTTTACAATTCTATTTCTGGTGTGTAAAATGACATTTTGCCGTACAGTGGTTTATCCTTCAAATAAGTTCGAATGGAGTCATATTTCATGCATATATACTTGGCATATACACATTTAATTTAATTTTTTTGTAAGGGAGGCATTTAAATACACTTGATATTTTTAATTTGAACACCAAACCACTAATTTATATTATTATATATGATTTGCAAAGACGTCATTTTCAAGGGGAGCAATAATAAAGTTATAAGTAGAAAGATAATATTGCTAGGTGTAGAGATCTAGTTGGTGAAATGGCAGGAATTAGATTAGATCCAAATATCAAATATTGAAATTGGCTGGCAAAATAGGGTGGGTTGGGCAGACAAGGAAGCACTTGGAATATATGCAATTTGATTTAATTCAAATTAAGTGTAATTAATCGAATCTTTATCATTCCTTGGAAATTGGTACTTTTTCTTGAATTTTTTAGCACTAATAATGAAAAGATTTGTTGTAGACAAGAGCGGTGGGCCGTTGTACGGTTGTAGGCTGTAGCAAGCCCAACATAAAATGCAAAAACGTTTTATTTATGTCTCTTTTATTTTAAGAAAAATATTGACATTTAAAGGAAAAGGAGTTGGGTATATAGCGTATTAATCATTTTTAATGGTTGAAATAATATATTTTTTCCTTCAAAAAAATATTTCTATCTTAATAAAAAAAGTCATCGCAATTGGTTACGGCCTCACAGATGATCGTCAATGGTCTTGCATGTAACTGCAAGTAGCTAGTTACGGTTGATTGTGGCATTAATGTTATTGGCTGCAGTTGGTCGTAACTATAGACTCGTTGGTGGTAGTGTATATGGTCATGTATATGCTTAATTGTGAAAGGTTTTACATAGAATGAATTACATTTTATTATACATATGTATTAATGTGTATTAGGGCAATATAATTTTAAAAAAAAAACACTTTTTAATGTTTAGTTTTAAATAAAACATGAAGTGGGATAAATTTTCATTTTTATGGTATAAAAAGTGGAATGTATATACCCAATCCCCGGGAAATTAAAAAAAGCAAGAAATGATATTAGAAATGCAGATATTTCAAGACAAAAACATTCATTAGCCACAATATTGTCAGAAAGAGGAGTTGAGACATTGGCATGTGGGCTCAGAATGGATCAAAAATGTTTGGTCATTCATTTTCTTGGAACAGATAAAAACAGTATCGTTTTACTTTAAACATACAACCGAATAGTAACATGGGAAACGTCCCTCCAATTTTTCTGACAAGGGTCGGCGTACAAGAAGAAAAATTGGGCCTTGGAATTAATAGCACAAAGAAAAAATTAATACTATATTTTAATTAGATTGTTTAATTTCAGTAAAATAAATGGAGATTTGTTAATTGGATAAATAGTACTCCATAATATTAGATTGTGTTTTGAAAGTCACATGTGCTGCTAACAGGAATTGAATCATGAACTTGAACTTTGGTGTAAATGACCCATTTTCAATTGTCTCCACTAACTTTTAAGTTACTACCATTTTAAGAAAATAAACTTGTAGTGCTGCCATAAACATATATTTCGAATTTATGATTATAAAACAAATACTTTGAGTTTATGATTATAATCACTACTGTTAATTTGTACACATGTGCATGTGTACAAATATTTAAATAGTATAATATATAATGATATTTGAAAAGTAAAAAAGGGAAAGCCACAATATTCCAATTATCAAACTTTCAACAGTCCTTTTTTTTTACTAATAGTTAAGGAGGAAGAGATGTCTTGAGGCCTTATTAAAAATGAAAAATTAAGGAACCCAAAAGGTCCAATAAAATAAAGGCGTGGTTATATGCCCCTCCAAAATGTTAGATGCACCCACCTTTACATTTATTAATTAAAATACTATATTTACCCTTTTAATAAAATATTATAGATACATACACTCCCTCTTAAAACCCTAACCCTAATTTTACAGCTGCCACCGTTCCTCCAGTAGCCAGCCGCCGCTCCTCCACCACCTCCGGCAGCCACAAAAATTTCAAAAAATAAAATAAAATTCAACAACAAAACTTAAAAACAAACTCCCCTCAACTCATGCCACAAAACTAACAACAAATCCTAAACTCAAAACATAGAAATAAAAATAAAAAAATAAAAAACTTATTTTTGACAAACTAAAGTTGACTAAAAACATTTCCATTCAGGGACGGAGGCAGCAAGGGGCCAGGGGGGTCACTGGGCCCCCCACCCATTTTGAATACTTTTACTATATACTTGTGTATTATATTTTATAATTGACTTTGGCCTAGTGGTTAAGTTACAAAAATAGAGTTTTCCTTTTGCTCATATCAACTAGAGTTCAATTCCCCCAAATTGCAAGGTTCTTTTCTATACATGTTTTTATTTCATATACTTCCTTGTCCATTTTTTAAGTAAACGTTTTTTATACTTATTTTTATTTCATATAATTTCTTTGTCCATTTTTTAAGTAAATGAGTAGAGATAAAGTAGTGTAAATAATATTTTTTTTTTAAAAATAAAAAGTATTACGATAGTAATATATTAGCGATTTTGACACTATTCTGTCTCTTTTGAATCAAGATTATTGAATATTACGTTTTTATAGTAATGTTAATCGGGCCCCCCGACATAAAATTTCTGGCTCCGTCACTGTTTCCATTGACACTGGTTTGTCGACCAAGAATACCCCCATCGGTAAGATATCGTCGAAAATTTCTTTATAAAAAAAAATGAAATTTTCAACAATAAAGGTTCGATCGACCATAAACACTCTCATCAATAACAATTTGTCCATAAGTGTGTTTGTGGTCGAACATTGTTGTCGATGAGAGTGTTTATGATCGAACCTTTATTGTCAAAATAAAGGGGAAAAAAATAAAATTACTTGGACGGAATCATAAGGGGCGACGGAAGTGGGAGGGAGGAAGGGTCGGCGGCGTCGCTGGACGAAGGAGGTGGCGGCGCATGTTGTTGAGGGAAAAAATGGGGCAGCGCCGCCGTTGGGGGTTAGGAGCAGCGATGTCGTGGGAGGGAGGGGGCGGCGATGGTGGGAGAATTTACAAAAGAGAAGAAAAAAAAACGGTTGCGTGTTGCAACGTTGGGCAACCCTAGCGACGACGGTTGGTCAGCGTTGTGCGAGCAGCGTGGGTGGAGGGGGCAAGTCGAAGGGAGAGTTGGAGGGGCATTTGTTTGTGAAGAATGGGAAAGAATGAAAGAGAAAGGGATGGCATTTTAGAGAGTAAAGGGTATTATAGGTAAATTGAAAAGAGTACATCTATCATATACATGTATGGGGAGTATATGTATCGGGGGAGTGCAACTAACATTGTTAGAGGGGCATATAACCCACACCTAAAATAAAAGGCCCACGAAGATAGAGCCCAAAATTGTGTTTTAAAAAAGAGGGAGGGGGGACCCACAAATTAAGGCCAGAAAAAAATTAAAAGAATTCGCCCAAAAAGAACGGGACCAAAACAGAAACAAATGTAACAAGCCCATTACCCTAAAAATAAAAGAACTGGCCCAAAACATAATGACATCTGTATGTTGGGAGGGGGGATGTTTTTTCTTTTTATTTTTAAATTGTATTGGTACTTTTTTTTAAAAAAAATAATAATTAAGCTGTAAGAGCTTATTTATAATTTTATAAATTGTAAACGTGTAAAACACTAAAACCTAAAACATAACTAAGCACATTTAGGGCGTGTTTTGAAAGTCTACAAAATGCTTCTAGAATCACTTATTTTTAAAGCTCCCTCTCACAAGCTTTTGAAAAAAAGTGATTCTAGAAGCAGTTTGTAGAGTTTCAAAACACGCCCTTAGATAGAGTTTATAAGCTTAGTCAAATCGACCTTAAATAGGCTTGATAAAATTGGGGGATAGTTTTCCCTAAAAACAAGTATACTTCAAGGGGGTGTTTATTTTGGGTTTTGAGTGGTTTTAAAAACCAGATTTTTGAAATCCTAGTTTTTGAAATCCCGATGAACAAGTATACTTCAAGGGGGTGTTTCTTTTGGGCTTTGGGTGGTTTTAAAAACCAGATTTTTGAAATCCTAGTTTTTGAAATCCCGATGAATAGTAATATGGGTGTTTCTTTTGAATTTTGGAATAGTGAAGGATTTAACTTTATGTTAAATCAAGTTGTAAGATTGAATGAATTTATATTATTATATTATTCTTTGGTGAGATTATAATGATTAGTTGATTAAATGTATTATATTATTGTATTATTATATTATTATAGTATTATTATATTATTGTTGAAAAAGAATATAATGATTGAAGTAATATTATATAGATATAACTTTATGTCAAATCAATATGTTTGATAAGGGTGGTTTTGAGTGGATTTTGAAAATCGATTTTTAAATCCCGAAGTAAAACGGGTTTTGGATCTTGAAATCCAAAACCTGATTTTTAAAACCAAAAGAAAACATCCCCCAAGTCTTTAACTAAAGTGTTGCTCTATAGTGGATTCTTTGAGGTTGTTTAATGGCATCAACATCTCTTATTTTGTGCCACCCCAGTATTTCGCCCTGAGAGAAGGAATCCATCTTCTGTTCTGCCAAAATACTCAAGTAATAATTCTGGTAAAGCTTTTACCATACAGTTAGAGTGATTTTGAAAAAAAAAAGTCCTTTCTAAAGAAGAAAAAACAGTTCTTTTGAGGGCCTGCTTATTCGACTCCGAACAACATTATCAAACTTACATTGCCCGACGTGAACCCATCAAAGCAGTTGAAACTTCTTAACAGGATTTGGATGATTAAAGCAATTCAAGACATGTTTATTTAATTTAAATCATATTAATCCCCTTAGACCAAGTGCAGGCAGCCTTCATCAACTATAAGACACATCTATACACTACTGCTAGTACCTATTATAACACACTAAAATTAAAAGGAGGCCAAAACTGATAGTATCTCGCAGATGACTCCTATTGTCTGATCTTTTGTTCAACTAGCTTCTAGCAAATGCAAACGAGAATAATTAGAGAAACATAGAATGCCCCTTCTTTACTCCACATCACACAATTTTAAAACTATAATCTGCTTCTATAACTATTAAATATTCAAGCAAATGCTATCATTACAAAACATCATAACCATTAACCAGTTTTTGTTTCAGGAAAATAAGATAACAGTATGGAATGCAAATTTATAAAAGCAATATTATCATTAAAGAGTCAGACAGGAGTATAAGAAGTACCAGCAGCTTTCTCAAACAACTAGACCTTGCTCTCTAGCTTTCTTCAGCCACTTACAAGTACTTTCCAAAGTCGAATAAGCAGCAATATCTTGTAAGCTCTTGCTCTCAACTGCATAATCAAAAACTTCATAAGCTTCAGCTACTCTGCCTTTCCTACATAAAGCCCTCAAAAACGTCCCATAAGAACCCGTTTCAAGCTTTATATCCCCTTTCTTCATCACTTGATACAACTCAATTCCTTTATCCAACAGCCTAGCCTTACACAATCCAAGCAGCAAAGTGTTATACGTAGTAGAATTTGGACCACACCCCTTTCGTTTCATTTCCTCTAGCAATCCCAATGCTCCCAATGCATCTCCTTCTCGACACATCCCATTCATAAGTGAAGTATAAGTAATCGCATCAGGCGTATGCCCAGTGTCAGACATAATTCTGAGAAACTTCTTAGCATCCTTAACCCTACCCGATTTAGCTAATCCATATATCAAAGTATTATAAGTATAATGATCAGGTTCAATCTTTTCATCCAGCATTTTCTGATACACACTCATCACATCACCCCCTTGAGACAACATACAATAGCCCTTCATAATTGTATTGTACACGTAGCAATCAGGTTTGTACCCTTCCTCACTCAACACTCCCAATAGCCGCATTGCCTCCCTCAAATTCTTGGTATTGCAAACGTTATCAATCATGATAGTGTACGTCACTAAATCAGGCTTTATACCAAAGACCCTCATATCCTTTATAAAGGAATTCACAGAATCTATAGACCTATTCTTAATTAAATGTCTTACCAGAAAATTGTAAGTATACGTATCTGGGTGCGAATCCTTGGACGAAAGCTCCTTAATGTGCTCAACAGCATGCTCTTCTCTACCGCAACCACAAAGGGCCCTCACCGCAACATCTGTTGAGACTTGATTCGGTTGAAAACCGCTGTTGGTCATTAGGTTGAGCACATTGTGTGCACTTGAGAGAGATTCTTCATCGGGCGACGAACAAGCTTGCGTGAGAAGTATATGATACGTAAAACGATTGGGGCAAAAGGGAGGGTGCTTCTTGACCATGTGATTGAGGAAGAATATTGAATCTTGGAGAGCTGAAACAGAGGAAAATGACTGCAGAATCGAGTTGTAGAAACTGGGCTCAGAAGGGGTGTTTTTGGTGGAGGAAATGAACGAATTGAAAAGGGATTTGGCATCGGAGAGATTTGGGGAGTCGATGATGATTGCCGGAGCGTTTGATTGTGTTGTTGATTCATTTTTTGCTGATTTTGGCTTGGGGGAATTCTTCTGCTTTTGCCAATAAGGAATTTGTGATGGGGTTTGTTGTTGCAAAGCAGAAGAGTTTGTGGGTCTAAGAAGAGAGGGGTTTTGGACTGCTGCGCGTCTTAAAGAAAGGGGAATTTTTCCCATTTCTAATCACTGTTTGAGCTTTCTCTTACAGTTACTGAATCTTGATTCAGGGAAGATGATTTTGAAGGGAGGAAATTTTGTGTTAGGGCTTTAGGGGTTTATCGTTGGATCTTAGGTCATGGGTTTTGGGGGCGGGCTAAATATGCTCGCAATTATTATTTCATCAATAAAAATATAAATAGAATATAAAAGTTTCAATTATTATAAATTAAGTTAATTGAATTTAAAAATTATGGAACGGTCTCAAATTCTCAATCGAGTCTAAATGAAAAAAAAAAAATATATATATATATATATAGGGAAATTTTCAAATGCACCTATTCTAAATTATTATCTTTTTTTCTTTACTTATGTTATAATTCTATTTTTTTCTATTAATTAATTAATTAATTTATAATCTATTACTTTATTAATTAATTAATTAATTACAGTCCTTTCAAACTTTTTTTTTTTAGTTTTTTTTTTTCGTTTTTTTTTTAGTTTTTTTTTTCGTTTTTTTTTTGTTTTTTTTTTCGTTTTTTTTTTTTCGTTTTTTTTTTTTAGTTTTTTTTTTCGTTTTTTTTTTCGTTTTCTTTTTTTCGTTACTCACCCCCACTTTTCAATAATAATAGTTGCTACTTTTCATTAATAAAATTTCCACTTTTCACTAATAACAGTTACCACTATTCAGTAACAAAATTTCCATTTTTCACTAATAATAATTACCACTTTTCAGTAACAAAATTTCCACTTTTCAATAATAATAGTTACCATTTTTCAGTAACAAAATTCCCACTTTTCAATAATAAGAATTACACTTTTCAGTTAAAATATTTACCACTTTTCAGTAACAAAATCTCCACTTTTCAATAATAAGAATTACACTTTTCAGTTAAAGTGTAATTCTTATTATTGAAAAGTGTAATCTTATTATTGAAAAGTGGTAGATATTTGAACTGAAAAGTGTAATTCTTATTATTGAAAATGGTAGATATTTTAACTTAAAAATGTAATTTTTATTATTGAAAAGTGATAAATATTTTAACTGAAAAGTGTAATTCTTATTATTGAAAAGTGGAAATTTTGTTACTAAAAAGTGGTAGATATTTTAACTGAAAAATGTAATTTTTATTATTGAAAAGTGGTAAATATTTTAACTGAAAAGTGTAATTCTTATTATTGAAAAGTGGTAACTATTATTATTGAAAAGTGGAAATTTTGTTACTGAAAAGTGGTAGCTATTATTAATGAAAAGTGGTAATTTTGTTATGAAAAGTGATAATTATTATTAGTGAAAAGTGGAAATATTAATTAATTAAAACGGGTATATTTAATTATAAATTGTACAGTTAAAATTATTATTAAAATTGAAAAAATGTTATTCTTATTATTGAAAAGTGGTAGATATTTGAACTGAAAAGTGTAATTCTTATTATTGAAAAGTGGTAGATATTTTAACTGAAAAATGTAGTTTTTATTATTGAAAGTGGTAGATATTTGAACTGAAAAGTGTAATTCTTATTATTGAAAAGTGGTAGATATTTGAACTGAAAAGTGTAATTCTTATTATTGAAAAGTGGTAGATATTTTAACTTAAAAATGTAATTTTTATTATTGAAAAGTGATAAATATTTTAACTGAAAAGTGTAATTCTTATTATTGAAAAGTGGAAATTTTGTTACTGAAAAGTGGTAGATATTTTAACTGAAAAGTGTAATTCTTTGAAAAGTGGTAATTATTATTATTGAAAATTGAAAATTTTGTTACTGAAAAGTGGTAGCTATTATTAGTGAAAAGTGGTAATTTTGTTATGAAAAGTAATAATTATTATTAGTGAAAAGTGGAAATTTTATTAATGAAAAGTAGAGACTATTATTATTAAAAAGTGGAAGTGAGTAACGAAAAAAAATGAAAAAAAAAAACAGAAAAATAAACAAATTTGAAAAAAAAAAGAAAAAAAAAACAGAAAAAAAACGAAAAAAAAAACAAAAAAAAAAAGGAAAAAAAAAAGGGCACGGCTAAATATACCCCCAAATTTTCTATACATACCCCAAAAATTTTTTTGACTAAAATATCCCAATATTAAATAACTAAACTACCCTTATTATCATCTTCGTCCTCTAGTCTTTCTTAAAAAAATTCTGAAACATTAAAAAAGCATAACCTTTCATTCCCAACTTCTATGGAAACTATGGTGGTTTTATAAAATTAATATGCTGTTTTCTGGATTTAATTTCAACTTTGATCAAAATCTTATGACAATTTTTTCTCAATTTTAATTCTGAACAAGTGAATTAATTTCTAACTTTTTTCTATGTGAGCGAACATAACATAATATGTGAACAGGACCCGAGGAAAAACCTGCAGATACATATTTTTTCATGCTTCTATCGAAAATCATTGCTTCAAAAAACAGGAACTTCATGGCAGTTTCTTAACAAAATCCACAAAATTGAACCCTAAAAACTAAAAAACCGAATGAAATTGAAAAATGAAGTTGAAGATTAAGAGTATTTTCATATCCACTCATTACGTAGTTGAAAATTAAGAGCATTTTCATATTCACTCATGAAATTGCAGAAATGACACCTTCATCTTTTATCTTCATCTTTTATTTGTTTTACCGAGTAGTGCGGTGGAAATGTGTGAGTTTTTTTTGTCCTTTTTATTTTAATATTTGGTATTTTTTTTTAATTGTAAGGGTATAATGATATAATATTGGGGTATGTTTAGTAATTATGAGAAAAATTATATTTACAATGGGGTGTGTATAGTAGTTGGGGTGTGTATAGGAGAATCGGGGGTTTGTTTAGCCGCGGCAAAAAAAAAAACAGAAAAAAAAAACAAAAAATGAAAAAAAAATAAGTTTGAAAGGATTTGAACCTGTGACCTCAAGCTTTTAAAAAGCTATCTATAACCACTAAAACATTCATTACTTAATTATTTATGTTTATCTTTATAAATAGATATAGAATTGGTTTGTGCATTAGTGTGCACGTACACGCTGTGCACAGGAGACCAACTCATATATATATATATACTAAATTCTATAATTTCTTCTAGTTAAATTATTGATTTAGTTTATTAATGAGTTTTTTTAAGATCTAATTAATGAACTGGATATCATCAAAACTGAATTTTCTCATTTATGTCAACGAGTCTTGTTAAACGAGCTCCGAATGTTTTTCGAGTCGAGACTACTCGAATAGTTGTGAAATATTTCTTTACATCCGTAGCGGCAAATTCAATATGCTTCTTTAGTTTCTTGTTCAGTCGAATCAATGAAAATCCATGGTGTTCATAACATTGTCCATTCAAATTAAGACAAACATTTTTATGGAGAAGATGCTAATTAATATCTACACATTACTATGTACTTTATTTGATAAGAGTATTATTTTTTTGTAACACACACGATCACGTGCACTAGTCCTTCAAGACAGTGAATCCACTAGACGCCCCGGTGAAGTAACTAATCGGGGAGTCTTTGGATGCCTTAAACGCTCCGAAGTGCCTTAACCGATACACCCCAGCACTTGCCGTCTGCTCCACTTCCCACTCAATCGTTGCAAGGCCATAATAAGTATCTCTTGCATTATATATCGGGCCGTCCCACTTGAAATAAACGCAGAAATCATCGTCGTCGTATGCAGGTATCCATTGGTCACCTTGCTGCATCTCCACCACAGCAAATGTACCTTCAGTCAGCAGATCATACCTCGGGTTTGCACTCCAGAACGTGGCGTTTAGCCTCTGTCCCTCTTTGAAAGGCCCGTCTCTCACGTCCTGTTTTATGTCGCCAAATTTTACCCCTGGTGGAGGAGAGTCACCTGGAGGGTCAAGTAAGAAAGTAAGTTGGTGTGAAGAGAGATTGGGAGGCGATGGACCCCTTGCAATGCTGTTATCTCCCCTTGCCAATGCTTGTGCTAGCTTCTTGAATTCTTGGATGTATGCTGATAATGTGTGAGGCCCATAGAGTGTTGATGCTGCCTGTTTAAGTTCATTCATTTGTATTTTTAGCATATTCAACTATTTCTTGACCAACAATTATTTTTTGTCCCCACTTATTACAAGGTTTGCTCACCTCATAGCGCTGCTGCTCGTATTCTTCGAACGTAGCTACATACTGAGAGTAGGTGTTTGTAAGGCCTGCTATGACGATTTGTGTGTCGTTGTTGAATTCCCCGTTTCCGTAGTTGATCAGTGTTTCTTTGACGGCCTCCCTTAGTCTTCTCCCAGCCATGGTTGTGAACTCTGCATTACAATAATTAGTCTGCTTTAACAGATTGAAATGGACTCTGATCTAGGATTATTTGGAGCTCAATTAAGCAATTCTTAATACAAGTAAATTCTAGGATTTACAAAGAATAGAATGATACAAACCTCCTGGTACAGATAGTATGACTAATTTCCCAAGCCTGAGAATTTGAATTGGCAAAATTGCTGGCTGCAAATTTACAAAGTATCAATTCAAGAAAGTAAGTACAATCTGCATCTCATCGCGTGTACTAAAAATGACATCTTTTGTACTCACGCACCATGTATTGAAACCCGAGATAAAACTTCATGAATTCGACTAATATTTTACATAAATTAAGTAGATTACCGCCCAAGCATATGGCCAAAACATTTCTCCTGTGTCAAGAAGAACAGCCTTTGGTTTTTGACAATCCACTTGGTATTGGCTAGGTTCTTTGATGGCATCCCTCACTCTCTTCCAAAACTCATTAATCTGCAGGATCAACAGCAAAAATCATTCTTTTCACTAAATTCAAAATTCCAACAGAAAAATGTAAAGTATAAGTAGGCCATGGAACAGATTGAAACTACAAATTCAGTTACATAGAATGATTCTAAACCTCATTATCCCCTTGCTGAAAACCAAAAGCACCCGGCCCATCAGTAGTCCCAGCAGCAAAACCCGGCCCGAGAGCAGCAGGGCATGTTTTCACCACCCGGTTTCCATCCAAAGCAATGTCTAAATCCGTAAAGTTGAGGTACACAAGCCGATGATCAATTTTTCCAGTGATTTCATCCTCAGCAGACGAAAATAAATCGACAGCTTTCTGGAACTGCCTCTGCCCTATGATCTTAGTGCTCAAGATTTCATCTGGATATCTGCACATGCACACAAGTTTATACTCACATAAAACCATCAAGTAAATGCTAATACAAGATTACAATCAGAGGATGTAATTATTGATTTAATAGCTTCAGTACGTACCCTGGACCACGGCCAATGCAAAGCTGGTCGTTCCCATGGCAAGACGAGTGATTAAAGTCACACCGCTTTCCACTGTCTAAACAAAAAGCTCCCAACACATTGGGGCTCACATCTCCAACATTTGATTGACAAAACGCCCCTACAAACCGCGATCCATCATTCTTCCTCACCTTAGACCTTTGGCTATCAGTTTTCGAGCATTCTTGCCCTCCCGTGGCCTTAATTCTTGAAGCTTGCCTCAACAATGAACCTTAAACAAACATAATTCAATCAACATATGAATGAAAATGTTCATTTTCGTCCTGTTAACTTTCAAAAACTAACTTTTTAGTCTTTTAACTACCTGAGCAATCTATATTGAGCTGAAATTTTGAATTTTAGAAGTTGACAGGACTACCATTCATCAATTTACATGACTAAAAACTGCTTCCTATAATATAATGTGGCAACTTACGCGATGTCTTGAGCCTTCTATGGCTAGAACTGGACGATTTGTTGTTGCTATTACCAGAGAACCAATCTTCAAAGAACCTAGCTGCGGCCCCTTTGTTATCGCCACTAATGAGCTTGTTATCTCGACTCATAGATGTTCCATGCGTAGCGAACCAGCTAAACGCCCCGATGCTTTTCCCACTCTTGTCATCAACAAACTTCAAAAGAGTCATTAGTGTATCAACGTTGGTTGGATACTTAGCCCTTTCCTCAGGAGGATTAAACAAATAGGCACTCGGACTTCTGTTTATCCCTGCATTCTCCAGGTCCCCTGCAAAATATCAATCCATTTAATGATCATATTCTTTAACTTAATTCATCACAATTATTCTCCAAACTTCATTACCTGCATTGATGAAAATTGAACCGGGTTTGAGATTTTCATGAGCCTGCACGATGCTAAGCTCGATTGCAGAGAGGAGGGCATCGAAAGATTGTGGAACGAAACCAAGAGAAGTTACTGAATAAGTCACGTATTGCAAATACCCCCCTGGTCCGGCATGAGTATGTGTACCACTTATTGCAACATTTTCTTCATTGTACAACTCTCCATACCTTAAGTAAACATTACATCATCAAGAAAATAAGTAACATTTTGATGTAATTGGTGTACAGTTAACAATTTTTAATAAAACAAGTAATACTAATAGACTAATGCAGCAGTGACAATTTTATTCAGGGAGCACAATTAAAAACAATAATTATCGATTTTATCTCATACTATATATTAATATTATCAAAACGTATAAATTATGAGTAGAAATCGGCTGAATTACCTTTCAATATGTTTTAATAAAAGTCTAAATCGTTTTGAGATTATCTAAATATTAACATCATTCATCATAATTTAAAATTGTACTTATATATAGTTGGCTTGCTTACATTCTTAGAATTAGCTACCTTGATTTTAGTCTATGGAGCACTTTAATAGTGACAAGTTGTGAAGCCATCCCAGCATCGAGGTTGACAAAGGCTACACGGGCCCCGTCTACGCTCTCTGCAACGACGAATGCCCGTGCCCTGAGTCGAAAATGTATGCCGCCCGTCACCTGTTGGAAGTTTGCATATCCCATCATGTTCACACCGGCTGCTGGACCGGTCATGTCGTAGCTCCCCAACCCGACTAAGTAGTCTCCATTACCAACTACTGAGTTGCATAACACCAAAAATAAACATAGAAGCTGCCTCTCTTGCATTGTGTCACTACATTAATTGTGAGTCCATTGAAATTATATATAGAGGGTGTTATTGTTAGTGAGAATGCATGTATTAAAATATGTTATTCTTAGTATTGGAATTGTTGGCACAGGGGCATATATTCTTAGGCTTCTCCGAATGTGATGGCGGTTTTGATTTATTTGTGTGAGCGTTGTAGGAAAATGTGCAATTTGGGCGGCAAGTGCATGTGAGATATATTTACATATTTTACAAATTCCTTTTACTTTGTATTCACACTTTTTATATTGTGTTTTTTCTGTTATATATATATCCTCTTCATGACTTGTGTAACATGCATGGAGCTCGATTCTTTGTTTTACTTTTTGTATTTCACTTGTTGTTCTACCGTACGTACTGAATTATTAACAGGTGCAGGTTTCATTATAATGAAATAATTTAGGCGAGTGGATAATTGCTTAAATGTCCCCATACACATGAATTATTAAGTACACGTCCGCTTGCGCAGACTTTTATCTGCTACCCATACAACTATACAAGGATAATCTTTTATATTCTTATTCCTGTTTTATTATGAGTAGGATTTCTGAGTTGTACTGATTGCATCACGTTCATTTTTAAAATAGGGCTGCCACTGCTTTACATATCAGAAAAATACACTTTACAATTGAGTATGACAACAATTTGGTGGAAGCGCACCTCTTTTATTAGCGGTTGAATTCTTTTACTGTAATTGAAAGTAGAAAAATGTTACGGTAGTACATAAGTACTTACTAAAAAGTGTTATTATTATTTTTACAGAATAGTAGAAGTATTAATTACTTAATAGTAATAGTATAAAACTAACTGAAAGTTGATAGTACTTCATATTTGTATCGGTACGAATTTTAAAAAATAATAAGTTATGTATAAAATAGATAAAATGAAGTATGGAGTATAAAATAGAGTGGAGATAAAGGATTGCAAGGTAAGATCATTTCAAAATTACACACCCTAAAAAGAAAAAGAAAAATAATAAAATTGAATGAAATAAGTATTATTAATTGAACCGTGCTAATCAATATACTCGGTCCAGTAAAATTTTGCTCACTTCTTTTTATACATGTTTAAAAAAAATCATATTTTAATTATAAAAAATATATGTGAAATAACAAAGTAAACAAAATTGTCAGTACATACTCAATCTTGTTAATAAAGTAGAAAAATACTTAAAAGTTAACTATTTAAATAGAATAAATATATACTTTGTGAACTCGAAAATCAAAATTTTACAGGACGGACGGAGTATATCACAAATCCCAATTTTTATTCGCAAATCCTTTTATAACTTGGTAAGTTAGCACCTAAAATGCCCAAGTTTAATTCCTAGGAGGATGCACTCCCTTCTTTTTCACTAAAAATTAATGTTAATATATAAAAAAATAAAAAAAATAGAATTAATAACGTTTTTTTAGTAAGTAATACTAGTAATTTTTAGTAGGTACTACTAGCATTTTTCCAGTTAAGTATACTGAGTTTTATTAGAAAAAATAGACGTCGCTGTTATACCTAGTCAAAGAAGTCAATCTTTGACGAGTCAATTCTAGTCACCATCTTACGTGGCGAGGACCAGTCAACAAAGTCTTGCGACGACTAGTCAACAAGACCAAGAAAATGTAATAGATTTAATGTATTTAATATATTTAAGTGCTCGTCCAAAGATGTTGGCGAGCACGTGTCTTAGTTAGCTGCTCGCCCAAATGTGTGGCGAGCACATGCCTATTCTTAGCAAGAGAAGTTTAAGTATTGAAGCCTTGGGAGACAGCATGGAGCGTGGCGACCACACTCCTCGAAGGTCCTACGGCGACCACCATGGCCCAACTCCTCGGCATCTCGGCGAGGACGAGCACCAGAGGCGGTTTAGCATTAAATGCGCCATCAAATCACCTTTTCGGGCAGAAGATAGGTCCAATGAGGGCGTGCCACGTGTAAAGGGCGGGCAGCCCCTAGAAACCACTATATAATGCCTAAAAGGGCTCATTTGTACACAAGTTACATTTTTCCTAAGAATCACTCTCAACCCAAGCAATAAACACTCCCAAGCTTGAAAAGCTTTAGCTTCTCCAAGAAGCTATATCATTGTTCTTGGTCTTCTTTGCTTTGTTCTTCATTAAGATCATCAAGATCATCATAAATACTCTCTAAACACGTAATAAACCCCCGTTTAATCATATATGTTTGTATCGTACTAAAAACAGTCCACATTCGAGTCAACTCGATAAAAGTGCATACAACAGTCGCCATCCACGAAATTTTGTTAAATTCGAGTTTATGAAGAGATACATAAATTAAGTGAGTACATTTTGACTATAGCTTTTATTATATATTTAATCCACTAATGCATTTTACTAATATATAGTTTACATATATAATGTATAGTCAATATTTGCATCCATACTCTTAATCCTTGTTTGTAAATAGGGAGGCTTTATTCATACTCCTTAATCCTTTTTTTGTAGAGTTCAAAAAAAAAAAAAAAAATTCCTTATTTGTAAATAGGGAGGTTCCGGACGAATTTGGACTCTGTCCCATCACTCAGAATGTGACCTGATCAGTCGGGTCCAACTATTCGGTTCCACCTGTTTATAAAATAATTTAATATTAAATCATTCAAATTTAAAATATACATTTATTTACGACGAGTATTTTTCAAATACTAACACATATACACAAATATACTGCTAATATGGACTTATATAATTTTATATATGTGTGTGTGGTTTTAGGGGTGAGTTCTTTGATTGACTTGTACAAATACCACGACTCAGTTTATACTCACTTGGTCAGATGGATGGATTCAAATTCTAATTCTGCTAAATTACGGACTAACAAGTCAAATATCCCAGTGATTGAAATATTAGAAAATTTTGGATTAAAATCATGAAAGTGAGAAAGTAATGGTAGCCATTACATTATTTTGTTCCATTATCCTAAACATCATCTCCTACACCGAAAATGCTTGTCCTTTTCACTCACGACGTACATATATGACATGGAATTCGATCAATAATGGACGTTTATTTTATATTTCATTTTATGTCAGAGCTAGTGTCATTATAAATCTACATTATTCTTGTAATGTAATGTGCGATTAGGATAAGATTATCATTTAATTATTAATTAATTAATAATAAAACCCGATCCTTGGCCGCAGTAGAAAGTCAAGAATCCATAAAAATGAAGAGTCGACGAAAGGTATTAAGTAATTTACAAACAAAGCATTCAATAAATTTCATTAAACATTGATGCAGCTGTGCAGAACATGCAACTTGAGGAGGGCCATATATCATAATCAAAACATCTTTAAGGCCCTATACAAACATAACCCAGCTATACATACATAAGCACATACAAGCAAGTACTTACATACATAACAATTTAAACCCAAATAAATAATAATAATAAAAAGGGGAAATATAAAAGCAAATCAACAAACACCATAATGGTACTTTAAAACAACAAATTATTAAAAGCAAAACCAAACACTTGCTTTTTTAATTTCTTAGAGGCACTCCTTTTCTTTTTCCTTTTCCTTTTCCTTCTCCTCTTCCCCCTTTGAATGATACCCTGGCAGCTTCTCCTTGATCTTGTCCAAGAATCCTTTCTTTTCCACCTCAGGTGCGGTGGAGTATTCCTCGTGATGCGGCGGCGGCGCCACCACCACCTCTGGCTTCTTTCCGTACTCTTCCTCGTCGGTCTTCTTACCGCCGGGAAGCTTGTCCTTGATCTTCTCTAGGAAGCCTTTCTTCTCTTCGTGCTCATAACCTGCTGCAGCTGGGGCTTCGTGGTGTTCGTACTTCTCAACTGGTACGGATGTGTCTTCATACTTCACCTCAGCCTTCTCTTCTTCCTTCTTCTGAATTTTCTCCTTGATCTTCTCCTTCAACCCCTTCTTTTTCTTCTTCTTCAATCCATCTTCTCCTACTTCCTCCTCGTCACTCGACTACAATAATATTAATTCAACAAATATATTAGATCAATTTTTCACAAAACTAAAAATAGTAAATAAAATAAAGACTTACAGAGCTGCTGGAGCTGTTACTTCTGTGCAGTTTTTCAGCGAGGCTCTCGTGCTTCTTCTCCTCCTCCTTCTCCTCCCCGTAATACTCGTGCTTCTTTTCCTCTCCCTCACCGTGATACTCGTGTTTCTTACCCAGATCCTCCTCGTAAACCTGGACTTTTTGTTCAAACTCATGAGCGATCACTTCGTCTTCGCACTTCTCTTCCTCTTTCTTCTTCCCCAAGAAATCAAACAAGCCGCGATCGTCGCTCTTCACCTCCTCAGGCTCCTCGACTTTAACGACGGTGGGGGTGGTGGTTTCGCATGGCTCTTCGACTTTGGTGTCGTGGTGGTGGTAATCAGCCATATTTCGGAATGTGTAGTAGTGTGAAAGATTTGTAAAGTTAATTAAGTAGATAATAGATGTATGTGTGAGAGAAATGAATGGTATTGAGTGGAAAGGAGGGGAGGTTTATATAGAGGGAATGACGCGGAATGGACGCGATTAAGTTTAATATACTAGTACTAATAAAGTAGCTAGCTAGCTAGCTCAAAAGCAGATCGAATTAAGCCGAAAGGACTTGCTACAGCTCAATCAACTGCTCCCTCCACCTGTCACGCTCGGCCGACGTGCCTCTTGTTGTTTCTGACGTGGCACATTAATTACTACTTGAACCACTCCTCTATAATGACACTATATCAAAATAAAATACTTTCATGTCATCACCATAACATTATCTCTTCCAACTCTCCACCAAAAGCTTTTCATCTACCCACTTAAAAATATATACTATTCTCACTATTATTTGCACATTTTTCTAATTAATATAAAAATATTTCATAAAATTATTGTCCAATTAACGTTATTTTATTTTTAAAATTGTCACTCTTTTTTTATATAAATTTTACTTTATACTCCATCAAATCATTTATAATACCCCTCATTTATCTTGCATCATCATCTACTAATTCTTATTTTCTAAAAAAATATGCCAGTCGTTCATGCAAATAATTTCGGACGTAGGGAGTAATAAAATTAATAAATTTGTTTCCAGAGTTAATTTATACGAGGAAAAGTTTTGTGTATATTAATTAATTTTATCGTGAAACTGTTTTTTTTAATGGTATTATACTAGTTGTTTCGTTATTGGCTCTTCCGTTATTGACTTATACATGACATATATTAACTACTCCGTATTCATTTTATTTGATCGATTAATTTCAATTAGTATTATGGTTATGTTTACACTCCTATAAATAATAATAATTCAATTCAATTATTTCACTTCAACTTTTTTTAAATAATTATTATTTTCAATTAATTAAATTTATGACCCTAACCAAAACTTATGGGCGATCGCGACATCTTCACACCACACCATTTGCAAATATATGATATTGGTTGCGTCTATATAATTAATATTTATCTTCAATAATTAATTGAGTGAAATGTTAAAATTAAAAATTAAATTTAATAAATTGAAGGTAAAGTCTAGTATGCACTCGAGTGCATGTTGTGCACCCTAGTCTATGTTGCATTTTTCAGTTTTACTGACTTACACTTTTTGGTAAATGGTGTTACACTTTTCAATTATTACTAAAAATATTATTATATAGTTTAATAATTGAAAAGTGCAACACCATTTACCAAAAAGTGTAAGTCAGTAAAACTGAAAAGTGCAACATAGACTAGGGTGCACAACATGCACTCGAGTCCATTGCGGACCAACCCAGGTAAAGTCTAGTATGCACTCGAGTGCATGTTGTGCACCCTAGTCCATGTGCATTTTTCAGTTTACTGACTTACACTTTTTGATAAATGGTGTTGCACTTTTCAATTATTAAATTGTATAAGTAATAATTGAAAAGTGCAACACCATTTACTAAAAAATGTAAGTCAGAAACTGAAAAGTGCAACATGAACTAGGGTGCACAACATGCACTCGAAAATTTAAATGTATACATACATTCAATTACAACAGAGAATTTGTCATTTATTTTTGTGCCACAAAGTAAAGGATGGTCGATACTTTCAAATTTTTTTTCAAAAAACTAAAAGTATTAGGAGATGTTTGTTTTGAGATTTTGAAACTCAGATTTTAAAAACTAGTAAATTTTAAAATTCTAATGACTGGAATATTTGTGTTTATTTTGAGATTTAACTTTATATTATAGAGTTTCTAGGTGTTTATATGAGTTTATAAGTAGTATTTATATGGTCTGCTTTTGTATAATTTATAGAGTAAGTATTTTAAAATCTTAATTTTAAAATTTAAAGTAAAACATAAGTTAGATTTCAAAATTTCAAATTCAATTTTACATCTAAAAACAAACATCCCCCTGCCCTTGTATTTCTTATACTTCGTATTAGACAATTTCATACTCATTTTAATATCACTACAAGAAAACTTACTTTTAATGACAACATCCTCTCACTATTACTTCTCTAGCTAAAAGTCTTTAGTGACAGGAATTTGAGAATTAATGAGAGGAACTCTCACTAAAAGTCAATTACCGTCACTAAAGACTTTTAGCTAGAGAAGCTATAATGACAGGAATTCTGTCACTAAAAGTCATTTTTCTTGTAGTGTATACATTACGTGATTGAACTTGTGAACTCAATTACCATCTTTTAACGATTTTCTTGTATTATATTCTAGAAGTGTATTGCGCCCATTGTTATCAAATTGCACTGGAAACAGTTGAAATTGATATTTCAACGATGAACTATTGCAATAACTAGATTATTGTGTTGATTACCATAAACTCGACAATATATATATTGAATAATAATCAATTGATTGATTTGTTGAACTTTCGTCAATATATATCACTAGAATTCAATTAAAATCAAGTATGATTGTAAAAACTTCTCAACTTTTATTTTTGGTTGTCTTATTGAAAATTTCTCATTTTTTTTTATAAATTATTCTTCCTCACAGCTCTTAATTACATCATATCTAATATATTTTATTATATTTTTTAATATGTATACTCAAACCTTAAGGAAAAAATTTCCATCAAAAAAAAAACCTTAAGGAAAATTTCCATCGGTAGAGGAAATAGATTTTAGTTGCAAAATATTTGAGAACCAACAAGACTACCATAAATAAATACCCTAAAAAAAAAGAATATATACCATAAATAAAATAAAAATAAGTAGATATTTTGAGAGAAAAAAAGCCTATCTGTCAAGGTATTTTAATAGATATAAAAAAAAAGGCCATGTGTCAAGCTGTGGAATCGCAAATGCAGCGCCAACTTGAAGAAAAACAGACTGTGGTCCGAAAAAAGAAAGAAGAAGAAATAGGAAAGTAGTAGCCAAAGAGGTTTGGCCACGTGGAAGGAAGACGTGAAGGTTGTGCTGTGGGTCCCAGAAGTTGTCGGCTGGGATTAGATTTAAGTAATGAAAATTAAGGAGATGGGCGGTGTGCATGATTGATTGTACACGTGGAGGTAAGTGGGGGTCTGAAATCCTCGAGATCCACAAAGAAATGATTCGGAGCTCCACGGTACGTCGTCTCGATCTCGATTAAATGTCGGTTGGGTCCCGCCAGAAGGACAGGTAGTCGGTTTAACGTTGCCGGTTTCCTTTTGCGTAATCGATGAGGCTGCTACCTTAGCTCGACTTTCGGAAATTACAAATGTCATGGGCCATGGGGCAGCACGTGACATGTTCTCCCATTTAACGACGCAATCATCTTTAACCTCTAATTAGCCCTTTTTTTTTTCTTTTCTTTTTTTGGCATTCTTTCCCTTCCAATATAACTTTCTCACTTTATTTATTTTTATGTTCTAAAATATTTTTTATTTTCAATATTATTTTATCTCTAAATAACATTATTTGTATTCATTTTTTATATTTCATCTTATCTACTCTTCGTCCATTTATAAGTTTTTCATTTGAAAAAGAAAGAGATATAGAGAAAAGGTAAGAATAAAAGTAAAAAATATTTGTCAAAAAATATATGAGAAATTTATAGACAGGTGGATTAAAATAATAAAATGAGAAACTTATAAACAGATAAAAAAAGTTATTTTTCTATTTCTTTCACATCACTTATACCACGTCTATTATTTTATTATATTTTTTTAATTAAAATATTCAAAGAAAAATGAGAAAGATATAATGGAACAGGCGAAAAAAATTTATGAGTTTGATATTGTGTGATTAGTTTTACCTTATAGAATAATTATTACTCCACGGGTCCATACTTCACTTTATCTCAATCCTAAACTTTCACTTTTTAAATAAATAAACATTTCTTATAAAATGTGTGTTCAATTTAAATGAGATTTAAAAAAATAAATAGAGACATTATATTATAATGAAACAATTAATATTATCAAAGTAATACTCCTTTTATTCTGTTTTTAAATAATATTGATAATTAATGTATAAAAGAGTGTATATAAAATAATGTGAGAAGGAGTATTATTTTCAAAAAAAAAAAAGAATAATAAAATAATGTGAGAAGGAGTAAAATTTAACAGTGTAAAAAGAAAATTGTAAATAATAAAATTGGATTGAACTAATATTTTAATAAAATACTGTAATTAATACTGTACATGTTGATTCGGGTGGAATCTACACGATTTAGATGCATATTTGAAGCTCATTTGATGTTGATTTCATTGAATTATACAGTGAATATGATTGTTTAAGCCGAAATGAGAGAAAGGTTGTGTTTTGTCGATTGTGTAGGAAATACGATGGAATTTGGAGCAAAACACATACCACAAGTGATCGGACCGGAAAGAGGAGTGCACGGTTGGAATCGTCTTGAAAAACGGAGTGGATTAGCCAAAGGAATCGAGTAAATCCGACATCCGAGGCGAAAGTTATGCATGGAACGAGAAGGGGAAGAGGCAACTCGGCCGAGTGAGTCAACTCGGCCGAATCTGCAACTTTGCACTCTACTGCACACTCGGCCGAGTGAGCCAACTCGACCGAGTAAGGTTGAATGCGTAGCCCCTGGAATCGGACATCACTCGGCCGAGTAAGGTTACTCGGCCGAATCTACAAGTTTTGAAATTATTGCGCACTCGGCCGAGTGAGCCAACTCGGCCGAGTAAAGTTGAATGTCGTAGCCACTGAAATTGAAGACCACTCGGCCGAGTAAGGTTACTCGGCCGAATCTGCAAGTTTTGAAATTATTGCGCACTCGGCCGAGTGAGCCAACTTGGCCGAGTAAAGTTGAATGCCGTAGCCACTGAAATTGAAGACCACTCGGCCGAGTGACCCTCACTCGGCCGAGTCTCGGCTGGAAAGAGTTGCTACACGCTTCTTAAGTGTTCCACTCGGCCGAGTGACCCCAACTCGGCCGAGTCACCCCATTTTCGGTGTCAAATTTGTATTTTCTCCATTTTTGAGGGATCAACTTGCAATTATGCCATTCAAACCCTACCCAAACACTATATAAACTCCCTTTCTTGAAATCCAAGCCATTCAACCCCAAATTCCAAAAATTCACACATAGTCATAGGTGTTCTTCATATTTTGCAATTTCCTTTGATAAATAGCTTAGATTATTGTTTAGTTTGACAATTCAAGTGAAGATTATTGTAAGTAATTGAAGTTTGTAGCTACATTTCAAGTTTTAAGGTGATATCTCTTTAATTCTCATTTCAATTTAGCAATTCTCTTATTTCTTGCCATTGATTTCTTAATTGTTATGGGTTTTGTGATTTCTTGCATTCTAGCAATGGATTTCTATCTTAGAACCATGGGCTAATCCTAAATTGCCTTGGGTGTGGATGTTTTGATGAGAATTTGGTGTAATTGTGAATTAATTGCATGATTAGCTTATAATTTTGGTGTTTAGGTTTCTAGGGTTGTATTTTGATGATTCATTTGGTTGATCAACCCTATTAGCAAGCATGTTCGATTATGTTTATTGCAACGAGAGTTGGGCAGCATGATTGGGAGTGTGAGTGTGAGCTTTGATCAATTGAATGGAAGTTAATTAGTAATTAGCTCACCCGAGAGGGGTGTTAATGGCTAGACCGACAACCTTAGACACTAAACGAGTAGAGGTCGTCTAGGAGTTTGGTGAGAGGGCGTTTCATAAGCATTAGTAACCGTGTTGAAAGTGCTTATGAAACACTATTTTAGGGGCTTATGGTATTTGGTTAGATCCTATAATTGCTAATCAATGCACGATGTTTACCTATGCCTTTCGAGGGGGTTTGCACACCTACGTGATAGCCTTTAACTTAACCAAAGTTGTAGTAAAATCATGTAATTGGTCCACTAGTTCACTTAATTGCTCACAAAACGGAAACACCCGAGGCAATACACTTCTCTTGCACTTTCAATCGAAAGTTAGATATTTGGTTATTTCTTGTCACTAGTTATCATTACTTTGGTTAATTTAGTTTAATATTTTTGCTCTTATTCCCAAAAATCAAAACAAACATGTGTGGTTACTACAATAGCATGCCTACTCGTAACTTTAGGGATTCACTAGCACTCAATTAAGTCCTTGGAACGAAATTTTACTTGGTATACTTATCTTATTACTTACGAACCCATACGCTTGTGAGGATCGTATAATTATTGTTGTGCTAAAAAGTGTGCAAAATACGAACTAAGTCAATGGCGCCGCTGCCGGGGATTTAAGCGAGTGTTATTAGTGAAACTTAGAGTTTGTTGAGTGTTATTGATAGTAGCATTTCTTTTTTTCGTTATCTTGTTTTTCGTTTCTCTTTGTGGGCTTTGATACTTGTCTTTTGTAGGTGTATGATCACAAGATCTCGTGGAGAAAATTTGGAACCATTGGATCTTGAGATCGAGGCACACGCAAGGAGAAGAAATCGAGGTAGAAACCATCAAAGAGTCGTAGAGCATTTTGAGATGGAGAACATTGAAGAGATGAATCCTCCACCAAATGGAGATGATGATCCTCAAAGAGAGAACAACCAAGTTGCAAACCAAGTTGGAGGGAATCCACCTCCAAACCCTCCACCAAATCTCCATAATCTCAATCCACAATATCCACCTCAAAACCACCTTCCATATCAAGGATACTATCCTTACCCTTATCCACCTCCACAACAAGCCTACTATCCACCACCTCAACCTCATCAATATCCACCACCTCAACACCCTTACCCTCCACCTTACCAATATCCTCCACCTCAACACATTCAAGAGGAATACATCCCTCCTCCTCCACATATGGAAGAGCCTCAACGTGTTTACCATGGAAGGCCAATGAGGTAATATTTTGAGCCTTAACCTAGGGAGCATTACGATGGGTTGGCAAGACTAAGGGTGGAGGCAAACAATTTTGAGATAAGTGCCTCTTTATTAAGAATGTTGAGGGAGAGACAATTTGAAGGAAGGACGGAGGATGGATTTGAGGAAGACCCGAATGAACACCTTGCTCAATTCTTAGAGATGGCCGACACTCTCAAGCAAAATGGAGTGTCGGAAGATGCTAAAAAGATGAGGCTATTTCCATTTACATTGTCGGGGAAAGCAAAAGTTTGGCTACAATCAAGCATTCCCGCCGGAGAAGTGAGGACATGGGAAGAGTTGAAGAAAAGATTTCTATTGAAATACTACCCTCCTTCAAAGACTATGGAAGCCAAACAAAAGATCTCTACATTCCAACAAGGTCCAACGGAGGGAATCAAAGAGGCATGGGAAAGGTTTACGAATCTTCTCATCACATGCCCCCATCATGGTTTCCCAATAGAACAAACAACTTGTTGGTTCGTTGGTGGGTTACGATTGGAAGATCAACACCACATTGATGCTTGTGCGGGGGGTTCAATTTGGATGAAATCGGTGGAGGAGATCAATGACATAATAGAAGGGATATCAAGCAATACTTTCAAGATGAGAGTAGACCGTGGAGCACAAAATCGGGTAGCCCAAGTGGATGCTAATGATAGCATAAAAGCAATGATGACTACACTCATTGAAAAGGTGAATGTTTTATCTCAAACAAGAGATAATCATCTATCCTTTGTGCAAGAGAATCTTCAAATGGGACCTATGGAGGATGTGCAATACATGGGTCAACAAGGATACCCACAAAATTTTCAAGGGAATCGACAATATCAAGGTCAACCACCATTAGGGCTGTTATTCGAGCCGAGCCGAGTATTTGAAGTTCGAGCTCGGCTCGAGCTCTTATCGAGCCGAGCTCGGCTCGATAATATTGGCGAGCTAAGAAACGAGCTCGGCTCGGCTCGTCAAAGGATCTAACGAGCCTATCGAGTCAAGCCGAGCCTAACGAGCCTAATGGAAATAAAAGAAAAAAAATTAGATATCGAGCCTAATAAGTCGAGCTCGAGCCGGCTCGTTAGTAAATCGAGCATCTAACGAGCTCGAGCTCGGCTCATTTAACGAACGAGCCGAGCCGAACTCGAGCCTTATCGAGCCGAGCCGAGCTCACGAGCGGCTCGGTTCGTGTAACAGCCCTAACCACCATATCAAAATCGTGGTCAAGGATATCAAGCTCCTCCTCAAAACCGATTCCAAGGGCAATCTTCATCATCTCAAGGACAAGGGGGACCATCCCCTCAATACCAAGCTCCTCAAAACCCGAATTTTCGGAGGAATGACAATTTGTCCTATTCAAATCCTAAAGGTGTTATTCAATATCCTCCCGGATTTGATCCCGGACCAAAACTCCCAAGTGGAGAAGGGAAGTCCTCTACGGATGAGCTTCTAGCACTCCTCATGAAGAGAATGGAGGCAAGTGAGAAGAAATCCGAAGCATCCGACTCCATCATTGCCCAACTCATGAGTAATCAAAAATCAATGGAATTTCAAATGGGACAATTGGCAACTTCCATTGGATCTCAACATATAAAGGGGAAATTGCCCTCAAACACCGAGGTAAACCCACGTGAGCATTGTAATGCTATTACAATTTCAAGTGGTGAACATTATGGAGTTTCTTCAATTGAATTGGAGGAGGGTGAAGTGTTGAAGGCAAAAGAAAGGGAGGAAGAGGAAAAGAAGAGGATAGAAAAAGTTGGAAGTGGAAAGGTTGCTCCAAGAATTCCAAAGTAGAGAATTGCCAAAGATTTGAAAAAGAAGAAGCTTGAGGTACCTTGTGATAAATGGGGGGTGCCCATTACATATGAGCCACTTCCATACCCGGGAAGATACATGAAGAAAATGGATGAGAAGTTTGGGAAGTTTTTGGATATCTTCAAGAAAATTCACATTGATCTTCCACTTTCAGATGCTTTAGAACAAATACCTCATTACATGAAGTTTCTAAAGGATGCAATAGCAAACAAAAAGAAACTAGTGGATGATGAGAAGATCAAGTTGACCGAAGAGTGTAGTGCTATCCTTCAACGAACTCCTCCCGAAAAGCTCAAGGATCCGGGTAGTTTCACTCTCCCATGTGAGATTGGTGATGGTCCCATGATGAAAGCTCTTTGTGATTTGGGAGCTAGCATCAATTTGATGCCACTTTCAATCTTCAAGCGTTTGGGACTTGGAGAAGTAGTGCCCACATCAATTACTCTCCAATTAGCGGATCGTTCCATCACCCATCCTAAAGGGATCATTGAAGATGTATTGGTGAAGATTCACAATTTCATCATTCCGGCCGACTTCGTGGTGTTAGATATGAAAGAAGATGCAAATATCCCATTGATTCTTGGGAGGCCGTTTATTGCCACGGGAGGAGCAAACATCGATTTGAGAAAAGGGGAGGTAACATTGGAGGTGAATGGAGAGAAAGTGATTTTCTCCAAGTATGACTCAATTGAGAGTTCCTAAAGAAAGAATGAATCCCCCTCCATCCAAGAATGTGACATTTATGTGAAAGAGTCATTACCAAAAGTTCCATTGAAAGATCCGGGAGATGATAACAAATTGAAGCAAACTCCCAAACTTGAGCAAAACTCAAGTTTGGGGGAGTTTTATAAGGAGAAGAGTTTTGATAAGTTCCTTGAGGGTAGTGAAGATGAAGAGGGAAAAATAAAGAGTTCGAAGGAGAGAAAGATTGAGAAGGGCTTTGAAATTGGAGATACGGTGGTATGGGGCACCTTGGGAGTGATGGAAGTCCTTGGAAAGATGAAGCTCAAGGAACGGAAAATGTTGGTCATGAAGAAATTGGTCTATGGAGGAGGCATTGCGTTGGAAAGTGAGGAGGATGAAGTGTTCATCACCGATGAGCACAATGTCAAGTACTATCATCCTCCATTCAAAGAAAGAGAAGTATGAGCTTGTTAAGTTCCGTCCGGCATAGGACGTTAAACCTAGCGCTAAATGGGAGGCAACCCATTTTTACTTGCTTTATTTCATTTCTTGCTCATTTTATTTGCTTTGTCAGTTTAGTTTGATGTGTTTGTGAGTTTTGATGTTATTTGGAGAAGCTTGGATCGAATGGACGATTGGAGATCGAAAGTGGAACTTTGAGCTTCGAAGAAGGTGTAGCTATAGCAATCGTGAGAGGTACGCCCACTCCAAACTTAGGAATTGCATAGCAATTACTAAGTTTGGGGGGGTAGTGGAATTTATATTCTTGTTCATAATATTGATTGCTTAGCTACTCTTAGTGTTAATTGTTGGGATAGTGGCCCATGTGTGTAGATTTGTATGGTTAGCACTTGGTGTCAATATCAATGCAACACTATTTTTCCAAACTTTTAATTGTTTTGCAATGAAAAAGTTTGGGGGGGTATGTTCGTTTTTACATTTTCTATTGACACCAATGTGTACTCTTGTGTATGTGTGTAATTTGAGCTTTAATGATCATTGAGACACATTTGATAGTGATTTGTTGTGAATTTGATTCCTTGAATGTGTACATGATTGTAATGAATCATTTTGTTTGTGTTGTTGTCATCTTGTTGCCTATGGATGTTTTGCATGCACAATGAGTTATGTGTGGTGGTGATTGATGAATGTTTGAGTCTTTAATGAACCGGTGAGAGTTGAGCTTTGAACCGAGCATTAATCCAGTTTATTTCATTTGTGAGTGAATCAATTCATTGCTTGCTTTTCTAGAACTTGTCCAAGTTCTTGCTTGAAATCATGCTTGTGTGATACTTTGAGATAGGATGTAGGCCATCTTTCGTACTACACGTCACTTAGCCAAAAATTTCCCAATAACCAAAGTAATCTTCCGTAGTTAGCCCGTTTGAGCTTGATTTCCCATTCTATTGGCAACCTACAATGTTTAACCACTTAGCCTTTTGAGCCTTTGATATCCAAATCTAGTGGAGAAATAAAAGAAAGTAGTAAAACATGTGCTTTAGTGCCTTTGGTTTGAAGAGAAAATTGGCAAAGTTGGGAAAAGAGAAAAAAGAGATGGAAGTGAAAAGAAAATAATTGAGAAAGAAAAGAGGGACAATGAGCCCCAAGAGCTTAAAAAGAAAAGAAATTTTCTAGAAAAAGATGAGGAGATGAATGCATTTGAGGAAATTAAATGAAAAGCAAGAATGAAGGTTGTAAACCTTAAGAGCATGAGCTTGAATTGTTGAAAAACAAATCTTGTTCTCCACTAGACGAGTCACTATTTC
Organism: Galeopsis tetrahit; assembly: GCA_963675135.1. Lineage (NCBI taxonomy): Eukaryota > Viridiplantae > Streptophyta > Magnoliopsida > Lamiales > Lamiaceae > Galeopsis > Galeopsis tetrahit. The sequence continues at coordinate 73,992,120 of OY776121.1, read as the reverse complement.
CATATTCATCTTACCCCGTCCAAAGAGCCAATGTTACGTCCTTGGTTAAGCCCTATTGATCTCATTGTTGAACATGTTTGTGGTGGAAAGATGGTAGAGCTTGTGCAAGCTTATGGCAATTGCAATGCATGATTTGATTGATGAGTGCTTATTGTCCTTAATTTGTTTGAGTGTTTGAGTGAAATACTATTTCTTGTGAGTTAAACTTGAACATCTTGATATTGTCATTATCATCACTTGTTGTTGTGTGTAGAGCATGTGTGGGTAATGAGTTGGATCTTCAATATTGAACTTGTGATCATTTTAAGAATATATCTTGAGGAAGAAGAATTCATTTCATGTCATTTGATACGTGGGATCTTTCATTGATCATCTAGTTGTAAATTTCACCCTCATGTTGTAATTCTTTCGTTGCTCGAGGACGAGCAACACTTTAAGTTTGGGGGAGTTGATTCGGGTGGAATCTACACGATTTAGATGCATATTTGAAGCTCATTTGATGTTGATTTCATTGAATTATACAGTGAATATGATTGTTTAAGCCGAAATGAGAGAAAGGTTGTGTTTTGTCGATTGTGTAGGAAATACGATGGAATTTGGAGCAAAACACATACCACAAGTGATCGGACCGGAAAGAGGATTGCACGGTTGGATTCGTCTCGAAAAACGGAGTGAATTAGCCAAAGGAATCGAGTCAATCCGACATTCGAGGCGAAAGTTATGCATGGAACGAGAAGGGGAAGAGGCAACTCGGCCGAGTGAGTCAACTCGGCCGAATCTGCAACTTTGCACTCTACTGCGCACTCGGCCGAGTGAGCCAACTCGGCCGAGTAAGGTTGAATGCGTAGCCCCTGGAATCGGACATCACTCGGCCGAGTAAGGTTACTCGGCCGAATCTGCAAGTTTTGAAATTATTGTGCACTCGGCCGAGTGAGCCAACTCGGCCGAGTAAAGTTGAATGCCGTAGCCACTGAAATTGAAGACCACTCGGCCGAGTGACCCTCACTCGGCCGAGTCTCGGCTGGAAAGAGTTGCTACACACTTCTTAAGTGTTCCACTCGGCCGAGTCACCCCATTTTCGGTGCCAAACTTGTATTTTCTCCATTTTTTAGGGATCAACTTGCAATTATGCCATTCAAACCCTACCCAAACACTATATAAACTCCCTTTCTTGAAATCCAAGCCATTCAACCCCAAATTCCAAAAATTCACACATAGTCATAGGTGTTCTTCATATTTTGCAATTTCCTTTGATAAATAGCTTAGATTATTGTTTAGTTTGACAATTCAAGTGAAGATTATTGTAAGTAATTGAAGTTTGTAGCTACATTTCAAGTTTTAAGGTGATATCTCTTTAATTCTCATTTCAATTTAGCAATTCTCTTATTTCTTGCCATTGATTTCTTAATTGTTATGGGTTTTGTGATTTCTTGCATTCTAGCAATGGATTTCTATCTTAGAACCATGGGCTAATCCTAAATTGCCTTGGGTGTGGATGTTTTGATGAGAATTTGGTGTAATTGTGAATTAATTGCATGATTAGCTTATAATTTTGGTGTTTAGGTTTCTAGGGTTGTATTTTGATGATTCATTTGGTTGATCAACCCTATTAGCAAGCATGTTCGATTATGTTTATTGCAACGAGAGTTGGGCAGCATGATTGGGAGTGTGAGTGTGAGCTTTGATCAATTGAATGGAAGTTAATTAGTAATTAGCTCACCCGAGAGGGGTGTTAATGGCTAGACCGACAACCTTAGACACTAAACGAGTAGAGGTCGTCTAGGAGTTTGGTGAGAGGGCGTTTCATAAGCATTAGTAACCGTGTTGAAAGTGCTTATGAAACACTATTTTAGGGGCTTATGGTATTTGGTTAGATCCTATAATTGCTAATCAATGCACGATGTTTACCTATGCCTTTCGAGGGGGTTTGCACACCTACGTGATAGCCTTTAACTTAACCAAAGTTGTAGTAAAATCATGTAATTGGTCCACTAGTTCACTTAATTGCTCACAAAACGGAAACACCCGAGGCAATACACTTCTCTTGCACTTTCAATCGAAAGTTAGATATTTGGTTATTTCTTGTCACTAGTTATCATTACTTTGGTTAATTTAGTTTAATATTTTTGCTCTTATTCCCAAAAATCAAAACAAACATGTGTGGTTACTACAATAGCATGCCTACTCGTAACTTTAGGGATTCACTAGCACTCAATTAAGTCCTTGGAACGAAATTTTACTTGGTATACTTATCTTATTACTTACGAACCCATACGCTTGTGAGGATCGTATAATTATTGTTGTGCTAAAAAGTGTGCAAAATACGAACTAAGTCACATGTCATTAAAAAAAATACAAACAAATGCAAATCAATTTCCTTGAAACTGATTTACACTAAACTTTTGTACTTCCTCCTTTCAATTTCATTTTTCATATTTCTTTTTTCATTTGTTGTACAATTTATTATGTTCATTCATTTTTTTAAAATAATTACTCTATTCGTTCTTCAAAACCATATCTCTAAAAAGTAAATAAAGTACATGAAGTAAAGGTGTTGTGGATTTGTTTTAAGGTAAAAATAAAGTGATTGTTTTAATAAAAGAAAATGAACATACTTTTAGTGTACGGACAAATAAAAAAAAATGAACATACTTTTGATAAACGGGGGAGTAATACTCACACATTTTATCTTCACCCTATATCAGTTAATCATCACTTGTTTACTTAAATTTGCATTCACTTTATTTATAATCAATCATTTTATTTATAAGTGGACTTCACAATATTTTATCATATTATCAATGTATTTACTTCATATATAAATTAATCAATATTTATTAAAATTCGTATTAAGAAAATGAGTATAATAAATTTGAACATAGTATTATTTTATTTAGTAAAATGGAATACAACTTTTGGGTAGGCTTATTTTGTGAATAGTCGGCTAGTCCTTTGAATTTGTGGTCTTAAAAGGGGTGTTTGGCTGAAAGCTTTTGGGGACAGGAATGAAAATTAAAGTTATAGTGTATATTTAGAATTGCATTACTATGAATTTAATTTAAAAAATAAAAAAATTGTCGTAATTCACATATTTAATTAAGAGGCATGTGTATAATTTCATACTATTTCCATTCTTGAATAATTTCTAACAATTTGACCCATTACCAGTCAATCTTTATTTATTATGGCACTCATAAATCACAGTAATGTATTATTTTGAAATATTTAAAATATAATTTTATCTTA